>CM012437.1:13012301-13619065 GCA_003999625.1 Oryzias javanicus
CCACATATTGATGATCATGTAAACACTTTTGTTTGGGTGAAAATCACCCAGCAATAGTGTTAATTAAGTAAACCTAAACTGTACTACCTTTTGCTAAAGGTTGGCACAAATTCTGCAGTAATTGGCTTAAAATAATCAATTTAGGTAAAATATTATACTGTCCTGGACAATCCCAGATTTAAAACAGAGAGGTTTCACAAGTTGAATATTCCACTTTTGCAGTCTGCTGGTTTCACAGGCAAAGCTCTGCACTCCGCCTCCCCGTCTTTACCTCCACCCAAACCTGCATCATCCTGGATTTGCTGCAGCTCGGGAATAAGCTACGTCAGAATAGATTTCAAAAGGCGACAGATGGGCGATTGAAGTGCTGTGGCTTATTTCACCAACTAAAACTGGCTGCTCCGACCAAAAGCTTTGAACGTGACCGAAAACTAAGATTTTGCTGTTTTTTTTTCCTTTGGTATCTTTTCATCAGAGAATATCACAGATATTTAATTAATTATTTCCTCAGGGAGGCTGTGACAACTTCTGAGGATCTGGCATGCGCCGTCAGTCTTCATGAATAAAGAAATGTTCTAATCCCAAAACGCACTGAGAAAAGAGATATTTTTGTTACGGTTAGGAGACTCCTATAGAAGAGCATGCAATGGACATAAAGGAGGGGAGGCCACCTTTCTATCAGTCTGTACACTGTTCAGCAATCCCTTATGCTGACAAGTGAATAATCCTCTCCCTGGTGCTTTGTTTGTGCATCAAAACCGTCATTCATCATCTAAAGGAAGGTCAGAGCAAACAAAATATTTTTCATCAGTAACCAAAAGGAGCTTTTTCATCAGAGAGAGCCCAGCAGTCCACTCAAATTGATGGATTATGGCCTCAAATTAATGAGGATTGCTGTCGAAAAGGTGGTTAAAGAAACTGCATGCTAAAATAGCATCTGGGTGTCTGGACAGTTTATAAGTCACTGCACGTGACAGCAAAAAACATTGGCTTCTTGTCTAAAATTGATGTGGCAGGTTTGTAGGGAATTTTCATATTTGTGGAAGATATTTAAAAAAAAAAGCTTCATTTGCTTTTATGCATGATGGAACTTTTTATAAATATCATAAAAGCCCATTGGTCAGTTTCCACAAGCAAAAGAGTTTTACATTTGCACAGAATTAAATAAAAAGATTATATGAAAAAAAATCATATAAAAAAGCTACAGAAGGGAAATAATTAGAATCAACTAAGATATATCCGATTTTTAAAATGAAGCAAAAGTTACCTTTATTTAGTATAAAAAGCTAAATAAAATTCGATCATTTTTATTATAGAAGTCTAAATGTTTTCCGTAAAGTTTCATAAAACCTCATTGACATCATTCATTCTAATACAATCTTAGCTCTGTGCTCTGACTGCACAGATTTAACCCTCCCTTTTTCTGTGCTATTTTTGCATCTTGAGTTATTCAACTAATATCAAATATTGTCACCGTCAGTGGTCACGGCAATGGTTACCTGTCAATCAAAAGACAACCATCTATGCATCTGCAAAATTCATTTTAAAAGAAAATAGAAGGAAAACCCTTCCTTATGTGCAGTCTTGGACTGATCCTCTCTCTCCATTCACTCACCTCTCTGTCCAATCACAGCATTACAACATTGTTCTCATTGCCTAATTGATACCTAGATGTTCAGCAATGCAACTATTCAGCAACCGACTGATTAAACTTATAGCTAAGCATCAGTTGGTAGAACTGTGTGGAGTGCCACACTAGTGTCAAAAGTGTTTTGGGACTTGTTCTCCCATTAGACAGAAAGTAAAAAATAACTAATCATCTAAAACTTAAAGTTAACAGCAACTTTTTTGGATGATGCTGTGTTTTAAATCTTTGATTTTCAGTCAGATTTCCTTTACTCTCTTTACTTTACTGCTTGGCTCTGCTTCAAAAGTACTGATCAGCTGCTCCCTAAAAAGCACTTAGATAAGAAAACATCTTAGTTAGATGCTAAATACATGCTTTAGGGGAGAAAAGTGAATTTAAAATATATCTACTTGACTGTGATGAATTGCAGGTGAGACGAGACGGAGCACGATGCAATGATGGAAATAAAAAATGAATATATAGCCACCAAACACCTTTGTGTTTTATTGTTTTATGCTGAACAATTTAACATTAGAAAACAGCTACAAAGAAAAGATTTTCACAAATTGGGAAAATTAGAATGTGTTTAAACTGGATATTTGTCAGCTTCAGCTTCGTAGAGCAGATGAAGGATTTGTAAATGTGATTCTTTCACATCACACTATTAGTAGATGATCAACTTGAAAAAATGAGTCTGAAAACCCTCGATTAAGCAGTTAACCATGTTTTAAAATCAAGATGTCTGCTATTTTCTGTTGTCAGAGGGTCTCTTTTCTGCCAAACATTCTTTTGTATGAGAAGTGTCTACATCTGATAAAAGGTGAGATTACAGTCAGGGTAAATGTTACATTTAAAAGTTTGGGTCATCTGCTGCTGTGCTTTGTCACAGACATGCTGCTTCAGAGAGCTCCCCCTGTTACCTTCACTGTTCCCCCGGCTGTGCGATTACACATCCCAGTTAGAGATCAATCGATATGTGATGCTAATCCCACCTGGACTAAAACGGGAATTCTCACAACTGAGACGTTTGTATTTGGTAGATTTCATCAATTTGTTTATTTATGAATTAGATAAAGAGCACACAGCATTGTACATTAAAAAACAATTATGTCCTTATTTTATTAATTTGTGGTCACTAATTAGCATTTTGTTTTCTTTTTTGCTCATTTGTGTAAAGGAAATTCACAATTGTTTGCACAAAATGCCAACTTGTGCATTTGCTAATTTGTATTGAGAAGATGCTTATTTTCTGGGCACAAATGAGCATTTTGTGTATAGACATCCAGCATTTTGTGTGTAGAAATTAGTATTTTATCCATAGAAATGAGCATTTTGTGAGCAAAATTTGCATTTTGTGTGTACAAATGAGTATTTTCTTTTAAATATTAGCAGTTTTTCATACAAATTAGCGTTTGTGTGTGCAAATTAGCATTTTATTTTTTACAAACTAGCATTTTGTGCACACACAATTGCATTTATGGGCAAAAACTGATGTATTGTTGATACGAATGAACAATTTGCATTGCAAATTAGCATTTTCTGGGCCCAATTTTGCATTTGTGTTTACGGAGTAGTATATCATGGACACAAGTGAGCTTTTTGTGTGCAGGAATTGGTCATTTTGGAGCACATTTTGGTATTTTAGCATAATCAATTCCTGCTATTACGTTACAGCCACAAAATACAAATTTGTGTGCACAAAACGCTCATTTTGGCCCAGTAAATGTTAATTTGTGTTGCAAAAATGCTGAATTGTTCCCAAAAACTTCTGAAATCAGCACGTCAAATGCTTATTTATATATTATTAATAATTATTAATTTGTGGCCAAAAATTATTAATTTGAGGGAACAGTTTTTTAATGTCATGTCAAAGGCTCTGTAAATAAGAAATAGCAAGGAAAATAAATGAAATCATTTTAGTTGCAGTTGTTAAATATTGAAGAAAAAAAATGTCCATAAGTTTGCTAACTATGCCTTTCAAATAACTTCTTTAATTTACATTCGTAATCCAAAACTTTACAGTCCATGTCGATGTCCCTAGAAAAATTTAAAACAATGTCATTGCCACAACCTTTATTTTTCTCCAAAATGCCCAATCTACACCAACATTACAGGTCTGAATGATTCCTTTTAGATCCTAAAAAGATACTCAGTGACACGAGCAAACAGAAAAAAAGGCACAAGTGCTGCAATAATCTGTACAATAAGGAAAACATGCCCAGAGACAAACAGGAAACAATACATCACATCTTTGTTGTGCCAGAGACATATCAGATTGCCTCCCCGTGTGAAATCACATTCTCATTTTTTCACATAATAGGCGCTCATTTTCACAATAGACGAGGTCTGGCTGTTTTCTGCAAATATTTGACCGCGTTATTGCCATTTTAGGCATGCGTGTGTGTTTTTGTGTCTTTGTATCGTGCCTTCTGACTTTTTGTTCTGCTCTTCATCTTTTTCCATTCAATATCTGCCTGACTTCAAATCATTCCCACTTGTTCATGTCTTTTCTTTTGTGCTTTCCTCATAATTCCCTCACACGTCTTCATGACTGTATTTATATTTCGCTGGCTCCTTTTTTTCCATTCAAATCACACATACGTGTATTTTTCTTCAAGGTATTACGCACCTTGTCATTTTCAGCTTTTCTCACGAGCTCTGTGACATGAGTTTCTCAGACACTCGTGCTTTTGTCTCAGAGGGTTTTTAAATGATGTCTTTAGTTAACAGACTCAGACAGCTTTATGTTAGAAAAACGTTTTATCTAAAATACACATGAATGAAAAATGGGTATTTAAAGTTTTTCTTTTTCATAGTGTGTTTTAATATTTGTATTTTTTTAATTCTTATATTTGCATTTTTCGAATTCTTATTTTATTTTCATTTTGTGTTTGAAACAAAGAACAATAAAAAAAAGTATTTTGTTCCTCAGTCGTATCCACTGGGGTTTGACCCGCACTGATGCTGCTGGGTTTTGGGTCATCCAGCCCCGTGGAGGGTTGTAGACAGGTGCGGTTGAATCTTAAGGGAGGCGCAGGTGTGTCTTGTGAGTTGTTTCCTTTAAATGTACAGGACCGGACCGGCCCGATTCTGGCTGGTTTAAAATGGTCCGGCAATTCAAGGGCCTATTCAGTTGAGTGTTGGACCATTAAGGCGCATGTGGGGCTGATGACGTAGAGGTGTGTCATAACAGTGCAACTACAGTGGTTCTCTGTATTTGTGGATTTGGCGTGTCTCCAGTCCCTAATCCCCACGAATAAGGAGGTGGTACTGAATGCAAAGAACTTATATTCTTTGTAAGAAGATATCGGAGGGGGGGTACAGACAAAAAGAGGACAAAGCTTTCTGCTTGGATCTTGCGCTGGTCGGACGCTTAGTGTCGTCGTAATACCATTCCGCCAATCGGTTGATTTTATCATGTGACAACAGAAATTCTGCCCTAACAGGTCTGCTCCATTTTTCTATGGATCTACAACCAATGGGGGACGTAAAATGGTACAAAGCGGTCCCGTCTTATGGGTCCATTTTATGATGGAAATGCTGAAAATACCGTACTGGTCTGGTCCGCTCAGTGTATTATATCTGGACTGGAGACCGGTACAGGGAAGTTTTTCTTAAACTTAAGTCAAGACTTTGGTTGGACCAGTGAAGGTCAAGGAGAAAATTGTGAATAAAAGTTCAAAAATTAAAATACTTCATGAAGATTCATTTTAACAGATACACCAAAGATGCTAAATAAAATCTGTAATGCAAAAATAGTTTATTTTATTAATTTATTTGTTTTAGCCATCTGTTTAAAAAACAAAATAATAATAAATGTATTCACTGTATATTATAGTATATACAGTAAATGTTTAAACTGAACGGATGATCTCTAACTTTCACAACTCGAGTTGACACATTGAAAAGTAGGAAGTAGGATAGCTTGAAGTTGGCTCCGCCCACCTCAACAACATCTAAAAACATCAATTGGACGCTACAAAGTAAAGTTTGAAATCTCAAATGCCATCTTTAATCTCATCTTGTCATCGTCTTCTCTCTCCCTCTGTGACTCAAGCTCCCCCTGCTCATCTTTTTCCCTCCATCTCTGCACCGTTTTCTTTTCCTCATTCCTCCACATGCATTCCTAACCATACATATTTATACACCAGGCTTTTCTTAGATATCCAGCTCCTCCATCTCTCATTCTCTCTCTTGCCTCCACCTCCATGGTTCCGGGATTTCATGCGAGAATAATCCATGTCGGTTTAATCCTTTTTAGCTATTCTCCCCCTGTAGCCTAATGAGCCTATAGCGCAGCTTCGCCGTCGCTCTCACACTCGCACATATTCACAGACAGACACACACAAGCATGCAAATGCACGTCAGCTATCAGCTGGCTTAAGAACATTAATACCAACTTAACAGGATTTATCGCACTTCTTGATGCCTCTCCTCCTCATCCTCTTTCCAGTCTGATCTTTCTGGAGGATAACTCCAGATGGTCACAGCTGCCTTCATCCTCTCATCTAATCGTGCTTATATATATATATATATATATAAATATTGCTTGTTTCTGCAATCATTACACGTGTCAGGATATATGGGGTCAAATCAGGATCTGCTTAAATTGAAGGAAAAAATAGATTTTACATTTAAAAGAGGCAAATGATAAAATATAAATAAACTGAAAAGAAATAATAAAATAAAAAATGTACATTTGAATAACTATTTACTTTAAACTTAAAAGAAATATTGACATTTTGAAGAATTGATTGGGTTAATAATTGAAGAGTTACAGTAGTCCAAAGAATGTCAAGACTGGAGCTAAAGCTCTGGTGTTTACAGGCATTTATCTAACACAGTAAAATCTGCAAAATGCAGTGGAGTGCCTTATGTTATGGCACTCCAACTTTAAACTATAAGTATAAACTATAAGATCAGTACACCACTTCATTTGTTCCATCATCACTCTGTAGCTACAATGGAGTCAAACAAAAAGTGTAAAAGTGAGAAAATGGGTAACTAGGAGAGACTAGAAAACACTTATCACTTTATATAATATGTTAGTTCTTCTGGATTTCTATCGAGTAAATATTTTTGATAGACAATAAATGTAACATCAGCTCTTATTAGTAAACATTTTTTATACTAAAGTAATTTTACAACATCAAAAAGTTTACACGAACTTAACTTGGACTGTGTGAGTGACTTTTCTGCACCAAAAAAACATAGAGGAAAGGGGGGTGAGAGTGTGAATCACTCACCATCTGCTCCACCTAAAAATGACCACCTCTCTAAGGCCAAATAAACTCCCCCTGATACCCTGCCCCAGATGGCCAACTTCATCTGGACCACAAACTCCGTGTTAAAAAGAAGAGATCCATCACCAGTACCTGTGGTCATTCCAGTTCTTTTTTGCCCAAACTAAAAGTTCCTTTCACCAAACATTTCCATTTACGTCTTCCATTGCTGTTCGTTGTGCTGGGTGATATGGGAAAAAATTGTATATCATGATATTAGTTTATATCACAATAACGATATATATCATGATCTACGATATCACTATAAAACTTGAAAAAAATGTAATTACTTACTTTTCTCTGACTATTTTCAAGTTACTTGGAATTGAATCGTCACAAATGAAAAAAAAAGTTAAAGTGGACAACAGTTTCAAGTTGAAAAACACATTTTTGCACTAAAGTTCAGTAATAAAAATCTTTTTTTTTATTGTGACATGGTTACTTTGGATAATAATTTTCATGATTTTGTTTGTGAAAATAAGAAAAATTGAAAGTTATGGTCAAATTGTATTGTATTGTTTGTATTTGTAAAAACTGGGAACTACAGTATTCAAGCTAAAGGATAAAGAGGGGGCCTAAATTAGCACTTGCTTCTGCCTGTCTCCTTTTCAAACATGTATTGATTGAATTCAGTTTGTGACTTTTTATTTACAAAGGGACATTGTATTCGTTTTTATATGGCCTATTTTATTTTGTAATATTTTTTTTTCAAGTAAAAAAAAAATCAACAAAAATAGACACCTTTCTATTGCCCACATGCTATGTATCTTCATATCGCCCAGCAGAACTAGCTGCCCGTTTTACTTCACCTGCTTCACCTAACTGTCCAGAAGGTTCAGTTAATGACAGGTTTGTTGGAGAAACCACAAACACTCATCAAGTTTGATCTTTTTGCAGTTCATCCGTCGAAATCTCCCCACTGCGCCACGACAACAACCTCACCGTAAAGTTAATATAAAACGGGCGCTCCATCAGAACATGTCATTTTGACTTCAACTAACCACGCAATCTGGAGGTTTGCACTTTTCTTAGGCTTATCCTTGATTGTAAAAATTTTAACCCAGATGGGAAAAGCTCCGCGTTTTTATCAAACGAGGGGACAGATTGGGAAAAAAAAAAAAAAAAAAAAAAAAAGCACAGCTGGCTCTTTAACTTGATGTCAAACCCAAGTGAGGACCAATTTGTTGTCAGGGGAAGGCTTAAAAACAACAGGTAAGTCAGAAAAAACCTGCCTCTGAGAGTGTCAGGTGGACCAGTCTTTTTCGCAGATGGCTTGTAAAATTACCTTTAACTCCTCCAATATACTGCACACGCCGTAATGAACCGCAGCACTTGGAGGAGTTCATTAACATCTGCTCAATCACATCAATAACACCGCAAGAAGATCTCACAGCCCCAGCTGTATAAACACACCTCGGTAAATGAACGCCAGGCAGAGCACATCACAGCTCCGTAGGTGCGAAGAGGTGGGGAAATAAAAATAAATAACATCTGACTGATTAGTGGAACCTTGAATGTGTCAGAACAAGTTGAGGAGGAAGAGGCAGACAGAAAAAAAAGTTGCCTTAAAGTAAAACTGGAGCTGGCTCCACCCTGACTGTGTCTGGGATGTGAAAAGTCCGGCGCGTGATTGGAAGAATAAATCTGCTGGTGCGCGTTCGCCCACATGATTAGTCGATGGTTGTTTTAAAGGCCCGAATGGAAACCAGAAAGGGAGCCATAACAAACACAAGGGAAATCATACAGTAAAATAAAAACTGCAACCCTAGCAGAGCATTATTAATGCAACTCCCCCACTCTTTCTATATGCAATTACACTTTTAAGTGATATACATTTTTATGACTTTTCTGAATCCAAAGGAACAGGAGTGTTAGGTCAAGATGTTTTAAAATATAAAAGGAAAGACTAAAAATAAAGACTAAAGGTGTGCATTCTTTTTTCTTGTCACGCTGATGGGGTTGAAATTCATTCGCTGAGCCTTGAGTTATGAAATAAGTCAGTGCTCGGTCAGTGAAGGAAAATATTGATTTGATTGTATTAAAAAAAGCTGAAATACAGTTTGAAAAGCTGGAATTGTTTTGAAACAAAATTCTGGAAATTCTTTAATACAGACACCACCTATGAACCCAAAAATGCTGATGTATTACCAGAAAAGTGTATTTCGGCCTTTGAATATACCTTCAGCAGTGCCTGTCCAAGTGAGAAGTTTTAAAGAAAAATTGATGTAAATGCTTGTTTCGGGCTTTGTATCCGACAATCTGTCCTACTTCATGAAAATTTCCTACCCGTACCACAAACTGATAGATATAGCTATCCAGACGCTCTACCCTTTCAGCTTTCATCTTCTTTCAAACAACTTTAAATCCCTCTTTTACACAATGTACTAGAAGTAAAGTAATATAAAGACGAGCTGCTGGATGTCCTGCATTATTTTTGCTTTTCCAGTTGTTGCACTACAATGACGCAACGACACTCTAGCGATCTACACCACATGTGCCGTGAAAACAAACCCTTCAGTGGAAGCGAGGCTTAACTGAGTCAAAATCAACTGGTCCATAACCAGTTAACTGGTCCGTACTACTCCTTACCACTAAGTGGAAATCAGGCTTATAACTCTCCGCTTGGAGGACTCGATGTAGGAATTTGGCCCAAGTCTTTCATATATTGGAATAGAGCTGTATTAGTAGCAGTCCAGGGTGAACACAATAATCTAAAAGCGTGTTCAAGAAATTAGTAAACGCGTCCCACATGTCCAGTATGAACATGTATAGTGATAAAATAGTCCATCCGTTGATGATATAAGATACAAGCTTGCTGGTTTGGGATCTAAAATGTCAAAGAGAAAAAAACTCTTTAACAAGAGAGGATCACTGAAAAACACATCTCTAAAAAGGCTTTGACATTTGGCTAATAAGGCCATTTGCAAGCTGCCACTGGGATATATGGTGTTTTTATACTGTCTCCAACAGTACATAAATATATATATATGTTACATGTACATGTGTTGCTTGGTCTTGTGGGAAAAAGCTTTATAAGCTCTGTTTGGCCTCCCCTCTCTCCTCTGCACTAAGCTGGCCTTATCACTTCCTAATAAGATAAGATGCTGCCACTAATGTTATCATGCACAAGAGAGGTTTGCCCTCTGGGCTTTGTGCCAGAGGAGAGATGGTGGCTGAAACCCTGCTAGGAAAGCAGTTCCTGGCAGACAAATAGTTGTACAATGTCTGTGTTGTTGTGTGCAATTTAAGCCAGAAAGATTTCACCTCTAAAGCTGTATAGTTCAGACGAAACCGTCTACTCATCAGTGCTGATACTGGGACTATTTTATGGCTCAGAAAGAGTTCTGAGAAATTATCCAGGCAGTTTAGGTTCATCTATAGACACAAAAATAACAAACATTTACAAAACACAACCTCCAATAAGTCATTTCAGTCATTAAGGCTGTTGTAGTTCGTCATCACAAGATAACAATTGTTTTATTCAATAGTGGAGATAATTGAATGAAATTACAGTTTAAGATTACGGCTTAATGATGCGTTATCTTGAGAAAACAGAAAAAAAAAACACTTTTTCCAGTGAAGATCACTGAATGTTGCTCATCTTCTCCAATTACAATTGGCTGATTTGAAAGTTGTTTCTGAGCAACAAACTGAAGGAGTTTAGCCTACTTTAGACCATGACTGAAGTAATCAATGACAAGTTGATCAATTAACAATGATCATGTGTTTGTGTGTCTATTGCTCTCCAAATAAAGAAAAAGGGTATTGTGTATTTGATGAACAAAAATTGTTTTCTTGCAATCACGACTCAATAACTTGTTTTCTTAAGAAAACGAGCTGTAATTTTATTTCGTTATCTCAAGAAAACAATTGTTGGTATCGCGTAATAAAGACAGATGAAGACGTTATCTCAAGACCTGGATTGGCAGACATGACTGTTCTTGTTTTCTCCACACAATGGATTCAACCTAATTGTAAAACTATGTAACTATGACAATAAGGCCTGCACAATACATTGCAAATGTTTCATCATTGTAATATCAGCCTGTGCAATACACATGTAAAAAAAAACAGCTTAAATTGCAATACCTTAAATGTTTACACGTTTACAAAAACAATCTTATGACATATTTAACAAATCAAATAAAGCCCTTTTCGCATTTGACCAATTGGATGGACCTCTTTCATGTTAGATACTCGCCTCCTATGTAGACGTGGGTCATTTGGAGGGTAATTTAAGTTCTGTTGACTTTATTCAAATAAAATGTATCCAGTGAAATGAAAAAAAGATGCATTAATTGTTTTGCTGCATGGACATGTATCACATGACATATCGTCATTGCAATATTGATCACAAATATCGCACATGGCAATGTTTTCTATAATATCGTGCAGTGCTATATGACAATGACTGTTTTGCTGGAACTGAAATGAAAAGTAAGTGATTCTAACCATGTTGAGGTTAGGAAGGCATTAAGAATTACCCCTGTCAAGTTCCAGTGTTACCCTAACAGGGTTTCTGTCAAATTTGGAACCGATTTAAATACTCACAGCTTTGCATGAGGTTGCAGTTACAACTCTCACATAATTGTTCCTTGTACAGTCTGTCATGTCTTTAAAGAGTCACTTAAATACCCGTTTGTTCAAAGAGATTTTGGTTGATGACTTTATCTTTTTATTTTAGTCAGATTTGACTTTGTTGTAAATAGAGAGAAACCTGTCTGCAGACAACAATGTGGAGCCAGAGATTATTGGCTAGAAATTACACAACTTTAGGCGGAAGTAGAATTTTTCTTTTTCTGTTTGAATATTTCATTTATATTCAGAAGTTAAGCATTAAATTAAAAAAAAAAAACACAAAAAAAACATGACCCTTTTTCACACTTTATTGCACCGTTTCCTTTTTATTTTTTTCAATTACGGTTGGCTTTACGTTTGTAGATTTGAAGCAGAAGTTGCTTGTGTTTGCCCTCCGTTAACGCAGATTTGCTCTTTGCAAAGGATTTTTTTGATATAAATTACAAATCCTACAATCTTGAAAAATCAACATGTAAGATATACTAAAAATTTTGACAAAACATACAGGAATAGAGAATGAGACAGAAACAAAAAGGAGATAAAGAAATAGATACTGTACACTTTTAGGGCGGAGACACTGCTTTACGCCAAATCCACACTGGTCTGTGGTGTGTTTAGTCAGTAACACGACTGTCAGTCAGTTTCATTAAATCTTTGACAATCATGTCCTCTCCTTCCTCACTGAGTCCATGTAAATTCATTTTGTGAGTCATAATGTTGTGTTTCTGCATTTTCAGAATTAAAATGGACAACAGGTGATCCAACAGGTGTTAATGTGTGAACGCGTCACCTTAAATACAAAATCAATTTTATATTTTTGTATTGGGAAACTGTAACAGAATTTTTTTTTACAAGCTAGATTTGTTTCCGGTTTCTTTGACTTTCTGCCACAGAATAGATGCATCAACGGACTAGAAATACAATAGCTTGTATTTCATGGAAGTCATGACGAAGTTGACATAAACATTCAAACTGATTTATATGTTCTAATTTTTTGAAGACTCAGATGGACCTGTGTAAATCAGCTTTGAGATTGCAGCAGGATTTGATGTTTCTTCATTCCGTGCCACTTATCTTTTACCACGCCAGAACAAAATACACTTTTAGTGAACTTAGTATGCTTAATATGGAGCTAAAACAATAATTGCTGTACTTCTTTCAAAATTGACAAATTGTGAAAAGGAAAAAAACTATTATCAAAGCTAAAAAGAAAAATGTTATAACTGTTAAAGTAAAGGTCTTATTGTGCGATATGGGGGTTTATGGTTCCGACCTCCATTTTGGGTAAAGATGTCTGCAGCCAGGTCCTCTTGTGTAAATACTCTTGACCCTTCATTATGAAGCACTTTGGGACTTTAATCTGTGAAAAGTGCTCGACTTAAAGTTGACGTACTGTCCCCGCAGAGGGAGTGCAGGGCGTGCCTCTGGCCCTCTGCTGCTCCTCATGACTGAGTCAAAACAGTTCATGAATCATTGGTGGTTCCATTATGGTCTAACAGGCTACTAATTGCTGCCAGAGCAGCCGCCTCCTTTTTTTTTTTTTTTTTTTATTCCAATCTTCAAGAGTGTCTTTGTGGACCGTCTTTTCCAAAACCTCTACAATCTGCCACACTGAACCCATAATTACTTTGCCTTCCTTTTACCTTCTCCACCTGCCCGACTCATAGCTTTTTAAATAGCTGTGGAACCTAATGCTCATGCCAGGCTTTGGGACCGATCTGAAGCTTTAATTTTGTTATTAACTTGTAAGCCACTTTAGATAAAAGCATCCTACGCAGACCTAAATGTAAATGTAAATTTCTGGAGGGGAGCCAAATGCATTGGTGAGATTGAGTTTCTCTATACATACCCGCTTTAACATTCAGCAATATAACACTGACACACATTTGAAAAACTTAAACCTTTATTTTATCATGTCTATATAAAGATATATGCAAACATCATATTTGAATCGTAATTCCAGGTTTAATGTCAAGTAGATGTAAAGTTAATATTAGGAGATTAAACCCTGTGGGGTTTATTAAGGGTTCAAGACTTGGATGTCAGAAAAAAAAAGAACACTGCATATAATTAATCCAAAAAGGTTTTTTCTTCTCTCAGAGCTTGTTGTTTATCTGCCCTCCTTCTACTGTTTGTTTTTTAATCAAGCAGCTAAAATGTGGTTTTGAGTTCAAATGGAATAAGACTTCCCTTCTTCATGGAGAAAAAGTGAGGAGATAAAGAAAACAAACCTCTTAGTTTTTAATAGGACATAAAATGAATAAAGGCAGACATGGGGTAAATAAAAATGTCAAAAAACAAGAAGATGAGAAGGATGAAAATGGGGTAAGGCAAACACATTTAATCTAGTCCACCAAACTGGATTAAATGATACTGTTAACAATAATTTATGGTTTATTATTTTAGATGCTGCACTACAAATAAAGTGACCTTTGTCCAGCTGCAGAAAGTTATTCTGCATTCTTGTGACACTGAAAGATTTGGATGTTTTTCCTATGTTCATGTGTGTTTTCTGAGTGCAAATGTCATTTTTCCGATCTTTCCAGCATCACCTGAAGGCAGCGTTTCTATAGGTTTGTGTTTTTCCCTTTGGAACATCAACCCTTTGGTGAAATTGGCACTAAGATGAGAACAAAAGCAACAGTTTTGAATAAAATCTCTAAAATCAATAAATAAAAGACATAAATCAGATTCCGTGTTGTTTTCTATTTTTCTTATGATCTGGATTAAATTGGCACCATGTCACGGAAGATATAATTATCTATACCTGTTTTTTAATCTTTTTTTTTTTTAATCTTGACAATCTTTTATGTTAAAAACACTTTTTATAATAACCAGATTCTCTCACCTACATGTTTGCTCACGTGAGATTTAAAATGTTGTCAGGGGAGCAAAAGACAACATTTGACTGACATTTTATTTTGAAAAATCTTTTGGTTTTGAAAATTGACAGGATTCTCTTGGTTACATTTCAGTCAGATGAGTGTGTTAAAAGTAGTCCTGTGGCATGCAACACGTGAAAAGTTGGATGTGAAATGTTTCTTTGCAAATGAATAAGTGCACGGACAGAATATCAGATGGAAACACAGGCTTCAACTTCAAGACAAAAAAAAAAAAAACAGAGTCCTACTTAAAATATGGATTTATCATCACAGACACACCAATCCTGTTTGCAAAATATTCATGAATTAAAAAATACATTACCAGAGTTTGATGTTCAGCTGGTGTTATTATTTATATTAATATATTTTTGTCGCATTCAAGTAAACAGCTTCTTTGTCATTGCACGCACACCCGTCCCCAGAAACAGCCCCGCCACCCCCCCACCCCCTCGACATGGTGAAATCCGTAAGGGTTGCTAGAATCACACCGCACTCAGCAAAGCCAACTATTTCCAATGAAGACCACGTAAAGACGTGTTTCAGGCTTCTGTGTTCAAGTTTTAAGTGTTTTGGGACTCTACGAACAAACCTGCTGCCATTGAACATGTGATGAAGTTGAAAAAATTCAACTTTTACCAAACAGAGACTCCGGTTTGGTATTGACATATTGGTAGGGTCCTTTTTAGTTTGTACCAACCACTTAAAAATTGTTCATTGTGGTTTGTGAGTTATATGACGCTCATTCTTTCATAAATCGGAATAGAGCTGTGAAAGAAAAAGCCTGGTGAAAGATTCACACGATTTGCACCACTTTGACATTCTGCACCAAGAAAGTTCCAACTAAATGTGTTAGTATTGGATAGTGAATGTCCATTGTGAACACCAAATGCCTAAAGGGCGTTCAAGAACCTTGTTCAGTGTTTTCTTGAACGTGCGTCACGTGCACAAAGCTTAAGTAAAGATAACTAATGAGGAGAATGCTGAAAATAATGTTGGAAAGCAGTGAAGGCAAGTTGTATATTTTCTATGATCTCGGATAAAGACGTGATTTTATGAGATTTGTAAAGGACTGCATTATGTTTTTGTTTTCAGAAGACTTTGTATTTCAACCTTTCTGAAATTAAGTTTATGGAAAGCGTAAACATAAAAACACAGACATCTCATATGTGCAAGACATAATACAAAAAAGGTCACAAAGGTATTTTCTTTCATCCTCGGTGCAGATAAACCGACATATGAAATAACAAGCACAGGCTTGCTGATGACGCTTATGTAAGTGTTCATCTCCAGTCCAATATTAATGTGCAATGTGGAAATTACTGTCATTTTAAGGGAAAGTGAGTCAAACATTTTTCAGCCCATTGCACAAAATGACCATAATCCTCCTGGCCCTGATGGTGTGTTTGATTAATGACAGTGACTCAGTAGTTGGGACAGATGATTATGTACTTTGTCATGGGAAAGAAAACACCCCTTGCCAATGAAATGTGCAAACACTCTCCACCTCATCCTTCAAACAGGATTTTCACTGCGGCAGTGGAAGGAAATGGAAAAAGCCAGCATAAACGAGAGAGGTATTATGCTCAGAAAAGATAAACTATGTTTATGAGGTGAAGCACTAAAGCGGCTCTGCTGCACACACCTGTATCCCTGATAATCAGGTATAACATCATGACTACTCGCCTTCTATTTTGTTGGTCCAACTTAAGCAACACATTTCTGCCTCATTAAGGCATGCACTCCATTGGAGCCATGAAATTCTGCTGTCACTTTGGCACCACAATGTCAGCAGCAGATCCTGGATTTACAAGCACCAATTGTCCTTCTTTCCACAACGCACTCTGATGCTATCTAGGAGCTCTATGTACCTAATTATACACGTGATTTGGAGAAAAAATAACTTATTAAAGACCAGCCTGCCTGCCACCATCCATCGCTCCACAGCTGATGTTTGTTAGGACCCAATATGCAGGAGATGAAAACTTTAGACAATTTTTGGACAAGCATTGAGCATCCAATTTGATGTGCATCAAAAGAGAGATGGCGGACAGAAAATTGACGTACAAATTACATTCAGTGTGACTGCAGCGTGAAGTCTTACATTTTTCCTGCCTCCAACACACAAAAAAACTGTTCAGACCACCTGTAAGTGCTGAAAGTGCCTAAAATTTTCTTTAACAAAATCAGTTGTTTACTCTCAGTTTTTTTCTGACTGGCCATTTCAACTGCAGTAACAAGGGTAAGCACAAAAAGCCATGCTTTTCAACCGAACGCTTATAAAATCTTGATCTGTTCCAGGCATTGATATGATACCAGATAAACAAACCCTGTAAAAGAGCTGCAGCTCAGATGGTGACAGCAGACAAACACATCCGTCCATGCAATGCACAGATTCATCTGTCTAAACTCAGAGCCTATAGGGACTGTGCTTCTCCTGGTTAGTTACAACAACCATCTGGGCTATGCTGCTTTTGTCCCATGTGCCAAATTATTCTGCACCCACCATGTGTGAAACGAACTTTGAAATTGTGCAGCGGCAGATTCTCGATGATGGTTCGGTGAAAGATGACTCTTTCGAGGAATGTTGTGCTCAAAACCAAAGCAATTAAGAACAAGACAATTGTGACCGACTGAATCAGAGTCTAGGCCACTCTGACAGTGTTGGTGGAATGAGAATATTCATGTCTATGTTTCTGAGTTACACGGTTCATTCATTTATCTCAAGTGTGTTAATAACCAGATATAGATGAAAGCTGTGAAGTAGAATTAAAGATGTTTCTTTTCACACTTTTCGCTCTTATTTAAACTCTCAAAGTCCTTTTTCTTTGACCAATTCAAACAAGAAACACTATGTTATAAAAAGTATTGACTCATCCATCCAAATAATTAGAACCAGGTGTCCTAATCACTTGCCCTGGCCACAGGTGTATCCAATCAAGTACTTAAGCACACAGACTGTTTTTTTTACAGACATTTGTGAACGAATGGGCCGCTCTCAGTGAATTTCAGTGGGAAACTGTCACTGGATGCCACTTGTGCAACAAATCCAGTCGTGAAATGTCCTAAATATAGTCAACTATCAACTCTATAGCTGGAATACGTCGACCCACATCATTTTGAACTCTGTGGCTTAGGAATGGGATGCCACTTCAGTTCATAGGCAGGTGAGCCAATACTTTTGGTAATATAGTGTAAATAGCGAGTTGGAGACCAATAAAATTTTCTAGTTCTGCTATCTGCTTAGCTCAGACCGAACACATCAAATTTGCATCGTACGGATCTCTTTCAGCGTCTCTTGTCCCAATTCTGAAAATGTGTTCATAAAATCAACAGTGTGTGGGAGGAGCTACCACCAAAAGTTTATAGTCTCCTGCTACGTGGAAGCATTGACTGTACATCTCATTTACATTGGATGGAAGACACGGATGATGTTGAGAGGAAGAGTTTATTTATCTCGAAGAGCTTTATAAAAGACGTTTCCATGTCTGGGTTCATGAGATCATTCAGCACCAAATGCTGGAAATAGGACCTCTGATCGCATCTGTACATTGACTTTACATTAAAACTGGCTGCAATTAGCATGTATGTGAATGTAGTATTACAGGAAGGAAAACAATCCACATGGTTTAGCTTCCAGAGGACACATCCAGGTGACTGATGTCGACCCAGTATATTGGGTTACAGACAGTAGGTGAGATAAAACAGAAACAGTGTTTGGACATTTGTTATGTTGCAGAGACATCAATGTTCAATTAATTTGGTGCGACTGTGCTTGAATGATAAATAAATCCGTTCTGCCCAGCTGCAATACCCAGCTTGGCAACTAGTGTTTGCATGCAGTAAAGACAAACAAATCCAGTACAGAGGCATATTAAAGGGATACATTTAAAGCATTTCTTCTATCTTTCCTGTTATTCCATTCATAGTCATCTGGGTATGCTGAAGCAATTCCTGGTCCTCATTTGAGGACAGGATGGAGGAATCAAAGAAAAGAGCAAAAAACCCCAAACCATTTTAAGTCAACCTCCCATCCACGCGCAGGAGTGCACCCTAGGACCTCCTGAAGCTAAAGGGACATCACTAATCATCACACTAGGACACCGCCACCATATCATAATAGAATACATTTCTTTTCAGAGACATTCTAATTATCTTCCTGACAGCCTGCAGAGGGATGTAAAAGCAATAAGCAGCCCTTGCCCAAGTGGAATTGTTCTTTTCTAACTGCTTTATTTAATCTTTGGTGAGTTTGCCTTGGCTGGTTTCCCATAAAAACAATCTATTCAATAACATTCTCATGATTTGAGGTTTCCGGAGCACCCGAGTGCAAGAGTTTCTTAAAGGAAAAGTAAGAACAACACATAAAAAGTAAAAAGTGAGGTAATGCCAAAAACTAAAACTTGAAAAACCCCAACCCAGACAGCAATATGAACCCATTACTAAACTATGAGCTAAATTAAATTTGTAGAGGAAATAAAAAGGGTGATCGCACGCAGGAAAGGATAGTTTTATAAATCCTGGTGGTGGAATCTTAACCCAGTTGCAGCTGTGTGATTGTTTAACTGTAATCGGGTATGAAGACGTGAGCCGAAGCAAAAAATAAACTATATGAGAGACAAAAAACACACAAAAACAAAACACAAGAAAAACAACTGAAAAAATACCAAGAAGTCAAGCAAGCAAATTGAAAACATGTCTTTAGCTGCTATGGATGAAGTAAGAAAATGAATCCAAGAACTGTCCAAACAAATTCACTGAACAGACTTACCTAAACAGATCGGACTTCTGTGAGCTGATGTGAGATGAGCTGCAAAAACAAAACACCATTAGTATAAAGGCATTGTCATGCTTTTCCAAGTTCATCAAGTTATTCCATATGACCCTATAGTATTATTCATGTTTACATTAGTTTGAAAAGCCCACAGTCAAAACTTTGCACCAGTTTCCTTATTTAGGGATTTGGTCAGTAGTGTTACTTCTCTGATTGACAAGAGCAGACATTAACTTTTCCCTCCATAATACCTGTCACTGTAGGACCTGATATGCAGGAGACCAGGCTTGGAGGCAGAAGCTTAAACATTTAATAAATAACTTTAAACATGACAGAAACTAGGGGGCAACAGAGACGATGAAGAACTGAAAACCAGACATGTTTCTGAGTTCCTTCACGTCTAACTGTTTAGTCCTCTGTAACCTATATTGGGTTTGCCATTTTATAGTACTGTCTGAATCTACGGCTATGTCTGAACTCCCACCCTAATCCCTAACTACTGAAATACTATAGTGCAGGACTATCTAGTACCCTCAATTTTAAAAGCAACATGGACACCATGCTCACTAAAAATTACAATTAAACTTTTTTTTTTTACACATCAATGTAAGGGTGGGGTCATCTGGGTCCCCATAAGATAAGCATAGAAATACTGTAAGCTAATCTAACTAAAAAACAATCAGGTTACAAATGTGTGTGCAGTTGCAGGTTAAACTCGTCTAGCCTTAATTATATTAACATTAAAGTCATCCTCTAAAAGAAAAAAAAAAAAAAACTGGTGTTAAAAAAAACAATTAAAAACACTTAATGTAGATGTGTTTTTTGTCATTATTTTAGGGAACTACAATGAGAAAAAGTGTGATAAACACCTACATCAGTATGTTTATTGGGATAGAACAATGACTTCACCTGCATATTATAGCTCTGTGGAAAAACAGTGAAATTGTAGGTTTGCACTCATAATTGTGGCTCATGTTGTGTATCGCTGTGGGGTAATTTGGCCGGTAAATAGGAAGCCCAAAGAAGCCCGAGATCAAATATATTTCTAGGAACAGCAGTGTTGCAACTAAGCGCACTTATCCCACAAAATGTTGTTTTTGTTTTTAGTTAGTTTGCATAATGTACATCTATAGCGACTAACACACATCATTCACTTAGCAAAATGTTATTCTGAGTTGCACAAAACTGTTTGGGAGTGGATAAAACAAATTTTTATGGCTTCAAAGTGTCACCCGCAGCACACCTGTAGAAAAAAATGTGCATGAATAATTTCATTTGTCGCGCTTACCAAGCCGTCTATGATCTTAATAGTTTTGCGGGACGTCTGCGTATCCTTTGTAGGTCTGCCCATTTTTTCCCCACAGACTGCCTGTGGCCCACAAGAAGAGTCATGACTAAGACTTTAGCCGCGATAACCGCTAATGCATTTTCTGGCCCTCTTAAGGACTTTTGATTACATCAGCACATTTTCAATGCTGCTTCGAGCAATTTATCCCAGAAAATGAAGGTGGTGCATGGTAACTGGAAGCACCTGTAAGGCTGCCGGTGGGCTCCGGAGCAGCAAACATTGGCTTACAATGTGGAAAATGCAAAATGCCAAAGTGGTATTCTCTCAGCAGCTCAGCCAAGGGGACAAATCAAACAACCTGCACATGTTTGCTTACTGTTACAAATGTCACCACCTGCTGCTTTGTGTATGAACACACCACACATTCCCAGATGTATGCAGCCACACAGGGGGGTGATATTTAATGAAAACCTGCCTCCAACTAATAATAGCTCTGTATTACCAAACCATGAGTTCAGTAACCCCTTTTTTATGTGTTACTTTACATGCAGAAGCAAGATAAAAAAAAAAGTTACCTGGATGTTTGTATTCACTGAAAGTTTTAACTAACAATAACTAAACGTCCTCACAATTATAGCTATAAAAGCTACAAAATGGTGCAAAAGAAGTTATAATACTTTGAGCAAGGAAAACCTAAAGAGAATTTCCAAGTAGCATTTCTATCATCGAGTAGAAAGAGTTACACGTTCTAGACAATCATACCCCCTCACCCCACAAAAGTATGTTCTAATATAGTCCCCATTCAAGTGTCAGCTCTGGAGTACAACTACAGATTAGGATTTGCTCCAAAACTATAATTTAGTCTTTCAAACCTCACAGAAAACAAATAATACCTAATAATTTGTGGCTCACAACTGCTATTCTTATTCATGATAGGCCGTTATTTTACTGTCAAAAGGCTAAGTCACCTCTCAGGGCAAGAAAAGTACAAAGAAAATTAGCCGCAGTAATTACATTTTGCTTTAAGCATTTAATTAACTATTTGAGGCTAATTAGTCTTTTTCTTTGTATTTATGTGTGAACATTTTTACCTTTTTTACTATTTCTTTTATTTTTATTTTTAAAAAAGAGAAGACATTAGTTTGTACAGGAGGAGTTATTTGGTTCATATTCTCTATCCTTTTTTATTTACCTTTTTTCCGCATTATCAGACATATTTAAAAGTTTAAATTTATTTCTCAAAAAAGGACATTGTGATAAAATGTCAGGGCTTTTTTTTACAAGTTACAAACAAGGTTGGGTGTTATTGTGAATACGCTAATATGGCTAGCGTGTAGCTGTGTTGGTGTGTGTGTTTTTTTAACATGCAACTAACAAGGCTTAGAGTTAGCTTAGCCACAGAAATGTTTGTTTTAGCGGTATCAGTCTGCATTTTTATGTGTCGAATAGAATTCATGGGCTATGTCTGAATTTCTTCCCTACTCACTGTAGTGTGTTTGCCATTTTCTACAGCTATCAGAATCTACTTTTTCAAAACTAGAAATCTCCCAGAAATCTTTGCAAAAAACTAGAGTGCACAGATTACTACATTAGCAAATATAGACCAGAATGCATTGCGGTCAAAACATTTTTTGCAAAAAAAAAAAAAAAAGAAAAGTGTTTAAATTTGATTTTTTAACAAACCATACATATTTTCATCTTTATAATACAGTGGATTTACAAATAGACGTCGTGAAATATTTGTATTTATTCGATTTTTACTGTGTTAAGTCGGTGATGGCATATCCGGAGTATAGAAAAACAAAAGTAAAGTAGTAAACATGGTGTCCAAATTGCTTTTAAAATCCAGGGCATTGGGGATTAGCGTGGGAATTCGGACAAAGCCATGGTGTTATTGTGAATAAGCTAACATGGCTAACGTGTAAAGGGGTTGGACTGTGTTTTTTTTACATGTAACTTACAAGGCTAGGAGTTAGCTTAGCCACAGGAACGTTTGGTTTAGCTGTATCAGTCTGTGTTTTTATGTGTTTCAAACATGGTTGAGTGTTTTGTGGATATGCCAACTTGGCTAACGTGTAGTAGTGTTGGACTGGGTTTACTTTACATGTTACTAAAAAGATTGGGAGTTAGCATAGTCACAAAAGTCTATTTTTTGCTGTATCAATCTTTTTTTTTTTTTTTTTTTACAGGTCAGACAAGTTTGGGACTTGCATAGTCATAGTAGCGTTTGTTTGAACTGTTGTTTTTTTTGTTGCAAGCAAAACTGGGAGTTACAGGTGCTGTAAATACAGTAACATAGCTAAGGTGTAGCGTCTTATAAACAATAAACAGAAACATGTGAACATAGTTTAAAATCTGACAGACTGATAGATTTATTCCTGACTCTTTTGTCTCACTTATGAGTTTCATAGTTTGCTGCTTCTTTTATTTGAGTCACATAACTTTGAAAACAGACCATTCATTGATGGTGCACCTTATAATTCATTGTGTCTTATTACACAGAAAATACAGTACATTCAAATACTTTTACCCTTTTTTAATATTTTTCTCTGTGGGTCCAGAGTAGCCTTTTCTAGCTCTCCACAGCAGTTTTTTTTACTAGCGGAGTCACCTTCCTGACGGCTGAACATTATCGGCAGGCTGTTCATGAACAGAGATCAAACAGAAGTAAGACTTTCACATATGCTGGGAAACAGGAGTTAATGCTCTCCATAGCCCAGCCTGACACATATGCTGTGGTTATGGGATGCTTAACTCGTTTTTCCAGACTTACAGATTTCTAAGGCTACAATTTTCCCACGACTGCTTACAAATGCAATTTTCCATATTGCTCCCATCTCCTCCATTCTGCGAGCTTAAGTGCTGCTCATGGAGCTCGTAAGATGAGTCACAACAGGGAAAAAAAGAGAAGTCAAAGTGACTGGAGAAGAGCAAGAAGGTCCTACTTAAGTATTGATGCGCTGCAGTTAAGAGTTCAAGGCAAACTCATGCACATCTCCGCAAATCTCCACACAATCCCCTAATGGTCGGACAGACCAGCAGCTCAGTCACTTGTCATTCTGTCAGGCAGATTGATAGCTGTGACAGGGGGATGGAAGAGGAAAAATGCTGTATTAAAACCCAAGACAGATTAGCATCCTTCCTTAAGCTGCGTTTGAGTCAGCCGAATGGTGTCGTAGGCTATCTGGGGCAGACTTTATCCAATTAAGATGTCTGATAAAATTAGAATCATAAAAAAATTAGCATACATACAGCTTTAAAGAAAGACCTTTTTTCTTTTTAGGTCAATTTTTTACATTTTTATGTAGAGATATAGACATGAAATAAAACTGGCTTTAACATTGGATTTTTTATTTTATTTTTTATTTTTTGGCTAAACATATTTTAGGCAAATATTCTCACAAAAGTAAACAGAAAAAGTTGAAAAGTGTTTCAATTGACATATTTTAATTATGGGTCAAATTTTCCCCAATATAATTATTAAGAATTAATAATAAAACATATTTTATCTCAACTAGTTTTGATTATCGTCTCTTATCATCATGAAGTATTCCAGAATTTGACTTGTAGACCAACTAATACAAAAGGGGTATTTCACATGATCTTATGCAATTGTTCTTATGATGGAAGACATAAATAAATAACATTAAGCTTTAAAATGGCATTTTTGAGTTTTTCATTATTCAAATCATTGTTTGTTAGGAGCACAAGCTCTCTGCTCTGCTCCATTCTGATGCCTCCACTTATAGACAACTAGATCCATGTATGTCTTTGCTTTCCTTGTCTGAACTGGTATATGGCCTAAAACGGTCTGCCTGGATAGTTCCAAAATTATTCGCCATTTTGTTGCACATGTAATGTTAGATTGGGGTTGTGAAGGTCTATAAGCTAGATGGAGAGTGTAAACACCGTGGTTGTGGGAAGAGGGGGCGGGCTTGCTCCATGTCAACACTCCTGTCCTCAACAGAGGGGAATTTCTAAAGAACTACTGCCACTCTGCAGAAACTAAATCCTAGAAAACAACACAAGTTTTTTTTTTTTTTTTGTTTCTGGCAAAAAATGAAAAATCATAATTAAAAGCACTGAGAACGCTTTGAAAACAGGTCAAGAGATAATCAGAGAGAAACTTTAAATCAAAGATGTGCAATGTGAATTGAACTTCACAGTAGTTTTTCAGAACTTCAACTTAGGAACGTAGTCTAGACCGTTTGTATCAAGAAAGCATTTCTTTTGCATTTTGAGCATGCTTGTCAAGACAAGCAGAGTGATGAACTAACAGGTGGCGTTGAGCGTTGGCTTCCTGCCACCGTCATTTGCACCGGAGGGGACACTTTCATTGAACATCAGGGTGATGTGAGAAAGAGGTAATTAAGATTTTATGTGAAACTTTAATGTCAAAGAAAGTGAAAAATAAAAATGACTTTAACATTTAAGGAAGCAGCACAGTTAAAAGACAAAAACACTGATGAGGTGCTAAACTGCCTTTGCTTAGACTGAGTGAGATACCCAGGAGGGACACCAACTGCTTAATGAGGACTTCTTTATATTTGTTGATCTTATGTAGCAATGGCAAATCTGTAATAGACATAGTATTTCCTAGGTGAAAATAGGATTTTTCCTGCAAAATTTAGCAAGAAATTGCAATTGTAACATCTACTTCAAAAACATTTTATTGTCATGTTGTAATCAAAGCCCACCTTTAATTGAAAAGTTAGGGGCAAAAATTTAACAATTAGGCTTTAATGATCAAGTAGAGATTATATTTGATTTAAAAATGTTTCAAAAACAACTACTAGCTACTTGCCTGAGCAGTACAGGTAACCTTTTTTTCCCATAGCTTTCATTTATTTTTCGTTTCCCGCTGTTAAAAAGAGAAACGCAGCTAAACTTAGTTTCATCTGAATTAAAAAAGGTCTCCTTGACATTCTGTGACTGGTGCGCCAACACACATTCAGATAACTTCACCTGAAAAGCTCAGCCTTGATACGAGAAAGCTCCGTTTGAGTAGCAGCACCTGAGTGCACAGAAACACAACAGACCACTAAACTCGCCCTGCAGACCCTAACACAATGAAGAATCAGGGATATTTTTCTAAATAATTTAGTTTAGGAGCTCAGTTTTCCTCCGTGATCACCTGCATCAAAATTTAGCTGTAAAACTGATCGTAGAAACAAAGCAGGAACAGTCTATCAATGCCTTTTGACTTCTACATCTTTTGTTCTTTTTTGAGGTCTTGGGGATCCAGGAGACGAAAACTCTGGGGAAGTCTTCCCACTCAGGAAAAGCTTGGCTGGGTCATCCTCCCTGCTTCCACTGCTGTTCCCGTTGGGCCGGAGGGAGCGATGTCACAGCTTCTAATGGGCACATATGCTGTGGTTTTATGTGCCAAGTAATGTGTTAATGTGCAGATCCATGTTGCGTTCTTTTAGAGGAAAAAAGTTAGACAGGTCTTTTTATGGCTCAAAACATGATCGAAAACCAAACTTACCATTTTACTTTTATAGCACACAATCTGTGACTGTGTTTTGTGTGTTTGTTTCACTAAAATATTGTTGGTTGGTAAATTTTGGATGATTCTCCCACACTTTGATCTAAACATTTCTATAAAACCAGGCATGCCGAATTTTTTATTATCTTTTTTTTTCTTGATCCTCTTTATATTTTAGGTAAAAAAAATTGCTTATTGATGCAAATCTGCAACAAACCACAGTGGCTCCAGCTTTACCTTAATTTACTAAAGCAAAAACACAAGTTTTTTCTTTTTTTTTTCACCAAGGGGTTAAACATTCCTCCTTTTTTATCGTTTTCTCCGAATACATTATTTTCTTCAGTCAAACATACTGTTATAACACAAAGAGGGCACAGCTGTACTTTTCTCTGATGGATCCGACTGTTCATAAGTAACTGGGAATTACATGTTAGTATGAAACGTGTCATAAGACTCTGTGGTTTGAGACCAAGTCAGATGTCACGATTCCATAAAATTCCAGAGGAAGCAAGTTGTTAGGGGCAGCATGTCACAACAGTGGATGTTGGAATGGTGACGACGGAGAAGGGATGCCAGAACATGGTAACACCTCTAAATGACAGACACTAGGAGGTTGTGCACGCCTGCTCTCCGGTTTGATGCTCCGAGGCAAGATAAGCAAGGGAGTATAAATGCCTTGTGGGTGTGTGTTTGTGTGTCTGTGCTCCCGCATGATTGTGTGTTTTCTGTCAGGCAATCTGTGTGAGAACGGTGTGAACCTCTCTGTCACTCTACATCTTCCTGTCTGCCAGATGCCTGCTAACAAGGCCCCAGCTCCTCACAGACTAATATTCTACCTGCCCGTCACACACATGCCAACACACGCACACACACAGAAACAAAGGCAGGCGCAGCATACAAACTAGGCAGTACTTTGGATGCTTCCACCGACCTGTGCTGGGCTTACTAATCAGTGTGACTCACACGTCTCTGAGGGTCCAGCACCTGGCCTGATGCGTAATGCAGGATGTCAGGAAATGCCTGCAAACGCTGATACACGGAGAAGCATGATGTATTCTTCATGTGTGTGTTGCTGCTCTTCATCTACGGCTGTGAAATATTCAGTTGGAGACGCGATAGAAACAACATTTGTGACAATACATGTCAGGATTTCAGATTTTTAGATTTGAACCCCATCAAAGTGAGACTGTAGGAGAGCAGAGGCTTTGATTTCTCCAGCTTCAGAGATTGTTTTGTTTACTTTTGTTTCCAAGATGAGAAAAAGCAAGAAGTTTTTTGGGGGGCCTGTGACAAATAATGCTGTCACTGTCAAGCCCACTGCATCAAAAACAGAAAATTCCTTTTTTTAAATTAAGATGTTTTTAAACCCTTAATTGTAATCATGATATATACTAACAAACATGATATGTTAGGTTATTTGGTATTTTTTTTGCTCACAACAATATAGTTAAACAATGATGTAAGTGTTCATGAGAAAAGACGCTTATTTACCAATTTGGTCCACACATATTTGCCATTTGCAACTGTGTCATAACAAATGAAATATCAAAATATATTGGATTCTTTTCAATAGAGCAAGTAGTCATTTAAAAAATGAATCAAAATAGATGAGTTATATACTAGTATCTGTATCAGGTGGATCATAAAAGAAGAAAATAGGGAAAAAAAGTTATAAAATTGTCAGTAAAAAGTACAAATTTTATGATAAAAAGGCATGCAGTTATGGAAAAAAAATTGAAATTTCACTAGAATATAGTTTTACAATATGAACAAAAAATTATACAATTTACAAGAAAAAATGTGTAAACTTATGCTTCAAAAAGTCAGGATTTTACAAGTAAAAACTTAAAAATTGTTACATTTATCTTTCAAAGTGTTTCAACAAATACATTTGGACATTACTTGTTTAATCTATGTTTCAGATTTATTTTTTGTAAATGTACAATTTTGTTTTCAGAAAAATCTGATTTTGTCCTTGTAAAGTACAGTTCTTAAATGTAATATATTATAGTGGTAAAATGTAATTTTTTTTCTTCATGATTTGGCCCTAATACTCGTATTTTTCATTGTAAAGTTTTGAAAACTAGCTAAACTTTTCCCACTTTTGAGATGTCATGGATGCAGCCATTTTGAAATAAGCAGAAAAATGCCTTCTACTGCCCCTAGTGGAGAGATGATGAATGTTTAAATTCAACATCTGACTATTTGCTACTTTATTAAATGTAGACTATTATTCATTTTTAGCGAAACTAAGAATGTAAAAAGCTTCAATATTATGCAATATTATATATATATATATATATATATATATATATATATATATATATATATTATATATATATATTTTTTTTTTTTTTTTTTTTTTTTTTTAAGGTTAAAAAAAAGTTCATTATAGGTTGTACAAGCAACTTTCTAATGTCTCCTTGTTTGCAAAAACCATACACTCTGGAAAATACATGGTCAACAGAGTCTTATTCACAAGCAGTTGTATGAGAAAGAGGGATTGATAAAGTTTGTGAGAGATGCAGGTCACCTAGCAACAAGGAAAGCAAAAGCTAGAGGAGATTGTCACTGCATATCAACGATCTTCTTTTATTTTAATATCAAACCGCACACACAGATGAAACACAGCACTTGTCTTTCACAGCTAAAGGCTGCAAGCTGCACTGCAAAAGCCACACAAACAGACAAGGCAAATGTAATTATGGTTGGAGTGAAATGGTTAAGAATCTGACAGATGGAGCTGTGTTTTACCTGTAGCAGGAAGACATTTACCGAAACGTTCATTATGTCAGTAGAAATCTGTAAATTTATGCGCCGCAAGATGCTAAACTGAAATGATGGAAGTCAAAGAAGCTCATTTTGTATTGAATAAGAAGAGGGGAAACATGCACAAAAGTAAAGAGAAAATGAGGATTTTAAAACTTTTAAGCGGATCAGTTTCAAAAAGAGCCTTGGTCAGACCGAACTAGAAGAAGACCACATGATCAGATAGCGATTATACTTGGAAGAAACATTTTATTTAAAGCCAATCAGAGATCCAGCAGAGCCTCAAGCTTCACTCCACTGATTTGGTTTTCCTGTAAACGCGTTTGGCAGGTACAGATGAGTTAACAGAGCAGCGCTAAAGTGTTTAGTGCTGAATATGAGGGAAGCTGCACACTGCTGAGCACACTTCCACTGTAGATTCAGAAACAACCACTTTGTCATCTTGCTGTTCTGAATAAAACATTTCCCTACTTTTTATTCTGTATCTGTATGTATGTGTGTGAGTGCTGAATAAAAAGACAGAATTTCCCCCACGTCTTTAAAGTTTGGACATGTTTCCATATCTTAAAGATGTGCTAACACACACACAAACTCATGTAGCTTTATATTTTCTCTCACTGAAACTCTTACCTGTTTATGGCTAGATTTTAATGCTACCATCACACCGTTGGCAAGAGTCCAATGTGAAAATTTGCATTCAAACGTCATAACATAATGAATGTCATAACTAGTCATGACTGCAAATTCAGGTGGAGATAGTAGACAATTCCTGATCAAAAACTGACCGCTATATGTTACACCATTGAAATGAATCGTTGGGAAAGTGCATCGTTGTATTCCCACTGCATATATCAGTATGTTAATGTTGAAAGTGTCCAACATATATTGAGGGAAACTCCAAACTTCATTTATTTGCCTTTCATTCATAACAAACTGAAAGCACTTAGCATAAAATACACATTAAAAACACTGTTAAAAAACAATAACTCACAAAGAAAACAAGACATTTATTAAAATCAAAAGGGTTCCTTCCAGTTCCCCCCCAATATAATACTAAAAATGCATCAAGGATTAAGTTGTTTTTGTTACATGACATCAGACCTGACATAAGCACACTGAAATGTTTCTCTTCATTGCTTAGCAAGTTCTTTGTTGTCTTTTTGTAATACACAAATCAGATATTCAACTGAATCCAAACCAGTGTAAGTTTAAAGCGAATCAAAGAGAGGGTGAATTGGTGCATACCTAGTGGATACGGGCTATCTGCTGGCAAAAAAAAGCAATATGGAGCGAAAAAATCCCATTCTGTGGGCTACAGGTTATAGAGAACATTTACACAGCATGAAAGGGCAGGTAGAGGGGATGTAGGGGATGGAGGTGGGTGGTACTGGGAATTTGGGTGCTGATCCAATACCAAGTAATTACAGGACCAGTGCATCAATACTGATACCGATAGGTTTTTATTAATATGTTTGATTGTAGAATAATTTCAGAAATACATTTAAGATATTAATCATCCATCCAATAGATATAATGAACATGATTGTTAATTATTAATTAAACAAATATATTTATGCTGATTAAGTGTATAATAAAAACACAGACCAGAGAGAGTGTTGTCTGATTGGGGGGGAAACTGCTCCATCTGACAACACTGACACACAACTATCCTGCCCTAACATGAATTCTTAAAATAAAAGTATTGATCTCATCACACTACTATCTATACTTCTTCTTGGTATTGATACTATTGATACTCAGATCAACACGTCTGACGCAGGCATGTAGTGTGGATTTTTCATTTTTTAACAGCCCCCCCCCCCTGTTTACATGAGCAGTGCACGCTCTTTGTCGACCCTTGGGTTGACTGTTAGAAATTAGGCATCCGACGGGAGTTGGGCGGGCTTTTACACATCACCTGCACACCTGTGCGTGCAGCAGTCGTGCACAGTTAGTAACAAGCCAGTTCTTATATGTTACTCATGACTGTTTTGCACCGTGAGGGCACCATAGGATGACATCACTCCTGTATCATAAGTCTGAGCAACTTACATTTGCCTTCCAGACACTTCACGATACACTCAGCACATACACAACAATCGCTCATTTAAATTTTCATGACATCTCTTGAGGTGGCTGGATGAGCCTCAAGGAACCTGCAAGACACTTCTTTACGTTGTGAATACTCCTGTATACAACTAAAAACAACCAACCCAAAACAAGTGGATGTGATTAAATCTTTAGCTTTAACCTAAACTCTAATCACACTACTGAAACACCACAAACTATCAGCCCATAAAGATCAGTTTCAATAGGTCGCATTAAGACTGGGGAAAGAAAGAGTTGGTGATTCCACCAGAACAGGTCTCAACCAGGCTACCAAAATAGGCAGTCACACCAACAGACAGAGACACAACAGTGAACCTGTGTCTCTGACTGCAGTGTCAGTCGCAATCTCAGCAACAGCCACAGTTTATTTTTACCTTGGACTTGTCAAAGTTTCAGTCACAAACTGAAGTGGAGCAAAGCTGCAATACAGACACACTTACACTCAAACCTAAAAATACATATTTGAAGAAAAAAATTATATTTTAGGGAAGTTGTGCAAACAGACCTCATTACAGCCCGGTAACAGTTTGAGCTAACATTATCTGCTCTCATGGTGCCAGGACATTGCCTTCAGGTGAACAAAGGCGACCCGAGGAAGTCAGAGAGCCGAATGTGATACATGGATGGTGGGGAGATTGAATCCGACAGAACAAGAGTTTGGGTTTTCCACATCATAAATGAATTAAACTCACAAACACAGACTTGGCGCTCGTATCCTTTACATGCGCAGCCATGAATAATTGAAGCAGCATTTTAAGCTGAATGTTTGTGAAGTGTGGCTGGGGAAAGTGAATGAGCTGGCCCTGACCTTGTTGTTGGTTGGCTGCCATTGGCTACGACTGCATCCAAGAGTTTTGCTCCGAGGCCAAAGGAGGGCATGGAAATGTAAACATGTTTGGCATTCAACGAACACTTTCACTTATGACATTTTGATGCTGGAGCAGGTGAAACCTGGAGACTCGCAGTCTAAAAGGCACAACTTCCTGATTAGAAAAGTTGATAAAACAGGAAAATAAAGGGGTTTATTAGATTAAAAAGAAGCTTGTATGGTTAAAAATGGAGTTGTGAACTAAACAATAACACAAAAAGATGTTTTTTACTATTGACTGTATATGAGAACTGGACTGAGTCAGTACGATGTCACCCAATAAATTAAGTCAATTTTTTTTCTTTTTTTGCAAAACAAACCCTTCAGTAAGCAGAGATTTGCATTAGTTAGTCTTAGTCACCATTAATATGGTAACCACTCTCACCAATCAGGAGTGAGCTTGTTGGAAGTCTTCTCCTCTATCACTGAAAGCGGGCTGAAAATCTGGCAATCAAACATTTTCATCATTCAACGTGAGACCACATACTTTTATTCAAGCATTTTATTGGTCAGTTTATAGTTAGACTAACTTGTACTAACAATTAGAACTAGCAAGAACCAGTTATTAACAGGTAGTGGAGCAAGAATGGTATTTCTGACAAATATGACTGTTAATATCTCAATAGAAGTCTATGGGACTTTTGGCTTTATGTGACCAGTGAGTACTTCCTGTTTGGAATACAAGTAGGGAGGAGTCACTCAGTCCAGTTGTCCCTATACAGTAAATGGCTTTTAGCATTGATTGCAGATGACCTGACAACAATATCAGCAAACATGTGTTAGCTACTTTGTCTATTTACACTTATGAATGTAATGCTTTTACTAATGCCAAAAGACTATAAGAGCAGGACTTAGGAGACACTTGTGTTTTTGTTGTTTACAATTTAGCTGGTTTTATCCATTGACTGTACAAACAACGGATATCTCAACCCCTCCCCTTGTGTGTTTTAATTAGGAAGTGGTGAATCAAAGAAGAGAAAATCCCATAAACTTCAATTGAGAAATGGACAGTTATTTCTGTCATTTTATTTGTCAAGAAAAAAAAACAATTATTTCTCTGATACACTCCTCTTAACATCCTCTATCTAATCCTGATTTTTAAATATATTTAATCGCAAGTTGTTCAAGTTGATAATACATGTATGTGGTTTTATCTGTAACCACGCAGCTCAGTGTTTGAATTACAGGTCTGCGTTTCAGCACCATGGACAGAGGACTGCAGAGCTGAAGTCATCTGGCTGGCTGTGAGGGTTTTCAGCACCATGGACAGAACCATTCTCAGCTTGTGCAGAGAACCTTCTCAGACAAGTCTCCATTTATTCACTTTCCAATCCAACTGTTACCTTTTTTTTTTTTTTTTTTTTTTGCTCATAAGTGTAGTGGGCAGCTTGAGACCGTTTGGTGAAATGGTGAAATGAAGAGAGACAGTCTGGTGCTAACACAGATTTACAAGGATACACTGTCATCCCTATCCCTGTGCTCATTTGAGGTCTCACACCCTGAGAAGCTGAACTGCATTCGGTCTGTGGATAGGAACAAAGGGACAAAAGTACAAACCAACAAAAGTATGATTTATATTTCTCAATTTTCCTTTTGCAGTAGCATTCTTTCTTCAATCAATAAAATTTGCTTTATTACTAAATATATGAGGAAGAGAGATGACTATATAGAAGCTGTGTGACTAAAAAAAAACCCTCTCAGCTGTTTTAAAACCCTGCAAGCTGATGTCAAATGGTCACGGGCACACTGGCTCAACGACTGACTAAACTCGTGTTATTTTGTGAGCGTACAAAATCTCACAACAGAGCCAGAAGGAGCTATTTATACAATTAAACAGCACGAGAATAAAGTGGCTCTTGTACCCAAAGAAAAGGAAAGACAAGTGGAAGAAAAAGTCTCTTTTCAGGTGTTAGTTGAGCTGTGAACACATCAACTGACAAAAAAAGCCTCTACACTCGTAGACTTTAGTGAATGAAGCAGTAGAAATTGTTCTGAGAGTGGATTTTTACTGATATTTCAGTGCCTTTTACTACATAATAAACACATTAAATCATTTACAGCTCATCTACAGGATGTAATAAAACAAAATAAAGTGGAAAATGATGAGTAAATGGTGTCTTTAAAGACTCATCCTGAACAAAATCTGGTTTTTGGTGTCATTATCATCTTCTTGTGGCTCTATTTCTGAAAATGGAGGAAATATGTAAAGAAAATGAAGCTCAAAATTTCATTTCTGAGTATTTCGTCACTCAATCAAAAAATATACCTTCAACAAAAACTTAAAGCTTGTCAAACCCTAAAGTCAACCTAAAGATCTACAAGTGGATGGATTTGAATGGAGAGAGCAGGGATCTTGTGTCCACCCATAGTCACTTCTACATCACAAATACAATCTTTTTCACATGCAATTTTTCCATCTGCTCCTGATTCACATTGATTTGAACAAAGAAATACTCAGAAATGCTGTTTTAATCTTAATATATGTCCAACATAATCATAGAAAAATGACACAAAAACATTTTAGAAACACACACACAAAAAAAATAAACATTTGTATAGGAGTGGGTCTATAAGAACCTCTTTTGACTAGAACAATTAGCCCAAAACGTTTCCAGATAGTATATTACCCTCTGAACAACTAAATCATGGAATGTTTCTTTCAGGAATCATTTCCTAAATTAACTGATATGTAGGGATGTAAAAGATGTTAGACACATCGAAAAATTGATCAGGCAGTGGGAGTAATTGTAGTTTTGGATAAGGGTGTAAAAAATAGATATGTGTCGAAAACTGAACTTCAGTATCGTCTGAAAACCACAGACATGAACAGGAATATGTTGGTTAAAAGGTACAATATAAATGAACAAGCAAACAATGGATTTCTGGCAAACTGCTGTTTTAATTTCTGTTGTTTTGTTGTCTTTTTATGAACATGCAACGCAAACAAAAAGACGTCAGATCATAAGCATTTCTCTGTCAAATACCATGTATAGCTTATATATTACTATTATATATTATTATTATGTATACCTTTAGATGCCATATGAATAAGAAATATTTAGATTTTAGCATTTTTTGGTAAAATAATGAGACTGTATCGTATGTGCTAAACGTTAGTTGAGTCCTTCCAGTATCGATTGGTGGACTCGTGTATCGAGATGCGTATCGAATTGTCTGAGAGGAAAAGATGCACACCCCCACTGATAAGTTTGACGACTCTGATGAACCTTCCACAAGACATAACAAAGCAGCAGATCTGTGCAAACAATGAGTGTCATCACGTAAACTGCAGACATGAAAATCACTTCATTCTAAAAAAAAACCAGCATAAACAAGAGTTAAAGAAGACGGATCTTCATGGTTCAAACTAGAGAGGATAATAAAGAGAAGAAGAAGAAGGATATTCTTATTTGCAAGCATGTGTAGTTGTATTGTGCGCATGTTGACATGTTTGTATGCGAAGATTCTGGAGCCAAGAGATTTGTTAGTAATATTTGAGTGTGTGTGGACAGGCCACGCCCCTTTTGACTAACATCCACACCTGACAGTAATGATGAAAAACCTCCAGCGACTTCTTGCTACAACTTTCCTTTTGTCTCTTTTTAATTTGTACTCACTACTCTTCTTTTCTTCCAAATTTCAAATACAAAAGGGGTTTATACAAATATGCACCCCGTGTGTCCTGAGATTCACCAGTTGTTACAGTAAAATATGTCCAATAGAAGAGGCCGTCAGCTCGGATCTGTTTGCTGAGCTGCTGAACACATTTTTTTTAAAGGATAAGCTAAATTATTAACCTAAATTTTAAAAAAGTCAAATGACATCATTATGTTAAAAACCATGCAGCATTTAGAAAAACGTATATTCCTTTATGTTGTACTGACTTAATACAAGCAGAACACACGTTTAAGGCATTTTCCAGTTCTGTCAAACCTGTAGAAACCTCAGGCAACATGATTCACTTTCCAGATCCACTGAGGAGTTTTCCTCCTACTTGAGAGTTTTCTGCAAATATTTTTCTCCATTAGAGAGAAAAAAAAAACCATAATGATGTGGTGAAACAATGAAAGTGGACACATTTTTCTAGTGCAGCCTCGTTGTTCTAACCTGCAGGGGGTCTTGCTTCACGGGGTCACGTCCACATGGAGCACTATTCCTGATAGCAGGAACGCCAGCCTGAATAACCCTTACCTGTTTGGTAAACGTGTGAACATAATACATGGCCGGGCAACGTTTGTGTCAAAGTGCCACAGTGGAAGTCCACACTCGACTGCTCTCTAAGCTTTGGAGAAGAACACGGAGCAAAAGCTAAACACTGGGCCCCCGCTGGGTTTAATTACTGCAGCTGCAGTCTAAAGAGTGAATCAATCTGCTAAGATGAGATATAAACAGCAGAAACCAGGCTCCATTTTCTGTTTACCAAAGCAGCAGTTTATTTAGTGCTAGGCTAATTCAACTTAGTGAAAAGAAAATGTAAAAATCCATAAACCACCTCTCAGGATTGGATCACCAAGTCCATTTCAAAGTATGACACTCGCTTCGTATTGATTTTCCTTCTGTGTGTCTGTGTCGAATGTGATTAAAAAAATTCTTATTTATGAAAAGAATATCTAGTCACTTGTATTGGTATGATAATTATAGGATTAAATGAAGTGCAGTTCAGATGTAAAATAGAGAGTCCAACAAAGAAGCCGAACAAGGAATTTAGGACACAAGCTGACAGCAGAGCTGGAATCTCTGATGACTGAAATGAATTCAAAGTCAGACATGAGATAAAGAACAAGCACGTGCAGAAGGAATCAAAAGCAGCAGCTCACATTATGGTATCAAGTCACATGCACAGATAAAAGTTCTGAACCGCTGTGCTCATCTGAGGTCTGTAAAGATGCTTGTAGCTTCATTTTCTAGATACCATGTATCAACTCTGCTGATAAGCTCTCAGAAACGTGCGTTCAAGCAACAACTTCCAATAAAAAAATTCTGTAAATGTGCAAAAATGCGCGTTTAAAACTCACATTTATATTACTATATTTGGGACTCTACAAAAAGTGCGACCGCTAAACGAGCACTTAAAATTCAACCAGATGGAACTGACCAATCAGCGGCATGGATTTGGTAGTGACGTATTGATGGCGTCTTTTTCACACACAGAAGAAATCACTGTTTGAAAAGTGTTCTTAAGGAAAAATGAAGAATTGCCAATGTGAATGTGGCATTATGGGAAAAAAAAATTGGTTTAAGTTTTATTATGATTTCAAAATTGTCTAACTTTTGATTATTATGTCCCACAGCAGCAATTCTTCATTTCTACAGTGCAAAAATTCCACACCCAACACACACTCTTATAAACTCACCAGTGCATTCTCACTTTCAACTCGTCACATGTTTGGTTAAGCGCCCCACCATGACAGTTTTTGCGAGTCCCCAACTCGTTTTTTAACATGCTGGCTGTTCCCATTAAATCACGGGTCCCAAACCTCCAGGCAGCGAAACGGAACTGGTCCAGCACCGGTACCCTAACCCGGTTCGCGTACAGTACCGCCTCTGATACCGAGTCGGGTGCCGTAACCCTTGATTGTACAAATAGATAGAAAGTCAAATAACAATGAGTTGGGGGACACCCAAAATGTCAAAAAGTGGCACAGAGGGGTCCTGAACCAAACGTTAATATGTGTCGATGTGGGAATGAGGATGAGAATGTGTTGTCCGTAAACTAGTCCAAAGCACATGCGCAAAGTATTTCAAAACCTGAGATCACCTTCATACGTTTAGAATATGAAGGATGCAAATATGTACAACATCCTTCAATGAGGAAAACAAATGAATGAACGGTTTATTGATCAAACCATTTTTACAAGGAAGCATATGAGCCCTTCTTTAGGCTTAAACCACTGGAACAGAAGAAAGAAACATTCTTATATAAAACAAACAAGTAAGATAAGAACCGTAATGCACTGAGGTGTGTCGCGAACACTCTTAAAAAGCATTTAATATGATTATTTCCTTTGATTTAATATTATGCTGCTTAGAATAAAAAGCAAGATTAATTTCCATGTGACAGCTCCTATAAGACAACACACAAACTCATTCTGGAATGATGGATTTGGCTTTTTTACGTAAATGACAGGAGACTGTTTTGGTCTGATAACCAGCTGGAAGTCACTTCTGACACAGAAGCTGGCTTGAAAGCGAGGCTCAATACCTGTCAAAGCAAAGACGCAGCTGTGTTAAAAAAAAAAAAAAAACTGTTGAAAATGTATTTTCAATGGGAAACATCTGAGGTCCAACTTCAAAAATACTGTCAATAAAAATCCTTATTTTTCACAAATTGTCTACCTAGACTATCACGAGATGAATCTTTCTTTGTCCAGTTTTATGTTATGAACTAAAAATCAAATTCTAATCCCAATTTTCTGTGTTTATTTAACATTAATCTCATCTACCACTTGTCATCTCAGAATCACGATTTCCTACTTTAGAAAAAAACCATCTCATATTTCCCGTTCAGCTTAAATGTGCATCCCACACCTAAAAGGCATTTTCTTTTAGTCGTGCTTCCTGTTTCCTAATTAACTATTCAGTCTTCTTCATTCTTAATTGCTGGCGTGTCAAAGACGAAACGAGCAGCAGCGAGACCATAAATTCTCTTCTACTGGCTCACCAGACTGCTACCTCTATTTAACCGGTATTGTTCTCCCTGAATTATTCTTGACATATATTCTACGAGACGTGTGTTACCTAATGTAAAACACTGTGTGAGCTGATTGCTGTGAACTGCAGGCTGAACAGTGGGGCTGCAATCAGCAGTTTCCAGCCCACCTTACCGCGCAGGCAGCTGGAGCAGCAAAACATCCCCAGGATGTTCTTTGTGAGCTCCAGCCGAGCTTTGACAAACTGTCTTCAGTGATCCAGCCTCCTTTATCTCTGCGGAGGGGAATTTTTTGTCTTTGCCGAAAACTGTGGTTTCATCTGTGGTAACTCGAGCGAGATAAAGTTCGACATGCGGTTGGAGCAGAAACCTTGTTGAAATTAATCATATTTAAACTGGGCTGTATTCACTTTTTGACTCAAAAATGTGTGTGCTTACTAGGAAAGTACAGATACACTTTATTTTAACAATAATTTTTAAAAATGTTTTGTAATTTATTTTTCATTTTCACAAGTCGGCCTAAAGACAACTTTGTTCTTATGTGATGCTGAATGTCCAAAACATTTACTTTTTAAATGAGATATTCATGTTGCCAGCTGGGAATCTGCTGAAAAAAACCCTAAAAATAAGGTGTGTGGATGGATGTCATTTGCATTTTTAAGTGTCAGCACAGTTCTGTGTGTGACACAAGAGTGTTTACTGTAGAAGATGCTTTGTTTGTCTTAATTCACCAAAAAATAACTTTAACAGATGCATTTTTGATTGAAGCCTTTTGTCGTACACTGAAAGTCTTAACTTATAAAGTAAATAATGTTTTTTAATTCAATCAGTCAATAATATTTGCAAATAAAAAGACGAGAAATGTAACTGTTAACATGTCGCAGATAGTAACTTTCTCTGAACCTGTGTTGCTGTTTCTGTGTACCTTTATGATAACTACCAACCATTGACTGCACATGAGAACTGGACCGATTGAGTCTGATGTCACACATGACAAAAAAAAACTCTCTTCTGGTTCCAATGAAATTGACTCAATCCACTCGCTATTGTTTCACTTTATGGACGCCACCATGTTGGAGCCAGAAATCATTAGTAAGCAGCGATTGGTCCAAGTCTGTCTGAATCCTCATTTCCATGGCAACCACTCTCATCAACCAGGAGTGAGCATGTTGGAAGTTCATGCCCCAACGACTAGAAAAATGGCTCAGGACTTAATATCAAATATTTATATCACACAATCATAGATTCGGGTCATTAAGATCATTTATGTAATTAAATTTCAAACATGATTAACTTGCGATATAGAAAAAACAGTTTAAAAGACCTTCTAGTAGAGTGTCCGCCCTGAGACTGGAGTCATACCAATGACGAACCACCAAATGGCGACCATGTCTGCAGCTAACCACTCCCTCAGGAGATGGGTCAAATACAGAGTACAAATTTCCCCACATCCTATAATAGGACTTTAAATGTAACTTTAAAAATATTATTATTCTGACAAATGTTTTCTGGAGTATAAGCTGCATTTATTTGCAGTTTGGCTGGGGGTGTGACTTACAACTGATTATATACGAGTTATTGGAAAGTGACACAAATAATTAATTCAGTGGATTTAGTCATGCTAACTCTTTATAATGGGATATAAAGAGTTAGCATTTTCTTAAATCTATCTGAATTAGTGCTCGTATGTTGTGATAATATACAACAGACTTCATTCAATTACTCAAATGTTTACTAAAACAATTGAGGTGGAGAAGCGTGTATAAATCCCTCATGCTATCTCATGGGGTCCAGATGACCCCAGCCTTACATTGACCTGTTATCCATCCCATGACAAATATAAACAATGGTGGATTTCATGTTTTTCATGGATACCAGTGAAAATCATTATTATGATTATGATTAAAAATATATAGTTACTTGTATTTACTATCCAGATTGAAAAGAATGTCATTACACCAGTTATGATGACAATCAAGGTTTTCTATTCTATTCTATTCTATTCTATTCTATTCTATTCTATTCTATTCTATTCTATTCTATTCTATTCTATTCTAATTTAGGATTTCCCGTTCCCTTTCTTGCTCCTGTACTTTTTTTAATACATTTCTTCCAAAAGTATGACTTTTTTATGATCTTTTACTTCTTTATGTTGCTTTTTGGTGTCTGTGATTTATATGCCGGAGGGATTAATAGTCCAAAAAATGTCATAACAACTGTTTATAATAGAAGTATGTGGGATTTTGGCTTCTTGGAGCCAGCGGGTACTTCCTGTTTAGAAGGCGAGGAGGGAGGGAGTCACTCAGTCTATTTCTCTTACACAGTCATCCTAGCAGCGTTCTTAGAAAAGTCAACCACTACGAGGCTTTGAAGAGAACATGAGTACTTAGACACTCAGCCTTTAAAAAGGCAATCACATCACTAAGCAGATCTTCACTGAGCAGATCTTTGTCACATTAGTCTCAGCTCTGCAGCTGTTCCTGCTGCTGAGATGTTTAAAGCTCACAGTCACCAGCTGAGGCACCAGCTGCGATGAGGTAAAGTCACGCACAGACAGGAAACAAGAGTGACATTAATGCTCACAGCCACACAAAACGGCAGTAAAATGAAAGAGAAGGGGGAGAAAAAGACGTTTTCATTTCTCTCCTTTATTATCATCATCATCTTTATGGAAATGAGGGATCGCATGCGGACTCCCAAAACACAGGCTTGACACGCTGTCATACGTGGATGTGAGCATGCTTTCTTTTGTGTGTTTCTGCTCTCCTTCCTGATGAGAAGGCTGAGTGAAAATGTGAAACTCTCACGCTGAGGTCTCACTCTAATGTCACAAAGAATCCCAGAAATCTGGTTTGCAGTTCCACATGTCGAGATCAGCGGAGTTCAAAACCTGAACACAAAACAAAATGCATTTCCTCCAAAACCCCAAATAATTTGGTAAAATGACACCAATTTCCATCTTCCTGCTTTCGCCCCATCATTATAATTCTAAAAAAATCTATATCCACTTATCTATATAAACCCTGGAGTCAGTTAGGGTCACTTATTCCTGTGTGTCTTTCTCTCTTTGTTTTTACAGTCAAACTTCCCTTTGATAAGTGGGTGTGGCCTATCCAGGATGCTAAAAGCACCTGCTCTTATAGTTGTGCTGACAACCTGTTCTCAGATGCTGCATACCCTTTGTTCTGTGACAGATTGATATCAGGATGTAACTTCTGACCCTACGATCAAACATGTCATTTTGACAGACTTTCATCTCTTATTCTCCAGTTGCAGAAAAAGGATCCCTATGTCACTCTGTTGTTATTCCCATCATTGTTTTGCTGTTATTGTGTTTTCAGCACAACTGTCTCTCTAAAACTGCGTTCATGCCTGGCAGTCATCCACCAGCATATTGAGCTATGCTGCCCAGGCGGGGAGCCCACTAGCTCTGCAGGCTGCCGGACAGCGAGCTCGCTCGTTTGCTACGCTGTCCATGGGCGGCTATCGCTGGCGTAGCAGGCTCGATTGCTCCGGTCTCTGTGATAGGCTGGCGACCCGTCCAGGGTGTATCCCGCCTTTCTCAAACAGTAACGGGACAATCTCAGGCAATCCGGCAGCATCATGGGTTTAGAAAAAAAAGATCAATCAGGACGAAAATCCTGCATAGAGCAGATATAATGGGTCTACTCTTTGATTGAGTCGCAGACAACGTCACGAGTCTGCGCCGCACTCTATGCCCAAGACCTCAGACACCGTAACTGGAACGCACCATAAAGGGTACCCAAACAGGAGAGTTGGAGGCTGACTCCACCCACAACTAGGGCTGCCACAAACGATTATTTTAATAGTCGACTAATCTTCGATTATTTTTCTTCGATTAGTCGACTAATCAGGTCGCGCGTCTACTGGATGTAAAGCACAGATCTTCACATTATTATGTATAAACTTGCAGTGTTTAAACTATATGCTAATAAAACAAAAATACAATATTTATTAAGCCTTAATGAAATCATGCAGCTTTTCTCCTTTATATGTTTCTGGCATTCAAACAACACTTAAATCAAATGAGGTTGACAATCTTAATCAACTACAGAAAACCTAATAAAAGAATGCAAGTATTTTTTAAAGCTTTAATATACATATATTTATTAAAACATATGAAGTATTTTTACAAAACCTGTACACATATAAACACACCTAAAATATTTACTTGCTGAGGCCTATTTATAAAAACATAACACTAATGACATCTTTGAACCCAAAGTATCTCTATAAATAGACAAACCTGAGGATGCCCAGAAAAACAATGTGCTTTGAGACATTATATCTTTAAAAAAGTGGGAAAATATTTATTTTTAAAAGGGATAAAATAAGGGGATGTTAGAATGTACTATAGTACTTTCATTCTTTCACTACCTACCCCACTGCACATGCGCAGACTGAAATTGCATCATATTTTTCAGTTTGGCAGACCACCCATAAATCTGTTACCTTTTAATGTTGCTGTTATTACAATACTGGGAGCAACTGTTGTAATACATATTTGGAGTAAAAACTCCTGGTTTTTGTTGAAGTCAAAGGCTCTTTTACTGTTTCTTCGCCAGATTTTTTTTCCCCATAAACTTAAACTTTCAAAAAAATATATATTTTTTTTTTTGTTAATTTTGCTAATTTGAGGCTTTTAGTTAAGCGGCCGGTGTAGCCGTTTTAGATGAGTGGTGGATAGATTTTTAATGTGTGACTAAGCAACTATTGTCAAGAATGTTTCAGATATAGAGGAGAGAATCCGGTAGTTTTCCAAAGTAAAACTTCTTTAAAAATCAGATTAAAAATAAGATGGTCAAAATGGAGGTGATGTTCTATTGGTATCTCAAGGACAGTAAAATTCTCATGTAGGAGGGGGAAAAAAATCCCTTCATTTGGTATGGAAATGGTGAATTACAAATTGATAGAGCTGTCAACATGTTATGGGTCTCATTAAAAGGACACAGTTGCTGTTAAAGTGTTAAAGTCTTTAAGGAAAAGTGAGTAAGCAGGAAAATCTGTCAGGAATTACACTTACCGCTTGCTTTGTTAGGAACGCCTCTATAAGTCCTCACTGATATTAATGTCCAATCATCCAATCACGCGGCAGCATTAAAGCAAGCAGGTTATGTTCAGGTAAAGTGGGCATTTCAACAGGAAAGCAGCTTTCTTTGTGACATGAAAGTAAATGCTTCGATGGTGTAAATATTCCACAAACGCTCCGTCCACTTAGAAATTTGGGCTAAAAACAGCATAATTGTCAATAAAAGACCATTGATCAAAATATAACCCAATTGATCAAAAGATGATCCTCATGGAATTTTTAATAGAAGATTGGAAAAAGATGAAATGCCCATTTTAGCTTCAGCATTGAACACCTGACCGTCGCAACAGCATTTCTGAGCTGACCGTTCCTGAAAGCAGAGAAACGTAGAGCTGCTTCTTTATGATATGCTGATAAGAAGCTTTGCATGAATGAACAGTTAAAAAGAGGTATCTAAGTTAGATGCTGGTGAGAGCATTCCAATAAGATACGAGTGTTTAGTTGCCATAACAACAACTGCTGCAACACTTTCCTGATGTGAAAAAGAAAGAAAACAACCAGCTCCATCCATGCCTGCTACTTGAATGACAAAGCTCCGTTTGCACACAGGGAGCGTCACGCCGGCAAAGACGCGGTTTAGTTCAGAACTGGGTTTAGAAGGACAAAAAAAACATTAGGTTTGAAGTTAGATCGGTTTCAGACATTCGTGTACACACACACGGCTATATATATATATCACATGTATAAGAAAACATCAACACTTTAAATAATTTGGATCCAACACACAACTTCGAGCAAAGTGGTGCTAGTTTACACGGTTTTTAGATCAGACTGAATGAAAGTTTAATAACTCCCGTTGATGGTCAGCGATGGCTGCAGGAAGAAGAAGAACTGCTGACGAGGACCAGAGAAACAAAGATAACTAAGTGATGGATTTCTTTTTTTTTTTTTTTTTTTTAACATTTTAACAAATTATTTGTATTTTTCTGGTGTATCAATGTCTAAAGGTCTATTATTGAACTTCTAATCCACATATACTGAATATAGCTATGCATGAAGTGATGGACATGGCTGAGATCTTACGTTTCCTTCTAATTGTTTAGACCAGGGGTGGGCAAACTTTTTGATTTGTGGGCCAGAAAGGGTTCTAAAATTTGGCATAAGGGCCGGACAAAGAGCAGATGGAAGGAGTGATTTGGTAATGAACCTCATAAACTAAAAAGATAATATGGAATTTAGATAAAAACATGCTTTAATTAGGATTAAAATTCACATATATTCATTTAAAAACAGAAAATTTGGGAATTTTAATTTCTAAATTTTGATTTTTGTTCTCTTTCTGGTGATCCAGTGGGTTGATGTTCTTCAGAGGAAAATGTGAACTCAAAGAAATCTGAAAAATCACCTTCTGATTAGGAAAAAACACACACGAACGCCAGAGAAACAACACCATTCATGAGAAGAAACCAGAAATACAATGAAAATAAAACAATAATTAGGATTTTTGATTCAATGTATTTTAATTTGGAGGGCCAGATTAAGTAGTTTAAGTGGCCCCCGGGCCGTAGTTTGCCCGCCCCTGGTTTAGACAGACAGACAGACAGACAAACAGACAGTCAGTGAGTGTTTAGGTAGTGAGTTTAGGTCACTGGAAATCACTGGGTTCCTCACGATTCGATGCGTTACATGGCTCATGATATCGATAATATCACGATACTGCGATAATTTGTAAAAATCGTCTCGAATAACTAATATTATATAGAAGAACATATATTTAAAAGTGTCTAATATTTCGGACATGACTTTCGTTCGATGACGTCATCAATATCACCGGTCCGCTAGCATTTAGCGCGGAGCTTCCACCACTTGAATATACATAACAACAGATGTTTTATGACTTTAAAAAGGTCACGCTACAACATAAAGTCAATACTTACATTTAAATGTAAACATCTATGGTTCAGAGCGCATCCACATGAAGAAAAGCGCTTCTCACTGCGATGCGGTTTACTCTCGCGATGGTGGACTTTGGACTCCTCTGCTTGGAGTGTGAAACTTAAAAAATAATCCCGGACAGGACTTGGACTTCAACTGCCACTTCAAATCAAGGGGGAGGGCTAAGGGGAAAGGAGAAGGGGAGTATTCGGATCGGGCCCAAGTCTTTCATATATCGGAAAAGAGCCGTGAAAGGAAACGCCTGGAGCAAAATTTTCAAGATTTCTATCACTTCAAAATTTCATACCAAGCCGACAGGTGGAAGACATGCCAGTGGCCTCTAGGTAGTAAACAAGAGCAGACAGAAGAAACGCTCATTCCCCTTCCGTCCAGTGTGAATACTGTGAGCTAAATACACATTCAAGATCTTAAGCGTGTTCTTGAATCCGTGTCCCATTCTCAGTGACTCTCTAGCTTTAGGTGCTGCATTGTCTGAACTTGGAGGTCAAAGTTCGCAACACCACAATAACAAAACAAAATTTCCAGTTGACATTAGCGCACAAAATATGACACTAAGCTTTATTTAAAAAAAAAAAAAAGAATTTTTAAAATAATTGCATATTTTTTTTCAGATCCTAAAAAAAGGAGGACTTTTTGGCCTTTAAGACCTTCCATTTGAATTGAATTGAATTGAAATGAAATAGTTTAATTTCAAGCAATCAAGCAAGAATGCATGTGAAAACAATCAGCAGAGGTTTACATGCATTGAAAGATGTGTCAGATATGAAACTCTAGCCATCAAATTATATATTGCTTGTTTAATTTTTTTTGCGTCAAAGAAAAATTTGTATTTTCCAAAAGAAAATTAATTATAAGATGTAATAAACATGTTTCTGAAATGTATTATTATGTATTATTATAACACATATATACAATATATACAGCATATCATATAATCATTTCATATATGTTAATATATCATTTTATGTATTATTACATTGCTACATTACATTATTATATTGCTTGAAATAAACCATTTCAATCATTCATTCATTTATATATATGTTTTACAGTGCCATTAGTTATTTTAAATTTTAAATAATTAAATATTTTATATTTTAATGTATGACCAGTGGAGATTTTTTTTTCTTTTAGGGATGGACATAAATTATGCCATTTTTGGCCTAACAAAGCAAACGCCAAGAACATTACAATGAGAAATCTTTTTCACCTTTAATGTAACTTTGGTAACTGGCATCAATCTTTACTCCAGACTTCCTTTTGCTTTCATCTTTCATCCTCCAACAGCTGCTGTCAGAATTAGGTTAATTTTGAAGACTGAAATTATAAACTCCTGCTGACAAAGTGGGATTGTTTTTTTTCTTAATAACAATAAAAATAAATTAAAGAAATAGACTGTGATCAGATGAAATAGTTTCACTTCATAGTGAAATACTCTTAACATTAAGCATCCAGAGAAGGCAAGCTCTGCCTGCAGGCAGGCAGCTGTTTGAAGAGCAGAAAAGTAAATCATTGTGATTGTTTCGGCTGAACAACAGCGGGTCTGAACTGTAAACTTTCATCAGAAACATCAGTTCGTCAGCGTGGGCTTTCACATTTCCTGTGTTCTCATATGAAATCATTTTGCAGGGACCATTCTTCATTGTGTAACATCTGATACGAGTACGGTGGCCCAGAAGTGAAAATCAAATCAAGAAATCAGCCAATGTAAACACATGATAAATAGAGCTGGGTTGATAAAATTGATTAATCGATAAGAATTGATCTAAGCTTGATAAATCAATAATCAGTCCATAAAAGTAGAGACCGATCTAACGCAAAGTGTGAAAGTCCACTAGCTTGATGCTAACGTATAACGGGATTTCCCATAGGAAGGCTAATGCTAACGCTCTGTCGGCCTAAACATACATTGCTTTTATTTATATACTTTATATATTTAAATACTCACAGACGTGAATTTTTCAAACTCTTTTAAGAAAATATTTATTAAAGTCACTATTTGTGATCTAAAGCTCAGTTTTTTACTCATACTTTCTTCTTCTTCTGGAATAAAGCGCCACCTAGTGGCAGAACAATTGTTGGAGCATCTCTGTTTGAGAAACCATGTAACACTGTATAAGACTGACAATCTTATTAGTATTTCACTAATGCATTTTACAGTATGTGAGCGGTTTCAGATTAATATGAAAATCTACAAAACATATATAGATTATTGATGTATTTCTAAACAAATGTGTCTTAATGTGTAAACCATGTAAATTTAAGATTGAATCGAACTGAAATGAGAGGATTGAAAGAATCAAAAAAATTGGAAATGAATTGATCCAGCCTCTAGTGAAATGAATGAAATTATTGGCAATACAAAATGACAGTTAAAAAAGCAAAAAAAAAATTGAAAATGCAAACGAAATTCCAAAAACCAAAACACAATTGTCAAACAAGTAAATTAAATAAACTTCAAATGTTTCAAGAGATAGAAAATGTATTTTCAGAAATCAAAAGGAAACATAACAGGAAATGGAAAAGGTAGGTACTTTAGGACATCGCTAAATAAATGATTAAGTCCAGTATTGCTTAATAGCAAAAAAATAACATTTGGTTAAAATGATGATCAAACTTGATCATCTAATCAGTGATGTCCCATGGTAACTACTTTTACAGTTTCTTCTTTTGGTTTATTTTCTATGATTTCATTTCTGGAAATTACTTTTGTTTTCCTTTTTTTAAGGAAATCAGAAAAGGCTGGTTAATATTAGGATCCCTTATCTGCATTAAAAATATAAACCGAGCAGTTACTATTCATAGCACCAAACACTCTATTAAACCAAATTGCATGAAAACAAGGAAATTATGACAGATAATTCATCTGTAATTTCAAACATCAAACCCTTGAGGCTTTCTTCCCTCCTCCTGTTACCCTTTGAAGCCCTTGTTGCTTATTCGTATGTGAACACTTGAGAATGAGTTTTGCAGCACCTGCATCTGATACTGGTGCTTCTGAAAGAGCTGCAAAAAGGTCAGCTTTCGCATATCTCAGCGACACCTCAAGTTTTTCAGAAAACATTTTTCTGAGCCATAGGAATGTAAATGCATTTAAAAAATACAACATACAACCTTTAAAATCGCAATCTTTTGGCAATATAAGCCCATCTGTTCAGTCAAATAGTCCCAGTGGAGATATAGAAGCCTCTGGTTCGGTGTGAAGTGAGCCAAAAGATACGAAGGTATTGACTAAAAAAAAAAAAAAAAAAACAGGCAGAAGTGCTCCTAACAGACCATGAGAACAGATTTTAAGATGCAAGTGAGGACCTGTTGGAGCATAGCATCTGCTGTGACTGTGACAGCAAGAGCCACCCAAGAGTAGATTGTCATGCCCGAGACGGAGACATCAGATAAACACAGTCCGGAGTCTGTGCTCACCCAAATGGACCACTCACGCTTGAATTTTTGATGATTTCAAGCACATTTTTAAAGTGTGGCACTAAAGGTGCTCTAAATGGTGTCCTTTGGATGTTTGAAAAATTCAAGCTGCTGCTGCTGCTGAGTTTAATGTAAAAAAAGAAATAGATGACTGCAGAAGTGAGAGAAAAAGGCAGTGAAATTATATCAGCCAGTCATTTCTATGACTTGATTGGACTGCCTGTAGCATTCTTTTGTCATATCAAATTTTGCAGGATAATTTGAGATACTTAAAGCGAAGCTATTAACCTTTGAAAATATCAATGTGCAGTTAATGAATGTGCTTTAAATGTGTGCTCAAGAAAGGCCGGACATTTGTTCTGGTATCATGCAAAACAAACTAAGACACATTTGAAATATTGACGTTTTTAGAGCCACAAGTCCGACTTTAAGAAGGCATGAATGTATAAAAAGAAATGCATAAACAGGGAAAAATAATCAAATAAGAGCCTCAAAGCATTGTAGACTCCATTATTCTAAACGGACATCATCCGTTTTTCTTCACGGCTAAAGAAATAGAGCTGAAAATTGCAAACCCATTTTCACTCCACAATGTGTAATAGTCAATACTCTGTAATAGTCAATACTCTGGTCAACAGCAAATAATAATAATAATAAAAAAGATTCACACCAAAAGCTAAAATCTTCAAAGAAGGAAGATAAAACGCCACTTTTGGAAAATGAACCGTGGTCATTTTTCTCCAGCACCATTTTTTATATTCTTACAAGCTGTTTTTGTGTGTTAAATCAGTGATACCCAGCCCCGTTACCCGTCTGTGGGTCACTTGGTACTTGGTAACTTAAATTATTTATTTTTTAAAAGTCATGTCACATAGCCACTAGAATATTTTGCGCATGTGGTGTGGATGAAAATGTGAATTATGTGGAAAAGTTGTAGACTTTTAGGTGAAATCTTTCGACCTATATGAATAAAGCACATTAAAACCACAGAAGAATAAAACCACGCAAAGATCACATAAACCTGCACGTCATTGAATTTCTTCACTTTGACATTTAGAGCACTAAACGCCATCAGCACCCGCTGTGGGCCATCGCAATGCTTTGTTTCAATTAAACCATGACAAAAAAAAAAAAAAAAGTGGGATCGCTGTTGTTAATGACAGAGATTTTCCAAGACTCAGGAGCAGTTTTGAACTTTGAGCAAAAGTAGTTTTTTTTAGTTTTCCATCTGTGCTCAAAATGCTTTTTACACTGCTTTCCAAGAACCTGTGAGGTTGTTTTACTTATCCAAAACAGCTAGAGGCAAGAAAAAACTGGAGTGTACTCCTCATGTGCTTTTTTTCAGCCTGTTCAATCAAAGTCTCGAGAGCAAGACAGAATAGGACATTTCAAAGTTGCTGAGAGGCTCACTCCAAACCTTCTAGTTAAATCCCTGCTAAATACACCACATCCCCCTAAGAATTATGGGAATCGGTTGTAACAACACCACAAAAGTACATGGCAGATTGTTTTTTGTGCTCAGCAGACACTATTGGGTGATTTTACTCCTCAAGTTATTGAGTTTGACTTTAGTGATGTGTGGAAACAGGTTGTGGGAATCCTATATTTGGGGTTAAAGGGAAAAAGAAACCATGAAAATATAACAAATATTGTCTCACGGCCACAAGGGACACATACCTGATTCAGAAACATGTATTTGAGCGACTGTTTCCTGTGAGAAGTTCATGTAAACACAAGTATAAGCATTTGCGTTCAAAACTGTCATGTTTACTCATTATAACGGAAGATTATAAATCAGTTTTTGGGCTCTAAATACAAAACACATGTCCGTTGAACACACAGTGAAAGAAAAACCAGTTGAATTCCGACCAATCAGGGACTCGGATCTGATGGTAACGTGTGGATAACGTTCTTATCCTTCAATTGCTTGAAAATCGATCGTGAAGAAGTAATTTTTAATTATCAACAAGTTCAGTCAGAATTATTTGACACAAAGTTTGTGTCTGAATTCCTCCCCTACATTAAAGTGCGTTCGCCATTTTGTAGTGCTGTCTGAATCTACAAATGGAGTGCCCTAGAAGTCTTTGTGCATTAATGCTCTCTACTCAGAAAATATAGACCACAATGCATTGCGATTTAATTTTTTTATGAAAAAACACACATTTAAATGTAATTCTTAAATAAACCATCCACATTTTCATCATCAAAACACAGTGGAGGCGTGAAGTGTTCATATTGATTAGATTTTTATTTAATGAAAAAGAAAATAGTGAGCATGGTGTCTGAATTGCTTTTGAAATCAAGGACACTAGATAGTCCCTCACTAGTTTTTGTATAGGTGGGGATTAGGGTGGGAATTAGGACACAGCCCAAGTCTTTCCTTTATCTGATAGAGCAGTAAAACATAAACCCTGGATCAAGATTCACTGGATTTCCATCACTTCATCATTTCACACCAAACCTCCTTCAAAATACAAAAACACAAATTTAATGCATTCTTGAATGCACCACACATGACCGGTGTGTATGTAGCTTTAGACTACTTTGATGTGGGGCTGAAGCTGAACGCTGAAGTGGGAAATGCCCATAAATTAAGTTAGGGTCAATCAGAGAAGTTCAAACCTAAATATTTGCTGTTGCATCAAACAGTGTTTTACAGTTCACTTGGACACAGGCCTGGCCAGTGGCAATCCGAACCTGTTGCCGACCTTACTGCATCAAGAAGCGTCCGACCGCGCTCAACACACAAGTTCAGTTAATTGCTTTTGGAAAAAGAAGTAGGACTTTCAAAATAGGCAGCATTAAACTACAATATAGATCTGAAAAAGGCTCCACAAAAAGCCCATTTTAATACTTTACCTGATGGAAAAGGTTTTAGCAGAGACCATTCTCACATGACAGTGAGCGTTTTTATAAAACTCTTTATATTCCAGTGCATTAGTCTTTGTGTTATTCTTGTCACCAGACAGCTCAGAAGGGCTTTTTACAAAATGCATTTGTTTTCCGTCCTTATATGAACTTGCTTCATCAGAAATAGGCAGTCCGAATAACAGGAGGACCGTGTCATCTTAGGATATTGTTACTTGACCGGCGTGATGCATGACTCTCTGTTTGCTTCTGCTGCCAAACACTGTTTGGAACTTAACTGGACTTCCTAACTTCTAATGTGGATTACAGTCTCCTACTCAACTTCATATTCCAGAAGCCTCCTCCTAAATTCCATATTCAATCATTCAATCAGTCGCTTAGCGATAAATAATGTTCTGTTTTGTCTGTCACAACTCTGAACTATTTGGATTTTGTCTTGGTGTAAAATAAACTATATTCCTATTTTTTGAGTCCTTTTAATGTTTAACTTTGTCAATGAAGACTTTATTTGAATTTGTATATAAATTAAAAGTAGCAAATTGTCTTTGAATTACAATTGATACATTACATTAATAAATATTAAAGACTTAGATATTTAAAAGGAAAAAGTATATTAAAAGTATTATTTCCTGTGTCTACATATTTACAAAAGTATAGAAAAAATTCTACAGATCTAAAACAGTTATTTAAAAAAAACTTGTTTCCATGAATGGGAGCCAATGTGAACTAATTAAGATGATGATACTGTACTAATATTGTTGCCATGACAGGAAATTGTGGGAAATCATATGTGCTTGCTTTCAAAAGGCTTGGCCCGGTGTTTCCTGCAGAGAATTAAATACTTGAAGAAAGAACAGGCTGTTTCTTCAACATTTAAGACTTCATCCTGTTTGTTTCTAGAGGTTTGAAGCTTTTTGTTGTGTGTGTTTTATTCGACTCCACAAAAGGCAACGTTGGCTTTCCGTTTCTTGTGAAACGTCTGTGCGGTCGTTCAACGGGGGTGTTTTGCTCTTATTTGCAGAGGAGTTGGTGCCTTTCTGTTTTGGTTGCTGTGGTATCACACAAAAATACTGTAATCAAGAAGCAGTTAAATTACATATTTCTAGACATTATAGAGAAATAGTTTTTTTTTTACAATTAAAAAAACATCCACAGGTGTTGCGTTGTTTTTAGGGTTGTCTGGGCCGGTGTGGGCCATGTCCTAAGGTAAGCGGTAAGTTTTCACAATCACTCACACTCTGCCAAAAACATTTGCATCAACATTTTCACTCAACTGGCTCACCGAGGGGTCTAAAATCGGGAAAAATGTGCGGGTTACTTGCATCCCCTTTAAAGATTTGCCCATTTTTCACCCACAAACCGAACATGTCTACCCGCAGACAGGGCAGTTATGCTACGTTCACACTGGGCATGTGTGGTGCGTTCAAGAATGTGTTCAATGAACATGATTTTACAATAAGGTGTTCACACTGGACTCTCTCCCAGTGCATTACAATGCTAAGTGGGCCCTATATTATTTAAAAGAAGGCAAAAAAATGTGGGCCCCAATTGGGATTGTTAGCAGTTTCTGTGGTGTCCCCACCCATGTTGAAAAATAAACAGCTATTACTCAATAATTGTGTTCGTCAGGAAAGCCATTCCTGCTTTGATGTCTCTTTTTTACATGTTCTTACTAATACTCAAGTTATGAATATAAATCAGATGCCTCATTAAGAGTATGTGGTGCCCGCTGGCCCCACCTCACACACTTGAAGTGTTTGATTGACAGATTGTAGGACAAATCAGTGCTTATCAACATTATCTGGTCCAAAAATGGTGAAATCAGGCAATATCTGTGCCACAGAAAAATGGCGACTAAATTGATTTCATTTCGTTGGAACTCAAGGTAAGGTATTTTCTGTCTCTATTTGTGTCAATGGGACAAACTGAATTGGGGCCCACATTTTCTGCCCATATGAGTCCCTCTTGCCTTGCTGGTTGGAAGAGGAAGGAAGAAGTGTTCAAGCAGGGCAATCTTTCTCCAGGGTTTTTCTTTCACAGCTCTATTCTGATATATGAAAGACTCGACGTTGTTTCTCTCCAACCGAACACAAACCGCAGTTATTCATTTTCTCTCCTTGACCAACTTTCCAACAGTTGAAACTTCTGTGAATTAATGTGGAGTTAAAGACAAAAGGCTCTCGGACCAGTAGAACTCGGGTCAAAGTTCAGCTGGTTTCAATGGCTGTACGGAGGGCCCAAAAACAGCCTGAAAAACTGCCATAGTGATGCATGAACACAAACCTTTTTAATGAAAATCTCATAGGTGTGCATTTACGTGGAGCTTAAATTGAAGATGTGTTTTTCCAGGGATGATGTGATGGTAGCATTAAGGCATTAGCCTTTGCATTTTTTGGGAAACGATTACCTTCTTGTATCAAGCACATCTGAATAAAAAGGTAAACTAAATGTTAATTCAGGAGTGGAAATGTTAAAATACACTGACATGGTTGTGAGTCTGTGACCTCCATCAAATCTTATTTTTCTTACTTTTACTGATATTTATTTAAAAGATTAAAAATTCAAAGTCTCTTTCACCTCTGTGTACACCTGCTAGTTCTTTTCATTTACAAAATAAAACATATATATTTTATTCTTTGTGTCCTTTTTAATCCAATAAACATATAGAAAAGCTTGCAGCCTTTCTGAAATAAAATGATGTATTTTATCAAGTCTCCGTTGCTGTAACAGTTTGTGCATTGCCCTGAGGCGGTCCCGCTTCCTCACTTTCCTCGACTTTTTTGCATAATTTTGAAAAAAGCAGCCAAATGGTAATTTTCTTTCCCAACTTATCGCCACCAGCCACAGTCTGGTCTCCACAATGGCTGGGAATGAACAGTGGGCCAGCGATAAGATTTGTCCTCCCATTGCGTTGGTGTTATTGTTGCAGACAAACAGCAGAGCTAACATTCAAAAGCATCTGTCTCCCTTCCCATCCTCCATCTTTCCGCCGCTGCCTCTTGTGTTTGTGCTGAAGGAGGCAGGAAAGAAGAATGAATGGAGTGAGGGTAAGGCACAGAAACATTGGCTAACACATATCCAGACAGGCACAGTGAAAACAAACCTGTCACTTTAATGCACACAGTAACACATGGAATAATAAGAAGGGAACATTAAACAGGGAAGCAAAGAGGGGAGATTTAGAATACATCAGGTGTTTTCCTGTTACATTTAGACAGTGTCCGTTCTATTTTCCCATATTTTCCTATTTCAACTTAAAGACTTACACACTTTTAAAAGGAGAAAAATTGACAAAATCAACAACAGGTTTAGTGATGATAACACACATCGACCATGAAGCCTAACTAGAAAAAAAATGTAACAAATAATGTCCTTCAAGGTGTCGGGTATCAGAAGCCATGGCATGAAGTCCATTCATTTCTGATAATGGACACCTAAAAATGCACTATTCCACTTACATCATGGTCACTTAGGAAAAAAATAACCAAAAAATAAGATATTAGTACTTTCTCATTGTACATTTATTAAGGTTTGAATTGTCATGGTAACACCTACCAAACCTGCATCTTCCTCTGTTGCACTGGAGGAAAGTAGTATATACCCGAAATTTCCATCATTAGTAATATAAAGCATGTTTGAGATGAAAAGTTCACCTGCTTGTTTTGGTCAGCATGACGAAGAAGCAAAAGTTGGTTCCAAAGAAATAAAGTTTAAAAGAAGTTTCCTAGAGTTCTTTTAAGTTTAAGAAATATATGGCACATCTCGTTTTTGAGGGGTTCCTCTTTTGACAGATAACTGGAATGAAGACAAAGTATAATGTAACTGACAGACATCCATCAAAAAATATCCATAATTAACTCTTTAATAAATATTACATTTTATAGTAGCACGTGATTTCTCTTTATCAAATAATAAGGAAATATTCAGGAAAGAAACGATTTAAAATTAAAGGCAGCATTTTTGTTGATGATGAAATTTATGCTAGAGTGTCAATCATACGGTCTTTTAAAGGTCAGAGATCATTCTAGTGTTTCAGTTGTGATAAACTGTAAAGTAACATATGTACACCTATGTTCCAAGCTTCTGTTGATCAGGTTATTGGCGTGTAAGCCGGGGCAAGATCATTAAGGATATTGTGGATATGTAGGTATCCATTATCATTTTTTTTGGACATTGTGAAGCCAATCATAAAATTCACCCAAACCACGGTATAAATGTCAATAAGCAGAGTTTTTCTTTACATTTAGCAGAATTTACCAGATATGGATGCAGAACTGATCGGTCCTGCTTCCTGTTTGTCAGTGGAATCATGGATTATTTAAGACTCGTGGGACATTGCACAGAAGGAAAACAGCACCACAACAGAGCACTGGAGCCACAGTGCAGCCTGGGCCGCATCTGGACTGCAGGGCTTTTAGTGGGACTGTTCTGACTGATTACAATGGTTTCTTAATCAAAGCACTAAGACTTTTCGTTCATGCTGCTGTGCAACTTTGCTGTCCTTATTTTAATTCTATTCTTTCAGTTACATGTTGGGTCTTCATCAGAATTCACTTGAGTTTTTACGTCTGCACAAATAAAGCTGGTAATTAGAGGAACAGACTTTGTTCTGGACCAGAGCCCAGGTATGAATGCACCTTAAGTCAACAGTGTGCTGCTGCTTTCATTTTCTACTGTTCCCTCCTGCAGCAGCCCTGGAGTCAGGGCTGCGGTGTCAACGTCCTCTGTTGCACAACTCTGTTTTCAGGCACCGCTGCTCCTTAAAGAACTTTTTTTTTCACTTCAGAGTGCTCCTTTACAAAATCCCAGCACCTGTATCAGCTCATCGCCAGTTCTGCTCGAACAGTTCATGTCTGCTTTTATTGCAGCACTATGTCATATCTCTGTTTGGTTTATTCATAAAAGATTGATCTGAGTTAATATTTTACCGTTATTTATTGCTTTTTACATTCTCAAACTTCTTTAAAATGATAAATACACACATTTTCATTTACTGAAAAGATTTCCAAAAATTAAATTATCTTATATTTTTTAAGATTTAGCTAACTTTTCTAACATTTGCCAAATTTGTACTTTTATTTCAGAATTTCTGTATTTTCCGCACTATATGACACACTTAAAAGCCTTTTTTTAAACTACAGTGTGCCTAATAATCCTGGAGAATCTTTCACATGGATTAATTCTGGTTATTCTTACTGATGTTGAAGTGACTTTGAGAGGTGCATGGCGCTCTGTCAAAATGTTAGGTTGGATGTTATAGTAAATAAGCTGACACGGCTAATGTGTAGCGCTGTCGGAATGCTTTTATAGATGTTGCAATGAAGGTTGGGAGTTACAGATATTGTGAATATGCTAACGTTGCTAAAGTTTTTAATGTAGCTAATGTATGTAACAAATTTTAGAGTTTCTGTGACTGCAGTTACTGGAGTCTGACTGACTGATGGACTTTTCTCTGACTCTTTTGTCTACTATGCGCCTTATAATTTGGTGCGCCTTATGTATGACTTAAGTTCAAAAATAGATCATTCATTGGTAATGTACCTTAAAATCTGATGTGTTCTACAGCAGAAAATACAGTACAAAGAAGCGCATGTGGTGCTTGTGTTTTTTTTTTTATCCAGCTAATTTCAATCCTAAATATGAGTGTTTAAAATAAATATACATTTTAATCCTTAATTCAAATGTTAAATCTAAATGGCATCCAAAATTCGCAGATTCCAGAATATTAGTTGAGCTTTAAAATTTTGTAGTTTCATTATAACTAAAAAGTGTTCTTCATGAAACTTGTTTGTTCCCTAACGTTTGACAAATGTCAAATTGATTAAAAAATAAAGTAAATACAAGTTTCATTAAAAAAAAAACTATTAAATACTAACAATAATTTCAATTAATTCAAAAATGAGGTTTAGCAAAGGCTACAAGTGGTGGTGCAAGACTATTTGTGGCCAATGACGGCAACAAATTGTGAGGGCCCAATGAATTGCCACATTGCATTTAATGGTGTGTTTTTATCATCAGCCACTTCCTTTGTGGTATGAACAAAACAAGTTTAACAAATACAGATTTTACAAGGTTCAACCCATCTCTACAAGGACATTTGGGATCAGAAGGACAGCTATGTTTTAGCCCACAAATATCACGTGGATAAAAAAAGAAGATGCCCAGTGCATGAGAGGATAATACTTGCAGTCTTCCTGGCTGTACGCTTGAATACTGATGTTCAATTACACACAAGTGTTAAAGTCATCACAGCATGACTTCAATGATCTGCTTAATTATTTGTGCTCCTGAAGAGCTGCACAAACACATGTGAGCAGGATGCCATGGCAACTGAATACTTGCTGAGACAATAAGAAAACAAAAAAAAAAAACTCATTTGTCGCCTCATATATTAGAATTGTTCTAATATTTTTTAAATAAAATAAAATTGTTGTTTAGATTCAATAAAATTATTCAGTGTAAGCATTTTTGACTGACCCGTCACATATCTGAGGCTGAAAATAACCCAAACACAATGAAATATTGCCTTTTTCTTGTATTATTCTAATTTTATTTTAACAAGTATACGAAAAGGACAAAAAAGGACCTTCATAAGATCTTAACAAAATAATGAATGCTTCTTTAAATTCTTTGCATATACTTTTCCTACAACATCCCCTCTTTTACCTCCTAATTACTGGACTTTTGGCACTGCCTCACTTTTTTTCTATAAAAGATGGTGCACTTTGTAACTCAAAGCGCCATAATTATGAATTAATTCGGCTGTAAACAAGGTTGAGCGTAATTGGGAAAATGCTAGGTGTAGCGTGTCAGATTGTGTTTTTATAGGATGTTGGGAGTTCGCATAGTTAACGTTTGTTTTAGCAATATCAGTCTGTTTATTTTCAATGTTGCAAAAAAGGTTGAGAATAATTGGTGTTATAAATAGGCTAACGTGGCTTCCTTGTGACTGTGTTGGACTGTGCTTTTTTTACATATTAGCAAACATTTTCAGAGTTAGCATAGTCACAGTAACGTTTGTTTACACGCTCTCAGTCTGTTTATTTCAGTGTTGCAAAGAAGTTGGGAGTTACAGAAAATGTAAATATGCTACATGGCTAATGTGTTTTTGTTTTTTACTTGGTACTAAAATGGCTAGAAGTTAGCGTAATCCCATTTATGTTTGTTTTCTTGGTTTTAGTCTGTTTTTTATATGTTGCAAACAAGATTGGGAGTTACAGGTATTGTGAATACGCCATGTTAGCCATTTTGAAAAGGATATGGTGCTCTGTCAAAATGTTTGTTATTGTATATATGCTAACACGGCTAATGTGTAGCGCTGTCAAGCTGTGTTTTCTTAAGTGTTACTCAAAAGTATAGGAGTTAGCATAGTCACAGTAGCTAATATTTGTTTTAGTGGTATTAGTCTGTTTATTTACGTGTTGAAAACAAGGATAGGAGTTACAGGTATGGTGAACACCTGTAATACAGCAAAGGCGACTAACGCTTTAAATGTGGCTAACGTGTAGCAAGTTACAAATCAAATCAAATCAAACTTTATTTGTAAAGCACCTTTCCACCAAATCAATTTCACTCATGGTGCTTAAATAAAACATAATCAATTTAAAAAAACAAAGAACAAGAGATTATTCAAGGAACAACCCCCCAGCCCCCTCCACACACACACCACACACAAACACTAGCCAACATATTGCCACGACCATGGTTGGGTAAAAAAAAATAATAATAAATAGATAAATAAAATAAAAGAAATACTAAAATGATAGAAAGTAGAAATCTGGCTTGTACTGGAGTGAAGAAACAAAATTTTAGGGACCGCTCCACACAAGTGATCGCCCAATCAAGTTCACAGAGTAGCTACCACAGGACCCCCCCAGATCCAAACAAAGACCCGGGAGGTCCCACTGCAGCGCCCCCGTTTATTGAGAAAGGTCAATCACTGATGTGGAGGATCCCTCTGAGGAAAACACTGGAGTTAGAAATGTAAAAGGAGTGATTTAAATTACAAATAAATAAATAAAAACAGATATAAATAAGGAGAAAAATAAATAAATAAAATAGACAGACAAACCAATCAGTTAAAGTACATAATTAGGCAGAAAAAGAGAGAACAAAAAAAATATAAAATCAATTTCTAGATTTCAAAAACAGGTAGGTCTTGAGTCTTCCTTTAAAAACACAAGTTCTAGAGTTACTGTGAATGCAGTTAATAAAGTTTGACTGACTGATAGACTTATCTTTGACACTTCAGTCTCGCTTAATTTGCCCTACAGTTTAGTGCACTAATATGACAAATTCAAAAATAGACCAATGGTGTCCTTATAAAACTGTGTGCAGGAAATACTTCACATTCTGGCAATATTTTGTCTTTTGCATAAGTAAATCACAAAAAAACTACACTTTGTCTTAACTAACAGTCCCCCTTCAAGCTTCCAATGGCATTTTTCATTCCTCCTCAAGAGAAAGACATCTTCAACAACCTCTGGATCTCTGGTCCTGCTTCTGCAAGTCTGACTGCAGAGAAAGCCTGTTCACTTGTCCCCCCCTCCCAACAGAAGATTTATGAATGAGATCTCACAGGCCTGTAGGCATTAATAGACCTCTGCGTGCTGACAGAGTTTCATATTTCAAAGCAGACTTGCAGAGAAGAGGGGTAGAGGAGACCTTTGACTCGTCCTTTAGTAATTCAAAAGGTTTCAATTAAATCAAACTCACACAACTACAAACTGAAAAGGAGACTTGCACACAAATGACATGTTCACACCCTCGGCCCCATTGCAAATCTACGGAAAAGATATTTTCAGAGATGCAACTCATGAATTACAAACAGCCTCAAAATAGAACTAATTTGTGAAAAGTCTTTTTCTGTCACTGTCCTGAAACTCTGGGATTTCTGAGGTGACACTCCAGCTTAGACCTATGGATTCCATCAATGTTTCTGTGTTTTATAAGACATTCTGAGGGCAACTGTAAAAGTATAGTGCTGAACTCTCACCTCAGATATTTAATGCATTGATTTCTGCGCTGCGCATTTAGTGATTAGTGAGTAAAGAACTACATTTATTCCTAATAAATTTAATTCCCACATCTCCCTGTACTGAGCTTTGACATGGATATTTAGTTTCCACACCAGAATAAGGAGTGAAGCATCCATCCATGTTTTGATTGGGTTGCTGGAGCCTATCCTTGCCACTGTTGGGTGAAGTCAGGGAACACCGTGGATAGACTCCCAGTCTATTGCCGTTTTCAGACTGAGACATACAAAAACATTCACACCAAGGGACAATTCAGATTTACCAATAGACCAACGATGAATAGTCTGAGACTGTTGGAAGAACTATCCGTGCACGGGGAGAACATGCAAGCTCCACTCTGAAAGGACCTAGCTAGGATCTGAACCAGGGTCTTATAAGTGAGAGCGCTAATCACTACACAGCCCCAACAGACATCCATCCATCCATTTTCCAAACCTCCTCAATCACTTTCATGGTCGTTGGGTTGGTGGAGCCTGTCCCAGCAGGACGCCAATCTGTCCAAGAGCCCCACAACTACAAAAACACACATGCACACCTAGAAACAATTAATAGACACCAGTTAACCTATGAAGCACATTCTTTGGCTGTGGAAGTGCCAGGAGAAAACCCACCTACAGTATGTACAGGGAGAACACGCACACAGAAGGGATCCAGCTGGGATTTGAATCAGGGCCTTCTCACTTTGAGGTGAAAGTGCTAACCACCATCCCACCGTGCCAGCACAACAGGCTGCCATTTCTAAAAAAAAAAAAGTGTTGCCTCACATGTTGTTTTTATAGATATAGTTTGATAATTAACACTTTTCCAGTATGTTTTCACTTGGAGACTCATTCCAGAGTCTTTTGGTCATCTATAGTCCCCCACATTCTTATCCTGCCATGTTGTCCCGAAAACCATCAATTTCTTTTAAAGGGGCCTTACCATAATTTTCTAAAGCCTTTCAGAGTAAACTATATTCATATATATGATCATATATTACCTTTGGAACACGATTTTTCTTGAGTTTTTTTCCTACCAGAAGTAAAACGACTTGATTCCTGAAGCTACGCCTGCCTCTGCATGTGGGTGCCACTAATTTCATGACATCATCCTAGAGCCTGCAGCAGCATGTCTGCATTTCTCCCATTAATATGATCCAAACTTCTTCAAAGATTGATGCCCATACCATATATCTCCTTTAGCAGCCTCGCCCATCACTAGTTCACAACACAAATACATGCGGCGGCGTCTGCACAACTGTGTCCGACTGTTTTAACACTTAGATGGCAGTGGTAAAAAAGTTATAAAAAACTGAAAATATGAAATTTTCTTTTCTGCACTGCAAAAACTAAATCTTAAGAAAGTAAAAAAATACATTTTTTTCAAGAAAACTAATCTTATTTTCTGTCTTGCAAGAAAAATAATTTTATCAAGACAAATTAATCTTAGTTTGAAAAAACATGACTCACAAACTTTTTTTTTTCCTTAAAATAAGAATTCTTATGACAATTTTTCTCACCCCATTGACAGACTTTTTCTTATTTAAAAAAAACTACCAATAGATAAAGATTTCGAAATAAATTTCTGGGGACTGTTTTTACAGTGTGTTACTTCCAATTATACAACGTAGAGAAGATGCAAGATCAGCAATTTGGATGAGGCTGACATTTTTAACGTCTCGACTTTTCAGAAGTGATAAGGATGATACTTTGAAATCAAATAATGATTTCTTATTTAGAAAAAGCCAGGAGAATTTTTGACAGTTTTCAAGAAAAAAGGATAACATGCAAACATGGGGAGGGGGCGGGTGGAGATACAGCAAAGTGGAAGGAGGAGTGATCATGGAGGTTCTAAGCAAGATAAAAGGAAGAGCAAAGATTAATGTAGCTGTAGAGATGATGATGTTATCAGTGACTTTAAGCATAGAAAGATAACATGATTATAGCATATGTGCTAAAATTAGAATGTAGCGAGCATGTTTGAGAGGTAAAATTATGATTTCCCTCAAACTAAGACAAGGGAAGAAAGAATTTGAAAACAAGTAAAATTTGGATCCAAACAATTAGATCAAATTAAGTCTGATCACTTTTTCATCCATTTTAAAAGTGTTTTCAGCACGGTTGCCACAAACAATTATTTTAATAGTTGACTAATCACGGATTATTTTTTCGATATAAAACACACATCTTTACCAGATATTGCGCTGGACACTTTTTTTCTTTTTTTTCCCCACTTTCGAGCTCCGTTGGCTTGTTATTGTGGTACCTAAATCTTCCAAGAACTTCCTGTGACATCACTACTGACCAAGATTAGCACTAGGTCTGGGAATCACTGGGTACCTCATGATACGATGTCTCACGATATCAATGATATCGCAATAATTGGTCAAAATAATCTTTAATAACTAACACTGTATAGAAGAACACATATTTTTTTTTAGCTTGAACACAATCACAACAAACAACTTGTGTCTTATTTTGTGACACTTTAATAATAGACACTTTTGTGCAACATTGTTGAAATTAGTAATAGTGTCTTTGACAAGCATTGACACCAACTGAGTTTGATTATCTGTAAAATTCAGTGTTAAAATAAGTAAACATGAACCGCAGTGCCGCTATTTAGTGCAAAATAGTTGTAAACAACAGAACAAAAATTAAATAATTTAAGTAGATGCCAGTCCCATTGATGCCCGTGACAGCCAGTCTCGCAGCACGCCCCCTATCTGCCTCTGAAGGAATGTCTCGCCAAAGGAAGATGGACGTCAATGGCAGACGCGGCATTAGAACACACGTACTGTGGTTTTGAGGTTTAAAGAAAAAATAAAAAACATCCAATCAACTATTAAATTAGTCGTCGATTATTTTGATAGTTGATATAGTCGTGACTAATCGACCGATCCGACAATTTCCAGGACTCTTTTAAATACAATTATGCAGTTTTTTAGCCAAAATCAATAAATGTGCCATTTTCTTGGACGTATTTCTGTAGAGTGGCAGAAGTTCATTAGAAATTCACTTATGACCAGCATTTTTGGTATGAAGCCAACCTGTTCCCCACTTCCCATCATCCATCTGTTTACTTGCTCTCCTGCTAGCTTACACCAGGGGTCCCCAAACTTTTTCTTGTGAGGGCCACATAATATTTTTTCTCTCTGGATCAGTTTGTGGGCAAACAAAAGAGGTGTTAAAATCGCAAGGTGAGTCTAAACATAAGCATTTCTGGTTTACCAGAAAGTCACATGTAAAGAATTATTAATAACCCGTTCTTAGATCTTCACTGAAAAAAGTCAGAAAATATAAAAAATATTATAGTTTTAATGAAAAAGTCTAACTCTTTTGTCTTCTCCTTGAGCTAGACATGTATACGTTACATTTTCACCAGAGCAGTGTTCCCTCGTTTATTTTTTTTAGGAGTTGCGTTCTATAAGTAACTTGTGAAAGTGAAATCCGTGAATTAGACATCTAAAGATGTAAAGCTCATCACTAAATACTTAAAACACTTTTCTTAGATAAACATGTTAACACTTTTCTTTCTTGTTTAAACTCTCTAAGTTCAAAACTTCCTTGAAAATAAGTCCAGTTTTTTGAATGAAAACCACTATCTGATCAGAATTAGAGCTATGTTATCAGTTAGGGGCTGCAGAAGGCTGAAATAAAATGTGTGTTCAGTGTGGGTCTCGATCGCGTGGCCAGACTGAGAAAAAAAAAATGCGATTGTTCAGGGGGCCGGACAAAATGTGGAGGCGGGCCAGAGCGAGCTGTAGTTTGGGGACCCCTGGGTTACAGCCCCTCACAACCCCAATTTCATACCAGAATGGAGTTTGGGGTCAACTTAGCATATTTTTTGTCACAAATACAAGCTTTTTCAACAGGATTTTTTCATCAGCTTCTGATTCTCTGATTAGAATCAAGAAATAATCAGAAATGCAATTTTGAGCGTAATTTTCTTTATATATGTCATCCATTGTCAAATAATGTCACAAGAGCATGTAACAAAAAAAAAAGAAAGAAAAGCATCTAAGATATTTTTATTTGAGTGGGTCTTAAAGAGAAAATGTTTCCCTTGTTAGAAAAAGTCATGCGATGTTATGTAGGCTACATTATTATCAACTTGGGAGTTTTATTGAACTTGGCACTTGCCCAGTCTGCCGTCCAACTACCCCCCCCCCCCCTCCACCACCCTGCTCCGCATGGCCAAAATCCACGCATCAGTGAGGATGAAACCCACACCAGTGTGCGCTTGTGAAGCCAATTCTCAACACTCAATTCCTACCATTTTACTGCTAAATGCCCGCTAAGTTGCTCGTCACATCGGATCAATCAAAGCCCTCACAGCTCCGTTCATCTAAATGCAGCTTCATTAAGCCCGCCAGGTTGAACTGGGGAGGGGGGGGGGGGGGGGGTGCTGGGGTGTGACAGGGTGTCATCTTAAAGAGAGGGTGGTCGTTCCAGAGTGGGTGCGCAGCCTCATCAGTGGTTAAGATGATAAGGAGGAGGAGGAGGAGGAGAGCGCGCGCGGGACCCCCCGGAGCTGTGACTCAGTGCGCATTGGAGATGCCATAAATCACAGCGTATCAGAAAGGCTGGCCGAGGGCGCCATCTCTGTCCCTGTGCTTCATTCCCCTCACCTTCCGCTTGCTCATTTTGCCTCCATTTCCTTTTCAATGCTCCATCTCGGTGTCTTCCCCCTCCTCCTTGCCCGTCTCCAAGCGCGCGCGGCGCTGCTGAATGAAAATGGGCGTGAGGGAAGACAGAGACTCTATATTACTCCTGTCTGGGGGGGAAATAAATCTATAGAAACAAGCACTTTGATGTGGAAATTGGCAACTTGTGTCAGCGCGCGCGCGCTCCATGCGTACCCGTCTTGAAACGGGGCTTTTCCATAGCATCTACTCTCATCTATGTTTATCACTTCTACCACAGTTGCTCTTCAACGCTCACGCAATCCAGAACCCCGCTGCGCGCGCGCACAAAAGTGGCAGCTGGATGTTTGAGAAGGAACCAAACCACCTCCCTGCTCTGACCGGACCATCCCGGGATCCCGGGAAACACGCCCCTCTCTGCTCAACAGCTGTCCGGGTCCGCTGAGCCAGCCTGAACAGCACTGGTTCCTCCTCATCCTTCCCTCCCTCAGCTTCACTCGTGCGTAGGGGGGGAAAAGTGAGCCACGATCCGTGCAGCCCCACTTTCCCAGCCTCAGCACCAACGTGGCATGCGCGCATATGTGCGTCCGGTGCGCGCCCTGCATATCTACAAGTGAGGAAGCGCCCCGCCAACACTTAGATACAAAGCGGTGATGCCATCGCTGCTCCTACCTTGATTGGAGTCCGGCGGGGGAAGGGAGTGCGGGAGAGGAGACCGCGCGCGCAGCTTTACGCTCCGTTCTGCAGCCGCAAAGACGGAGAAAAGCGGGGATGTTATCCCTGGACGTGCGTTCCAGCAGAGACGGGGAGGGAGGGGGGAGTGGGTACGCGAGTATAGATGAAGAGAGGGAGGGAGGGGGGTTCAGTCCGACAGAGAGAGGGGTGATGCTTAAATCGGCGCACCAGCTGTTAAAGAGGGATGGCACACACGTGCGCGCGCAGAAAGAAAACTAAACCCCACCAGCGGGGATTGAAGCTTTTGAGTCAGTGTTGATGATTCTGAAATGTGTGCAGGGAATCGTGGAAATGCCAGGAAATGTTTAAATACCAGCGCAATGCTCCCCTAAGGCCACGCGCGTCTGTGATTTTCCAGAGTCCCCCACTTGCGCTATAAGGTGAAATTTCAGGCTGCAGAATTTCAATGAACACGCAACTGCTTTGATTCCATCTTCAGCCTTTTAATTTAGTCTAAAGTTTGTCAGGAGAAGCTCGTTTCTGACGGGAGTTTGGGGGGAGTCGTGGCCCCCACGTGCAGAGCCACGCAGCTGCTTCCCAGTCTGGACACGTAGCAACGCGCATCCAAAAAAAAAGATATATAGATAGAAGTGCGCGCCGGAGAGGAGGGTTTAGGACACGATGCAAAAGCCAGGAGAGCAAAGAGAGAGAAGAGAGAGAACAGAACTGTGGAGGTGACGTCATCGCTGGTCAGCTGAGGAGGAACATCGATTTGCTGTAGTGTGATCACGACTTCCAGCCAGGAGCCTGGGCGCGCAAACAGAACCAGTCTGGACCATGTGATGCTCCACTCCTGGGCTGAGCCAGAACCAGTCTGCCTATGGATATGTTGGAGCCTCAGGAAATTCTTCGAAGTCTTGCCAAATCTATGGAGTTATTTTTGTGCCATGATTCCAAACTCAACACTTTGCACTTCAAAAAATAAATAAATAAATAAAAATCAAAATAAAATCAAAAACATATGCAAAAAAGTAAACAATTTTACTGTTAAAACTTAAAATTATTTGCAATCAAAATAGTTCCAACTTCAAAGCAGAGCAGAGCAGAGCACTGCTTTCAAATTTGCCACAAAAACTAGTCAATCCAGCATATTCTCATACCCAAGTCGTCACATATTGACACATGGCTAAGAAACCCCCTACATCACGTTTTGATGCTTTGGGTGTTCCCAGCTCTTCATTTTTTGAAATTCTGGCGGTTCCAATTAAATCAGGGGTCTGGTCATTTTGACAGACACAGTACCTCGGAACGTGACTGGTATCGGTACCCTAATCCTCGCATGGAAAAGAATGATACGAGCTGAGCACAACCTCAGGCAAAAAGATTAAGAAAATTAGGTAAAAATCATTTATCAAATATTTGATAAATGAATGTACAACCCTAACACTTAGTTTAATTGGAACAGCCTTCTCTTAAAAAAATGACGAGTTTGGGACACTCAAAACGTCGATTTTTGGCGCGGAGGGATCCTTAACATGCATCAAAACGTGACAACTTGGGAATGAGAATGTGTTGGCCAAAACACGTGGACATGACGGTTGATGTAGATTGGTCCGAAATTCTTCCAATCAGCTCGTAGACCGATGCCGGGTTCATACAGCATGCAACGTGGAGCAGAACAGACGCCCTTGTTAACTTGTGGTGTAGCTTACACCAGAAGCAAAGCATCATGGTCCTGTGCAGCTGGCCCACGCTGTGCAGCGAATCGTTTCAGCATTTGGTATATTTTTTGCGCAAGCTGCAAGCAATCTGCATCAATCCTGGCAGGAAGTCATGCCAAGACACACAAGAAGATCTGGTCAATTTTCAAAATATAATCATTTTTGACAATAAAACACAGCAATTGACAAATGTGATCATATTATTGTGTCTAAATAGACCGTAGAGATGAAAATACATTATTCTCTGCTTATTCATGGAAGTTAGGGACCGGAGACCTCTGAATACACCAAATTTGCTAAAAAACAAAATTAAGTTCTAGCAGAAGTCCCTGTCGACCGTCACATCTGGTGTGAATTGCAGGAAAAAACAGATGCCACACGTATTCGCTTCACGTCCAGTGTGAACCTCGCGTTAGTCAGTGGTCTTAGTGGCCGCTTTATGTCACACAATGCAGCATGACAGGTGGATACAGAGAACAGAGTCAGGTAGTTATCCAAAAGAAAATTTCCCTCAGTTTTAGAAAATATAAATTTGCTCAGTTGGGAACCAGAGAGCCGGCTGTGGCAGGATGGCGGGGTCACACTGGGAGTCTCTGTCTCGCTTCCGATTTGCCCCTTACATCAAACTGTCTCTTTTCCTACTAAAAGAAATGATTCAGTACAAATAATACTAAAACGATCACAAATCCTTTCATACTCGGTTCATGTTGTGCCCCATCTGGTGGACCACTCTGCACTCGCACCTACTCAGCGCAACCCCACCCGGCCGCTGAGCACGCACTGAATATTCAACCTGGTTCTGCATTATCCTCGCATAATCGCAGCAGCACATCACAATGACCAATGAGGGACCCGGATTTGGGAGAGGTGCGTGGGTAGCATCTGCTTCAAAGCACGGAAGGGCCAAACATGATTATCAAAGAGAAATAATCATCGCGGTTTGTGCCCGGTTGGATTAATAGACACCCAGACATTAAATCTTGTCCACCTTCATCCACATTTGTCATAGGAGAGATAACATGTCATTGTAAGGTCTGGACCCCATAAAGCTGAACAAAGGTTAAACATGTAGAACGTTAACGTCATAAGAATAATTAACCTATCACAATCCAAAGTGTCAGACTTCAGTGTTCTCCAATGAAAAGATATTGTCGGGCCATTGTACAGGATCATACCTTCACACATGACGTTGTTCCATTCAGAATGTTTTTCCTTGGATAAATTCAAATGCACACTAGTGATTTGCAATAATAGGATTGCAAACAAGCATGATCTCTGTTAATTTCCAGGGAAGCAGGTGGGTTGTTTTTTTATTCAAACAACCCAATAAGAATGATTTTAATGGCTGTTTCTCAGTTTCACAAAGACATCAATAGAAAAACAATCTATACCAATAAAAATGGTTTCATTGTGCTCTCCTCTGCTGTGAAATTGAGGCCCAGTCACTTTGTCAAAGCAACAATATTTCCATATACTATTTATCAGAGTATTTCAACAAGAGACACTTTCTCTTGTTGCACTTCTTTTTCATAAAGTCATTTCTTACAAAAGCTCAATTACAATAGACTTTTTAAAGTCCCACTTCAACTATATTTCATTTTATTGTAAAATATCTTCAGTGGTCTTTTAATCATGATTATGCAGTTTTTAGCAAAAAGCATTTTTGGGGGTTTTTTTTGGTCAGTTTTTTAAGAATTTTATAAGAAATTCACCATTGGTTTGTGGGAGGGTTGATGAGGAACTAAGATACAAAAACTTTTTAAGAAAAACAATCAATTTATAAAAAAATTAATAGTTGTTATTAAAAGTTGGATCAAAGTTTTATGGAGCTTCGGGTGTTAAGCAGCATGCATCACTGACCATCAGCAATCAGCAGTAAAATTAGGCAGATTATATTGCAGCAGGGGCGTTTATGCTGTCGGCATATACACAAATAGTCAAAGGAGTAAGCAACTGGTTCCTTGCCCAGTCGCATCTCAGGAGGGAAGGAGTATGCTCATCATTTTATAGTTTCAGATGATCATAGAGAGGTGGCTCATGCTCTAACTGGTTGTACCATGTCTGTCCATCGCAGTGGTTTGTCCAAACATTTATGTTAATCTGTCTCTCCTCCTGGCTCATGTCTCAAGCAAGGTCATTCCACTGCGCTGTAAAAAAGTACCTAGACTAAACATCTCCTTCAAAAGTCATATTAAGGCACTTGTTTTCATCAGTTTGCTTCATCAGTTGAATCACCTTAAAACATTAAATGTATGTAAAGACAATTAAATGTCCTCAGCATAGTAATATGTATAGAAATAAGAAAAAGGGGTCCCCACAGTGTCTAAGTGTATGGACACCCTTTTGCCAAAACATGGTGTTCGTTTTGGACAAACTATGGAGAGCACAGAAGTCCAACAACAAAACACCACTCAGCCTCAGATCAGGGAGGCCATTGCTTCCAATCGCCCCATCTCTAGGGGTCACTGTTTTTGCCCAAGTGGGCAGTGAAGTCCACGAGGAGGACAACACAGTCCTCCATTGAGATACTTTCTTGCATCCCTTAGAGAGACACCAAGATGGCTGGGTACTCCAAACTTCTGTTTAGCCCATAGGGCTAAACCACAGTCAGAGACATGTCCCCCACCAAAAGGCAAAAGGACCCAACTCTCTTATTCTCCGGGGTGAACTCCAACACTCACTGGTTGAAAATGGTACCTGCAGGGGGGCTCAAGAGTAAATCAACACCAGCCTGCCGTCTCTCACCAATGCGCAACTCTTGAATGGTAGTAGAGAGTCCAACCCCTCTCAAGGTACTATGTTTAAGAGCCTAGGCTGCGCATGGAGGTGAGCCTAACTACATTTAACTGTTAACGCCCTATCTCCAGCAAAAGTCCAGGCTCCTCCCACCCCCGAGAGGTCACATTCTATGACTGGGGTTTGGGCCGCTGCAGCACCTGCCTTCAACTAACTCCCAAACCACATTGCACTGGCTATTCTGCAGGTGGTGGGCCCACAGGGGAGTAATCCAGGTCATGTCTTTGGGCTGGACTCGACCGGGGACGGTGGCAGGAGGCCCAGTAACCCTGTGCTCTTCTGCAGGCTCATACCCCTGGCCTGGTTCCACAGTGTGGCCCAGGTGACACCAATTTGGGTGATGTAACGGAATCTCTGGATGTGTTTCTCATAAAGTGGGTTCTGAACTGCTCTTGGTCTGGCTTGTTACCCAAAACCCGTCTGCCGTGGGAGACCCTACCAGGGGCAAAAGCCCCATAACAGCTCGGTTTCTGGGATCATTCAAGCACTCAAACCCCCCCACCACGTTAAGGTGGCAGCTCACGGAGGGGATAGTTTTTCTTTTTTTTTTTTTTTTTTTTTTTCTCTTCATCAGTGTATTCTGTGTCCATTGAAAAGTTTAGATTGCCTAGACGCCTCCTGAGCAATACCAGCCTTCTGATTGTTGGGCACTTTAAATAACTGATGTTAAACTTGACTTTTGTAAGTAATTCTTTTGAAGTTTTAAATGGTAAATGGCATATACTTGTATAGCGCTTTCTACCTTCCTTCGAAGGCCCAAAGCGCTTCACAGTCACAGACCCATTCACCCATTCACACACACATTCCTACACTTAACTAAAATAATATTAAACATGTGGGGGAACCGAAGCACTCGGAGAAAACCCACAACGATACTGGTCTGTCAGTCAATGACCCAACCCAACAGACCAAAATATTTTAATGCCAAACTTTTTTTACAATCAATTCCATTAAATCTACAGTTAGAGCTACAACAAGGTAATAAAAAAAATAATAAATGACAGAAAACTGACTAAATACAAACAAGAACCCCAAACCAACACTAAGATAAACTTACAGCACAAGTCATATGTACTAGGGCTGTGGATCTTGGCTTAGGTGTTGAGACGATTCGATTCATGAATTAAGCTCAATGATTCACGAGTCGAACCACGATTCTTACTTTTTAATAAAATTTTTATAGCTGTGATGTCTATTTACTGGATGGATGAAAACCAGAAACTTACCTTCACAAAGATGTGTTTACTTCTGGTGACAGTATTGCTGCTCTTTCCTCTTTCTTCTAGTTTGTAAACTTAAAATCCTACATTAATCTACATTTCAGAACAAAAAAAAATCATCCACAGATAATATTTTGATAACATTTTACTACACTCTACTAAACTTAAAAGACTGCAAATCTTGAATTTTGCTAATATTTGTAATCAAATTTTCAGGCGCAGATCGTGAGTATCCGAGCACCCGGATACTCATTACAGCCCTAATATGTACAATCCCTATCATCTTACATTGGAAAACTATTGCTTCAACTAATATATACCTAACAAACTTCCCTCTTTCAGAAAGTTTGCTTTAACTGACTGATCCTCCCATTACATTCAACTAAAGTTTCTTTTTATAAACTAAATATAAACTAAATAACTAAACTAAATAAAAAAAAGTCGCAAACACACCCCAATCAACTTTATTGAGGTCTTCCTCCAATTTAGATCACATTGAATGTTTTTTTTTTTTTTTTTTATTCTATAGCATCATTTTATAAATCTGGGGTTTCCGCAGCAGGATCACACAGGGGTTCCTTCAAAAACGCTATCTTCAGTTGAGTAATCATGCTGAATGACATTGTGACTGTCATTAATTAAAGTATTGTCTTTTAAGTGGGTCTTCCTATCACACGCATTTTGTTTGTCTACAAATAACCTACCAGGGAGTCCTCTGAGGTGAACGCGTGGACCGATGAATGGAAAAGGAAAATGTCGTTTTCCAAGACCGAATTTTTTTCCCGATTCAGTTTTATTGGGACTTTTTGCCGCAGCACAGTTCCCACTCTGTCCATTTTGGGAATTTGGGCTTGTTCCTGAAAGTTCAGAGCAAGGATCCCCCAGAGCAACTTGATCCTGCTGATACTTGTTTTTATTTTTCACTTCAAGATATGCACTCTCCCTTCTCCTTCTAGCAAATTCTATGTCAAGCATTGTAATCTTATCAGCGATTTCCTTATTTTCCTTTCTCAATTCCAAATTACTAGACTTGAGATTCTCATATTTTGGCTCCAGATTTATCAGGTGGTCTTTCTTGTCTTGAGCTTTTATCTTTTCTGAGAGTAGAATTTGTTGTCTCCTTTTTAGTTCCTTTTCCTCTTTTATCATTTTATTCAGATGTTCAATCATGGGTTTTGATGCATTACTCTCGTCTTTCAGCATATTAATTTGAGCAATATTTTCTTTGTTTTCTCTCTCCAATTCCATTACTTCAATTGTCAGAGAGATATATTTCTCCCGAAGTACTTTTTCCACCTCAATTTTCCTTTCCAAATCCAAAAGCTCAGTCTGTAGGGCTTCCTTTTCCATATGCAAGTGCTGGAATTGGTCACATTCCTCTTTGTAATGTCTCTGTAAGTCTCTCATAGAGATATACACATTCCTTAACAGAAATTTATCATTTAGAATTTTTGACTTCAGATCTGAAACCTCTGTGGTAATAGCTGCGTTTTTCTTGAGTGCATATTCAAGTTCATTTTTCGCAGATTCATACTTCCCTTAAAGATGTAGATCAGCTTAGATTTCATTGAAGATCTTTCTGTTCATGGACAAAGAATCAAAGTTTTGCTTTTCCAAATCAAAAGTATGCGCTTTTACTTTATTGTATTCTGTTTCTAATTTAGGAAGTTGTTTCTGTAGCAGTTTGCCAATAACTTGTAAGTCATTTTCCAACTGAATTACATGTTTCACAGCAGTTTCTCTTGCATCCATGAGCTCCAAGTAAGCATCTTGCAGATGCGACTTGGTTTCCATTTTTGCAGTGGGTTGTTGGATCTGACTGGTTTGAGAGGAATTTTGCTGAGTATCCCTCTCAGTGTTGAAAAAATATCTGATGAGAAACATTTTACACGTTTTAAGTTTCTGATTTTAACTAAATGATAACGGATTAGAGCTTAATGTAACTCTGTTCTATAAAAATGTTCTTTAATTGGAGGTCTTTAAATGTTGTGGTGTCCACTGGAATTGCTGAGAAGCTAAACTCTACTCGCATTAGTACTTATGCTTATAACATTCATTTAATCATAAAATGATGTCATATGACACGTTGAGACATCACTGAAATGCATTATGACATCATCACGAGTCACACATTGTCATGTGACATCAAAGGGATTGCCATCCCTTTGATGTCCCATTTTGTCATGTGACATCGGGGGATTCCCCATGTACCATGTGACATCCCTTGATGACTCATTTAGGTCATGTGACATCAGGGGGATTCCCCATGTACCATGTGACACCTATTTGTGTGGCATGACATTGTAGTGCTTTGACCTTTTTTTATTTACAAAAAAATGTGTTTTCTTATCTGAATTTTAATAACAACAGAAGGAGACTGTATTTTGCAAAAAAAAAGCACCTAATTACAAAAAAGTAAAAACTTAAGTGCTTGTACTCCTGGCTCTGATTTTTCAGACATTTAAAATGTTTATTTTATTTAATTCATTATACTTGTCTGATCCAATTTAAAATCCGGCTTTGCTAATAAGTCTGTATATTTAAAGACCCCCTATAAAATTGTTTTATTTGGCGGATGGCGGAGCAGCGGCGGTGAGTCCAGTTGCGGACTCGGAACAAAACCCACATAAAACAAATGAACGGGACTCAAAATTCCTGGATAAAACTGCTGCAATCATCACTGACCTTAAAGATGATATCCGTCGCCTAAAAGCTGAGCTGGAAATGAAAGACGCTCTGCTTTCGAAGTTCATGGATGTCTCCTTCGCCCAGTCTAAGCAGCTAACATCGCTGAGCGCCGCTCTCCAGGACACAGCACCGGGGATCCTTCCACCTGTCCACGTCCTTCTTCATTCTCCACTCCAAAACAAAGATCCTTGGATGAAGAAGTGGTTGTCCGGTTGCCCAGAGGGAGTTTGGAAGAGACTCAAAAAGCTCCTCCTCTGAGTCTCTCAAACCGCTTCGCTAGCCTGGCTTCGGATGCTCCAGCTCCTTCTGCAGCTAACCCAGCGGCGAAGAATTCACCTGACCTGGGCTCCGTCATGGAGTTCCCCGCTCTTCGGAGAGACGCCGCGGAGATCCCGAGGGAACACGGAAGGACCGCGGCGAGCAGAAACCCGGCTCGGGCACCGAGGATTCCCGCGAAAGCCTCCCCCGCTCCTGACGGGCAGCGCCAGCCGGAGCTCCCCGCGTCCTCCCGGTCAGCAACATCTTCCTCCCGCCGTCGGATCCTGAAGGAGGCCGTCCGCTTCCACTCCAGCGGTACTCGCGCTTCGTCGCCATCTCAGACGGCAGACCGGCTCCAAGGTGAGGCTGCCGCCGCCGTGGCCGCTCAGGTACGCTCTGCTGCCGTCTCACCTGTCAGCTCTCCACCTGCACCCGCGTCTCCTCCTCCTCTGTTTGCCCCAACGACGGCGATTATCGGGGATTCCATTATAAGGAAGGTTCGCTTCTTTAACGCGGTTACGCACTGTTTCCCCGGAGCCACAGTTCTGGACATCCTGGAGAAACTCCCAGAACTGCTGCAGTCCTTGCCTCCCACAGTGAGGAGACTGATTTTACATGTCGGTTTTAATGACACTTCTTATCGAGAGTCTGAAACCACTAAAAAGGCTTTTATTGAACTTTTTAATTTTTTAAAATCTAGTCCATTCACTGTTTTTATTTCGGGGCCCCTCCCTTCTCTCTCCCGCGGCCCTGGTCGCTTCAGCAGGCTGCTGAGTCTGAGCACCTGGCTCCAGTCTGCTTCCAGACAGAATGGATTTGTGTTTATTGACAATTTTAACCTGTTCTGGAACAGACCATCCTTTTATAGACCTGATGGGATCCATCCCAGTCCACTGGGCAGTGAGGTTTTAGCAGCCAACATCAGACATTCTGTCCAGACATCATCTGCCCCCGTCATGCCCACACCAGTCCAAACCACATCTTCATCAATACAAACATCTCTGTGTGGAAATGACTGACTGGATTTGGGTCCTCCCTATCACACACCCCAAAAAACTGCATCTACTTCTTCTCCAAGGCCTGCTGTCCTCCCAGTTAATCCCATTAAGACCATCATCACGGACAGGTCTTTTTTGAGGAGAAGAGCTGGGAGGAAACCAAACATCCACTGCCTTCGCCCTCTAGAGGAAGCACCAAAGTCCAAGGAAGCAGTTACTATAACCAACAATCCACCACCCTCTTTTAATATGGCACTTTTTAACGTTCGGTCACTCCCCAATAAGACCTTTATTGTAAATGATTTTATCTTGGATTATAGAATTGATGCTCTCTTTTTAACTGAGACATGGCTGAGCACGGAAGCACCCACTGTTCTCACAGAAGCCTCCCCACCTAATTTTAGTTTTGTTTTTTCAACCAGGGAGGGCAAAAGAGGTGGTGGTACTGCATCTATAGTATCTAACTCCTTAGGAGTAAAGCAGATTAAATTAGATCAGTACCCCAGCTTTGAACATCATGCTTTTGTTTTTAACAGCCCTCCAATTTTATGCATCACAGTATACAGACCGCCGAGACCGAACTCTGGTTTTATTGAGGAGTTTTATGAGTTCCTAGCATCTGTCCACACCTCCTTTAACATGATTTTAATAACTGGTGATTTTAACCTTCATGTAGACCGGGAGTCAGACAGAAATGCCACTCAGTTTTTGGATTTGCTTGCTTCTCTGGATTTTAAACAACATGTCATGCAGCCGACTCACAACAGGGGGCACACTCTTGACCTTGTCATCAGTCATGGTTTACCCACTTGTGTGTCCTCTGTTGTGGATCTGGCTGTATCAGATCATTACTGTGTGCTTTTTAACATTACTGGTTTTATGAAGCAAGAGACCTCTGTGAGAACGGTGAGGAAACGCTTCTTAACTCCTGAGGTGGTCAAAGCATTTATGTCATCTGTTCACTCCAACCCGCCAATAATTCTACCAGCCCCCTGTGATTTACTTGTCCAAAGTTTTTACAATAACTTATCATCCAGTCTCAACTCAGTTGCTCCATTTAAAACTAAAAAGATAAGAATTAAACCCACACCCCCCTGGAGAACTGAGGAAATGAAACGACTGAAAAGACAATCCAGGGCTGCTGAAAGACGTTGGAGAAAACATAAGATTGAAATAAACTATCAACTTTACCAAAATCAACTAAAACTGTACAACCAAACTGCTAAACAGACCAGAAACTCATACTTCGCAAACATCATCTCTGAAAATAAAAATAATCCCAGAGTCCTCTTCAACACGATTGAATTATTGATCAACTCAAACATTAATAAAAATCCATTACCAGCTTCCGCTTCATCGTGTGAGGACTTTGCTGACCACTTCAGGAGCAAAATTGATTCTGTGCGGTTGAGTATTTTAAATGATCAGACTGTGGAGGTGACGTCATCGCTGGTCAGCTGAGGAGGAACATCGATTTGCTGTAGTGTGATCACGACTTCCAGCCAGGAGCCTGGGCGCGCAAACAGAACCAGTCTGGACCATGTGATGCTCCACTCCTGGGCTGAGCCAGAACCAGTCTGCCTATGGATATGTTGGACCCTCAGGAAATTCTTCAAAGTCTTGCCAAATCTATGGAGTTATTTGTGTGCCATGATTCCAAACTCAACACTTTGCACTTCAAAAAATAAATAAATAAAAAAATAAAAATCTAAATAAAATCAAAAACATATGCAAAAAAGTAAACAATTTTACTGTTAAAACTTAAAATTATTTGCAATCAAAATAGTTCCAACTTCAAAGCAGAGCAGAGCAGAGCACTGCTTTCAAATTTGCCACAAAAACTAGTCAATCCAGCATATTCTCATACCCAAGTCGTCACATATTGACACATGGCTAAGAAACCCCCTACATCACGTTTTGATGCTTTGGGTGTTCCCAGCTTTTCATTTTTTGAAATTCTGGCGGTTCCAATTAAATCAGGGGTCTGGTCATTTCGTCAGACACAGTACCTCGGAACGTGACTGGTATCGGTACCCTAATCCTCGCATGGAAAAGAATGATACGAGCTGAGCACAACCTCAGGCAAAAAGATTAAGAAAATTAGGTAAAAATCATTTATCAAATATTTGATAAATGTATGTACAACCCTAACACTTAGTTTAATTGGAACAGCCTTCTCTTAAAAAAATGACGAGTTTGGGACACTCAAAACGTCGATTTTTGGCGCGGAGGGATCCTTAACATGCATCAAAACATGACAACTTGGGAATGAGAATGTGTTGGCCAATCAAACACGTGGACATGACGGTTGATGTAGATTGGTCCGAAATTCTTCCAATCAGCTCGTAGACCGATGCCGGGTTCATACAGCATGCAACGTGGAGCAGAACAGACGCCCTTGTTAACTTGTGGTGTAGCTTACACCAGAAGCAAAGCATCATGGTCCTGTGCAGCTGGCCCACGCTGTGCAGCGAATCGTTTCAGCATTTGGTATATTTTTTGCGCAAGCTGCAAGCAATCTGCATCAATCCTGGCAGGAAGTCATGCCAAGACACACAAGAAGATCTGGTCAATTTTCAAAATATAATCATTTTTGACAATAAAACACAGCAATTGACAAATGTGATCATATTATTGTGTCTAAATAGACCGTAGAGATGAAAATACATTATTCTCTGCTTATTCATGGAAGTTAGGGACCGGAGACCTCTGAATACACCAAATTTGCTAAAAAACAAAATTAAGTTCTAGCAGAAGTCCCTGTCGACCGTCACATCTGGTGTGAATTGCAGGAAAAAACAGATGCCACACGTATTCGCTTCACGTCCAGTGTGAACCTCGCGTTAGTCAGTGGTCTTAGTGGCCGCTTTATGTCACACAATGCAGCATGACAGGTGGATACAGAGAACAGAGTCAGGTAGTTATCCAAAAGAAAATTTCCCTCAGTTTTAGAAAATATAAATTTGCTCAGTTGGGAACCAGAGAGCCGGCTGTGGCAGGATGGCGGGGTCACACTGGGAGTCTCTGTCTCGCTTCCGATTTGCCCCTTACATCAAACTGTCTCTTTTCCTACTAAAAGAAATGATTCAGTATAAATAATACTAAAACGATCACAAATCCTTTCATACTCGGTTCATGTTGTGCCCCATCTGGTGGACCGCTCTGCACTCGCACCTACTCAGCGCAACCCCACCCGGCCGCCGAGCACGCACTGAATATTCAACCTGGTTCTGCATTATCCACGCATAATCGCAGCAGCACATCACAATGACCAATGAGGGACCCGGATTTGGAGAGGTGGTGGGTAGCATCTGCTTCAAAGCACGGAAGGGCCAAACATGATTATCAAAGAGAAATAATCATCGCGGTTTGTGCCCGGTTGGATTAATAGACACCCAGACATGAAATCTTGTCCACCTTCATCCACATTTGTCATAGGAGAGATAACATGTCATTGTAAGGCTTGGGTCATCTGGACCCCATAAAACTAGAACAAAGGTTAAACATGTATAACGTTTACTTCATAAGCCTAATTAACCTATCACAATCCAAAGTGTCAGACTTCAGTGTTCTCCAATGAAAAGATATTGTCGGGCCATTGTACAGGATCATACCTTCACACATGACGTTGTTCCATTCAGAATGTTTTTCCTTGGATAAATTCAAATGCATACTAGTGATTTGCAATAATAGGATTGCAAACAAGCATGATCTCTGTTAATTTCCAGGGAAGCAGGTGGGTTGTTTTTTTATTCAAACAACCCAGTAAGAATGATTTTAATGGCTGTTTCTCAGTTTCACAAAGACATCAATAGAAAAACAATCTATACCAATAAAAATGGTTTCATTGTGCTCTCCTCTGCTGTGAAATTGAGGCCCAGTCACTTTGTCAAAGCAACAATATTTCCATATCAGAGTATTTCAACAAGAGACACTTTCTCTTGTTGCACTTCTTTTTCATAAAGTCATTTCTTACAAAAGCTCAATTACAATAGACTTTTTAAAGTTCCACTTCAACTATATTTCATTGTATTGTAAAATATCTTCTAGTGGTCTTTTAATCATGATTATGCAGTTTTTAGCAAAAAGCATTTTTTGGTTTTTTTGGTCATTTTTTAAGAATTTTATCAGAAATTCACGACTGGTTTGTGGGAGGGTTGATGAGGAACTAAGATACTAAAACTTTTTAAGAACAACAATCAATTTATAAAAAAATTAATAGTTGTTATTAAAAGTTGGATCAAAGTTTTATGGAGCTTCGGGTGTTAAGCAGCATGCATCACTGACCATCAGCAATCAGCAGTAAAATTAGGCAGATTATATTGCAGCAGGGGCGTTTATGCTGTCGGCATATACACAAATAGTCAAAGGAGTAAGCAACTGGTTCCTTACCCATTCGCATCTCAGGAGGGAAGGAGTATGCTAATAATTTTATAGTTTCAGATGATCATAGAGAGGTGGCTCATGCTCTAACTGGTTGTACCATGTCTGTCCATCGCAGTGGTTTGTCCAAACATTTATGTTAATCTGTCTCTCTTCCTGGCTCATGTCTCAAGCAAGGTCATTCCACTGCGCTGTAAAAAAGTACCTAGACTAAACATCTCCTTCAAAAGTCATATTAAGGCACTTGTTTTCATCAGTTTGCTTCATCAGTTGAATCACCTTAAAACATTAAATGTATGTAAAGACAATTAAATGTCCTCAGCATAAGTAATATGTATAGAAATAAGAAAAAGGGGTCCCCACTGTGTCTAAGTGTATGGACACCCTTTTGCCAAAACATGGTGTTCGTTTTGGACAAACTATGGAGAGCACAGAAGTCCAACAACAAAACACCACTCAGCCTCAGATCAGGGAGGCCATTGCTTCCAATCGCCCCATCTCTAGGGGTCACTGTTTTTGCCCAAGTGGGCAGTGAAGTCCACGAGGAGGACAAACACAGTCCTCCATTGAGATACTTTTGCATCCCTTAGAGAGACACCAAGATGGCTGGGTACTCCAAACTTCTGTTTAGCCCATAGGGCTAAACCACAGTCAGAGACATGTCCCCCACCAAAAGGCAAAAGGACCCAACTCTCTTATTCTCCGGGGTGAACTCCAACAATCACTGGTTGAAAATGGTACCTGCAGGGGGGCTCAAGAGTAAATCAACACCAGCCTGCCGTCTCTCACCAATGCGCAACTCTTGAATGGTAGTAGAGAGTCCAACCCCTCTCAAGGTACTATGTTTAAGAGCCTAGGCTGCGCATGGAGGTGAGCCTAACTACATTTAACTGTTAACGCCCTATCTCCAGCAAAAGTCCAGGCTCCTCCCACCCCCGAGAGGTCACATTCTATGACTGGGGTTGGGCCGCTGCAGCACCTGCCTTCAACTAACTCCCAAACCACATTGCACTGGCTATTCTGCAGGTGGTGGGCCCACAGGGGAGTAATCCAGGTCATGTCTTTGGGCTGGACTCGACCGGGGACGGTGGCAGGAGGCCCAGTAACCCTGTGCTCTTCTGCAGGCTCATACCCCTGGCCTGGTTCCACAGTGTGGCCCAGGTGACACCAATTTGGGTGATGTAACGGAATCTCTGGATGTGTTTCTCATAAAGTGGGTTCTGAACTGCTCTTGGTCTGGCTTGTTACCCAAAATCCGTCTGCCGTGGGAGACCCTACCAGGGGCAAAAGCCCCATAACAGCTCGGTTTCTGGGATCATTCAAGCACTCAAACCCCCCCACCACGTTAAGGTGGCAGCTCACGGAGGGGACAGTTTTTCTTTTTTTTTTTTTTTTTTTTTTTTTTGTTTTTTTTTTTTGTTTTTTTCTCTTCATCAGTGTATTCTGTGTCCATTGAAAAGTTTAGATTGCCTAGACGCCTCCTGAGCAATACCAGCCTTTGATTGTTGGGCACTTTAAATAACTGATGTTAAACTTGACTTTTGTAAGTAATTCTTTTGAAGTTTTAAATGGTAAATAGCATATACTTGTATAGCGCTTTCTACCTTCCTTCGAAGGCCCAAAGCGCTTCACAGTCACAGACCCATTCACCCATTCACACACACATTCCTACACTTAACTAAAATAATATTAAACATGTGGGGGAACCGAAGCACTCGGAGAAAACCCACAACGATACTGGTCTGTCAGTCAATGATCCAACCCAACAGATCAAAATATTTTAATGCCAAACTTTTTTTTACAATCAATTCAATTAAACCTACAGTTAGAGCTACAACAAGGTAATAAAAAAAATAATGATTGACAGAAAACTGACTAAATACAAACAAGAACCCCAAACCAACACTAAGATAAACTTACAGCACAAGTCATATGTACTAGGGCTGTGGATCTTGGCTTAGGTGTTGAGACGATTCGATTCATGAATTAAGCTCAATGATTCACGAGTCGAACCATGATTCTTACTTTTTAATAAAATTTTTATAGCTGTGATGTCTATTTACTGGATGGATGAAAATTAAAATCATTTGTATTAAATCACCACCATTTAGAACTTCACTTAGAGCAGCAGATCAGAATCAAAAACGAAAAAAAAAAACCCACCAAAGAGTTTTTCTAATTGCACCAACTGTTGAAGAGTTGTCATAACAAAAACAATGCTAATTCATTTTTTCAGAAGTTATATCAGTGTGCGGTACTTCAGTCTCAGTTTTTGAACAGAAAAAAGCTTTTGCTTGTTTTACTTTGAAAACCGGAAACTTACCTTCACAAAGATGTGTTTACTTCTGGTGACAGTATAGCTGCTCTTTCCTCTTTCTTCTAGTTTGTAAACTTAAAATCCTACATTAATCTACATTTCAGAACAAAAATAAATCATCCACAGATAATATTTTGATAACATTTTACTACACTCTACTAAACTTAAAAAGACTGCAAATCTTGAATTTTGCTAATATTTGTAATCAAATTTTCAGGCGCAGATCGTGAGTATCCGAGCACCCGGATACTCATTACAGCCCTAATATGTACAATCCCTATCATCTTACATTGGAAAACTATTGCTTCAACTAATATATACCTAACAAACTTCCCTCTTTCAGAAAGTTTGCTTTAACTAACTGATCCTCCCATTACATTCAACTGAAGTTTATTTTTATAAACTAAATATAAACTAAATAACTAAACTAAATAAAAAAAAGTCGCAAACACACCCCAATCAACTTTATTGAGGTCTTCCTCCAATTTAGATCACATTGAATGTTTTTTTTTTTTTTTTTTTTTAATCTATAGCATCATTTTATAAATCTGGGGTTTCCGCAGCAGGATCACACAGGGGTTCCTTCAAAAACGCTATCTTCAGTTGAGTAATCATGCTGAATGACATTGTGACTGTCATTAATTAAAGTATTGTCTTTTAAGTGGGTCTTCCTATCACACGTATTTTGTTTGTCTACAAATATCCTACCAGGGAGTCCTCTGAGGTGAACGCGTGGACCGATGAATGGAAAAGGAAAATGTCGTTTTCCAAGACCGAATTTTTTTCCCGATTCAGTTTTATTGGGACTTTTTGCCGCAGCACAGTTCCCACTCTGTCCATTTTGGGAATTTGGGCTTGTTCCTGAAAGTTCAGAGCAAGGATCCAGAGCAACTTGATCCTGCTGATACTTGTTTTATTTTTCACTTCAAGATATGCACTCTCCCTTCTCCTTCTAGCAAATTCTATGTCAAGCATTGTAATCTTATCAGCGATTTCCTTATTTTCCTTTCTCAATTCCAAATTACTAGACTTGAGATTCTCATATTTTGGCTCCAGATTTATCAGGTGGTCTTTCTTGTCTTGAGCTTTTATCTTTTCTGAGAGTAGAATTTGTTGTCTCCTTTTTAGTTCCTTTTCCTCTTTTATCATTTTATTCAGATGTTCAATCATGGGTTTTGATGCATTACTCTCGTCTTTCAGCATTTTAATTTGAGCAATATTTTCTTTGTTTTCTCTCTCCAATTCCATTACTTCAATTGTCAGAGAGATATATTTCTCCCGAAGTACTTTTTCCACCTCAATTTTCCTTTCCAAATCCAAAAGCTCAGTCTGTAGGGCTTCCTTTTCCATATGCAAGTGCTGGAATTGGTCACATTCCTCTTTGTAATGTCTCTGTAAGTCTCTCATAGAGATATACACATTCCTTAACAGAAATTTATCATTTAGAATTTTTGACTTCAGATCTGAAACCTCTGTGGTAATAGCTGCGTTTTTCTTGAGTGCATATTCAAGTTCATTTTTCGCAGATTCATACTTCCCCCTTAAACGAATGAGATCAGCTAGATTTTCTTGAAGATCTTTCTGTTCATGGAAGAATTCAAAGTTTTGCTTTTCCAAATCAAAAGTATGCGCTTTTACTTTATTGTATTCTGTTTCTAATTTAGGAAGTTGTTTCTGTAGCAGTTTGCCAATAACTTGTAAGTCATTTTCCAACTGAATTACATGTTTCACAGCAGTTTCTCTTGCATCCATGAGCTCCAAGTAAGCATCTTGCAGATGCGACTTGGTTTCCATTTTTGCAGTGGGTTGTTGGATCTGACTGGTTTGAGAGGAATTTTGCTGAGTATCCCTCTCAGTGTTGAAAAAATATCTGATGAGAAACATTTTACACGTTTTAAGTTTCTGATTTTAACTAAATGATAACGGATTATAGCTTAATGTAACTCTGTTCTATAAAAATGTTCTTTAATTGGAGGTCTTTAAATGTTGTGGTGTCCACTGGAATTGCTAAGAAGCTAAAATCTACTCGCATTAGTACTTATGCTTTTAACATTCATTTAATCATAAAATGATGTCATATGACACGTTGAGACATCATTGCAATGCATTATGATATCATCATGAGTCACACTTTGTCATGTGACATCAAAGGGATTTCACATGTGCCATCCCTTTGATGTCACATTTTGTCATGTGACATCAGGGGATTCCCCATGTACCATGTGACATCCCTTGATGACTCATTTAGGTCATGTGACATCAGGGGGATTCCCCATGTACCATGTGACACCTATTTGTGTGGCATGACATTGTAGTGCTTTGACCTTTTTTTATTTACAAAAAATGTGTTTTCTTATCTGAATTTTAATAACAACAGAAGGAGACTGTATTTTGCAAAAAAAGCACCTAATTACAAAAAAGTAAAAACTTAAGTGCTTGTACTCCTGGCTCTGATTTTTCAGACATTTAAAATGTTTATTTTATTTAATTCATAACACTTGTCTGATCCAATTTAAAATCTGGCTTTGCTAATAAGTCTGTATATTTAAAGACCCCCTATAAAATTGTTTTATTTAAAAAAAAAAAAGTTCTCAGTAGTGTTTTAATTATCCTTATGAGGTTTTTAACCAAAATACCACAACTTAAATGTATTAAAAAAAAAACAGTTTTCATGTTGATCTGAGCCTCTATTTCCAAAATATACTTCCTATTTGGGACATCGGGGGGATGGGGGCTCTCAGTCCAGTTCTCTGTATAATGTGGTTGAAAGCTGCATTCTCACGGGTTGTGTCAACTTGCGTTCAAGCAGCCACTTTCAATTAAAAATCCATGTAAACACATATCAACCTGAATTTTCGGGCTTCCATGTCCAGGAGGGTGGCGTTCACGCGTTGCTGTGACTCTGATTTGGTAGTGACGTGTGAGTAACGTTTTCCTGACAAGGAAATACCAACCGTTGTAAACATGATCACAAAGACGTTTTTCATATATTGAAATAGAGCTGTGAAAAAAAAAGTTTGGAGCAAGATTTGCAGGATTTTTGCCGCTTTAAAGCTCTACCAATAGGTGGCGCATGAGTAGCACTTGTAAACAATAGAATATCAAAAGAAGAAGCCCCTCCCTGCTACTACCTGCTTGTCCAATAATGTAAACACTACCAGCTGGATGTGCGTTCATCAAACAATGTATATGAATGTATGTTACGTCCCACCTGGGGGGAGGGAGAATATAGGTAACATAAAATAAAAGAAAAGATTATTTAAGCCGGGAAGAGGGAGAAGACAGCCGTTTATTAAAGGAACAGCTGCGAAAACCTAACAAATGACTCAAAAGTGGACTAGGGGTAACAAACTTAAAGCCTCAGGCACTATTCAGCAAACATTAACACAAGTACATCCACCAAAAGGTAAAACACAAGTAGTAACAAAATAAATCTATAAACAAGAGGGACACAAAACCATAAACATATGAGGTGCACAAAGGACCAAGGGAAGGGAACACCAGGCATTCACAATGGCTTCAAAGCCAAGACCGACAGCAGGGGCGAGCTGAGAAACGGATTCCTCTCAAGGAATTCAGCTGCCACTGGATCAGGGTCTGCAGGGGTTTTTATGCTTCCCTCCAAGCCTGGTGATTGGTGGAGGGCAGGAAGCTGCAATCTCCTGGAAAGGGGTGGAGCCAGGCAGCAGGATGGAAAAACCTCTCTGGAACGGACAAAACATACAAAGACACACATACACACACATCCCAAAGGCCTGGGGCCGTAACAATGTACCTTCACACAAAACACGATTTGTGTGTCAGGGGTGTCGAGTTTCAATGTTAAGTCAAGTACAGATGTGATCTGAGGCGCGTCAGTCCAGCAGCAGCATGTTCTGAGCATTGCGGCATGATTTGGGAGTCGTTAAGACTTCAAATATTTTAACTTTGTCAAGGTTAATGCATTGCGTCAACCAGAACAGAGACTCAGGGGCAAGTAACATTTTCAGTGACTAGCTTTAGACATTATATCACAAAGAATTGTAAACTTTTACTGTATAGTTTTTGAAAAATTACTACTCAAACTTTAAAATTTTGACCCAAAATAAAGTAAAATGGCCAACTTTGACGTTAAATAAAAATGCTTTGGTCCATAATTTTAGCCCTTGGACACTAAATGCTTGTTCTGCAAGTCATCCTCTATCACCTCACAAAGACTTGTGTACATTTACCGTTGAGTTTAACATAAAATGGCCATCTTTTAATTTAAATAAAAATACCTTAGTCCATAATTCCAGCCCTTGAGCACTATATCCTTGTTCTAAAGGTCATCTTCTACGACCTCACAAAGACTTGTACTTACTTTTACTGCTCCAAAAATATGCTAATAAGTTGGCTATTTCACCAGATTTGGAGGTTTGCAAGAAAAGATTTGGCACAAGGAGGGTGAATTGACAGAAAATGTTCTTTTCTTAATTCTTTCTCCAGATGATTCATATTTATATTACTAATAACAAGAAGAGCTTAAAAAAATGTCAATGTTTTGAATATTTGCCATGTTATCACTGGCGGTAAAGTTGCAGCTCTGCAATGCTACAAAAAGACTACCAATAAAGTTAGCACAAAGAGGATTTATGTCTATTATTACATTTATAAAATACAGTTCTTATAAATGTCCTGTGACTTCATGTTGTTGTATCTATCCGCCACGTCTTAAAGTCTGCTCCGTGAAAACGACCGACTTTGAACCGATCTGTTTACATTTATAGAAAGCACACGGGACAGCTCGATAGCATTGGCGGCTAGTATCGTAGCATGCTAGTGTCAATGTAAAACAACAGCACTGTCTTCAAATCAACACTTTTGTTATTGAACGTTCTGTTGTTGCTGTAAACCAGCAAATTTATCCCTCAAAGCTAACCGCTACAGAAACAGATGATTAGCATAAAGGGGTGGTGGGTGGGGGACTTCTTGCGCTGTGTCTTTCTTTCTCATTTTTTTTATCTCTCTGTCTGTCTGTCTGTTTGTCTGTCTGTGTCTCTCGATCTCTCTCGATTTTATTTTTTACTGATCAGAAAAATGATCCAAACCGTGACAGGATCTGAACCTTGAGATTTATCATCCATTACACCTCCACATTCTGTGTCAAAAGCTGACAGTTGAATGGGCTATTATTGACACAATTGTGCTTTTTTTCATCCAAGGTCTTAGGTCTTTGTGAGGAAATGCTTGACCTATGTTGGTGTAAAACAGAGCCCAACCAAAATGTAGCCGGCTATCCCAGTAAATACTCTCTGTGTAATACGTCAAAAGAGACAGGAGTGTCTGTCACAAAGATGGATGGTAGGGTTACGCGTTCATAGCGCAGAGACATTTGGGAGAGCAACTCATTGATTGCCTTGCAAGTCGACGGTTCATAAAATAAACTGGACTCCCCTTTGCTACCAGTGAGTTGAGCTAAACAGTCTCCAGGGTTTTTCCACATATGAATGGACACTCAGTAATAATAACTGTTGGAATTATGTTAGTTTAGTTAGGTTGGAGAGTTATGTTGGCTAAATGTGGGCGTGTGGTATTAAAGGGTTAAATGTTAAAGTTCAGGCTCCATCTCACGGATAGTTTGATGCTATGTTCACAACCGGCTCAGAAACGGGACCACTTCCAATGAAAAGTCTATGTTTTAAACTCACATTCACGTGCTGCTTTGCAAGTTTTTTTTGTCCATTTCTTGGACTCTACGTGCAAAGCGTGTGTCCATTGAGTGTCCATTGAAATCTAAACCAGGATGAACTTTGACCAGATTGATTCAGATTGATAGCTAGCTTCTTTTTCAATTCACAAATTTGAATAACTGTGGTTTGGCCAGAATTATATGAAGCCAAGTCTTTGACATATTAAAATAGAGCGATGAAAGCAAAAGCCTGAAGACTGAGCTTCTGACAAACGGATAAGAAAATAAAGTTTCATTTGTTCATAGGCTGAGAATAGGAAATAGATGTTGTGGGAGGCCTGGGATCAGCCACACCCATCACAGACACAAATATCACGACAAGGAAAAAAGAAACACTGTAGCTGCCTGGAATATGTTAACATAAGTATTTATTTTATTTTAATTCTCAAGAATTAAATAAAAATCACTTTTTTTTTTAAAAAAACACTTCGGCTTAGCCAGGGCGCAAACCTCCTTCCTCTGCAATGCCAGGCGGCCACGCTAACCACCGTATTAACGTTTGGTATGTTTCATCCAGCATAGTAGATGTTTTAACAGGCATCTCCTGTGTTTAAGGCTTAAACGCCTTCAAGATTTCCGTTGTTAAAGGTTTCAAAAGAGAGGAAAAAAAAGACAGGCAGTTATATTTTTAGTTTCCAACCAAAAACTAGGTATTTTTTGACAGAAATCTGGGGGTTGAATTTCCTTGCAATTGAATGCAAATAAAACAGACCAACCTCTGCTTTGAGTCAGTTCTCTTCCTTAGGGATAGCAAGCACAAAGTCCTCACCCCGTCCCCCTGAACACAATCAAGTTCACACCCCACTAAAATGTCAAATGCCGCTACAATTGGAGAGTTAGGGAGAAGTCGTAGGGGAAGAATTTGGATTTGGTCATATAAATGACGTGCACTTTTTGGAAGTCACTCTTTCAGTGAGCAAAATTTTATTTCAAGAGTTACGCTCCAGTTAGCAAGCTTCATGGCTTTTTTTTTCCTTGCTTGGAATCTTTGCCTCAATGACAAGTAATTTATTATGCAAGAGTATTCGGGCAGACAATTATTGGTTCCTAAATCAATGACTTCCTGCTGCTGCTTGAGGTCCTGCCTTTAAAGCTAAGCTGCACCAGGGCTGGTTTGTTATGGACCAATATTGTTTGTGCAAAGGAAAACTGTTGTGTTGCTTTCTAAAATATGTGAATGCAGACATTTTGTGTCCTTATCGTTATACATTGTTTAGTGTCAGGAAAAGCATTTTCAGGGTTAACAAGTGTTTATCACTAACCCCTCATACACTTTAGGCATGTTTAACTGACAGAATGAAAAAACAACTCACGGAAATCAAGTGTTAGTGACTGAAAGATCATCAACATGAAACAAAAGTTGTCTAGAACATTGTTTACACACATAGAGACACAAATAAGCTGAATTCACAAAAAAAGATGAGACAAAAATCATCTATGTCATCCAGGCAATTCAGTCTTTTCTTTGTGTTGGGTTTTTTTTTTTTGTCATTGTATTACGTCAAATCAAAATTGTAGATATATTAAAGAGGAAAGCTTCTATCCTGATTTCCCTTTGGATCTGGATGTTTTTACTAAAACAAATGCATTCAAATCAAATGTTAGAAATTCATCATTGGAGGATGGGTTTTTAAATTACTTTGAAAAAAAATGTTCTTCTCGTGTCATTTATCTGCTAAATTAATTTATTTTAATGCAGAACTTAAAGCAAAAATGCGACCATTCTAAGTTCAGATATCACATTAATGATTTAAACTTTTTAAAAGGTAAAAAAAAAAACTACATTTGAGCATCAATGTTTTAAATAAATATTTTTCTAACCAATCCGTCACAAATGCTTCCCCTATCCCAACAATTGAAGGAGCATTTGAAGGGGTAGGGATGCCCTAACCTCGTGAACTGTGTCACACTGTGCTGTGGAGGAGAAACGTATTTCTTCACGTGGATGTGCTCTGGAGCACCGAAGTTTACACTTATATATAAGTAATGATTTTTTGCATTAGCACAACATTTTTAAAGTTATAAAACCGATGTTGTGTATTTTCTGAGTACTAGCAGAGACGCGCTAACGCAGCGGACCAGCGGCATCGAGTGGCAGTGATGTCTGAATTTGAAGACAGTATTTTTCCATAAATGTAAGGGTTGGTTGAAGCTGCAGGAGAATGGAAAGATTTTGGATTCAACCGAAGACTTCCACCGCCAGTTGTTGGTGTGTTGACAGACATTTAGTCCCGCCCACCTATGCTTTTAAGTGTCCTCGGGCAAGACACTGAACCTCACCTTACTGCTTGTATAGCAACAGTGTTAGTTACTGCCATGCAATGTTTTGTTTTTTTTTCTTTTGCTTTTTAGGCGATGTGTAGACGCACTACAGTCATTGATGGGGAGTGAAGCCCTGAAATTGAGTCACTGCAGTGATCAACATTTAACTTTGGACATAATGGATGGATGAAAGGACAGACGTATGGACGGACGGATGGATGAATGGGCGGGTGGATGATGGGAAACTTTTTTTTTTTCCATCACAGTGGTCCTTTGATTATGGTGGAAATTACGTTCCATAAATAACCCCCAATATGTGAAATCCACAAAGTGGGATTGTGGATGTTTTAAGGTTTTAAAACCCCTTACTGCATCAATCATACACTGTTCTCTGACAGATATTAACATTTTCAAACTTCTCTCTCTTGTTTAAACTCTCAAAGTTCAAACCTTCATAGAAAAGTATTACAAAATGAAATCAAAGATCTGATCGAGACTGAAGGTCTATGAATATTTGGCATATTGCTCACATTCTGCTCAGGAGACATGGCATGGAGTAGAGTGATTAACAAGGGTAACAGTCAATCAGGACGCAGAATACAGTGTAATGGGGGAAAAAAGAAGCACTTAAAATAAAATTGGTGAAACTGCACAAGGTGAACCAAGATATAGCGGACGGCTACTATTTAACGAGGAATCACTGTCCTGTAAATTACAAATTGATTAAAGATCAAAATCTCTACAGATTTTTTTACCAAAAGAGATGTCTTTTGAACCTAAAACAATGTGTCACGTTATGTATTTCAGTTAAATGATGGGCTGTACATTTGTTGGTTTAAATGATTGTTTTTCCTTCATGGACGTGTAGTCGCCACTCCTGTTTTTTGTCATTTGTGTGAGCCATTCCATCTGTTGTTTACCTCCTAATTGTAAGCATCAGCTGGGCTTTTACATGTTTTGTCTTTCATTTAAAGAAAAACGTATTAATAAATTTAAATGTGTTGTGTCATTGTTAGCAAAACCAAATAAAGAGGCCTTGTGGTTTAGTCACAATAATAGAAACAACTAAGATTTATTTTTCTTTGCTTGTAGTTCCCAAGATAGATTACTTAGGTTTTATTTAGATATCAATTAAAAACAAATCTAAACAATAACGTCCCAGAGTGGCTATTCGTACTGTTTGTTTCATGGCATCTCGTGCTACAGTAGCTTGTCTTTTGGGGAATTTGCGCTGCAGGAATTAATTTTTGCTACTCCAAAGAGGCACAAGTGTGAAATATCTGTATTATTTTATAGTTTGGAAATGATAATTAATTACAAGAATAAAACCTTTGATGTTCAATATGCAACCAGGTTTAATAAGCTCTGCATTTCTACATTAAGGCACAGGCCTTAACAAACTGTTTTTTTTTTAAATATTTTCTGCAACAATGAACGTGTTGATAAGTTTGAATCGGTTTTTACCCGATTCACAAAGAATTGTTACATCCCTAGTAAATTGTTGTGACACAAAATACTAAGTAATGCACTCGGTTCATGGTTTTAATAGCGAAGTATGTATCCCTCTTTGATGCTCTTGGGGGCCATAATACAGCTTTGTAATTGTACTAAAGAATTTTTACAGATTTTGGAGTATTATCAACCACAGACAACACCAGAATTGTGTTTTAAAATTGTAAAATTTTTGAGAAAATTGAAGAATAATTGTGCCGTATAATTATAAAAAAATATAGTTATGGCTTCAAATGTGTCCAGAGATGTTCTATTTTTGCATTCACATTGTGGTTGCGTTACACTGTCTTAGTAATACAAAAAAAATCTTTAAAAATAAAAACTCTGTAAAAACAAGTATTTTTTTTTCCTTGTTATCTTAGTCCTCGCTTGCTGAACTGCACAAATATTGATATAAACAATAAAGACACACATGCAATCGCATATTTCATTCCACCCAGTAATCCTGAAGCAAAGGCTCAGTGTTGACCAACATGTCCTGAAATATTTCCACAACACACACAAGCACATGCTCAAAGCAACAGTATCACAACATCTATCATGGGTGCGACAAGTTGAGACAGCACAAGTGATCCATCTCGGTTTTCTAGTGGTTTACCCCACTGTCATCACCCAATTACTGACTCACAATTGAATACTGCTCCTCCGATGCAGGCAGAAAAGAAGTTGTAAGGAAAAATGAGAGGAAGCAGAGCCTAAAGTTGTCTTCTAAACCTTGCTTCAACATTTAGCTAAAACTATGTTGCTTTAAACAATAAAAGAAACAAAAATATTAACTCACTTTGAATGTCACAAAACAAATGTCTAGTATTTGTATGCTGGAATATAAAATACCCACCGCTCATAAACGTAGTTATAATTTACATGTATGCTGCATGTATTTGTTGATTTTAAATAGTAAATGCTGTACATTGTAATAACTTAGCCTATTTCTTCATTTTTTTTAGCAGTTTACAATACCAAATTTGCTTATGAACAACTGTATCATTTTCTCATCTCCTCTGACTTCATTGGTCACCTCAATACCTTCATTTTTTTTTTTTTTTTTTTTAACTTGCACAGTGCACTACAGTGCGTCTCCTTTGCTTTGCGTTGGGAGTTCGTCTCACAACTACCGGTTACGTCTTTCGTCGTTTGCACGCCTTCAGGGATCGACCAGCTCTCTCCCCGTGATTCCCGCCCAAACCATGACTCTGCCACCTCCTTGTTGATGTCACAGCCTTGTTAGGACATCCAGGGTTGCACGGCACTCATCAGTGAACCAGATTGTTTGAAAATGAATCTTCATGTCTGTCTGCGCCCACTGCAGCAGTTTCTGCTTGTGAGTGTTGTTTAGGAGGAGCCCGATAGAAGGTTTACATAGAACTGCAACTTCAGCAGCTTCAAATCGGTGCTTATGGCTTTTTAATGGTATTTTAGCAGCTGCTATATTTGTCTGGCAGAAACCTTCCTCATTCTACCTTTATCTGCACCAACCCGTGTGTCTGAATCAGCCACAAATCTCCTAAAAGGATAATGTTCACGTGAAAGTAAATATCCAAGGTTTTCATACTTTATTCAAGACATTTAACTATTTCAGGCTTTTCAGCAGCAGAGATATCTTTTTTTTTTTCTTTTCCATATTGCTTGAAAATGTTGGTCTGTTTTAATAATCTGGAACATCTTTCATCAGCAGTTTTTCCTTTAATTAAACTCACCTGGCAAACTAATAATAACAGGTGTCTGAGATTGATTTAAATGATCCAAAGACACAATATCGTCCATGAGTTTCATGATTTCACACTAAGAACATTCCATTTTTTGCGTCAGCAGAACACAACAGAGGAACATTGCAGACGGACTGATGAAAATCAGGCTTTAAATATTATAAAAAGAAAAAAAAGACTAGAAATTGTTGTAGAAACCACAAGGATTCAGTGAAAAAGTCCTTTGGAGAGATGAGGCAACACTGGAGCTTTGTGGTGAAGCACATCAAGCCTCTGTTAGCAGAAACTAAAGGGAAGCATACCAAGAAAAGACGAACGCTCTGCTGTGAAACATGGAGGAGGCTCAGCGATGATCTGGGGCTGCTTTGATGCATCTGACACAGGACGTCTGAATATGTGAGAGTTACACATGTCTCCCATCAGCATGTCAATTAGCTTAAGCAACCTGCTGGTTCCCATGTTATTTTGCAGAGAAAAGATTTGAAAACAACACTGATAGAATGTTAATGTCTCAGTCTATACGCCGTCCTAAATTTAAGGTTCAAGTTAGCCTGCAGAAATCAATGGAATTCAGTAAGAAAAGCTATACAAATTATGTGTGTAAGTGTGTGTGAGAGCCACAATTGAAATTGATACACACATTCAGGAGCATGTTGTGATGATGAAATGCTGGCAGATAAACCTTCTGGGGATCCGTTTTAATTTGAAGTAAAGAAACAAATTGGAAAAGATGATAAAGAAAACAGGCCGCTTTCAGCACCTACTGCTGCAATTTCTGCATTGGAGAAACAAAACGGCGTGACTTAGGGCACAAATCAATATCCGCCATTTTATCACACCGTCGCAAATTGAAAACGGGCTCTGTTAAAGTGTTAAAGTTTGAATTCAACCGAAACCCGAAGGGACAAGTTGATCATGTGCTGCTCAGAGTTGCAACTTTTGATGTTGTGCTATTTGGTGGTGAGCTTTCATTAGAAGAAACATAAATTGCTTCTGTATCTGATGAACAAAGTAACTTTCAATCACTATTTTAAATACTTATAAACCAACAATTCCTCTGACAGAGAACGTGTAAAGGTTGTTCTTTGTTTGGCCGTGAAATAATTAATACCCTGACAGGCTAAAGTTTGTTGTAGTCTTTATTAGGATTTTTTTTTCTCTTTCCTCTCCTTCTCATTCAGGTGAGTCTCAATAGATTCCCCTGTTGCGTTCCAAACGAGAAACCAAAACTCCATAGACTTCTATAGAGAAATAAACAACTATTATCAGTCATTATGTGTCTCTACTACTTATTTTAAGAGATGTTTTTGTTCATCATATTTATTTCTGATATTTGTCTGCTCACTGACGTCGTCTAGCTTCAACATTGAGGTGTCTGTATTGAAAAGATATTTTTTCCTTTATCCCAAGTTATTCAAGTTATAAACTGACCAATCAGATGCCTCAGTCAAAGCAAGCTGGAACAAGCTCAGTCATGGTTAGCTACAGCAGTTCCTCTAAAAACATGACTCAGACCGACTTGGACTAATCAGTGTCGACGGATGGCAATTGGTTGCAATATGGCGGTAGACTTATCAGGAAGTGACGGCGAAGGCTCTGGCCTGATTTCACGAGGGCTGGGAGGTAAGGCATGTCCCACGATTGATATTCTAGTTCTTATCGGTCTTACGGTCTATGATCTGAATTGACTTAATTTTATTGGAGCTAGAACTAAGGCATTTTCTATGGGTGACATCACACTTGCTCAGTCCAGTTCTTTGAAATAGTCAATGGGATTGTCACTATACAGTAAACTCTTGTCAGAAAGTTTAAGAAGTGAAAAAAAGCTACATTTACAGTTTTGGTTTTTTTTGCAAGTTCTTAGCTACTCAATTAGACCTATATAATACAAATCTATAGACATGAAATGAAAACATTAAGGATTAGAAACAACTGATTTACAAGTGATATTGTTTGAGTGGTTGGAATTAATCAATTTGTAAATGTCCCATATATAGTGTGCAAAAAGAAAGTATTAAAAATGCAAACATTTATGGGTTTAATAACTGACGTAAAAAATAAAATAACATATGTACACACACACACATATATATATATATATATATATATATATATATATATATATATATATATATATTATTTGCTGGAATGATGGCAAATACCAAATACAAAAGAGTCAAGTGAAGACACAATCTAAAAATATAACAAAACTGACAATATAGCTTCATAATCCACCCGTCCATCTAAAACAACCAAACTGTAGCTTGTTGTGTAGCTCTTTGAAGTCATTCTGCTGTAAGTGTTGTGAAATATTTAATAAGCTTTCATAGGAGCTGCAGCGCCGTACTTTTAGGGCCCATTAATGCTGACATGCTGGTGTCATATCAGCTCATTGAAGCGGCCCTCTCAGGTGTTTTAGAAAACCGACTGGAACGGCTTTCAGTTCTGCAGTCGATGATGCTGAGTGGTCTTATGCTGAAGGGGGTTTTATTTAGCACGATGTTTCATCTGTGATCAGGCCTTACATGTCTTTAACTCACGCTCTGTGTCACTTTGAGTCTGTGGATTAATATGCATTTATCACTTAACCACAAACCTGAAAGCCTACCTAATGGTTTGTACCAGATCTGTGTGTGTGTTTGCAGGAACTCGGGGTGATAAAATACAGGAAAGGGGGCAAAGAAATGCCAGGGGTTTGACCTGCATGTGTGCCACAAGTTGAGGGGTTGTCCTGGTTCATGGAGAGTCGGAGAGAGGAACAGTCAGATTTGTCTCCTCTTGGAGTTTCCTTGAAGCTTTTGCGGCTACGTACCATTGTTGTGTGTGTGTAAAGCTAACGTAAGTTACATTTACTTTATAAGTATGGTTGGTGAAGTCGTACAATGCCCTAACTTTGCACCAAAGTCATAAGTAAGGAGCAAGTAATGGTCTCTTATAGTTCTTTCAAACCAAACGCGATTCACACGTCAAATTTGGATCTGCCACCTTTTTTCATGTGCTGTCACATCATGGAAAACATTGATGTTGTCGAGCGAGTAGCCTGGGTTTATATGTTTTGGAGAGCTCCACAGAGGAGATAGAAAGTTGTTCATGATATCATTCAGTCTTTCCATGTGCAGTGTACTTCACTCTTGTAGTGGGAGCTGTGCCTGGGCTACAGCCATTTCAAACGTTACTTCAGTCTGTCTGTGGCCCAGTTTGAGCTTCAGCCTGATGATTTTTTTATTACCGTCTTAATCAAAATAAAACCATCATAAGGAACCACAGCTGGGGTGGCTACGTTAGCCAGTCGCTATGCTGTCCACTGGGCGACTGGCTAACGTAGCGTAGCACAATTGTTCCAGCTCCATGGCTGGCGATCTGGGTCTCCAGAAATTCCACACCCCAGCGGATTAAGAAAATGGATGGAAGTTCAGACCAAAAATCTGTGCATCGAGTGGCCATTTTGAACTTTTTTCTACCCTTTGAGTCAAAGCTGAGTCCCTGATTGGCACGTCAACTTCACCGTGCTGCGCCCGCCGCGAAAATCACGCCACGGGACCTCAGATCGCATCTGTAGATTGACCAAAGATTGAAAAGTGATGCCTCTGCAGCACAAATCATGCTTAACTGACAGCACACAACACTGCATACAAGAGGTGTGCAGATAATATGTAAGTCTCTGCAGAAGACCAACAAAAACTACATTCTGTTTGTCTGATTTTCTCAATCCTAACTCTAACCCAAAAGTGGTCTGATTTATGAAGAATAATCTTTTATTGAAGCTTAAAATGGGAAAAGCCATAACTGTTATGGTTACTAGTTAAAATAAATTTTGTTTGACCAATATGGTTAAGTCTTCCAGTTTGAGTCAAGAACTTCCAGTTCTGGACGTTGATGTCTGCCATCAAGTCTTCTTGTTAACAGGCCCATTGTGTAGTATGCAGGTGTTGAAAAAAAATGAAAAAAATCTGACATGCTTCTTCCTCACCTTCTTCCCCTTTATACGGTAAGTGTTCACTACGACCTGTCACCTGCAGCACACGCATAGGAACAAATGTGAATGAGCTCACCAAGTGGACTACGATCTTAAAATTTTGTGCAATCCCCACACATTTTTCCCCTGCAGACAGCCCACATCCACTCCTAAGAGCAGTTTAGACAAATTACCTGGCCATACATCATGTGCATGTGATTTTCTTCTATAGAAATAATTGTACACAGATTTACTTTCTTTGTAGTACTGACAAGTAAATGCAATTTCTTAAGTTGAACAGTAGAAACTCAGCAAACCCTTTATTTGTGACTCATATGCCAGTTAATAGTAGTTTAGGTAAATTTTTACTAAAGTGGCAAGTGGATTAGCACCTGAAGAACTGTGGAGTAGTCATTGCAGGAAAAGTTAGAAATGAGCAAATAATGACCAGCAGTGAAAGCACTGAGCAGGCTGTGGACTCTGCTATTCGTTTGTTCCAAGTTTTTATTTCTGTTTTTCACTGCACTGAAACTTTAGATGAGGTTAGCTTCAGTTTTAGCCATAAAGAATCCTATATCTGCCTGAAGCGAGAAGCAGGAGCTAACTACAATAGGAAAATGGTAAAAATAGAAACATTCTTTTTATAGAAACCACATCATTAAGCCACATCATTTCCATCTGCGCTGCAATAAACGTCTTTGTATTTAAAACCTATAATTACTCATATACATAAATACATATGTTCCACAATTTCATCAGACTTGGTACTTTAATTACTTTCTAGATAGATCAGGTGTTGAATGAGAGAAGTGTCAAAAGTTATAAACTATTCTTTATTTAGACAAAACTAAAACTAGATTTTTTTTTCTTCAAGTTATGAAAAAAATCAAACCAGTTGATTAAATGATGAGAAAAGCAGTTTTGCCCCATCACGTCACATTTTACAAATTTAAAGTGTTGTATAAAGTAATGTGTTTAATAACGGTGCAAATCCAATAAAAAAAAAGCCACTTTTCTCTGCGTCAGAATGAGCAAACTCACGATGATCGCGTAAGTGGTGAAAGATTTATGGGATGTAAAAGAACTTCTGTAGATGTCGCCAGCGACAGCTCCATTGTTAAAGGATTAGTACTCGTCAATTTACTGCCTTGAAGTTGAGTCATGGTACCTGGACGTAAAATCTGCTTTCTTGAATTGTTTCACTACTCATCAGTCCAGTTTCCATGACTTAACTTCAAGACATTGTTACCTGGAGAATTGAGAACCTTCAGTAGCTGCTTTTCCATTGGCTATAAATTTGTGCAAATTGGATTTATGATGATACACTTGCCAAACGGAAACACAAAAATTCTGAAAAAACTCATACTATTTTGAAAAATGTTTTTGCTCTTAGAGGAGGTTGTTTTTGTGGCAGGTCCAAACTGACATATTTTTCAGAACTGCAATAGAAACACTTTTTTTCAAATTAAATGACCAACGATTGGATTAGCGGACACCACAAGAGGTCCCATAGCATCACATTGCTCTTTAAAAGCTGAGAATGTCATGCAGAATGGTTGAATCTACAGTTCCCCCGTAAAATCACCAACTACGATTTCCCAAAACCGCTTCATCTGGAAACCACGTAGCTTACCATTCTATTGCCTGAATAAGACGCCGACGTCTCCTTTTATAAAGGATGATGAGTGCTAGAGCTGAAATATATCTGCTGTAAATCAAAGTATGAGTTATGAGTTATGAGTTTTCCGGTTCCGGTTCATCACGAGCAGACGTGTGCCTCCAGCTCTCCGTAACTTTTGGGCTTTTCAAGTCTTTTAAAGTCGTCTGCAAGCGACTTTAATCACCGGGCTGCTGCAACACAGCTACCACAACGAGGAGAGCTGATCATGGCACCGAAGAAAAATTTTGAAGCCGATCTGGCTGAGCTGAAGACCGCATTGGTTAGCATTCAATCCCAGCTAGCTCCTGCTTTGCTACAGGAAGCTAGGCTAACAGCTGTGCTTCAGCTGGAGGCTAAACTAACGCCGCTGCTGCATCTTGTGGAAGAATTCCGCCAAGAAAAGGCATGCAACGAACAACGAGACAATCGCCAAGATCTGATGGAAAGAAGGATGCATGACTTGGACCAACAAGCACGGATGAATAATGTGATTCTCACGGGACTCCAACTACAGCCCAGGGCGCGGCCTGGTGCTTACCGGCGCTAGCATGGATGCTAACGGAGCTGCTGATGTGACCGTGGAGGATCAAGTAAAAATGTTTTTAATGTCTAAAGGAATCTCCTTGGACCTGGAAACGTTCGAAGTCTGCCATCCGCTGCCACGGAGAAAGACCACGGATAAACCAGCGATCCTGATCAGGTTCGTGAATCGAAAGCATAAGACTGCCCTGATGAAACAACGTAAACAACTTAAGGATACTAAAGTGTACCTTAACGAGCATTTATGCAAATATTACGCTGATCTGGCAAAACACGCAAGGATCTTACGATCCAAACGACAGATCCAGTCAACTTGGATTATGAACGCCAGAATCTTTGTCAAGCCACTCGGACCACCGGACCTGACGAAGCCTCTGGAAATAAAATCCATGAAAGACTTTGAGAACTGTGGGATTACGCATGTTTGAACCTCCAATTCAAGCAAAATGTGAATTGTGGACTCATGAAACCGTCGGAACCGTTGAATACGAACTCTGACCCAATTCTGAAGAACTCGAGCACAATTCCCTTGAAAGAAGACCTTCGCAGTCTCTCAGTCAAAACAATGAAGATGGTTTATGTGGCCTTAAACCTGTTCCTAAACAAAGATGTAGCTCTGGTCTGAATACAATCTGCTCAAACTGTCTTTTAATGAGAATATTTTGAAGTTTTCCATTAATAAATCATGATTTTTTACTTAGCACTTTTCATAATAATAATCGTTCTTTGATAAATGCAATCTGCTCAAATTGTCTTTTTTAATATAAGAATATTTTGATATATTTTCCTGCAGTAACAAATGAAGTTGATTACTACTGATATTCTTTAATGAGAATGTTTAGATTACTGTTGATGAATATTATAAATGATTTGTCTATGGATGTTTTTGAAATTCTATTACATCACTGATATTATTGATCTTTTATCACCTGAAACTATATTGATATTTGATTTTAAGTCCTGAACCGGATATTGATTATTCATGTAGAGAAAATGGTATGGTCGAGTCGGGGTGGGATTATATAAGTTTGCTTCCTTCCACCCCCTTTCAAGCGATCTATTTGTGATTTATTATGTGATGTTATTCCATGTATTATAACCTGATTGCTTGAAATAAACCATTTCATTCATTCATTCATTCAAGTATTGCACATCTGTTGCTATGTTCATGAGAGACTTGTTGTGTCAGTTTGTTTGTGTTTATTTTGTAAAATTATGATTGAATGAAAACTAATTGAGCTTTTTTGTCATTTCTAGAGTTCTAGAGTAAATTTATGAGCATATGTGTAACAGAAACTCAGGTACTGACACTCTACTACTAAACTGTCAAAATTATCATTTCATCTACATTGGAGCATGACTAAACCATCTCATATATAATAGAATAAATATTTTTTTCTCCACTATTGTTGGCTTTAACCCTTTAACACTAGGAGCTGTTGCTGGCAAAAGGAAAGTGACAAACTCTCTTTCAACTTTTACAACTTGTGCAAGGATTGCGATTCCAGTGGATCCTGAAAAAGAGATGAGTGTCTGTGCCCCATATGTTGTTGTATATGTTATATCAGACTTAGCTGGTTTACGTTTATTGTGAAGACACTTCACTGTTGTACAACGTTGCATTTCAGCACAAAGCTGCTTTTTAGCCTCAAAATTTGCTGTAATTACGTATATTAATTGTGTGAACACTTGAAGAGTCAACACTGGAGTTAAAGCCTTATGGGCCTTATGGGCTTCAGCTCCAGTGTCCAGATTCACACGGCGGTGGATCTCCCTTGTGTTGCGTGGGGAGGAGTCCCATCATGACTGCCAATTCTTTCATATTGACTCCTCTGCATCTCCAGTCCTTTTCCCCCTTCCTCTTTGACTCCCGGAGGATTGGTTTGTCCTGCTACCCTCTTATCGAGTATCCAAAAGTTTGACAACCAGGCTTTCTCTATTCTCATTGAGTTCTTGGAAGATGCGTTTTTTGTGTCGTAAACAATGCTATTTTTGCACTTCCAAAATTAAACTTTTTAAAATTAACTATGTTATCTGCTGTTTTAATGTGCATTATCCCCTAGGTAAGTTACTTTTATTTTGAAAGTACAAAAGGAGCTTTTATTTTGAAATCTGGACCGGTTTCCTATAGCCTTGGGCACAACTGCCCGTGCGAATTTTTGACCCGTACGGGTCTGGGGTGGTTTGGCCCGTAGACCAGGCCCGTGACTGCCGCATGAGTTGTGGTAATTAGGACGGGAGCCTGCACGGAGCCGCACGAGCCCGTGCAAGTGGTCGTGTGAAAAGCTGACGTCAGTCTCGGGTGCGGAAGTACCACGGGCGTTGCTACAGACGCACATGCGCACACGGGCCCGTGCAAATGGATGCGCCGGCGCACGTGCGCGTAGTACTGGCGCGTGCGTGTGATACGGGCCAGCGCGCAGCTATAAAAAGGGCTGCGCGGGTCCCGCATCAGTCTCACTGCTTCACAGATCTAGAAGACTTCACTATTCAGCAGGACGCTCACCGCATCGCGACATCTCGCTGTGAGATGAGTGTGTGCTCCAACTTCTGCATCTCAGCTTGTTACGAAGCGGGGATGGGGGGGGCGTGTGCATGTGAGGAGCAGCGCGCTCTGCGAGGAGCGAGAGAGAGAGCGTGCCGCAGAGAGAGAGCGCGTGCCGCGGAGACAGAGAAAAAGGAGAGAGAAAGAAAAGGAGAGGGCGCGCGCGCACATTAGAAGGGAAGTGAACCCGGAGGAAAAGCAACCTTCGGCCTGGAGAAGATCTCCCCTGCTCCTCGACTACGGTTGGGGGAACAGAGCAGGAACGGTTCAACACAACGTACACTTGTGCATGGACCCGTGCATGCCGCAAGGTTTCACGCACGTCGCCATACAACCGGATGTACTACCCTTGCGGGACTTGGAACACGGGGAACTGATTGCACGGCTCGTAAGGGTGTAGTACGGGTGTTAGTACTGCTGTTAGTACGGCTAGTACGGCTCTTGGGGTTGATGAAAACCTTTACGGGCCCGTACGGCCATTACGGGAGTGGTGCAGCCAGCTGCACAGGCAAAAGAAAATGGGAAAAAACCGTGGCACCCGCAGAAGACTTTGGTGCATGTCGAGCAGCCTCCCACGGGCGCCTACGGGCCTTTGCGGAGCCTGCTACCTTTGCGGACCGCCGCACGGGGGCGGGAAATTCCGGCCCGTAGACCGCCTGTGGGAGCCCGTGCAGGCAGATGTGCCCAAGGCTTTTGTCGATGTGTTTTTGCTGCAAAATTGCTACTTCAGCGGACTCTAATTCGATTTTCTGCGTAAAGCTTGCTTTGCATTGGGACGGATATCACAATATGAAGAACATTGCAAAGATTCCTGATGCTAAATTAATATTCTATTTCTTTATGTCAATGCAACACAACAGATAGACCAGTGTAATGCAGCTTTTGGGTCACAACTGCACCCTAGGGCAGTCTGTGGGGGTAAAATGAGCAAATCTGTACCGGGTACACAGGTGCCCCCCCCATAAAGCTCAAAAACCGCTCAATGAAGCCATAAAGCTAAAATGTTAATGCACATTTTTTCTATGGGCATGCTGCGGGTTACAGGTTGTAGGAAAAACTTGATCAACAAGGAAGAGTCAGTAAGGGTCTTTGTAATTATTGTCTTGATGAAAAATTTAAAAAAAAGATCATGAGGTTCAGGACGCCCACGTAGGCTGTCTCCTCATCCAACAGCAGCTCTCTATCTGCCGGCCAACCAGCTTTCCAAGCGCCAGGTTAACTAGCAAACAAGCTCTGCCACACTCGGCGTCGCGGTGCGACCTCCAGTGTTCTCAGCATTGTGAATTGAGCTCCGCTATTTCCTCATCGCGGGTGAGCTCCAACGCTCTTGACATTAGCTCTGCCGCTTTCATCATGGCAGGGAGAGTTCCAACGGTCGCAGGGTTGCATGGTAAGCTTCAACTCTCAAAGATGGGCGGGGCTTTTATACAGGAGCTGCAGAGGATGATGAGGTGAAACTTCTGAAATGACGTGGGACTTACACCAGTTGACTAATCACAAAATTCAATTGTAATGCCTTGTTTCAACCTGTACGGGGTCAGCACACAGAGGATTATAACTTCAGAAATTATTTTGAATTGCCAAAAATGTGGCAAGGATCCGCAAGGTTCTTTTTAAGTCCCATTTATAGAAGTAGAGTGACAAAAAAAAGTTAGGTTACCCTTTAAAGTTCCAGTATAATCTAACTCAGCAAAATAAAAGACTACTTTTTTTCCCTTTTTTTTGACAAAAACACTAACAGTTTTAAAAGCAACAAAAATAAATAAATAAACACATTGTTGAATGAAACATAAAAAAGAGTGAAAAAAGGAAAAATAATTCCTATGTAATAGAGCAGTTCTTATTCTGATTATTTTCTCTTTCTTTGGGTGACATCGCTGACGACACTGATGATATTTATGGCTGTCAATAATTAATCTAGATCTCTAAATACCCAAAAAATAGCAGTTTTTGGTTTCTTTTTAAATGTTAGTAAAGTTGGAACCTAAAGTGAACAATGCATTTTGCACATTTCATTTCTTAACGAAGACCCCATCGAGACATTTAAGTTAAGAAAACTTCCCATCAGAGCCTCTGATAGCTGATGAAACAGAGAAAAATCTAACGGTGGGTCTGGTTTTCTCTGGTCTGCAGAGACCACAGACTTCAAAGATTAGGGCAAATACTGAGCTGCTGTTTGATCTTGAAGTAGATGGGCGAGGAGCTTGGGAAAATGTATTTTAGCACACAACATAAATGAAATGAATAAAAGTCGTGAATTTGTCTGACCGACACATCAGAACATTTATAAATGAAGACGGTCCTTTATTTCTTGTTGCTCTTTTTTCTGTTGAAGCTACAACTTGTATAACCTGGAGCTACGCTGTTGTGCTTGCATTCTTTCTCCCACACAAATGGGTAAACAATGTGTGTGAGGAAGGAAATGCAGAAAGCGTGCAGCCCTCGTGCTCTCCCTCCTTCACCGGATGAATTATGCTGTCATTTGCAAAGTGCTGGGAGGAAAATTCATATGAACCTCTTTGTTCTCACTGCAGAAAAGTAAAGTAGGGGGAAAGTAGTGACAGGAAACATAAATAAGAAAGGGCAAAAATAAGAAATATAAAAAGGAGACTTGCTGTGCAAAAGAAATTTGATTTTGAAAGTTTTTGTGTTGTGTAAAAAGTTAGCTGTACCAATTCTGAAGTAGAGGCTGGTAAAAATTGTGATGTTTGGTTTTCATTTGCTTGTCTTTTTTATGTATTAGAATAGAATAGAATAGAATAGAAAATACTTTATTAATCCCTTTGGCAGTCCTCAGGGAAATTCAGGTACCAGCGTCCGTACAGCACAAAAATGTAAATAACAAAATTAATACAATAGAATAACATTAAGTGAAATGCACTGAATATGGCTAGATAAGCAATATGAAGTAATAAATACTGCACATTATTGACATTAAAAAATAAATATATAAATAAATAAATAAATAAATAATGTCGTGTGATGGATCAGGTAGCTTACGCCCCTCCCCTCTCGACCCTCCCTCTCCCCCCTCCGCACTAATCAACATGCGTTATACCGTTTGATGGCTCGGGGGACAAAGGAGTCTCTGAGCCTGTTGGTCCTGCTCTTAGGGAGGAGCATCCTGTTGCTGCTCAGGCTTCTCTGTTCCCTGATGACAGAGTGCAGAGGGTGGCTGGTATTGTCCATTATAGCCAGCAGTTTGTTAAGTGTCCTCCTCTCTGCTACTGTCACTAGGGTTCCAGCTTCATGCCGACTGCAGAGCCCGCTCGCCTGATCAGTTTGTCCAGTCTGTCAGCACTCCTCTTTGTCATGTTGGCCCCCAGCAGACCACGGCGTAGAAGAGAGTGCTAGCCACCACAGACTGGTAGAACATCCACAGGAGCTTTTTTGCAGATGTTAAATGATCCCAGTCTCCGCGTAGGAAGTACAGACGGCTCTGGCCCTTCTTGTACAGGTGATCTGTGCAGCGAGTCCAGTCCATTGTTGTCCAGCACAACCCGAGGTACTTGTAGTGGCCCACAATCTCCACCTCATCGCCTCCGATGGTCCACAGGTCGTGGTTGTGGGCTGGACTTCCTGAAGTCGATGACCAGCTCCTTGGTCTTCGAGGTGTTAAGCTGGAGATGGTTCATCTGACTCCAGTGGACAAAGTCACTGATTAGACTCCTGTACTCGTCCTCCCTCCCGTCGTCCCTGATACACCCACAATGGCTGTGGTCGTCAGCAAACTTCTGTATATGACACAGCTTCGAGTGTAGCAGAAGTCTGAGGTGTAAAGGGTGAAGAGGAGGGGGGCCAGCACCGTCCCTGGGGAGCTCCTGTGCTGCTGATGATGGTATCGGAGGTGATGCTCCCTTAGCCTGACGTACTGCGGTCTCTCCGTGAGGTAGTCGGCAATCCAGGACACCAAGCAGGGCTCCACCTGCATCTCCCTCAGTTTATCCAGTAGAATTGGTGCTGGATTGTGTTGAAGGCACTAGAGAAGTCCAGGAAGAGGATCCTCACTGTGCCACTGCCCTGGTCCAGATGAGCTTGGACTCGGTGCAGGAGGTAGAGGACAAGCATCATCCACACCCACACCTGCTCGGTAGGCAAACTGCAAGGGGTCCTGAGCCTGTTGCACCTGAGGCTTGAGGAGATTGAGGAAGAGCCGCTCCAGAGTCTTTCATCAGTTGAGATGTGAGCGCCACCGGTCTGTAGTCGTTCAGCTCACCAGGACGGCTTTTCTTGGGAACTGGAACGATGCACGATGTTTTCCACACGGAGGGCACCCTTCCCAGCTGCAGACTCAGATTGTAAACATGCTGGAGTGGCTCCCAAGTTCAGCAGCACATGTCTTGAGGAGGCGGGGGGCACTCTTCAGGGCCGGCTGCTTTTCTTGGGTGAAGCTTCTTCAGTTCTCCCTCACCTGATCAGCTGTTATTTGTGGGAGGTGTTGAGATAGGGGGAGGGGTGGTGGAGGCTGCACAGAGGAGGGAGTCAGTGAAGGTGAGTCCTGTGGTGGGGAGGGGGAGGGGGACAATGGGCTGGTCGTAACGATTAAAAAAGTTGTTCAGCCTGTTGGCCTCCTCCACTGTCCCCCCGCTGATGTTGCTTTTGTTCTGAAGCCTGTGATGGTGTTGACACCGTCCCAGACTCCCTCATGCGGTTCTCACCCAGTTTCTTCTCCACTTCCTCCTGAAGGTGTCCTTTCCCTCTTTCAGGAAATGTTTCACCTCCCGTTGTGCTGATAGCATTGCCTCTTTGTCCTTCTTCATGAAAGCCACCTTCTTCCTGTTGAGGGCCGCTTTCACCTCTTGTGTTACCCAAGGTTTGTTGTTGGGGTAACAGCGTACAGTCTTTTGTGGGGCAACTACATCCAAACAGAAGTTTAGATAATCTGTCAGGCAGTGAGTCTGCTCCTCCAGGTCCTCACCGTGTTGTTTCAGCAGTACATCCCAGTCAGTGGTGTCAAAGCAGTCCTTCAGAGCATCCTCTACCTCAGGTGACCACTTCCTGATGGAGCGTGTTGTGGCTGACATCCTCTTGACCAGGGGGGTGTACTGTGGCTGCAGGAGCACCAGGTTGTGATCGGACTTTCCAAGTGGGGGGAGGGGGGTGGCTGTGTAGGCGTCCTTCACGTTATTATGATAATAACCAACATTTTTTTGTTTCCTTATTTTGTTTCTTTGGATTTTTTTTTTTTTTTTGCAGACACAAAAGCTAAACATTGGAGAGAACAGAATCAATGGTGTAATAATCTTTGGCTTTTTTTTTTTTTTTGCCGGAAAGTTACAGTGAAGCACAGCGGATTATAAAGTGGACCGTCAATGAATGGTCATGTTTTGAACTTAATGCTTGTCATGTAAAAAGTGAACCTAGCTCCGGGGTCTCCAGCTTGCGGTTCCAGATCCACATTTGGCTCTTTTATCTCTCCATGGTGGCTCCTTGGCCAAACATAAAAAAAAAAGTCCGCAAGCCTGCTGACCCAGCTATGTTGACGGTCAGAGTCAGCAGCTCCCTGCTAATGGCTGACTGACCAAAACTACCTAAAAAAATAAATAAATAAATAAACAAAGTCCACAAACTAAGACTTTCCAGGTCCAATCCTAAACTAAAACTACAAAACCCAGCAGTGTAAGAATGCTGAGGACAAAGAAGGGAAAAAAGAACAAAAAATAAATAAAATAAAAATAAAACAGCAATATTTTAAATTAAGTGTAGCAGGAAACCATGTGATCCCAGTACCAAGACAAAGGAATTTTGCCAAGCATAAAAGATCACCTCCCCCCCTCCGAAACAGCCATTGGCATCCAGTTCACTCCCATAAACAATCCACATCAACCTCCCCAAAGTAACACCTCGTCAGACTTGAGGGCAACAGACCCCAGAAACACTTAACTCCCCCGCAAAGGAAGACGTGGGTAATCCCAGGTTACCATGACGACCAGCCACTCTGGAGCCTAACCAGCCATTTTGATTTACAGGACGTCCAGAAAGTGCATTCCATTGAATAAAGTTGCTTTTGAAGTCACAAGAAATGTTATTATTTGTTGACATGACGTTCTACAGATCCTCTGAAAAGCAGGCCGGAGACATCACCGAAACTGGATTTACAAAAACCTTTTGACCCCCCATGGCTTGAGACTCCCCAGACGTTTTATGTGTATTCTGTGTTCTCTGGTATCGAAATGTTTTTCACTTCAACATTCTTTTTACTGGTAAAAGTTAACTAAAGTTGTGCATCTTTTCTAAGAAGGATCTGGCAGGTAAATAAGAAAAGAACCAGAGGTCTTATTTATCTTTAGCCATTATCATTCGTTTTTCTTTTTGGATTTTGGTTTTAATTCTTGTATCTTTTTATTACCTTTTAAATGTGGATGCTTATTATTATTTTGTTTTCTTTCCAGCCAAAAGGGGTTTCTACTTATAAGGAGACAAGCTGATTAAAAAAGAATTAAATGTTTCTTTAATTCCTTAATGTTTAAAAGATGCTTGTGTAAAAGGGTCTGCCTTCTGAAGAAACAAACACCCCCAGATTGGGAACTCACATCCTATTGGAGTATGTTAATTAGATGAGGGCGTAAGACCGGCCCAACTCGTTTCTGATTGGTCAGTTTCAGGGCCTTTGTCCATCGCGACGTTCAAACAGTCAGTCAGTCAGAAGAAGTTCAGAAGTCAAGGAGAGAAGACTCTCAGAAAACAGGGAAGGTAGCTCCAAGCAGAGGACAGAAGATTTTTGGAGGGAAACTCAGAACAAAGAGAACTCAGAACAGAGAAAGCTCAGAACAAAGAATTAACTTGTAAGATTTTAATAGCTTCGAGATGAAAACTTCTGTGAGATTTTTCCATCTTTAAGATTAAACAAACCGAACCTTCAACCTTTTTACGTTTTATGCAATTTTAACTTTTCATTTTTTCTTTCTAATTTTTATAAGTGACAAGATAATTATTAAGTTTTTGTAGCCCGGCCAGCTTTGAAAACTTTTAATTTAGTCGCTAATTTTTGGAACCAAGCGTGACCTGACCACTTGAGACTAAAAAAACCCCGGACAACAACCTGAATCTTCCTTTGGGAACAGATTCTAACTTCAACACCTGGCTGACTTCTCGGGAGAGAAGCCGTCTCTCAAAGCTGAAACTAAAGAGAGGCCTTCCTGTGCTCTTTGGAACCAGAACTCAAGGCCGCATGGTAAGAAGACTAGCTCCAGCGTTTTACTGTTTGTGGTCAGAGGTACATCTTCTTTGATTTAGAATTTAACTAAGTAATTATTGTTTCAATCAGCAGAAGGACATTTATCTCGATTTTATTAAAACATTATTTTTGCATTAGATCAGACACATCAGACATTACAGTCATACACCTTCAGCCCATTTACATAACTTGAATTTGTTTTAAACTTCTTTTACTGCTCTTCACTTATGCATTTTTGAATAGTTTTAGAAAGTGTTTTCTTTTCTTCTTTTCATCTCTGCAAAGTATAATCAATGCTGTGCTTTCACACTCAATAATCCTTCTTGTTAATCCAGTTTTATGCAATAAATGAACGTGTATAAGAAGTCGTTGTTCTGTCTCATAATTTCCATGGTTCACAAAACGTCCCTTCAAAGGTAAAGACACTCACGTTTCCTTTTGGATAAGTAGACTGATAAATTTGAGTATTACTTTATTAATTAGAAATAATAACTAATAATTAAAGTGATAATTTCCTCCTTGAGGAGGTGGTGCCCTACAGGTGAATCTGAAAATTGCAGATTAATAAACTTTATAACTTTGACCAGATCTGAAGGCGAATATCACATATTCAACCCTTCATATGAGTATTAATTGCTAGCCATTCATGCTACATAAGGATTACTTAATTAGCATTTATTTAATTTAGATTAGTAAAATGTATGAATTGATGTCCGAGGTGCACATAGATAATGTAGGATATTACATCCCTATTGACCTGAAGATGTCTTGTTTGCTCAACACTACCTCCACAATCCACGGATTGTGTATGCAAAGCAAAACTTTGGTAAAAAGTTTGATATTTAATGAGTTAAAAGCACAAATTATCTTGTGCTGCACAATATTGGTTATAGCTGCCCAGAGCTGCACTGAGATGATCCTGTTTGGCACATATAAAAGAAGTTATTTGAGCTTCTGTCAAACTTGAAAAAAACTAGTGGTTCATGTAGGCCTCAATGCTCAGCTGCATCTATGCTGCAGGCCAAGTCACACAAAAGCATCATGTGATTCATTTTTTTTTGTCTATACCAAATTTAATAAAGAAAGGTATAGCATAAAAATTCAAATTAAACATGCAAATTGTTGATCAAATGCACTTTAAAAGTATAGCATTCTCAGAAATTGCTTTCTGCAGCATTGAAGCCCTCCAGTGTCAAACAACAGGAGTTAATTGAGCAGGAATTTAGTTTTTTTTCCAGATCCTAAAAAGGAAACTTTTGATGTTAGACGATTTTTCATTTGCATTTGAGACTGTCCATGTAAAAAATTTAAGCCAAATTTACATCAAATTCAGACATTCAGTGTGAAATTTGGTTTATATCTGGTCTAGGCCACTGAGAAGGAGGTCATGTTCACTCAGGGATGAAAGTTGTCTTTCTCACAGTGAAAGATGGAGAGGGCATCAGAGCCACAGCAGTTGTTCTTGAGGAAGTTGTGGTCCTGCCTAATTTGAAGGCCACTGCACTTCTGATGAGTTTGCTTTTTGCATGTAATATTGATTATCTGAGGAAACTAAGGAACTAAGGTATCCTTTTGAAGTTTTTCAAAAGGTCCGGATGAATATCCATGAAGGACAGTGTTCTTTCTTTGTCCACAGTTTTGAGAAACCTGTGTAAAGGTTTCTTTAAAAGCAAATTTGACATTTCTGTTATTTTCTGAGGCATTTGTTTAAATTAATAGCACAGTACTAAAAAAATGTTTTAAAAGCTGGATTTATTTATAAGTATTTGATTCTAATAATGTTTGAAAAAAAATCAAATTTAAGTTAAGTTTTAAATTGTTGCATTAGTTTAGAAGTATTAGGAAAACAATCAGGATGAGTAGACAATAGATTTAGCAATGAAATTCAGATTTGCAGAATGTTTGATGGTCATTAATACACACAGACCCTTTTCCAAAAACTGAGAATTTGATTAAAAAGTGTGTTTATTTCTGTAAGTTTATTTTAAAATCAACTTTAGAGTATATATACTCTAAAATCTATAGATTTTGGGTGTACTGTTTAATTAATATCAAATATTTATTTGCTTATTTTTTCTAAATAAATTGGAGTTCTTGCTAAAGGCAACGAGAAGAGAATTACCGAAATTGGAAACGCTGTGCAGAAATCTGCCCAAATTCTGCAGGATATGAATGCAATAAACCGAGTTTCACCAATTAATCATCTACTAAACTCAAAGCTCCTGCACAGGTTACCCAGATGTCCTTGGCTTGGTTCTGTTTAGTTCAATTGTCTTTGTTTAAATATCAGACTATCCAGAAGACCATCATCGATCTCCTCCATAGATTGCACAAGCGTCCAAAGTTTAAATGTAAGAGGGCTGTCTTGCCAAGGAGAGCCGTGTTCAAGCAGATCAACGGAAAGTCTAATAGAAGGGTAAAATATGTCAGGAGAAGATGCACCAGCAAAAGAGACAAGCATAGCCTTCAGTGGATTATCAAAAGAACAAGATGCAAGAACCTGTAGACATCCAGAAAGAGTGGAATTAGCTTCAAAATCCCCCACATTCAGACGCATTTGGAAGATGGACTTCAACTTTAAAGTTCCTTGAGTGAGGACACTTCTAAGCCTGGACCAAGGGAAGAAAAGGACTGGACTGTTGGCCCGTGTTTTCTGATGAAAGTAAAGTGTGTTTTTCATTTGGGAATCAAGGGTTTGGAGGAAGACTGGTGAGGAGAAGAACCCAATCTGCTGGAGGTCCAGAGTAAAATCGGCTCTGCTTTCTTCAATCCAGAATCACTGCAACAATCTACCAGAATGTTCCAGAGGACTTTATGATTCCAGACACTATCGGTGCAGCCATGGTGCAGATGTAGAGAGGTAAACCTCTGATCAAAGAGATCGCAGGTCTGATTCCCACTATGTGCACCCATGTCTCGAAGTGTCCTTGAGCAAGACGCTGAACCCCACATTGCTCCTGATGGTTATAGGTTGGCGCCAGTGTTCGGTTGCAGAGCTGACATCAGTGTGTGATTTGGTTTGGGGATGCAAATCACTTTGGGCCTTCTAAGAAGCCCAATGAGGCAATATTTCTTTGTGAATTTGGGCTATATAAATAAAATTGAATTGAACTGAATAGATAAGTATATGACATTCGACGTTTTCTTGCAGATGGACATGTCATTTTGAAAATACTTTATTTGAATTAATTTGATGTGATCAAAGTATCTGTCTTTATCCTTTTGCAAAAATGGAGAAGTAAATGTTTATAATGTATATAAGTAGAAGTATTCCTTTTTTATATTTTCTGTAGATTTTTACTATTTTACTTGTATTTATTTATCTTTTTAGTCATCTTGTGTTCTCTTCACATTGCATGTGTACTACTTTATCATTGTGTTCCTGTTGGTGTTCACTGATTGGACTATGAGTCTGGAACTCCAAAGTATTTATTTGTTTTATGAGGTGTATATGTAAGAAATAAAAAAAGAAATACTTGAAATCAATTTAAGACAGTGGGCCGTAAATGTGCTCAACTCTTTTCTAGAATGTTCTTTCAGCATATGGTGTTCACACTGGACAAGCACGTAGGGGATTCTTCTCCATTTTTAATGGCACATGCCCCCACAGTTGGAAGAGGCTTGGTACAAAATGTCAAAGCGATGTGAATCTTGCCCTATGCTTTTTGTTTTTACAACTCTATTCCGATGTATTTTGGTGTCATACATCACACAAACCACATTTATAAATTTCTTCTCTATAACCATTTTTTAAACAGTTGGCACTTCCATGAATTAAAAAGGACGTCATCCGTACGTCACTACCAAACCTGGGGTCCTGATTGGTCAAACTTTAATCTGGTTTTATTTTCAACATGCATTCAGCATTTTGTACACAGAGCCCAAAAACTGTCATATAAACGTCTCTAACTTCCATGAACGCAAGAGTTTAGAACAGTTGCAAATCGCGTCTTTCAGTCAGCAAAACTGCAGCAGTACTTCTCAAAGTTTACAGATTGCAACAATTAAATAAAAATAACCAAACTATCAGAGATTATTTAGGCCCAAACTTGAACTCACAAGAAGTCCTTTAGAAAGAAGGACCAAATCAAAGCTGAAAATATTGACGTTTTTATTTCGATTTAGAGCCATTTCAAAGAGCTTAGTGCTTACATTTGATGAAGGACACTAAAGAGCAGGAAAATAAAATGTGGATTTTCAGGGGTAGATATAATTTATGACAAGGGTTAATGAAATGCAGATGGAAAAATTGAAAAACAGAATTTTTGGGGGTCAAGAAGAGATGGAATGAAAAGGTCCAGTGGAAACTAAAGAGGTCTTCACGGGAGGCGGGTAAAGACAGAGCGGGTCAAGGGTAGATCACAGAAGAGAAACGAAAAGAAGAATGCAAGGAGAATCTCAAGCGCCACTCCCTTGGGTTCAGCCTGTTGTCATAGTAACAGCAGTGAGGCAAGACGAGCAGCTGACAGGCAGGTTCGCTCCGTCTTGAACTCAGCCTCCCTTTACGTTTCTCACCCAGACATTAGCGGTCAACTGATCTTAGTCCTGGTCTGCTTCTGTCTTCTTTGCTTTGATGATAAAAAATGGATTTATAAAAGCAGAACAAAGACTGCTTCAAATGGGAATCCTGACAGCTCTGAGTCTGTTCATTTCCTGGGTTTCCTCTGGAGCAGGAAAGTTTTTTTAGCCTGCCAAATGGCCCCCCTCTAAACTTCCTCTGCGCTCTAAGCGCACCCAGAAGCAGTTTCACAAAAGACTCACACCTGAGAGGTGACCCTCTGCACCAGAAATGCATTCAGCGTTTTAGCTTTCCAGTCCGACATCACTTCACTTAAGAGCTGACTCAAGCTGGATGCATTCCTGCTCAACAACTGAGCGTTTCTGAGTCAACTTTACTTTTTAGCTAAGCAAAGATAAATGACAAAAGAAAGGGTGGATACAACTAAACTGCTTACTATACAATCAATTCAAAAATACCAGTAATAAATTAGTTTAAAAAATACACTTTAAATTTTTTTAAATCAGACTAGAACTTGATAAATGACAGTCTTCGCTTGAACCAAATGCAAAAACTCCAGGTTAAAGTTTCTGCAACACAGGGCGCTAGTGAGATGGACAACGAGTAGGACGTGTTTTTGCGAGCTCCTCGTGGCACGCCATTTATTCACATTATTGACACCCATTTAAACTTCCAACGTCATCGTTATACTACTAAAACTCCTTTTCACTTAATTGTGTTTATTTTGTCAACTAACAACCGAGAGAAATATGTCCAAGAACCCACGAAGCGTCAAGGGAGCAGCGGGGGCTAGCGCTGCCGCTAGCTGCCCAAAACCTAGCAAGATGGATCAACTTCGGTCCAGGATGACGACGAACTTCCGCTCATTTGGCAGAAGATGTCGGACAAACTTCTTCAATCCATCAACGAACGGCTTGACAAATTTGAACAGAATTTTGTAAGCCTCGTGAATGCCCAAAGGTGCTAGCTGAACGGCTGTCCACCGCCGAGAGCCACACTACGGATCACGAGGTCCGCATTACTGCCATGGAAGCACAGTGGCGGCGCTGCAGCTCGAAAACGCGAATCTGCGAACCAAGGTGTTGGATCTTGAGGGACGGTCCAGAAGGAACAATATAAAAAATTGTTGGTGTTCCGGAAGGTGAGGAGAAAGGAAGACCTACTGAGTTTGTTACAAACCTCATCCCAAAGCTGCTGGGAGCTGACAACTTTGAGAAGCGCGTCGTTATCGACAGAGCGCATCGCACCCAACAACCCAGACCCGCTGACGGCGCCAGACCCAGAACCATAATCGCCCGAGTGCATTTCCCCCAAGACAAAGAAAAGATTCTGCGACTGGGGAGACAGACCAAGATGGATCTTGAAGGCAATCGGATCTTAATTTTCCCCGACTAACACGCGGAGGTGATGGAGCAGCGGCGCGGCTTCCGCGAGGTGCTGCAGCTGCTGAGGAAAAAGAATGTTCGGCACACGCTGCGGTTCCCGGCGAGACTTCAGGTTCATCACCAAGGGCAAGTCAAATCATTTATCATCCAGCGGAGGCGAAATCCTTCCTCACTCAGAACTTTTAATTGTGAGAAACATTTTCCCTATAACTGAATGAGCGGGAGAAAGGAAAAAGAGCGTGAAGGGAAAAGAGAGTAAAAACTGACGAGAGTTTAATCGTATTACTCCCCAATATTTTGAGGTGTTTTCAGTTTAAATGTTATTTACTTGTGCTTACGAGGAGCTGTTAGTTAGTTGAGGGTGTCTGCACAGTTCACACAGCGGCTCCAAATGCAAATGAGGGTAACCTGGCTCGTTTTGGGGAAGCAGTGGGAGGGGCGTGTTCAGGGGAGGTGTTCACTAAGTGTGTTTCTGCATGTTTCTGACTGTTTTTCTGTCTTTTTTTTTTTTTTTTTTTCCTTCAGCTACCAGATATTCTGTACTTGTGTTGCTGCAATTTAGAAGATGCCTCATATAAATAGTACTTAGAATCCCTGTCCTTAGTTTCTTGGAATGTTCGAGGCCTAGGACACCCAATTAAGCGAGGAAAAGTATTTTCTTATTTGAAATCACTAAAGGCTGACATTATATTTTTGCAAGAAACCCATGTCTCAGCCACTCGACAAAGAACTCTCAGGGCTAACTGGATTTCACAAGTCTATCAGTCACCATTTACATCAAAAGCCAGAGGAGTGGCTATTCTCTTTCGTAAAACTGTGCCTTTTATTTTTCAATCCCACACAATTGACCCAAATGGAAGATTCATACTCTTATCTGGACATATAAATTCATTTCCGATTACATTGGTTAATATTTATGGACCAAACATCGACGATCCTGTTTTTTCCGTAAGATATTCAACCTCATTCCAGATAATGACTCTAGCCATATATTGATTGCAGGTGATTTCAACTGCTATCTGGATCCATATTTAGACAGACAATCTTCGGCCCCACCTATGTGTATCTCCACCGTGCAAACCATTAACAGCTTGATGAAGTTTAAGAACGTAGTAGATATCTGGAGACTGCAGCATCCAGGTGACCGTGAATATTCTTTCTACTCCCATGTACACAAATCCTACACACGGATTGACTACTTCTTAGTTGACTCTGGACTAATATCCAATATCAGCCATACTAAATATCACAGCAGGATATTATCCGATCATAGCCCTGTTAGTCTCAGTCTAAAGTTGCCCCTTCATAGGAGAGCTTTCAGCTGGCGTTTTAATCCTCTTTTACTGGAAGACCATTCATTTAAACAACGCTTAAAAACTGATATTTTGCAGTTTCTTGAAATAAATGACAATGGAGAGGTGAATGATTCAACCATCTGGGAAACATTAAAAGCATATATACGAGGACTGGTCATTTCATATGAAGCAGCACAAAATAAAGTCAAACATAGGAGACTAAAAGAGATTGAAAAGGAACTATCAGATACAGATCAGATTTATCAAAGCTCATTGCTGCAATCAGATTACAATAAAATTTTAAAGCTAAAGTATGAATATAACTCAATATTGGGGGATCAGATTGGTAAAACTCTTTTGAAATTAAAGGAAAACATTTTGAATTAGGTGACAAGCCGCAAAAACTGTTGGCAAGACAACTGAAGGAGAGCAATCAAAACGAGCTATTCATAAAATTAAATCCAAATCAGGCCAAGTTCTTACAAATCCAAGGACATTAATGAGGAATTCAGAAAATTCTATAGAGACATCTACACATCTAAGTCAACTGACAGGAGGATTATGATCTTTTCTTTGATAAACTCAATATTCAAAACTTGATACATCCACAACAGAAATTTTGGACTCTGACTTTACGTTGTCTGAGCTTCAAGAAGCCATTAAATCCTTCCCCAATAACAAGGCACCAGGTCCAGATGGGTTTGGTCCAGAATTCTTCAAGGCTTTTCAGGATGTTTTGGCAACCCCCCTTCTTAAAATGTCTCAAGATAGTTTTAAAAATGGAAGGCTTCCACCCTCACTTAATGACGCTAACCTTTGTGTCCTGTTAAAAAAAGACAAAGAAGAGACAGATCCAGGTAGTTATAGACCCATTGCGCTGTTAAACTGCGACCTAAAAATTATAACAAAGGTGTTGGCAAATCGACTTGCAAAGAATATTGGAAATATCCTACACCCAGACCAAACTGGCTTTGTCCCAAATAGATTCTCTTTTTGCAACGTTCGTAAAATTTTAACATAATGTATACAAAATACGGGAAGGATGATCAGGCAGCTATAATTAGCTCTAGATGCTCAAAAAGCATTTGATATGATTGAATGGCCATACCTCATAGCAACACTCAAAAAATTTGGTTTTGGTGACCCTTTCATAAACTGGGTCAAAATTCTATATACATCTCCCAGATCTTGCATCCTCACCAATGGGAACAAATCTAGCTCATTCACTCTTCAACGTGGTGTCCGTCAGGGGGACCCTCTGTCACCTCTACTTTTTAACATCGCTCTGGAACCCCTTGCCATAGGAATTAGAGAGCACCAATTCATCACAGGTATAAAGCTAGGGAGATCCGAGACCCGAATTGCTCTTTATGCAGATGACCTTCTGGTCTGTCTGTCAGATCCGATAATCTCTATCCCTATTCTACTTAGAATATATGGACTCTTTTGGAAGATCTCCGGGTACAAAATAATTGGGAAAAGAGTGAGTTTATACCATTAGCGGGCCATTTTACAAATTTTTTTTTCAGCAACCTACCCTTTAGGATAAAAAATGACAGCTTCACTTACCTGGGACTCAAGCTACCACAAACCCAGAAGAACTTTTCAAATCAAACTTTACGAGGCTTTAGAAAAACTCAAGGTTGATATTGAAACTTGGAAATTGTTGCCCCTGTCCATGATTGGTAGGGTGAATGCTATCAAAATGATCAGTTTACCTAGGTTTCTATATTTATTTCAAAATTTACCAATTTATTTGAAAAATCATTTTCAAAAAAGCCGACTCAATAATATTGCCATTTATCTGGGGTTATAAAACCCATCGAATAAGTAAAGCGCACCTTCAAAAACCCTCTGAAGAAGGTGGCCTGGTTTACCAGATCTCAGACATTACTACTGGGCAGCTAACGCCAGAGCTCTCACTTATTGGAAATGTGAATATACTGATGCGGAGAAGAATCCATCATGGGTGCAGCTGGAATCTAACATTGTAGAAAGTCGTCTCTCCCTGCCCTTTTGTTCTCAAGCTCTGCCCAACACCTAAAATACATCAACATAACTTTATCTTGAAAAATTCCCTTCGCATCCTCCACCAGATAAAAACAGCATGCCACGTTCCTCGTGTCTCAATGCAAGCTCTATTTGTCAACCATGTGTATTTACTCCTGGCCAACAAGATGCAGCATTTACTGTCTGGAAAGAAGGGGCATTAGATCGCTTTCAGATTTATTCATTGATGGCATTTTGCTTCATTTACATTGCTTAGTTCCAGATACAAAATTCCCAATTCCCATTTCTTTCGTTACCTTCAAATTAGAACTTTATCAAGGAATGTTGTCCAAGTCTTGAGCTCCCCGCTGAACACCCTTTTTTGAACACCTTATGCTACCCTCTGATTCCAAGCATATCACATCTAAATTTGTGTCTTGTTTCACAACTGTGACCCCTCTGACTCAATTAGAGAAGCTTGGGCTAGAGACTTGAATTGTGAGGTGCCCGTGGACCTTTGGAAAGAGGCTCTTTCTAAAATTCACCGCTGCTCCATCAGCTCTCGACTCAGGTTGATTCAGTTTAAAGTTCTACACAGACTTCATTATTCTAAAACAAGCTGAACAAATTTTTCCGACTGTCTCGATTAACTGTGATAGGTGTAATACAGCAGAAGGTACACTGGGTCACTTATTCTGGTTCTGTCCATCTCTACATAGTTTCTGGTGTAGAATCTTTAAAAGTTTCTCAGACTCATACGGTAAAGATATTCAGCCCAGTAGCCACCTGTCATCTTGGATGTTCTCTACAAAGTTCTCAACTGCCACAGCATATACAGAAAGCGCTGCAATTGGGAATGGTGGTGGCCAAAAAGCTTATTCTTTTAAACTGGAAATCATCAACTCCTCCTCCTTGAGATTTGGCTGGCAGAGGTTGTATATGCTATCCACTGGACAGACTGCGGTTTACAGATTGGGTTCACAGAGCAAATTTGACAATATGTGGAAACCCTTTCTGGCCCACAACACTAAGAGTTGAACTAAGATATTAAGAAGCTGGACTCTAGGTGGAGAGATACTGAATCTGAGTCACTCACAAATGTAATTTCGCATTTCTTCCCCTGCATAAATTGTGTCAGATTACAACATACATTCCTGTATTCATTTTTATATCATCACTGTAATCTGGTTAGCTTTATTTTTTTTTTTTTAATTTTTAGTCAACTGTTTTTTGGGGTTTGTGTGTTCTTGTATTTTTCTCTTTTTTGTTTGTCTATATTATATACTGTTTGTTTACTTAAATGTGAAAATAAAATATTAAAAAAAAAAAAGTTTCTGCAACATTTGAGGCCATGAAATTCTGAATTTAATAGAAGTATCAGTCCCTTTTCTCATAAAAAGGGATTATAAATGTAAAAAGTGATTGGACCATGCAGAAAAACAACATGTAACAGATGTTGTGATCCCAGTATGTGTCTCTATACTTTAAATACTGTCTATATTAATGTTTCAATACAACACTCAGACGCAACAGGAACCCTCTTACAGCTCTGCAAAACTCTCAGAAAGCTCCATTCATTACAGTTGGTGGATTAGAATGCCTGAGTGGGTCATGTAATGAGGGAAAAAAATCTTTTCGCTCTCGCGTTGCCGAAAGAGCTGATTCACATTTGGCCTTAAACACACTTCAGAAGGTGCTTAATGTAAAGTGCCTCGGTAGAAATAAAGGCAAGCCTTGTGAAAAAGTCCTCAACACAGAAATAGGAACTTTAAAGTATTCTGCAAAAGCAGAGCAGAGCTATATCATGCAGAGTTTAGATTATCAGTTCAATCTCTCAAAAAAATGTCTTGTATTTTCCTCGAGATCAGTTCCATGTTATTTCCACGGAATTATTATTTTTGATGTTTTTTTTCTGAGAATCCGATAATTTGCCTATTGAGCAATGCCTCCAACTTCCACAAAGGTTTTGTTAAACCTTTTGTAGCTGAATCTTTGCTGTATGTGCCGAGTCTTTTGAGACAAACTTTCACATGTGATGTTGAAAAGAAGCAGATATGCAACATGCAGGGATTATGCCTTTTCACAAAATTGGCAGTGCGTTATTTCAGACCACTCACGCTGACTTGGAGTGTTGGCTCACGCTGTTTTCTCAGGGTTCAGCTAAAAGAACCTTCCTGGAAAAAGAAACCTTTGTGGAGGAGTGAGGCTAGAGTAAATAATTTAAAGTCATTCACCAAAAAAAAAAAAAAAAAAAAAAAAACAGTATTAAAAACTGTATTTGTGTTAATTATTCACAGAGTAAAACAGTTTTTTCCCCCAAAATAAAGATTCAAGAGTATCTATTTTTGAACGTATGTCATACATGAGTGATACCAAACTATAAGGCACATTGAGAAAAACAAAGGAGTTAGAGATAAGTCCATCAGTCGGTCAGACTTAAGTAACAGCGTTCACAGTAAAATTAAAGCTACATGTTAGCTGCGCTAACATATTAACAAATCCTGTAAATCCCAATCTTGTTTGTAACATGTGAAAAACAGACTGATACTGCTAGGAATAACATTACTGTGATGACGCTAACTCCCAACCTTGTCTGCAATCCGTGAAAAAAAAATCTCTGACACTGCTACACTTTAGCTAAGCTAGCATATTACCAAAGCCTTTAACACCCAACCTTGTTATCCATTGACTGTGTAAGGTTGTGTTCACACCAAATACAATGTGTGCATCAGACTCAAATTCTCAATTCAACGCCTGTCCAAAAATATGTCCTAAAGCTTGACGCCCCCGACGCATGGAGGAGGAGCTATCACCAAATGCTTTTAGCCTGATCGCTACATGGAGCGTTGTCTATACGTCTGATTGACAATGCTTTGAAGACACAGAAGGTGTAGGGACCATATTTATCTATTTTAAGAAGCTCTAAAAAATATTGGTGAACATGTCTCAATGTCTGGGTTCATGAGATCATTTTGAGATTCTCCCAGTATATTGATATTTATTATCTACTGCATTTGAGTGACGGCTGCTTCCGCAGTGTTTCTGTGTCTCTGTGGCCTAGTTTGAAAACTTGCTTGCTTCCTGCATTAGTCTGAAGGGGAAAATAAAAATAAGAATCATAGTAAGAATTGTCTCAATGATAATAAGAAAAATAATTGCACAAAGCAGACGGCTTTCCCACCCCACAGCAACTCCCTGTTTGCTGGCCAGCCAGCCACCTGGGGGCTGGCATAGTGACAGGCTGGCAAGCTGTTCAAGGTGTACCTCACCTTTGCCCATCAGTACCCAGAACAAGTTCTGGCAACCCTGTAGCCCTGAAAGGGGTGCAGCAGGTTATAGACGAAAGTTCAGGATGAAAGCACTTGCATCATTCTGCCATATTGGATTTGTATTCACCTGCTGATAGTGAAAACTGAGAAAGAGGTGCCCAAAGCAAGGTCCCTAATTGGTTGACGTCACATTGCCAAAGTTCAAAGATTCGAACTCATGATGTGATGCGCCCAATGCCCAAATCACATGACAACACTCAAAATACATTGCTGCCGGACCAATGGGTTGAGCCAGACGCTCAAATCATGCAGCAGGACCTCGACATCTTTGGTGCTCGTTGGGTATGAATGCAGCTCAAAAAACTGGACTGAGTGACCATTCCCCTCTCTCACATTCCAAACAGGAAGTACCCCGATGTCCCAAAAAGCCGAAACCTTATCGACTACTATAAAGAAATAAACAGCTATTACTCAGTCATTACATTTGTCAGAATAATAACATGTTCTCGCTTATCTTAAAATGGTTTTCATAATATTTTTGTTGTAGCGCAAGTTATTCAAGTTAAGTGACCAGTCAGATACCTTAGTGGCCTCATGTCAAACATTAGAAGTATTTTATTGGCACATTCTCCCTGTTCTGCTCTCAGTGCTCTCTCCTGATTGGACAGTGTGGTTGTCATAAAAGTGCTAACAGAATGGCACGGATCAATAGCATACTGAGAATGTCTGGTTCCGGACATATTGTGGAAAAATGGTGACTGAATTTACTTAATTCGGTTGGAACTGCATGATGAAGTCACACTTACTCAGTCCAGTTCTTTTATGCAGTCATTGTTTACAACATATAAAAACAGACTGCTCCCATTAAAACAAGTATGCTAACTCCCTACCTTGTTAGTAACCCATAAAAAAGAAACAAAAAAAGGTCAAACACGGCTACGCATTAGCCAAGTTATCATATTCACAATACCTTTAACTCCCAGCCTTGTTTGCAATGCATAATAAAACAGACTGATACTGAAAAAAGAAAAAAACATCTAACAGCTACATGTTGGCCTTGTTAGTGTAATCACACCCTACTAAACAATTTTACAGACCGCTGTGCTCTTAAAATTGCTTTGATATAAGAAAGCATCAGAAATACTAAATATATAAGGTGCTTTTTAAAATTGTGTTTTTTAAGTGTGCCTTTTAGTGCACAAAATATGGTAATTTAAGAATGCAATTCTTAGCCTTTTGAAGAAATAAACAGTTGTCGCCATTTTTAAACTTCTTTCCCATTTACTACACCAATGAAAAGATAAAAGAATGAATAATAAATGTGTTTTTTTTAATTTTCGTTTTCAGCACATCTACTTTTAGAATTTGTGTTATAATCAGCAAATCTCCGTGTTTAACTGCAATGACAGGCTCAGACTTCCTTGATATGCTTGAGCAGCACAGCGAGCTCACGCTTAAACTCATGCTAGACAAAATGAGCCACAAAAAACAACTTTAAGGCATAAGGTGCCAGTAAAATCGGACCGTTTAATCAATTTTTAATCCACAGCTATTGATCAACCAGAGCAGGTTTTCTGCGCCCTGAGGTGTTCTCAATAAATGGGGCAGACTCAGATCTAATGCAATGATTAGGGACGGGCTGTCATCTGTGCCTGTTGACTCACTGACAAAGTGTCTCGCATCAGCTGGAATAGTGGAAATTTTCCAAGCTAAGCTTCTGTCTTGGGTTAGTTCTGTGCTCTGTTTTGAAGAATACTTTTCCAGAAAAAAAAAAAAGGTTATTTCCTTTTGAAAGAAGGAGACAACACCATAAGAGTTTTTGTAATAAGTGTATAATTATGTTACATATCAACCATTTCTCATTAGCTCATGCTGTAAAAATTGAAAAAAATGGATCAGTTAACCAAAGTTATTTGATTCGTTACATTTAAAATATAGTTTTATGACATCTTTGACATCTCCTCTCATCTTCCTGATTGAGTAAATCATCAACTAAATTTTTTCTTAATTCAATGAAAACTCATCATTTTAAATGTAACAAATTGAGGAGCTTTTGTTAATTGATCCAGTTTAACTTTTTTGGAGTAAAATTTCCTTTCAAAATAAAAGATGCCTTGCTCCAAACTGGATCATAACAGTGCATCTCTTGAAAGCCCAAGATAGTACTCATAAAAGATCAGACTTTTTACCAAATGTTTGCTTAATTTTTAAAATTGGTGTATTCTGGAGGAAGCAAGGTTCCAACAAGACCTTTTCAAGTCATCAGGAATGTAAAAAACTTACTTAGTTTATCTTCTAGGTTTACCTAAGTCATAATTTTATAAACTTAACTATTCTAAATAAAAAGAATTCTATTATTTTGTTTTTCTTTAGCCAAAGAGCCACTATGAAAAGGTAAAATAGCCACAAGTGACTCCGGAGCCGCAGGTTGCAGACCCCTGGCCTCAGATGACCCCACCCTTACATTAAACTTAGCCCTTCCATGACAAACAGCAGCAGCAGGCACGTAGAAAAAATGTGCATTTACATTTTCACCCTACAGTCTCACCGAGTAGTCTACGTTCTTGATATTTCGTGTGGAAACCTGCATTCATGTAAAGATTTGCCCCTTTTTGGCCCCCAGAAAATCCACATCCACGCATATAAGCACCAAACCAGTCAAACTGAAAGAGGTCATGGTCATAGATAAATAGATTTTTTACAGAGCGCATTATATGCTTTGGAAAGGTCAATCAAGAGTGCCCTTGAGTGCTCCACAGTGGCGTTTTTTGTCCAGTAAGTCTATTCTGATGCTTAGACCTTCAGAGGCTTCAGGTGTTGCGGGTGGCTGTCTTTGTGCCGACTGTGACCAAAGCTGCTCTATGTGTCACATTATAAATCTCCAAAAAGATGCATGATTAATTTTTGAGCACTGGAATCAAAAACTGGATTGGCATTTGTGATTATCTGTTTAGCTGAGGTTGTTCAAGGTCATTCAGCTCTGATGCTCTGGCTTCTCTGCTCTGTATGTTCTGATGTTTCCCAGCTGCTGTGCTCCCGATTCTAATAACTAGACTTAAAGACGGTGCTTTAATGAACATTTGAGCTGCTCCTAGCTCCTTTAGCTCCTTTAGCTCATGTAGTTGTGGGATGTGGTTGGAGTGCTACGCACGTGCACAGCTGCTTCTCAATGTGGTAAGTAAAGTATAAAGGTTGATGAGTTTGACGGTAATACAAAAATGCATGACAAACAGCGCTTTATTTTAATCCAAATCGACTTAGGAGAGCCAATTTATTCTTCCATGAAGATGGCAGTGAATTTTCCTGCTTGTAAAAGATAATTGCACAAAGTAAGCATGAGTGATTATCTGAAGCACTGATTTGATTAGTGGCTGATCAACTTATGTATTTATTCACTTTAACAGAAGGCTTCAGGCACCCTTCAACGTGACACTTATAAATAACCTGTCAGTTTTCAACACTATAAATAATATCTTGGCATCACAGAAACTGCTTAGTGTGAAAAATATTGACACACTTTAGTGTACTGAGAAGACCAAATGTCTACCAAAACTACTTACTGAGCTCAAATGCAGACAGTTATCACCAAATGGCAGAAAATTTGATAGATAAATTAACATTAAAACGCTCCTACCTACTTCCGATGGATCACCTAAATCGTGTTTTGTGAGCTGAAACTTAAATCTTGCGAGCCGTGACTCAAATCTCATGACCTGTAACTTAAATATCGTGAGTTGCAACTTAAATCTCATGATCTGCAACTCAAATCTCATAATCTGCAACTTAAATCTCATGAGCTTCGACTTAAATCTTTCGTGCCATGGCTTAAGGCGACTCAAATCTTGTGAGTTGCGACTTGAATCTCACAAGTTCTGACTCAAATCTCATAAGCCACGACTTACTTCTTGTGGAAACAGCTCCGACCATGTCTCGTGCTCACCTGACTCACATTTTGTGAGAGGAGATGTAAATCTTGTGAGTCATGAGTCAAATCTTGTGAGCCTTAACTTAAATTTTATGAGTCGCGACTTAAGTCTTCTGAGTTTGAAAAAATGATGAAAATACATTTTTTTTTAATTTACCAATCATTCAAATGCAATGCATTGTGGTCTATTTTTTTCCAATGTAGTGAGTATTATTGAACTGTGTTTTTATATAGAGACTTCTGAGAAATTTCCAGGACACTGGATTTGGCTTGTAAATTTGGACACCCTGACAAAATGCCAAACATCCAATATAGAGCTCTGACTGTGGAGTTTTGAGCAAATTCAGACAAAGCCATTTTATTTAGAGGGTTTCGGAGTATTAAATGAATTCAGACACAGCCAGTGTCACAAATACCTGTTTTCAAAATGGCTCACTGCGTGTGCACAAGAAACACTTGTTACTAAGAAACACACGCGTTACTATTCTTTGCAGCAGCCTTCATACTTTGACATATTCATGCAGATCCACACAGACAGCTGTACACATGTGTCGACCACTTTATGCAATTATGTGGGTACACATGTATGTATACACATCCACAACACACACACATTTCATACATCTGGTATGCCTGCATGAATACAAACGTCTATGTTTGAGCAGAGGGGAGCAGCCAGGGGTCTTCACGTCACGTGAACTGTTGTGTTTAGTTAAATATAAAATAAGGAGAAGGTTTGAACCCAAGATCCACCATCACAGAGGAGTCTATGGCGGGCAGCGTGGCAGCACAGGAACTTCCTTCGAGAAGGTCTAGACAGGTCTAGGTCAGGTAAGGCAAGGCACTGCCTCACCTGCCATCGTAAGATGTATGCTAATAATAAAAAATAAGTATGTCCAATATTTTAGAATCCAAATTGCCATATTTAGCATATTTTCTATTCAATTGAGGCAGCACCAAGCTCTACTTCATGTGAGATGGACCAACCCCATGTAAACTGGGTTGACCTCCGGCTTCCTCAGCATTTTCAAATAATGTAATGCTTTATTACTGTAAAAATATTTAACACATTCTTCTATTTTTTGAATTACATGTCATCGGTTTCATCTTAATAAGTAAAGGTCACATTTGTTCATTGTCAGTTTGCTAACAAAGTTCAATAGAAGTCAGTTATTTATGTTTTCCTCTGAATAACTTCAAATTTGATGGATGTAAATTCTTCAAATCAAATTGTGGAATAGTAAATAATGGATGACAAATACAGCTTCACTTATATTGAGAGGCTTCACAAATATAACTGAAAATACAAGTACACATTTACAAGTGCATGAGTAAGTCTGTGTGAGAGGCAGTGAATGTACTGAGGTGCTATACTTATGTTGTCTGCCTGTAGCATCCACTTTAGAGTTTGTGGATCCTTATTGAACCACTATATATTTTACATTCTGCCTTGGTCCAATATGTATCTGCAATGTTTATAAAAATATGTGGATATGAGATATGAAAGGCAAACAGTAGTTGACAAATATGTTGGGAATATACAGTATATTTGTAAATCTGACTCTGAAAGTGTCAGGGGCACAAATTTCACATCACTGGACCAGAGGGACCATCCCAATTCCATACTGCCAGAGAGAATCAGGGCACTGGAGCACGGAGACCAGGCCTCTGGACACCAGGGCTGCATTCAAAGGCACTGCTTGCCTTAGATGAAGGCTTAGCCATGAGACTCCACTGCCACCCCCAGAGATGGTCTTGTGCCACTCAAAGGCACGTTGCACCCAAGGCAGCAGCCGTGGGAAGGGCGAAGTAGGCTTGAGGCAAGAGCTGAGTCTTTCACCACAATTAAAAAGCTGGGAGACAAAGGTCTCCGGCAGGAAAAAAAAAACAGGAAACCAGGACTGTGCTGGCTCCAGTCACCAAGGTAACAGTGGAAATAGAAAACAAACTCAAATGAAACCAATACAAAATAAATGGTTGAAACATGATGTGATAAAAGCAGGGAAGGGATCTGGTATGGTTTTAAAGTCTCCATCCAATCATCTTTTGGTCCATTTTCTAAGTGCTTTTAATTATGGTAATGCTGTTTTTCGTCAACATTTATAAAATAAAAAAAAAAACTTTTTTTAGGACATGCTCAGTGCAGCGGTCGTCGATTAGGAATTTACCCAAGTTTTTGGTGGAACTGTTGACGTGGAGCAACTCGATCCATTTCCCATCATACAATTGTTTATACTCTTTCCTGCTAGCACCCTCTACACCACCAACTCAACATTACCAGTGCAAGCTAACCAGATTTACAGTGTTGAGCCAGATAAAAACCAAGACATAAACAGATCCAGTCGTGCACAGGTGGATGCATCGGAATGGAGCAGATCAGAAACATGTGGCTTGCCATAGTAGCCTCAACATCCAGCACACAAATGTTTTCTAATGGCATTTATTTGTTTGTTCCTGATTTTACGATTTAAATAAAAAATACTCAGAAATGCAATTTTAACCTTAATTTTGTTATATATTTTCTCCCTCATAACAAAAATGCCACAACAACAGGATTTTCATCAGAGTATATACAGTGTGTAGATCAGCTGAGTCAATGTGAACGAAAACAGAACATTAGAAGAAAATAAAAGCATGGCTTAAACCAAATAGATGAGAAAAACTAATCTGAAAAGAGGTGCAAAAGCACTTTAACTGTAATGATGAGCATGAAAGCAGCACCACTAAATATTTCACCAAAACATGAAGATCCTTTTCTCCTTCATGGACTCAAAGGTCAAGTACTGAAAGAATTAGGTTAAGTTCAAGGATTGTTCCAATTGTATGTTCCTTCTAATCTTGATTAGCAGCTGTTGCCAGCGGTGCAATAAAACGTCAGCACCCTCGAGTCGGGCCCCACTCAGGTGGAGGCAGCTGAAGCAAAGCACGAGAAGCAGAGAGGCTAATCCTTTGAAATCCACGGTCTGGCTGTTTTGTGTTGGCTATCCTGCTCCTGGATTAATCTGAGCTGAAATGAACTCTGGAAATACCTCAGGTGCTGGAGTTTTGGGTGCCAAATGGGGTAAAGAGAGGGTCAAACACATGACAACAAGGTTTTTTATTGCATAAACCGTATGTGAATATGCAGCAATAACTGCAAAAATACAACCTGGAAATATATGACATCAAGAAACAAAATGTCTCATTTCTTTAAGTTTTTTGTTCTTGTTTCAGCTCATTACCCCAATTTTAGCTTGTGTTGTTTCACCCTTTGTTTTTGTTCCCCCCGCCTTCATGTTTACCTCTTCCCTTCATTCACTTTTCTTCCACAGTAACGACCCGTCCCATGAGCTGTTTTCCTATTTTTCTGCATGGCTGCTCTTGTCTCCTGCACCTTGTTGTCTCCCCCTTTGCCTCCTTTATTTCCACAATGGAAGCCTGAGAATTCTCCAGAAATCCCCACCCTCCATTTCCCATCCGTCACTGTTGATCAGACTCCGAATCTATCCAATCCCCCGATCGGGCGGGAGCTCGCCGTGACCACTCGATGATGTGGACGAGCACGTTTGAATCTCTTTCAGCTGCTGCGGCGAGGTCACGTGCACTTAAATTTGCTCTTAAATGGCGCCTTCTATTTCTCTATTAATTAGTGGGTGTTTGCTGGCAGACTGCTGCCTCTTGGTGGCTGCTGGCAGTACACTTGGTGCAGCTCACAGCTGGACTTTGTGATGTGAGGAGCAGTATCTCTGTTGCCCCCACCATCTGTTTCCGGAACTTATTGGCTTTTCCCAAATTAACGTCCTCTTCTGGTCTTTTCTTAACCTTTAAATGTTTAATGATGGGTTTTAATCCAATCCATCACTCAAAAAATATATATGAACACTTTAAAATGGAGCCCAATAACGCCATTTTTTTTTTCATTTTGACCTATTTAAAAAAAAAATTGAATTGAATTTAAAGACCCCTGCGATGAAAATCATGTTTTTGAGTTTTTAACATCATGTGTGGCATTTTCTGATGAAAGTGAAAAAATGTAATTTCTGAGTATTTCTCCTTTTTAAAATCACCGTCACAGACACTCTGTGATGTCACAAAGGCACGAGTTACAGCGTGCAAAAGGCGCTCGGTTCCAGGAGAAGAGAAGATGATATCTACCCACTACTGTGCTGTAGTCAATGAAAAGCTATAGAGATATTAACGTTCAGTATTTTCTCAAGAACTTTCCTTTGCAAAACAAATTGAATTTCTTGATCACAGCAACTTCAATAAACAGTCGCTAATTTGCTGTCAGAACTTGGAAAAATACTCTTTTGTCAACTGGAAAGCGAAAGGATTCGTTTTTGTATTAAATTCATTTTTAAGAAGGATGACACTCCCTCTATCAAGACACCATCAAGTGGACAGCCTACACCTTCACAGGTAGGTTTTGTTTTAAGCTTATGTTAGTCGCTCGTATTTACGTGCGACCAGCACATGAAGAGATGGAAATGCACATTGCTGCACATATTTCAAGACCTGGATTTTGTTTTTGGCTGCAATAATTTAGGGTATTCCTGTTTGAACATCAAAAAAACCTTCTGATGCTTCCACTTGCAGACGATTCGATCCATGAAACTCCTTCCTGTTCTCATCCGAGCTAGTATCCAGCTAAAAAATATGCAGTGGGACATTTCCGGCATTACCTGACATGTTTTTGTCGCAGCAGTGGATATGTTAAAAACTCAAAAACATGATTTTCATTCGAGGGGGACTTTAAAATTGGGGTGTAATGATTTGTTTTAAAAATCCTTTGATTCCTATTATGATTTGATTGATGGTGCGAGTGCAATATTGGTTAATTTTGAACGATTCTTTATTTCAGGTGCTTTAATAATGGCAAGCTTTGATTTTATGGAATATGAAGGATTACCATTGTGGTTAGAGAATGTTGCACATTTTTAAAACAGACAATAATGGCAATCTTTATGTTCTTAAATGGACCTGGAGAGTGTCTGTGTGGATCCATAAAACCTACACCCACCTGAACATGTTTAAGCCTGAAGACTCAACATGAACATGTTTTTTTTAAAAAAAAAATCTTTCACACTTCCTGGACTAAAAGCAAAAGAGACGCTCTGATAAGACCACATGGGTTGCTAATTTGACGGTTGGATACATGAGATGATCAGGCAGCTGGGTCCTGTGGGTCCTGTGTTTACCCACTTTTGCTCATCATGGACTGGACTAAACATTAAAATTGACAAATCTGTTTTTAGCTTGTGAAGATAACTTCATGATATTAGAAATGCTGTAATGCATGTTTTATTGGTTTTTAATTGCTCCTATTAGATGTGCACTCTGATCATCTTTTGATCTATTGGAAAAATGTTCAGAGTTGTCCTTCAAAGAGCCTACATTCCAAGTCTTTCAGGGTAAAGTATATCCGTATGTATGATCACTGGCACACTATAAAACACAATTTTATGAAATATGAGTGATATTTGCAAGCTCGTTTTCTACACAGAAGCGAGACAACTCGGTCTCTGAGGCAACACCTTTCGCCCATTTCATGAGGTCAACCAGGAGCCTACCATTTAGAATCCCATTGGTGTGAAGATGTTACCAACTAGAAACTTTAAAGTCCCCCTAAGACCATTTTTAATTTAAAAAAAAAAACTTTCCCAGTAGTGTTTTAAACTAAGTTTTTAACCAAAATCCCACACCCTAAATGTCTTAAAAACACAATTTCCTGTTGTTCATCCTTTGTTTCCAAAATCTCCTCTGAGGGGGTGTGGCTTTTGGAGCTGAGCTGAGAAGCCCCGCCCCTGATCTCCCCCTGTCTGATTATGATAGCTCTGTGTCTCATTAGCATAAATCTTATCCGCTGCTACATAAAAATGCCAAGCAAGATCGGTAATATCCAGCCATATGGTTTTGAGCTGCATGTCAGCTCAGACGATGAAGTAAAGAACTTCATGGACCGCACTTCCTCCAAAAGCCTGATTCTTTCTCCTTCCAATTATCCAAAGACCCCTTTAGGTAATTGTCAAGTGTTTATTGATATTGCTGTGACCAATATTCAATTCATTGGTTTCTCAGAGTAGACAATAATGAAAGTTAACATCAAAATGTTCTTTCATTGATTTACAATCCTTTACAGCTGCGGTCAAATGAGCGCCGTTCACATATCTGTGGTCACATCAAGAAGCTCCATGGAGTCTGGTGTAGATTTTCCAGCGTTCTCAGCCCTTCTACCATAAGTATTTATGAAACTCACACAAAAAAGTCCAGTGACGGCTGATTTGCCCACAGAAATGGGAACTTTTCCCAGTCACTGGGAAGATAGCATCTTCTCTTCTCCGGCACCTGAGCTAGCTCAGCTGGGCCAGATGAGTCTAGTTCATGTGCAGCAGAGCTATTGTGACGTAAAGAAGGTGTTGGGTTGCTGGTTGCCCTCTCCACGCCCCTGGTTTCCTGCTCACCTGCATCTTATCATCTCATCAGCCTGGAGCCTTCATCAACCCACCATGACCTTCAGTCATCGTCAGTCCGTCTGCTTCATGTGGTAGAGTAAAACTACGCTACTCAACGCTTAGACCACAGCTCTATGTGTAGCTTTCGTTGTCTCAAATCATGTGTTCGTTGCATCTCCAGGTCACCACCATCCACTGCTCCTCGCAAACCGGCCCGGACTCCAGGTCGCCACCATCCACTGCACCACGCAAACCCACCTGGACTCCAGAGTACCACCATCCGCCATACCGCATTAAACTTTTCTATACTCATCTCTGTCTCCCGCCTGCTTTTGGGTCCAGGACTCTCACAAACCTAACAGAAGGCTCACTAATTTAAATTCATTGAGGGGGGGCTTTAAGGAGGTATAGGAGAACACGCTTATAAAACTCTCCTATTCTCCTATTTTATACTTTACTTTTACAAAACTGTTAATTTCTCTTAATTCAAATATTGTTCATTCAGCCTTTTTTTTTACCACTGGATCTACTAAAAGATTGTACTGCTGGGATTTGAAGGAACTGGCACTAACTGCAACCATAACCTTTTATACACAAAGGGATAATAATTAAAAGGTACCTTGGGTGATTGAAAAACCTCAACTCAAAACAAAAAATCACTACATAGTGTGTGTATTTCAATTATTTATGCTTTTAATTATCACTGTGTTTCAGCCCACATGGTACGTTTTTCTGTTGGGATTTAACATGCATTAATTAAATTAGCTGTGTTCTAATAGGCTTTATGGCGCACTAAGTGAACTGCATGTAGCGCCTGCTTTACGAATCGTACGGCACATGAGATCTTTTCAAAATGTGTCACGCAGAGACTGTGAAGTGGAGAAGCCAAATAAAAAGAGCTCTGAAAGAGCTTTTATGTTCCTCCAGCTCGCGCAGAAGTGCGGAGAGAGGCTGCTTTTGCTGAGGCACGCGGAGATGCGGGCGCGGGGAAAGTGTGTGTGGAAAAACCAGCTGAAGCAGAAAACACAAGATGGATGTGGATGAAACAGAACTTGAGGGGGTGAAATGAGAGATAAAAAGAGTGACATTGAGAAATCATAAAAGACAAGATGCTCAGAATAGACTGCAAACAAAATATAAATCACGTAGCGGGGAGACACTCAGACGAGGCGTGCGAACAAGGCATAGATTCACAAAATTGCTAATATTTGACACCAGCTCCAAAATAGCCCCTGTGAAGACGAGTAAAGGTAAAGCTGAAAGAAAATGGATAAAGAACATTTGTGTAAAAATCTCTATTTGGAAGTTTAGTTTTTACAAACAAGAAAAAAAAAGCGAACATTTTCTGTTGAAGGCGTATGTTTAAAAACTTCCTGCAGGACTTGAAATCACAAATTTTTTCTTCTTTTTTTTTACATATGCTTGATGCGTTACAACTATTGTTCAAATTGGATCTATGTTTATAAAGGTTGTATATACATAAATACACACATATATAAATATATATATCATCAAGCCTTTGGAACATGCATCCATATAGAGGTGAACTATCACGGGGGATTCTGTGGAGCGTAATAGATGGGAGCGGCGGCATAAATCCTTGGTCACAACCGCCCTTACTGGTGGATATGAGCTGTCTGCAGGGGAAAATGGGTTAATCTGTACGGGTCACCTAGATGGTAAACAGGAACTTTTAAGATCATAGACAACCTGGTAAAATGGGGAAAAGTGAAACTGTTCATATAAATTTTTTTACATGCTCTGGGTGTCAGGTTGTAGTAAACACTTAGTGAACCGAATCCGAATTCTTCTCCTACCGCTTCTCCCTAACCCTAAATACAGCACACCAAACCGAGAGTAATGGAAAAATAGTGTCTTTAAATTTTGACGTAACTCCACTTGATGACGCTACATTCACCGTTTTATATGTTAGCATGTATTTGCCAGCGCTCAGAAAATACATAACATCAGTTTTATAATTTTAAAATGTCATAACTTAAGTTTAAATATAAACCTCTGTGCTTCTGAACACACCCACGTGAAGAAATGTGTTTCTTTTTCCCGTTGTGGCGACGGGCTATGTATCCCTCCACCACGAGTGTCCCCTTCAAATAACTATTTTGGACACCTGTACCCCTTGAAATGCTCCCACAATTGAAGGGTAAGACGAAGTCAGAGGGGTAGGGGAAGAATTCGGTTCAGCCTTAAAGATACACTCCAATGAAAAGGGTGTTTTAAAAATGTTCTTGTAGAATTTTTGTCATGATAGAGGACATATTTAAAATAATTTAATAATTAATTTAATTTTACTGTATTTTATAATTGTATTACTTTTGACTATAATTGACAATAATTATGAATATAATTTTATGACTGTTTTATTTTTTAGCAGTTTATTATTTTTTGTTTTTACCTGTAAGGCGACCTTGCGTGCAAAGAAAGGCGTCATATAAATAAAATTTATTTTAATCATTAATTTGAGATTAACCTGTGTTTCTGAGTATTTCTTTATACAAATCGTGATGAACCAGGAGCAGACGAAATACTCCGGTATGAAAAAAGCTCAACTTTGCTGAGCTGTCACGGGCGGGACAAAAGTCCCCATGCTCCAATCCAGTTCTAAATCCTCCACAAATAGATTCATTAACGTTTTTATTGGCCTCACCTGGCTGATAGATATGAGAAAATTAGACGATCAGAGTGCTGTTTGTTTTGGCATCCTACAGGCACCTGCGTATCATGTGCACATCCCGCACATGTAGCACTGGCATGTGGTCAGTAAGGAGCCAGAACACACACTTCATTTATGGTTAGAGGAAAGACACTATACGGCAGCATCATTTGCATGCCATAAAAGCATGTAACTTATGATTCTTATCATAAATTATAAGTTATGATCCTGGGGGCAGCACATGGACAGTTTTTGACAAGATTTTCAAGTATTAAACAAGTTTATCTTAATTTGTCAACAAATTGGAAATGACCAATAGACATCACTTTAAAACTCTACTTATAGAGGTTAACAGCCTTAAAAGAAAAAGTTAATTTAGGGTTTGATTACCCTTTAAGATGTGATCACTCCCGTCTATGACCCTCCACAGGCCTGGACAACCCAAACACCCGAACAGGTCAACTCCAATGGCTGTGACGGAGGCAGAGGGTGTGAGTACTGGCCCCTCACAAATGCTGTATGCATGGAGTGTGTGTTGCATAGGATAGATTGACCAAACCAAGCTCTGTTTGCCTCAATTCCAACTGTGCTGCTGCAAGCACAGAGCACTTGAACAGCACTGACGGGTCCTTTTTACAGTCCACATGATTCTAGCAGGGTCAAAACAATTAAAAATCTAAACGATGAGCCTGTGTCTCACCTACTTTGCCTTTACAGATGCATAAGCGGTTTTCATCCTTACTATTTTGAGAAGGCCACCTACGAATCATGTACAAGTTTGCCCATTTTCGACAGTAGACATCCCATGTCCACTTGTAAGGGCACTTGTGACTAAGGCGTAATAGTGAGCAAACTCTGAAAGCCTGAACAACACTTGCCCCTCTCAAAAAGACTGTGAGACTAGTTAGCACGCCAGTGTTGTTATCAAAAGTAATCAGATCAACAATTCCATAAATGAATGAGCACCTTTCAGGGAGGCCTGATCCCAGCATGAAGGACGATTTTGAACATGTATCAATATGTTACAGTAAAGGATTTCTGGACAATATTTATCATAAATCCTTACATTTATGCAAGTACAGTCAGTTTTCAGTGGTGAAAATAGTGTCCTTTTGATTTTTTTTTTTGTTGCCTTGAAAACAAACTCTTCTGATGAATTATGTCAACATTATTTTACAAACTCAAATGGAAATGTTCTGTTGCTGTGTATTTATAGAAGTCTCATCTTACATTTTCACATTTTTAGTTACACCAGCTAAAGCTGTTTAAAAGAAATATTGATTTTTTTTTCTTGTGCATTGGCCAATTCTGATGATGATGCACATGATACCTTAGAATCCTGGCTGACTTTTAAAATCAAGTTCTAATCAAATGCTTACTTACAAGTTATACAATGGTTTTGGTGGCCATGGAGACGCACCGGTTCATTACTCGACGTGCACATTCAAGGTAGCAGCCATGGTTTGTGAGAGCTGATCACTGAGAACCTGTTGTCTCAGAGTTGCTTAGACTTTGTTGTTTATCGTACAGAAATGTTTGCTAGTATTTAACCTCAGACCATGTTTATAATGTTCTGGTTTTTAATTAAAAACTAAACCAATAGGAAACTACTTCATGAATACTATAAAGCAGAAATCATAATCTAAAGGCAGCATTGGTGACAAAGACTAAAATATGACAGTATTTGATACTTCACAGATTACTGCAAAGATTTGAAACCTTGTTTTTAGACATTTAAAGGGGCCGTGCCATGATTTTCTTAGCCTTTCAGAATAAGCTATATCCAAATATACTATCATATATTCGCTTCGGAACACTAAAATAACAATTTATAAATGAAATATGAGTCACTTTTGTGTACCGTTTTAATACACGGAAGTAAAACGACTCGATCTCTGAGGCTCTGCCTTTCGCTGCTTGTCGGTCCCGCCCATTTCATGAGGTCATCCTCCGGTCTGCCCATAGAGCGTTAATGAACCTCCCTGAGCCTCCTCAGCGTGGCTTCTTTCTGTTTCGGACCAAACTTTGTAAATTAAACCATGTGACTAAACATCTCCTCAGTCATCTGCCAGCAGCTATAGGGGCAGGTAAAAACAGAAGAGAAAGACGGATGCGCGGTCTGCAAATGCTTGCCAGGATTTTTCACTTATTCAAACTTTTTATTTTGCTGATGGATTTTGATCGTCTATATGAAGACCAGGTTCAACATTTTTTACTGCAACTTTGATACAGCGGAAGTATCCTGCATGACGATTATTGGCTACAGGTACATACGCTAATAAGTATTTGTGACATGTAGATTGTCAGTAGAATCAATGTGGATCATGTTCAGTTGTTTTATTGAGCATGAATTCATCCAATCACATTTTAATAATGTGTGATCATGGTGGTGTTATGGCATTGTTTTTAAGAGAATTCTGTAGGAACTAAACAGAGTTCTTAAGATGACGTCACGGCAGCAGCCCGCATGCGTGCCGCGTTACGAAACACAGAAAAGCGAGTTAAATGTTTTTTGGTGGTGTTAAAATAAATGTTTTAACAAGTAAATAGTTAGACCAATTATTTCTTTTTGGCTAACATGACAATCAATGCTCTATATTTGTCCGCGGCTCGCCGATCGCCTCATTTCAAAGGTGTTTACATCACATGACTGTCGGGTATGGTGGCTGTTTTGGTTCAGTTGGACCGCTCTGGGTTCAGTTCATATTCTGTCTGAGGAATCTCAGAGTGAATTGTGGAACTCCTTGTTTCTAGATTTTCTAATTTCTTCTTATAAGATTCCTTGTTAAATTAATATAACAAATCATTATATTGCTTGAATTTCTACTTAAGATTATTGTTCTTCTCCTATCTTTTGGCTACCTCTATTTGCAGTATAGTAGTTAAGATGCAGGTTGAGTTGGAAGACTATGAACTCAAGTTTATGTTCGAGCCAGTAATATTTGAATAGATTAGTTAAAAAAAAATCATGTATTAATTCTATTCTTTGAGGTTTTTGTAGCAAAGGGGACTCTCTCCTTTCCATGGATGCGTCTTCATTTCGGACCTACCTGTCTGTCACTCCCCTAACTGCATCTTCCATCATTTTATTCTTCTCAGGCATTTCTTCTTCCTTGCTGTCCTTTAAAAGGCCCCATTGATTTAATGTGATGGACAGAGGAGATGAGAGGTACCGTTGCTCTGACAGCAGTAATACTCTTGCCTCCAATTGACCCGGTCCTCTGCTACCACAGTCAGTCCTGTTTATAGACAGCTGAGGCCATAAATCTAGTATACAAGAGGATCCGACAGACACGGGGGGGGCATGAGAGTGAGAGCCGGGTAGGCCAAGAGTAGCTGTGGGAAAGTGTGTGCACAGCTGGGGTGTATCTGTGTCAACAATAAGGGCAAAAAGATGTAAAAGGCATTATGGTATCCAAAGAAACAGTTGGATTTTTAAATATAATTTGGAAATAATCGTTGATGTTCAAGTTCTGTGCTGCTGTCTGCAGGTCGCCTCTTCTATATTCCTCCAAATTGTCAGCAGCTAATGAGAGTCAGATGATCGGAGCCAGCTGACATGGCGGTGCTGATCAGCGGCTGCATCATTCAAAGACTTTTGCGACGTGAAGCGCATTTGGATGATTTGCCTGTTTTGAACCCAGTGCACCTTTTTGTTAGCTCTATCGCAACCCATGGTGTGCGAGGAAGCACTTTCCACTAATGAGACCCACTACTACACGTCGCAGGAAGAATCACAATTTAGTTGAGTCTTCTCGATTCATTTTGTCAGTCATCTTTAAAATGCAAAATGGACGTTTATTGGTGCCTGCAATGTAAAGCTTTTAGGAAAATAAAGAAGTGCCTTTGCCAGATTGACTGGAGTTTGTTCTGCCCAAGTCAATGGATGATGGTGCAATGTAAAATGAGTTCACCCATGGGACCAATCAAAATCTACATCCCTAATAATTTGGGGTGGCCGTGGTGCAGCAGTAAAACCATTGATCGCTGACCAGAAGATCACAGACTCGTACCCCTTGAAACAGTCCTGTTTCAATCTGACGTGTGTGAATTCTGGTTGTGCTTACTGACCTCGAGTTTGGTGCTACATGGTTCTCTGTCTAAATGTTTTAGCACGACTATGAAGTAGTAGCGTTTGATTGAAAAAAGGAACAGATTATATAAGAATTGTTTTCTTCACTCTGTTCCAGTTGTTCATGCCCAAAGTATGTCTAATGTACAATAAATAATGAACAATAAACAATAAATCATTGATAATTGGAGCATTATGGGTAATGTAGTCAGGAGCCCGGTGGAGTTAATTCTTCCAATATTTGTGAATGACTTGAATAAAGTTTGACTGCTTTGTTTTGGTGAATGTGCCTCACAGTCAGAAAAATATGCGACTTTTTACAACATTTCAATTTTCTTCAACCAGAGAGCAGCAAAGGAGGGGTCAAGAGCCACATGTGGTTACAGACCCTCTGGTTGACCCCTGGTATAGACGAAGAACCAAAAAACAAGTGAAAAAGCTGCTGCATGAACTCCATTGTTGTCAGCTTCACCCCTCATGCGCAACGACGGTCCAACTTTAAGTGGAAACACTCACCTGAATTGCCTAGTCCATTCTAAACCGGACCGTACTGTACCATACCGCTGAGTGGAAACGAGGCTTTAGTATATGGTGTTCTCATAGGTTTGTCACTACCGATACTAATGCGTGTACAAACAGGTGAAAATGTCAAAGCAGGGCAAATCTTGTTCCAGACTTTTTCTTTCATAGTTCTATCCCAATATATGAAAGATTTGGTCTCATAAGATTCCACACAAAACACAATTCAACCGGTTGGCACTTCTGTGTTTTGAAAAAGACACTAACTTTGCATCGCTACCAAATCAGAGTCCTTGATTGGATTAACTTTTGACTCATGGTCGATCGCTACATGTTTTGTACATAGAGCCTGAACTTGAAAACTTGATTAGCAACGAGTAAATATAAGAGCTCTAATACACATCGACTTGACATAGACTTTTAGCTGTTCAAACACGCCTTTCTGAGCCCAGTGTGAACGTAGCATAAAGTGCTTTGGGCCTTCTAAGAAGGTAGTGACGTGCTAAATTAGTATGCACCATATTTTATTTAGTTTGACTTAAAACAGCAGATTTGATAATGTACCAAAATTTCAAATATTTTCTAAAACAAATAGAAATTTGATTGCTTTTGAAACTTCCCCCAGTGGTCATATAGAAAACTGCAGCTGCTGATACTTTGCAGTTTGCATCCAATTAAACAAATGAGGAAAAAGACTTGGAGGTGAAGCAAACAGGCTGTCATTATTGGGAAAGGATGCAACGCAAAAGAAAGAAATACAAATTAAATGGCCTGACGACTCAAAAATTCTCACAAAGACCCCAGTTTTATGTAATTTGGAAGTTATTACAGAAAAAGCAACTAATTAGATAAAAAATAACCAAGTTTTAAGAACCAAAGCCCGCATGAGCAAAAGAGAAAGCTAAGCTCTGTTGCTCCCAGCTGTTCTGACAGAAGATGCTCGGTATTTAAACGCTGCCCTAGAGGTCTTCGCCCAATCAGGTTCTTTGGACAATTAGGTACTAATCTGCAAACAAAAATGGAGGAAGAAAGAAAGGCAGAAAACCTTTTATTCCAGCAGAAAACATAAAAAAAAGCAAAGACAGAAAAATTATCCAAAAAATGAGAATTACATCCGAAGAGAAAACTTTAAAATACAGTTGAACTTTTTGTGTCTTCCTTTATGTTTTCTTTTTTTTTTTTTTTTTTAATGTAACACTAATAACAATATTCTCAAACTTATGACAATACAGTCAATCCAACTGGGGAATTGTTTTGATCAACTGTATGCATTATGCTAGTCACATCCACAAGCTGGTTTGGACTTAAAGATCAACAAAATTGGATCATTTACCAGCTGCAAGACAGATCCCAAATCCTCAGTTTGGTCCTTATGAAGGCATAACTCTGCGTAAGGGTCCGTTTTGTAAAACCCAAAAGACTAAGGAACCAGAAGGAAAGTCAAAACGTTTATTAAATCTCGAGCAGGTCCTGGCGGAGAGCCAGCTGTCTGCAGGAGTGAGAATTTCCCCTACCACAGCCACTGTTGGACCAAACAGCGGTTTTAATGTTAAGAAGAGAATAAAATGACTGAATATTTTCTTGATCAGGTGTTTTACTCCTCTTTTTTCCCGGGCGTTATGCCAGAAAGAACAAAGTGCAGGTAAATCTTGGCAGCATGGGGACTTTCTTCTGCTCTTCTTCAGCTTTAATAATAAACCTCTTGTTCTTAAATTGTCTCCTTCCTAGAATCGCATTGGGCATGGACAAAAAACCCAGATTTTTGTGAGATTATGCATAGATTATTTACCCAGCAAAGCAAGAACGTCGGTTTGATCCACATACCTACGAATTAGCAAAGAAGCGCGCTAAAAATAAAACAACATTTTTGGTAAGGAGTCCCATGTGGTTCAATTCACAGAAATGGATCTCATTCTTGGGTCACTAACTGTTGATGTGGTCAGTAATGAAAAAGGGTTTTGCAGGCGTGGACTCAAATTCCTGGTTATTGTACCATGACGGTATGAAGGACTGATGGAGGAGGGCCTCTTCTTCTTCTCTGGAGTTTGAAGCATTTTATGTTCACCAATAACATGACCTGCTTATATAGGGTTACCTCAGACCCTCAGCAACAATTAAATCAAACTCACCAAACAGAAAAGACACATCTTTAACTTAGTTACTGTGCAAAAAAAAAAAGGATTAAAAAAAAAATCATCCTCAGACCGATATCTACATTTTTCCTTTTTTTCCATCAGAATTTATTTATTTATTATTGTAATTTATTTCACCAAAACATGTCAAGCTTTTGACTCGCTTAATGCATTATTAATCCGTGATATTTTTTGTCTCCTTTAACAAAAAACTCAAAACAGAAAAATGTTTCTGGTTGGTTGAAACTTATTGCTGTGCAAATCATTTAAAAAGCTAATTATGACAATCACAGGTTGCAGGACCGTGCCTGAACACCAGCCGGAATTTATCTTTTTTTTTTTTCCTCTTTCATCTCAAAGTCCACCAACCGTTCTAGTTTGCACCAGACACACCCACCTCTCACATGCGCAGCACACACATTTCGTCACATCCTAATAATCAACTTTGCTTTAATCTACAAAATAATTTAAAACTGAACTCACCATCAAGGTTTCCCATCACAAACATTTAAACCAGAGCAATGTACACATCATCATACAAATCTCATTAACAACAGGAAACAGGAAGTGACCTCACATGTCAGAATTCCTTAGTTTTTTGGGGGTTTTTTTCTCTTTCTGTCTAAATGATTTATGGTTTTTACTCAAAAGTTCAAATCCTGTTTGGAATATATCTAATTTTTTATTTAAATTTAAGAATTTTTGAGTTGATTTGTTGGGTTAGGCTTTTTTAAGTTGGAAACATAGCAATTCTGATGTATCAACTTGCAGACAAATAGATTCATTAACATCTTTATTTTACTTGTCTGAAGTGGTTTCTGGCTCTAAAATGTATGGCTGGATAGCTTTGATATTGCTCTCTTTTTTGCTGCTACGCTAATGTTAGCTTGGGGCTGTGAGAAGCTGTAAGCTAGCAGCGGGAGAGTGTAAACACAAGAATGCCGTGATATTGATGTAGGGTTGCTTCCACCCACATTTTCTAATGAGCTCCTGCTGCTCTGCAGAAAGTATGTCTTAAAAAATGAAACAGACTTTTTGATTTTTCCTAAAAACCTAATGTTAAAAAGATAGAAATATAGTTGGAGTGGGATTCTTCCCCTACCCCTACATTTATTCCTCCAGGCAGAGAGTTATGGAAAAATTGTGTTTTCATATTTAGACGTCACTTGCATTTGATGACGTCATCAATAGTTGCTGGTCAGCTACGTTAACGCGGAGATACTAACGCTCAGAGATACATGATAACATCGGTTTATAATTTTAAAATAGTCATACTAAAACAAAGAAATGCACTTTTCCTCACTTTTCTTTTCCTCCGCGGCACAGTGCGACGCGGTTTACCCTGGCGACAGAGTACTCTGTATCCCTCTGCCGTAAGGGTTAGCTCCTAAAGGAACCATTTCGGACAACCCTGCCCCCTCAAATGCCCTTTCAACTGGAAGGATAGTGAGAAGCTGTAGGCGTAGAGCTATGCTGGCTCTTCCACCCCTCCATTGTGGCTCTCTGGTTTGAGCACAGTAGCCATAAGTGGTTCGATAATCGAGATCTAAACATTTTGACAAATTCCAGTGTTTTAGTGTGCCACATGGTTAAAAAAAAACAGTCAGTTAGCTCAGTTTTAATTTAAGAAAGTTAAATGTAAGAGTTTCTGCTAAGAAACACCACAAACATTTTATTTATTTTTTTATTGCTGACATTAAACTACCTACCGCTAGATTTGCTTCATCAAGATGATCGTACGTGACACAGGAAGTCTTTTATTTTGAAAAGGAACTTTAGTAAACCTCTGTTAAAATTATAAACTGTTTCATATTTGGGTAAAAAAAATCTATTTTTGTATTTGTATGTTTTTATATTTCTCACAAAAATAACAATAACGTAGATACAAATTCTTATTTTTCGATAGGATGTGGCTCCAAGACAGTAAGAAATCGACCCAAATGACCCTGTAAGTGTCAAAGGTCGCAGATCTCTGGCGTAGGGGAAGAATTCAGATTCTGTCTTTAAAGATAATGATTTCATTTAGAATTGATCAAATTGATATTTTACCTCAATTGCTCTGATTCCTCTGTTGTCCATACTGACTTTGAGAGCTACATCACAGTTTAGATTTTGAGCTTGATCTCTAAAGTCTGATCTAAATGCAGAAAACAGAGATACGATATCAGTTTATGATGAAGCTTCCCTTCAGCTTCCAGGTGAAAAGAAATTGATGAAGAGCAAGTTCTTTCTTTTCTGTTCAAACTTGTTGCTCGTGTTTTAAATCCTGATTTTGTTATTGGAGATTTTTTTTTTTTCCAACAAAAAGCTAAGACGTTCTAAACATCACAAATATAAAAAGTCCTTTTTGCCCTAAACTTTCAGTGCGCTCATTATTCACTCTGAACACACCATCCGCTTCCATGCGATGCTGCAGACATTCTTACACACTCCCGACTACTTTCCATCTTCCGCAGGGAAGGTCAGACCCGAACGCTTTCAAAAGCAAATTTGTATTCATCACATCTCCATTCACACCAAACAAACAAACAAACAAACGGACAGCCAGCAGTGATGCGTTATCTCTCGGCAGGTAGTCCGCTCATGAAGCCCGCCTCTTACTAGAAGCGGATTGTGCGAGTATACGACTGTGACATTTGTATTCCCGGCCTCATCGTTCCAGCTTGATGAGACTTCCCAGCCGACGTTGGCCGCGTCTCTCCTCTGGAGCGCAGGTTTCAGGCGTGCCAGTTGTGATCTTCTTCATCCTCTGAGTGGTTTGTTGCTGGTATTTGAATAGAGGAGGGAGGGAGGGGGGAATGAATGAACAGATTCTCCCGAGACAAAGAGGAATGTGCCTTCGAGGAGCACAACAATCGTGGAAAAACCTAAGTGAAAAGAGAGAAAGATGGAGACAGATGGAGGACTGAAGGGAAAAGGAGGATCTGAGAGAATAGAGGAGGCGGGGAGAAGTTTTAGCTCCAGAAAATGCAAGTTAAACCGCCTCGATGAGTCAGGCTTCCTACTGTAGACGTCCTTCATAAACATAAACAGAAGAACCTCACCAGATTTTTGCTCAGCTGCTTCCCGCAGCGTCTGCCGGCTCACACCTTGAAGGCGCAGCTGGTCTGACATTCATTTTCAGTCAGTTTTGAGCCCAAAAACGTGATATTTTTTTCAGTCAATGTTTTCAAAAAATCTCTGCATAAACCTCTGTAGAAATGAATGAATATGTCATCATCTCTGTAAAAAGTTTCATCCTGAAGATGATGAAATCTTCTCATAAGTGCTTCAGTTTCACATAATTATTTCTAAAAATTTCAGTAGCAAATGAGGCAAAAGTCCCTTTTTCTGCACACAAAGATCAATAAACAGTGAGGCAGCTCATCACAGTTCTTGCATAACAATCCTCTTTAGTCTATAAGAAAGAAATGACAAGATCTTATGAAAATCATTATTCTTACACATTTTTAGTATTTCTCAAGCTTTTCTCATAATTAAAACAATCCTTCATCCGGTAGAAGTGCTTCTTTCAGCCAGATCCAGCTTCGTCTCGAGTGCGTGGACGTCGGACCCCTCAGCTAGTTTGTCACGGGCACCAGCTGGTGAGGGGATACAGCAGGCAGTGAACGGTTTTAAACCTGCGGGAGAAAAGAAACGAGAACAGGTTCAGGTCTAAATCTGTGACAATGTCTGAAACAAATCAATCAAAAAGACTTTAAATGTAGTTTTTTCAGTTTAGAGACACATAAAAATGGTGTTTTGTGGGGGTTTTAGAATGCTTTTGTGGCTTTTTCTCATGAATTAGGACTTACATAAAGAAAATTATGCTGAAAACTGCATTTTTGAGTATTTTCTTCATTCAAAATGTTATGAATCAGGAGTAGATGAAAAAACACAGTTTAAAAAAGATCATGTTTGTTACATGGAAAATGCAATGGGTGGGGCACAAGCGCCGATCTGATGCATCCACTTGCAGACAAAAAGATCCATGTATATCTTTATGTTCCTCGTCTGAGCTGGCAACTGGCTCAAATCTGCACGTCTGGATAACTCTCATATTGCTCGCCGTTTTTGTTGCACCAGTTGGGGATGGGAGGGGCTAGCGGGAAAGAGCAATACAGGATATCTAGACAAATTTCTAATGAACTTGAAGAAACTAATTTATAGAAAATGACACAGGTTTCATGATTTTAGCTTAAAATTGCATGAATATATTTAAAAGACTACGGGGAATGATTTTAAAATAGATCAAGAGATTGTCAAAATGAGAGTTTAATCTCTGTCAAAGCAATAAGTAAGTGACAGGAACAAGGACATGAAAACATGTCAGCTATCAACTCTCTGATTTCTAGTGAACAGACTCTTCAGTTATAATAAATGCAACAAAATGGCATCCAAAGATGATTAGAGCTATGGTACCAACTCATTTTCTCTTCATTCAAAAAAATGGATTTTTTTTCAAGTATTTCCTGAAATTTGAAATATATTATTTGTGCTTTACTAATGTGCTCCATTATAAGTTTTCAGTATCTTTGGAAGATCCTCTTCTCAGAGGAACACTCACTGCAAATTCATTTTGAAAGTTTAATCCTTAAAAGAAGTAAAAAAACAGGGAGAAAACAAGGAGAGCTGAAGTGCTGACGCACATGTGAACGTCATGGAAAAAACAAGCTGTTTGTTTTGCTCCTGTGATCCTGATTCAGAACTTTTTTTCTTTATTTTTTTAAACAAGAACTTATTCCTTTATCTCAGTTTACAAAGGAAAAAAAATCAAAGGCCAACTTCAGCCTCGTGCATGCCAATCTGTAAAATTATTGTCTATTAAATCCGTCTGTGGCCTAAACAAGATGACCGTTCTGCCACTGTTCTAATTCACATCATGTTTGTTTTATAATTCCTTTTTTAATTTATAAAACAGAATGATTAGATGCATTTTATGGAGTTATTATATCCTGTAAAGCCTCTTCTCTGTCTCATCCCTCCATCCTCTCAGTGTGAAGCAGAACTTTGTTCTGGGGTTCAGACTATTTCCTGCACTTTGTGTTGCACTTCTGTGCAGGTGCAGTACAGATGGAGCCGCTGAGCCTGTTTAACTGCAGACTGTTAATGTAGACATTACGTTATCTGCCTCTTTATTCTGTCCTCTCAGCATTCAGTGGCTCGCGGTCACATTAAAATGATAGACAGCAAAGCAGCCTTAACCACTGCGCCAGGATCGACTAATGAAGATGTCATATAGACTCAAACACAAAGATGCTTTATTGGTCCTAAAAATTCAGCCAGAGGTTTTTGTTCTTGTTTGTTAGGCTGCTACTGGCCAACAGGGCCTCTAAAGACCTGTTTCCATTTCTGCAAAGAACAGAACGACAGCATAAGCACACACACACAACACCAAAAAAAAAAAAAAAACGGGACATCAAAGTCAGTTAAATTTTCAAAAATAGAAAGAATGGGCTCAAAATATCTAAAAAAAAATAGTTCATAATCCACAAACGAATCCAAAGAAGTGTTAAAATTTTACGGGATTATGCACAGGGCGGCCATTTTGTGGCAAAATTTAAATTTGGCCATTTTCGAAATTCCTCGCAATATGGGAAGAAAAACGTTTGTTCAAACAATCTTCACAAAATTTCCCTCACATGGTACAAGGCTAAGTCTACAACCACAACCAAAGGTTTTGTTGACCTTTGACCTTGTAAAAAAGCCACCATCTTGAATTTAAAAAGAAAAAAATAAAATCACATTCAGACCCAGTTAGCAAATTTAAATCCCTAGGGTTATAATCTATTGCTTTATAACTCTTCACAATCATTGAGAAGCTACTTGGAAAAAACGTTGGGAATTAGAAATTGTAGGCTTTGAACAGCATTAGGGTAATGACCTCACAAAAGTGGCGTTTCCCTGTTGCTCGCATATTTTTTTACCGGAATATTATGATAATTTAATGTATGGATCCCTGGCTCAAACTGAGTGAAAGGACGTGACATACGATATGAAAATATAAGATATCTTTGTTGCCAAGGAAATCCAAAAGTTTTTCTTTCGACAATTATTCTAAAGGTGACATTGATCTGTTTGTCATTCCTAAGGGACCAAAACATAACATGGTTGCTATGGAGGAAAAACAAAAGAAAAGCCACCATTAAAAAAAAAAAAAAAGTGTTTTTTTCATAAACTTGTCACATGGAGTTGTGACTAGGGTGGCTGGAGTGAGGGGGAAAATAAAGCTTAGCCACTCAGTCTTTGAGGCTGGTCTAAAGAGGGGGCGGGCCTCAGCCGTACAACACCGATTGTGCTTTTAAATTTCTTTCATTTCTGTCTTCAAGAGACCTCGTGATGCATATTTATTTTTTCCAACCTCGTCTTGTATTTGCATTTTTTCCCCATTGATCCAAACAGATGAAGACTAAAATATCTCCTTCAAGGCCCCGTATATCGAGCTGAGCTTTGCAGGAGAGGTAAATGGGAACACCGTTGTGGTATTTTTGATAGAACGGTCAAACGGCTAAAGGTGGCAAAGACTGGGAGAGACAATCTGTAGCACTATTGTGTTACATCAAATTGCTTTTACCTCTGGGAGGAGAAAACAAGAGTTGGAGCTTTGGCGTGTCATGTTTTCACAACAGATCATGTCAGGAGCAAGAAAAGAACTGAAGCTCACAATGGAAAATACTCGAACAGGTAATAAAACTACAAGATGCCAAAATCCAGAAAGAAAAAAACAAGATTACTAATACCATCTGTTTAAATATCATGGTGGAACATTTTGCAGCTCTATTGGAATAGTCATTTAGAGCAGAGGTTTGCAGCTTGACCCTAAATTTACACTGCTCCACCTGCAGTGCATCTCCGTGAGCAGCTCACTCCCCACCCTCAAGTTTCTCCATGAGAATGCAGCGTTGGACATCGTATCCCACACATCTGTCCTCCCAGACTATCCTCTGTTGGTTTTATTCCCTCCCCACTGGACTGGATTCATTCATTCGTCTCAAGCTGTGCTAAGTTTTTCCAGCTAAAATGCTTTTGATTCAAAGCCTCCTCCACCACTGCAGGTGGTTCCTCATTTCCATAATCTGCATTCTTTCCTTTTCCATCAGTTTGGGATTTCTATGCACAACTCAACCCACCCTGTTCTCCTGACTCACCAACATTTCAACTTATAGCGATAATTGTCTTTTTATTATTCATAATCTGAATGCTTATAAAAACAAATTTATTTTCAACATTAGCTTAATTTTTTTTCTTTTCCCTCTCACAATAAAATGTCTCCAGTATTAAACATGACTGTATTTGCTGTATTTTCATTTCTATGGTGATCTCAAGCATAAAAATATTAGTATTATGAAGCCATTTTAATAACAACATATTGAGAACGTTTGACAGTTTATGAAACAATTTGATCATCTTTTGATCTATTTTCAAACCGTTCCAAGTGTTTTTTTAAAATTCCTGTGTTGTTTTCCAGGACATAGTTTCTGCAGAGCGGCAGGAGATGGTCAGAAATTTACCTCTCATTTGCAGGTGGGATTGTTGTCTACACTGCCCTCTCTTCCCGCTAGCTTATAGCCCCTAAAACCCCCAACCCAACTTTAAGGGAAGTACAAGTCACACCTTTGGGAGAAATATATTCAACAAAATACAGGAACAAAAAGGGCCATTTCATCTTGAATAGCAAATCCTAATAACGGAATAGAGCAAACTAATAGATAAATACATGCACACTTCACTACAGTAACACGTTGATGTTTGTTTAGCTTTATCGTTTAGCTTCTTGTGGTAAACTCTAGATTTATGTCAGTTGGTACTGACAGCAGCTCAGAGGGTCAGTAGCAAATACCGTATTTTCCAGGGTATACATTTTTTTTTTTTATAGACTGGCCAGGGGTGGGACTTTTCAGGGGCAACTGGAGTATTGAAGGTAACTATTGCTCTGAAAATCAAAAAGCATGACTGAAAGATCTCATGAACAATATGGAGACGTGATTAGACATTTTTTGCTCCTCCTACTTATACTCAGATGCGACTTATACTCTGGAAAATACGGTACTGATCAACATCTACAGTGCCCTCTAGTGGTTGTTGCTATTTATTTTCTAAAGAATAGAATATAAGACGTACCTGAGTATAACTATGCAAAAAAAAATATATATATACATTATATTTTGAAAAATACGGTACACAAAATGCAGTTTTGAGCTTAAATTTCTAAATTTGTTACTCATCAGAAAAATGCCACAAGTGTCAAAAAACACCAAAACATATGATTTATTGAGTGGAACACCACAAAGCTTTAGTATCATTAAGACTTTTATAAAAAGGATAACTAAAAATAAACAATTTCTCGCACTTCTTGATTTTAAAACAAAATATATTTAAAACCAACCTGGAAGGGTCCTCCTCTCTTGAAAATCTTCCTTTCACCTCTATGCTGTTCATTTTGTTCTCAAAGATCCCGTAGCTCAGAGTGACCTGTACGGAGCAGACGAGGTAACAGGAAGTGAAGCAGCTGGATGGCTTTCTCTGTGTCCGAATTCCTTCACTACACACTACTCGGTGCACTAAATAGAGCGTTCCAAATCTACAACTGTCCTTGAAATTACCCAGAAGTCTCTACGAAAAACCAGTGTGCATCAATGCTCACTAGATTGCCAAAATAGACCACAATGCTTTGCGTTTTAACGATTTTTCTTGTAAATACATTGTATTTTAATTTACGAACATTAGGTTTTTACTTTAGGAATCAGAGAGTAGGAAGTGAATTCTGACACAGGCTGGGTGTGTGTCCCCACCTGCTGCGGTATGCTTCTTTGCCGTACGAGGAGCAGGTTTTCCAGGTGTGAATGGAACAAAGGACAGTGAACCATGGAGATGCCGAGCCGCTTCTCTACGATGAAGCCCACAGTGCAGTCATCCGGGAGGCGGATCTTGGATGATGTCTGCTCGAACCTGGAGCCGCTGAAATGCACATCCACGTGTTTTATCTCACTTTCTGCTTCATTTCGACCACATCTTTACATCTCTATCTTTCAGTGGGAATTTTTTTGGACAACTTAAAAAAAACTGTTTCCCATTAAGTGCTAATGAGATGCACATTAATGTTGACCTTTTCCAAAGAACAACATAAACTTGGGGATTGATTCTGCCTAATCTGCCCCTGGGCAGCTATTAGCTCTTGGTGAGCATGGGAACATGCAGCTTTTCAGAAAGATGGATGTGTCATCAACTTCAAATGTGAGTCAGATTTATGTTTTGATTAATGCCATCAGGGTTTTTAACTCAAGAGCCTCTTCTTGTACCTTACGCATCCTATTGTTTTCTAAATATTACATTTTTTTGTTATCATTAAACTTTCTTTGTCTCTTTTCGGAGATCTGCTAGTTTTTTTTTTTCTCTCAGGGAAAGAAAAGAGGCTTTTCAAACTCAAATTATCCCCTTTTTTGTATCACAAAGCACCCTTTGTGTGAGCCTCAGAAATAAATTATAAAATGCTCAGTGTGATAAATTACCTACTATATTTCAAGCAAACTTCAAGTCAATTTCCAGGGCTGGAATTAAAAAGAAGTGGCTGCTTGGGGGCCAGGAACTCTAACTCCAAACTTTGCACTTAATTAAGTTGGAGAACTTTGGGATCTATGACTTGAAAACAAACACAGCTTTGTCAAAAAAAATACAAATACAATACAAGCTGCAAAACTTACAATGCATCTGATGTGCTGCTTTATTTACCATCAATTTGTCAGTAATACCTCACTCCAGGTTATCATAAAAAGTAATGTAAGAATGTGTAAAGATAGTCAGAATCATGTATGCCTTATCGCACACTGGTTTGGAGTCCAGAAGCAGTTCTCCTCTGGATCAGGATGATGACCATCACTCATGCCTGAGGGGCAAACGAAGAACAGAAACAAACAGACGGGCAAATCAATAAATACCTGGCCCATGGAATCATCTTCTCTGCAAGCCTCCGGCTCAAACAGAAACCCGCTCCTCCCGTCGCAAACCAGAACCGCACTTCTCTCTGACGGACACACACACACACTGGTTTCAATGAACAGAACACACAGAGACCCAGAGGAGCAAAAAAAAAAGACAAAAAAGCAACTCCCCAGCTTTGGTAGATAATTGACAAGTTTGGCATAAAAGGTGTTTGAATTTGTGGCTTAACTTCTGCTGGAGCAGCATCACCAACAGATTATTTCCACTAGGAAATTGTCGCTTTATTTAACTGAGCTGACTCACTTTTGGTCGTCTAGGCAATAAAAGCTGCTTGGTCTTCTTTTTTGGATGTTTAAAGATAAAAACTAGGCAGATACACATTTACAAATACTGGTTTACCTGAACTATGAGAGATAAAATGAGGGAAAAAAATCCAGAGACTATTAATTTTTTTGAAAATGATGATAGAAAATAAGAATTTATTTATTAACTATAGTCATCTCTAAACTTTGTTACATACATTATGTCGTCAATGATATTTTCTATGAGTCTTCACCATGTTTTCGCACACATTTGCTGGTATTTTGGTCCATTCCTTCATGCAGATCTCCTCTAGAGCAGTGATGTTTTGGGGCTGTTGATCTTTAGGGTTGAGACCCAGAGATCACTCCAGGACCTAGAGGTTTACCCTTCCCAGCCTAGAACACGTCTATAATTTTGTTTATGGTGCGTTTTGACAGCTCTTTGATCTTGTCCATCGTGGAGTTAGTGTCCAGATTAAAGCAGTCCGGACAATTTGGGTGAGCATCTCTACTCAAAGTTAGAGTTGTCATGGTGCAAGTGGGGTGCAGACTGATTGTATATTCATTTCATGTAGTAGCAACTACAGAATCTATCAGCAACAACAATGGAGATGATCCAGCAGCTCATTTGTTCTGTTTTCCTTTTGGTACTTTGTATGTTTTTTTTATTTTATTTTGTTATTATTTTTTTTATTACTTCTACAAGTATTCATTGTTTGTGGGTTGTGTCTGTGTGTGTTATTGGAGGGAAGGGAGTGGGTAGAGGGTGGATTGGGTTTGTCTTTTTTTATTGATTTTGCTTGTTTCTGCTTTTAATTGTAAAGCGCTTCAAGCTGAACAAGTATGAGAAGCGGTCTTTTATAAATATAGTTTGATTGACATGCAAAGCAATAAATGTTGTTCGAGAAAAGAAGAATGCAGCTGTTTTCTTTTTATCTTGCGATCAACAGTTGCTCCATCCTAACCAGTCCATTATATTTTCTATGGACCAACAACCAACAATGGCCCAAAAATGGTACCCATCAGTCCAGCTTAATGGGTGCATTTTATGATAATTCGTATAAAGAAAAGAAAGATATCAAAGAGGTACCTGTAGTACATCTCTTTGGAATCTGAAAGGATGACTTACATTTTGCGTTAATATTTACATATATTATTTGTCTATGTCGGTGGAAATATGCTGTAACTGACCATGCTTGAAACAATGAATGAATAAACTGAAACTGAATGATGGAAGCGTTTAAATTAACAGACTAGACTGAACCGTACCGCAAGTTCAAGTTTTATCTCATAGTCACATCCCCAAATTCAAGAGGTAGACCCGTGCTGGTGCTGCAGGTTTTTGTGTTGTTTGGGACTGGGGAGGGTTATAAAGAGGAGTGGTCGCCCTACGGGGAAAGTAAGTGTGATTTGCAGTTCCTTTAAAGCTTAAGTCGCCACCTCAGATTTTTAAAATGCTCACAAATACGACTAAAGTCTTTTTTTTTTTTCATTCAGTGCACTTGCAGGAAAAAGCTATTTTATTAACAAGTTCACAATTTTAAATTTAAATTTTAAAAGTATTGCATTAGTTTCAACCTTATTAAATAAAAAGAGATTTGGAGTCAAAGTGATCAAATTTTGCAAATCTTGCTCCCAACTTTTTCTTTCTCAGCTCTATTCCGATAGTCTTGGTGTCATATATTTCCATCTGGGCACAAACTATTACTTTCTCCTGCATGGTCAGTTTTCAAACAGTTGGGATATCTGTGAAATAAAAGAGATGCTATCCATACATCACTACCAAATCCAAGTTTCTGATTGGTCAAACTTTGACCTGGTTTAACTTGAATTTGTACATAAACCTAAAAACGGTCGTAAAAAATGATGTATCTGCTTGTGAACGCAAGAGTTTTTAGTGCAGAATCCTGAAACGCACATTTATGTGTGTTTATATAGACTTGTCATTGTTGGTGGCCGCTTGTATGAGGACGATGGGAAAACAAAAGAAGCACGCCAGCAAACCTAAAGGTGGCGATACATGCATTCATCCTGGACGACAAATCCTTTAAATGTAAAGGAAATGACTTTAAACAGAAACATAAAGCTACCTGAACACACAGGAGAATTAGCATACAACAATCTCTTCCTATGTCACACACTTCTGGGATTTACAACAATTGTTGGTGCCCCTCTGTTTTTCTCTCTCTTTTTTTTGTAGTCTTGTTCATCTCACAAATCTTTTCTCCTCATTAGAGGTTTTTTTTAATGCTCTTCTCCCCCCTTTCTTTCTAAGCCTTTGCGTTCCTGTTCCTTTTCCTCCCCTCTTTCTCCTCGCCGCCTCACAACACTGACAGGAAATCGAAAAAGACAGGCAGCAGTACGTGAACAAAAAGGAGAAAAGAGGAGACGGAGAAGAGCTTGACGTTCATTTTTTTTTTTTTCTTCTCCTGAAAATTGGAACAGAGGGAAGAAGGAATGGGAAAAGAAAGCAGAAGGGAAACACGAAGAAAAGACTAATAAAGATCTATTTTGACGGATAAATGGGTGCAATCAGAGCGCAGAATGTGACGCCAGGCAGATGGAGGGAGTCGCTTTGAGAAATGAACGACTGAGATTGAAAAGTGCAAAGAGCTTACAGGAATCATGATGCACTTTAACTCAATAAAGGCCTTAATTCTGAAAACGCAGTGACACACACCACAGTTACACATGTGAACAGCTCTATGTGCATCACACACACACTCCTGCAATTAAACCACTACATGCAGGAATGATAACAATAGACAAAATAATTAAATGTATCCTTAATGGCACATTTTACGCCTCACTTCATTCAAACATATAGACTTAATTGAATCAATTATCATCTCCTTTATGCTAAAATGAAAATCAAGAGTAAATGATGGGATTTCTGAAGGGCAGTGGTTAACCCAGCTCTGTCATATTCTGGCATAAAATCTTTAGAAAGAAATCTGCTCTTTACTCTGCATCCTGGAGAGAATTTTTTTGAGAGTGACGGCTTGGAGAGAAAAATATTTTAAAAATAGTCTGGTTCATCTTTGTTGTTGGTCATCTTGAGTTAAACACACAGAATTTAAGAGATGTATACTGAGAATTGTATGCTTTCTACTCCTCCTATTTGATTTCTGCAGAAGAAATTTCAGAAAATAAATGTCAAATCTAAAACTCTGCTGCACTAACTTTCTTTTTATAGAACTGAATGTTTAAGTCAAACTAAAGTCTCTTATTGTTTCAGTGGGATTCCAAAGCATTCATAGTGAGGGTCAAAAGCAGAAAGAATGAAGTGAATGTTCAAATATTAAATATTCATCTGCACAAACAACTGCTGGTAAAGGTTTTATTTACACTACTCACAACAAGATGGTTTTTTACATGCTTTTCCTTTGTGGTCAAAATTAAAAAAAATATGTAAACATTTCCTTTGATATTACTAATAATCAATGAGAAGAAACCCAACATTCTCATTTATTTGACATTTCTTACCCCCAAAATTAAGACAATAATAAATGTAGCCAAAAAATTGTCTCTGTCAATAGCAGGTAGTTCCATCATTTGCCACAATGACAGTTTGACAGCAACATCTCCTAATGTTCATTTAAAGGCCTGGTCCTTGTGATGGAAAATATACGTTTACGTATACATTTCATCTTTACAATTAAATGTGTCTAACCTTTGTGCACAGCCGTGAGGCCACAAGCTTTATTTTCTTATTGTCAGGACGCCTTGATCACAGTGTATAAACATTTTGACTTCATTAGAACATCTTGTCCATATTAGATATGGCGCTTACGTTCCTATCCTAAGTTTCTGATTAAAGTTGTTTGTATGGCTCTATAAAATACGAATGTCCTTCATCACAGGCAGGGCTCTGCAGACCTCTCCTCCATGCTTGCAAGACGTGTACTTTTCTCTGCTCTGTTTTAATAAACATTCTTAAAACCGCTTGACAACATTTCTTTATTCCATCGGATCCAACTATTTTTCCACCACATCCTACAGGAGTTGACGGCTATATCATGGGTAAAAAATTAGGACAATCTGCCACACGCGCTAAGAACGCTCTAACTTTTGATCGATAAATGCATGTTTGTAAAATAGCTTTGATACAGACGTCAACTGCCACTCAGCGGCGAGTGCCAGCGTTCGCTCCACGGCCCGATCTTGCACTGACTGTTCCACAGCCATTGCACGACTGTACCACTGGTACCACACCCAGACACCCGTAGTCTAAATTTTTGTGCAGTTCCAAAATTTTGTACCGTGTGTATGGGCGTCATATCTCGACGGTTGCCCTACCAGTCCACTGCTAACAGCGTCTGTCCCATGGGGATGGCATTTTTTCCGTGCTCCAGCCGTGATCTGGCCATGAAAGCCAGTGGGACCAGCTCTTTACTTTAGATGTTGTTCTGAAGCAATGTGCTACAGGTGCTACGTGCAGTTCTGCTAGATCACTTGGGGGTACGATCATCCAGTCTCTGTTTCAGGTGGTCCTAGATGTGCTCTATAGGGTTCAGGTCAGGTCATTGCTGCTCATACCAAATAAGGCCAAATGAGGCCCATGAAGTTGAGCTGTGAAAATCTGGCATGAACAGAAAGTTGGGGGGGATGATGAGCAAACCTGGACACCATGTTGACCTTGGCGTGTCTCTCACCTCGACTTCTATGGAAACCCTCATTTCTGTGCAAGGTGACTCAACTCTCATCATCAAACAGGATGATAGACCATTGCTGTATTGTCCAGTCACATGGTCTTGTATCCAGTGCAAAAAGTAGAGTCATCAGTAGCGGTCATCTGGTATTCAAGTCAAAGCAGTGGAGTTGGTTATGAATGGTTTGTACCCCTCAAATCTGGTAAACAGGCCTTCAGCTGTGTGACATTTGCAAAACCATGTCAGAGTACATTGCTCCTGGTTGGTCATGGTTGTTGGTTTGTCACAAACTCTGTCAGTAGTTATGTGTTTTAATGCCAGTCTGCTACAGACACTGAGACTCACCAAGTTCACCTGCAACCTCTGACTGCCCACTACTAACCCAAAGGCGCGCTATGACCAGGAGTCGCTGCTCATCTCTGAAGTAATGTTGTGAGTTCATGGATATTGGAATAACTTCCCGGTAAAATCTGCTTTTAATACTCATAGAATGTTGAAATTGATGCCACATTGAAACATGTTTTTCTTTTAGAATTGTTTGGTTTTGGCCCAATAAGTAATGCACACTGTACACAGTGAGACTGTTATGTGAAAAAAACACAAATTGAGGGGTGTCTATCACCCCAAGATAATTCCCTCCCTATCCCAAAAATCTGTAAAGTGAAACAAAGACTGACATTCACTAAGTTGTTCCCTATATCTTATTGTGAGTAGTGTAAGTTTATTAATCTTGAGTCAAAATGGTCTTTAATGTATTTTTGTTTGTTTGAAGTTTTATCTCCCATCACCAAAACATACAAGACACTCAAACCCAAAAACCTCATGACTTTAGCTATCTGTACCGTTTGGTTTCCCTCCAGCAGCTCTTGAGCGGTGATGGGCTTGTCCAGGCTCGGCTTTCCCACATAGACGTCCCCCTCCTGAGGGAAGGCGGAGAGCAGGGAGAGGAGGGCCGCAGGGTTCACATAGTTGTCGTCATCCACATGGCAAAACCACCTAAAAACATTAAATGCGGCTCCAGTCAGTCCTGGATCTTCAGACCACCTCACTAGGGCTGTGGATCGTTGCTTAGGTGGCGATCCACGAATCAAGCGCAACGATTCACGAGTTGAACCACGATTCTTACTTTTTAATATTATGTTTATTGCTATGAGAATATTTACTAGATGGAGGAAAATTGAAATTATTTGTATTAATCACCAACATTTATACATTTAATTAGAGCAATAGATCAGAATCAACAAAATTGATTTAAAAAAAACCAAAAAGATTCAGATAGAAAGAAATTTTGTTGTCATTTTAAACTTTTTTTTGTCAGCCTTCTGGTTAAGTTCAGCAGTAACATAAACAACATAAAGAGGATAAAAATTACTGCTGTTTTGGATCATTTAACAACAAAACTTAAAAATGTTTCGAACATTTTTTTTATCCTCAAAGTTCTTCAATATTTTTCGGTGTACAACCCGTGTGAAAAAAGTATTTTTTCCCTCCGCAGCAGAATCATCTGATTCACGTTGATTACATCTGCCTTTCAGCAGCGCGAGGCTGAGTTTCTTCAGAATAAGATGGAGTTTCGTTAATTGCTTCAACTGTTGAAGAGTTATCATAACCAAAATAAGGTAAACAGTGAGATAAAGCTCAGATGTTAAAGCTAATTCATTTTTTCAGAAGTTATGTCACTGACTAGAACTTCAGTCTCAGTTTTTGAACGGAAAAAAACTCTTGCTACTTTACTTTGAAAACCGGAAGTTTCTCTGCAACTAAGACGTGTTTACTTTCGGTTACTAACGCGGCTCTTTCGGCTTTGTTTTAGTTCGTAAACTTAAAATAATACATTAATCTGAATTCCAGAAGAAAAATACATCATTACCAGATAATATTCTGATCATATTTTACTACAATTTACTATATTTATAAAGATCGCAAATCAGGCGATCTTGGACGTCACGAATATTTGTACTCGGATTTTGGGAGCAGATCGCGAATACCCGAGCACCCGGGTACTCGTTACAGCCCTACACCTCACTGCTTCTCTGTTGAGCAACAAAACCCAACAAGTCCGATCCGTGGCCTTAAAAATTGTTTTCTTCAAGCAAGAAAACAAGTTATTTGCAAATCCAGTTTAAAGATGAAAGCCTGCCTTTATGTTTGTCTTTCAGATCTTGTTGGTTCAGATCATTAAGCCCGATTTAAAGGCTTTCTTTACCATTTCATTAAAATAAAAAGGAACATCTTCCATGTAACAGTAAATCCACTGAAAATGTTTAAAGACACAAAAATATTTTTTTCAGCAGAATCTGTAGCAGAAGGAAGGTAAACTTTCTTTTTTCTCATTTTTTCCAGCTTTTTGACTTGAAGTAAATCAGCTCACCTCAAAGCCAAAGACATAAATGATCTTCTTTTTTTTATTCAGGTTAAACTTAGATGCTAAATGTAGAGTGAGTCAGATTCTTTAGAATGGACTTTCTCAGAAAGAACCGACTGATGTGCTGTCATTACCCATGTTATTTTACCTAAAAGCACAAATGAAATCAGAGAGGTCGTGCCATTGCGTTCTGAAGGGTTGTTCCATTTAAAAATAAGCATATACCTGTACTTAAAGTGCAAATGGAGGGGAAAAAAGTTGAAGCAAAAAATAAAAAAAAAAAGCTGAAATCCATATAGAAAATAAAATTGGACAGTTCTTCATAGACTCTCTGTAGATCTACATTCACACCACACTCGGCAAGGCGCGTTCAAGCGACCATGTCCAATGAAAAGTCTATATTACAACCGTTTTTGGGCTCTACCTACTAGTAATGGGTCATGCTCGAAAGCATTGATTCTAAGACTCGCTTCCTGGTAGGGAGTTGAAATAGTTGCCTTGCTGCGTGCTCGCTGCCTGCTCAATCACACCGTTGGTGTTAGTTTCAAAGATTTCAATAAGTTTCCAAATTAAGTCAACAGCACAAACGCCATCTGAGGACCGCCGAGTGCGGTGCATTGGTCTGGCAGAAGCGCGATTTGAGCAGCACGAGTTCAAATATCAGAACAATGGGGAGGTTGCCAGATTGCCTCAACCAATCAGGGAGTCAGCTATGGGTGGAGTAAATGGAGGACCGATCCAGTTGTTCTCATCTTGAACTTCCATCCATTTTCTTATCTCTTTCAGGGCCGTGGGGTTGCCTGTTGTTAAATTCTTTAAAAGGAATAAATTAAAAGCTTAAGTAGTAAAAAATAAACAAAACAAAAGAACTAGCATGCCAACATTTTAATAAATTATTAAACAAAAGAATGGTTTGTAATAAATGCAAAAAATTTGGCAATTCTCAGGCTTTTCATGTACACTACGCATTAAAGATTTTTTAACACACAAACCCTTATTTTTTGCAAGGCTACAGTGAGATACACAATCAAATCCCTTGTAAAGAGTCAAGAATTGAGACCGGAAAGAGCCGATTCTCTCCAGGGAGTCGAACTGAAAGAATCAGTTACTACCTACAAAACAGGTGGCCATCGAACGTGTATTGACAGTCAAACCTTGACCAATCAGAGACTCATATTTGGTAGTAACGTATAAATTCCTTTCAATTCACATAAGTGCCAACTATTTGAAAATTGATCATGGAGGAGAAATGAATAATTGCAATCTGCGGCTGACCGGAATTATATGACGCCAAGTATTTCATATATCCGAATAGAGCTGTGAAAAAACAAAATTTGCACCGTTTTGAAATTTCGCACCAAACCTCTTCAAACTGTGTTCAACAGTGTTGATATCTTTAGATCTGCTGGCTGGAGAGTTGAACTTCTTCTTCTTCTGGAACTGAGCTAAAACATCCCTTTTACTTTCAGTAATGACATCCTTTACACTAACAATTCCTCCAACCGTAACGTACACTTTCCATTATTAATGGTCCATTTTAGAGGCCTCAGCCAGACTCTACCATCTGGACGAGCATTCGGGACATTTGATATGTCACATCGCTGAATTCCACAGTTTGATGTATATATATATATATAGAGAGAGAGAGAGGGAGAGAAATACTTTAATGTATGGTTTTAATGTATTTCTGCTTTTAGTATGCATCTAAAAAAAAACTTTTTCTGGTATTATACCAGGTCTTGTTCCAGAACAAATAAAAGCCTTTATGCACCTTAATATTTAATGAAGCAACACTAAAGTATTTCTTACTACACTCGGTTTTGAAAATTTGTTGTAGGAGGAACTATGGAAACCCTTTTGCCTCCAGAAGAAAGTCTCCTTTTTGGATGTTAAAAATATACTTCTTTATCTTTTTATTGCTAGCTTAACAATGTATTTACTCATAAACAGAATTTCTGCTTCTTCGTTTCCTGTAGCATGCAGATTTCCCTGAAGTAAATCTCTTGCTGGAGAAGGGACGGATCGTAATGGGTTTCACCTTTTGTCTGAGGCCATGAAGCCGTCGTATTCTGCAGACATCTTGCAGGACAGCGCTTGCTGACTGTGATCTGAGTGGCAGCCGGTTACCACCATGTTATAACCTGAATGGAGAGAGGGATAGAGAAGAGGAACGTCTGTCAAGAGCTTTTCAATTCAAATGTGTTGCACGGGACTGCAGCTGCACATAATGAACTTTTGTGCGGTATGTTAATCAATAACCTTTTCTTGTTGATAGGTTCCAAAAAAAAGAGCTCCACAAAGGGATAGAAAGATAGAGGACAGATAGTTTAAGAGAGAGTGAATGGAAATGGGAGAAAGTGAACAATCGAAGAAGAAAAGTGGAGGGGAAGATTAATGCTATCAGAGATTGCTGTTTGGGAGAGAAATCGGGCGTAGAGAGCGGGGTGGAGAATATGTATGTGGAGGCTCAGACATAACTCAAATGTGGCTGCTGAATTCCAAAACTGCAGGCATCAATCTTTCGCACTCCTCTCCTAAACTCTCCACGAGCTTGCAGAGCCTGACTGCACTGCTCACATTTGCACACAGTCAGTCACTGATGCATGGTGATAAGGTCTGGCTTGCAGTTTGTATTTAAACTTAGCTGTCACATCAGCTCATGAAATAGACAGGAAGTGAGAAGCTCATCTCAAGCATTACAATGGAAAATTTGCCGCCGTGTTATTGGAAGCGCTAATAAATATGTATGGTCGTTTTCTCGAGAGCGTTCTCTGTGTTGGGAAGTGTGTTCGTTTACCCGACTGTCTTTTCCTGGATGGATGGGACCTCCTGTGTGGCAGCCTTTCTTATGATGAAACCAAGGAGTAACTCTTTGGCTTTTAGATTAAAGTGTTTTGATTTACTATGGGCGCAGTTCAACAAATAACCACTAGGGGCTTACTTGACAAAAGAGTCGGGCCCTGCTAAATGCTCCAAGTGTAGAAGATGAATGAACCTTTTAAATGGTACCAAAGCATTTCTTGTGCTTCTGAATAGATACAAAATAAAAACTATGAAACATTAAATGCGTGTGAAATAAAGGATTGGTCTTTGACAGGACAGATATTCACCTAACACCTTAGTACGGGGTATTGACCCATACAGGTGCTGCGTGATTTTGGCTCGTCTAGGGCCTGTGGGGGGGTTGACAGGAGGGGATGCATCTTAAGGAGAGCCAACACATTCCCAAGTCGTCATATATTGAGATGTTTGGTTAAGAACCCCTCCACGTCAAAAATTGATGTTTTGGGTGATCCCAACTCATTGTTTTATGAATCGTTGGGTGTTCCCATTAAATCACAAGTCCCAACCTTCGGGCCGTGAACCATAACCGGTCCAGTGCCAGGATGCGGAGCGCACCGGTAACCTAACCCAGTAACTGTACCCTATGCCTAACCTGATACCGGTTCACGTCTGGTACCGTGTCCGCTGCCGGGTAAGGGTACTGGCTGCATCCTGAGTCTGAGTCCGCGTGCGGTACTGCATCCGGTCGTGTGCATGGTACCGCGTCCCGAGGATTGTTGACCCTCGATTTTACAAACAGCCAGCACGTTAAAAAGCGACGAGTCGGAGACACCCGAAACATCAGTTTGTGACGACTTGGGAATGAGAACGTGTTGGGAAAACATAAGAAAGTCTTTGCAAGGATATGTTGAAAAAAATCGATTAGAATCGATTAAGCTTAATAGATCAATAATCGAGTCACAAAAGATATAAATCGATTTAGCACATAAAGCTAAAATTCGTTAGCTTGATACTAACATTGAATGGGATTTTCAATAGGGAAACACTTATCGCGTAAACAACACTAACAGGGTCTGGGTTTGAGGGGTTATAAAAATGTAAAATCTGCACGACTGTATGCTAGGGGTGTAAAAAAATACTGATACAGTGAAATATTGCAATACTTTATTTGATGATACCTGAATCAATTTAAAATACTCTTAAGGCAATATTTAATTATTTATTTAAAAGCAAACACGTCTTACTTTTGTTTTCTGCTTAAATATTTCCAAAATTACCAAAGGAAAATCACCACAAATTTGGGTAAAAGCAACTTGTTTATGAGTTGCAGTCGTGGCGCTTGATGTTCTGATCATTAAAAAGCACGTATTTTACCATTTTACTTTCATGAAAAATGTATTATATTCAGATCATTCTTAAGTCAAATTTTTTTAAAAATAGCAAAACATTGTCTGGTGCTCTCTTAGGATATATCAGGATACTTATTGTTTCATGACGTGTATCGCGATACGTATCGTACCGCCAGACTCTTGCCAATGCACACCCCTATGTCCACATCTCACCTATCTCACCCTTACTTACTTTTATGTATTGTATAAATGTTTGCTACAACCTGTCGCCTGTAGCATGTCCATGAAAAAAATGTGCATTAAACATTTGTGCACAACGGGTTTGTGAAAGAGTCTAAGATCTTGAAGTTTCGTACAACCACCTGCATTTCCTGTCCATTTTTTTGCCTGCAGTAATTTTATACCAGTTGCTATCTGGTCTGTTTTCCCACCTGTTTGCCTTTTATTTTGGAAAATTCACCGTTAGTGCCAACGGGTCACATGATCTCACATCCCTTCTGCATTCAAACACGCTTTCACCCGTACACACCTTCTGTCCATGTTTTCATACAGTCGTGGGCTAAAACCTTCGACTGTATCAGAGAACTGGACTAAGTGAGTATGACATCATCCATAGAAAATGGCTTACTTTCGACTCCAAACAAATTCATTCATCAATTTAGTTGCCATTTTTTCCCAATACAGACGTCACCATGTTGCATCCAGACGACGTTATTAAGCAGTTATTGTTCCGAGTTGCTCTGACTCATCATTTCTATGGCAACCACTATCACCATTAAGGAGTGAGCTTGTTCATAATCCACACTCCTATCACTTGAAAGCGGGCACAGGAGAATCTGACAGTATACCTCATACTTTTAGTGAGGTATCTGATTGGCCAGTTTATAACTTGAATAACTTGCACCGTGGAAAACTAAAGTATCGGAGGAAGAATAGTTACTCTGAAAAATATAATGATTATAATAATGAAAATAATTTAATTGTAATTAGCTATTTATCACTCAATAGAAGTCAGTGGGATTTTGGTGTCAGCAGGTGCTTCACATTTGGAATGTGAAGGAGGAGGGGTCACTCAGTCCAGTTCTCAAACACAGTCAATGGTTGAATCAGACTCCTCTTTATAAACCATATGTGGAATAATGTGTCCACATGCTCAAAATTCTACTGATGCGTGGACTAAAACTTGCGTATTCTGTTCCGCTGCAGCTCTACTTGTTGGGTGGACGGCTTGTGATCCGACTCTGGGGACTCCTGGCATTTGTCCTCTGTTTGCTGGCTGCTCTCCAGCAGGAGAGTCAGCTCTTTCTTTTCCCTGAACCAGCCTGTGAGGCCAGTGGCAGCACGTTCTTCTTCCCTGCTGCTCTGCCACCGTGAAGGATGACGGCTGCTTAACGCCTATGATGGTTAGAGCCTGCTATTAGGCACCAAGCCTTTTTGTTTGCCATGAAAAAAGAAAATGCAGCAAGCTGATTTCAGTCTATATCATGGATATATATATATATATTAGACTTTTAAGTGTTTAATAAAGTTAATTCATCGTGAAAAACCCTCCTGAAGTGGTATTTTGATTCATTTGAGCATCTCTAAGTTTTCCTCTAAAATTCTGCTCTCTGAGCACCAGCCCCTGTCAACGGATCGTCACATTGTGATGTCACAAATTTAGATTTACAGTCAGTTCTGGGCAGTCGTCGCACCCTGGTAGGCCAACCAGTTTATGAATAGGCTTGTCCTTAGTGAAGCTCAGGCCTAACCATTCTAACCTGTGGCTCTATTAAGAACTGAACACTTTTTTTTGCTTACCTTGAGATCTCAAATCTTCATCCTCCGTGTCCGTGAAAATAAATGTCTGCACACACACAAAAAAAACAAAAACGGAGGTTTAATTACACGTTTGATTCTTCCTCCTCAGCAATTACAGCTTCTCGTTTGGGCTCAGACAGAAGCGAATCATAGACTCAACCCGTCAATAGTGTTCCGGGTGAAGTCAATTTCTGTGTGACAGAGAGAAGGTTTCCCACAGTTAGCTCAGCCAACAAGCAGGAGGTCAACAAACACACAGGAAAACAGAGCTGGACTCCACCGTGATCTCAGGAGCAAACATGGCTGGGTAACTCACATTTTAGCAGAAAATAAATCCTAATCACACACGTTTTCTCTGTACATTTTGTCTCTTCCATCCCAGCATTCAGTCAGCCTGAGAAATGAGCAGATCTGTAATGAGGTACTGACATCTGGTGGTGCAGGCTGCACGGATCATGCTCTTCCATGGAGTCTCGGATTATATACATTTGCTCCTTCCCAATCCCTCTCTAGCAGCAAATTCTTTTATTTATTTTTTTTACTTTATTTGCAAATCAGTACATTTGATTGATGTAATGATGTACAGTATGCATTACTGCAATTAGGATTAATTATGGCACATCATTAGAGAGATGGCAACCTTTTTTTTAACATTTTGTTAATTTTTCTAATCAAAGTATCACTTAATATCTTAAAACCGTTTGATAATTCTGCATTTATAATTTTTCATTGTATTATTCTTATTTAATAAATAAAGAACAATAAATGAAATTAAATAAATCTATTATCATAAAGCTGCAAAACAAGAATACTGTAACAAGATTTAAAATTATGAATATGTTAATATTATATTTGAACAATTTAAGATAATAAATATAAAACTTTGTACCCAAAAATATTACTACACCTACTAAAAAGCAAGATTCAAAAACATTTGGGCAAAAATTTGTCAATTTATGAAAGCAAGCTGCTTAATTTTGTCTTATTTCCCCTTAGTTTCTTTCTTTATTATTTTAAATAATGTAATATTAATTAGAACTGAATATGCCAATGGTCTACAGGTCTTTCAGCCTCTCATGCTAAATAAGAGCGCTTTTAAATCATTGGGCTAATCCCCCTCAAACCATAACACAAATTAAGAGATTGTTTCAAAACATAAGAAAAGCATTGTCATGTTTCGCAAATATGAGTCATTGTTAGTGCACAAACTGGAAGCAGATTGTCTAAAAAAAACATATTCTAAACTAAAGATTTCCGTAGTGTTTACAAAATCCCAATCCAAGGATAAATGGTAAATACAGCGCTTCTACCCTCTTTCGAGGGCCCAAAGCGCATCACAGTCACAGACCCATTCACCCATTGGTGGTGGCTCTGCTGCCGAACACTGGCACCAACCTCCCACCAGAGGCAATTTAGGGTTCAGTGTTTTGCCCAAGGACACTTTGACACATGGGCAGGCAGGGAATCAACCCGTTATCTTCCGACTGTGAGACAACTACCCTACCACTGCACCACAGCCGCCCATACTAAACTATAGCATTGATAAAGAACAGTAATATGATATGGACTATATTTAAACAAACATGTTTGATCCTTTTAGATAACAGAGACTTTAGGTTGAAAAAGGCTGATTTTCATTTACATCTGAAAGTTGTTTCTGTAAAGGCCAGCAGAGGGCGACAGAGTTGAACTCTTCATTTGGTGTGAATTCCTGACTCCATTCTTTAAATGCAGAACAAAAACAACTTTTTGTTCTTCTAACTTTTTTTAGGCTTGCTGTGTCCACTTTCACACAAAATTGTGTGATAACCTACAAATAAAACAAGAGTTTGGCAAAAAAATTACAATTTCCAGAGCTGATTTTTTTTTTTTTTAAATCAGGTTCCCTTCAAATTGTATAAAGTTTTTTCACAACCTACTGACCCTGTATAGAGGCACAAGATCATCATTTTTATATTTTTTAATATATACACCATTATCATTTGATTTTTATTTTGACTAATCTAGAAGATTTCAAATTACTCATAACAAATGTAAAGGCTCCCCTGCGACAAAATAGCAAAAATTAAAAAAAAAAAAAAAAAACAATAAATAATGGATGTAAGTCGATTTATATAAACTGATTCACTAAAAGACGTTGGAGACTTGCGATTATGATGTAAAGGCATTTGAAGATTCACAACAATATGAATAAATAAATATTTAGAAACAAAATTTTACAAATAATACATTTTGTGTGCTGCAAACAGAAGCTGCATCTGCAGTTTAGCAAAATGCTCTGCTGCATGATTCAAGTTAATCCAGTTTACATCTCAGCTCTCTGTCTTTCTCTCAGTGACATCAGTCTAACTCTCAATCTTCAATATGGCTGTTTTAATAAAGCTGGAGCTCTTCTCTCTTTCACTTAATGTCCCAGAGGGCTTTTTTTTTTATTCCCCTCTCCATCCCTCTCTCTGATTCCTCCACTGGTGAGGCAGGGAAAGAAAGAAGTAATGAGATATGTGGATCAATCCTCCAGTCCAGCATCGCCGGGACAACCACCACCACCACCTACACGGCTAAATCCATTTGAAGAAAAAAAAAAAGGCTGCTATCACAATAAGTTTCATCTCCTGTGGTCAAAAAGTCATCCTAATGCACCTGTAGTGACCTGATTCAGCCCTGGCTGAGGAAATGTCAGGGCTGTAAACAGAGTCAAACGGATCCTCATAGCTGCTCCTTAATGACCATAAAGTGACATTTGTACGGCCCTGCGTAGGCAAATGAATGCAATACATTTCCAGAAGGAGACTGATCAATATCCAATCCTTTAGCTGATTGGAGGAGAGTCAAGTTTAAGAATCCATCATGAGACCGTCACTGAGGCAGGCTGAGGGGCTTCAGGGCAGCTCGGATCCAACGAAAACTGTTGTGTTTCTGCAGAATGGACCGCACTGGATTAGAAGGCCCACAGTCAACGAATAGTCTAGTTTCAAAAGTAGCCTGTCATATATTAAGGCGCACCGAACTATTGGACACATTAAAACAAAAGAGTCTGAGAAATGTAATGACTTTTTGTTTGGGGGGTGAGACAGTTCGGCTCAGCTCCGAAAGCCACGCCCCCTCAGAGGAGATTTTGGAAACAGAGGCTTCAGATCAACATGAAAAATTGCTTTTTAAGACATTTAGGGTGTTGGATTTTGGCTAAAAACGTCATAATCTTAATTAAAACACTACTGAGAACGTGTTTTTAAATTAAAAAACACTTCAAGGCACATTGTACTTTTTTAGTATTATATAATTGAATTGTGCCTTATAGTGCTGAAAATATGGTGGAAGGATTTCATAAAAACACAACTTACAACAGGTACATTCATAAATAAGGTCATTGCTTCCACTGAATTGTGGAGTTGCTTGACATTTTTCCAAATGAGCAACTCATTTACAGCATAGGTTGCAGAATGTGATTAAAATGATTCAGAGGGGCTTGTAGAAGAAGCTGGATCAGGGCCCAGATCGCTGTGATTAAAAGTATATTTAATTTCTGCAACCACACACCGTTCACTTGTTGTAAACAAACAGCGGCTTTTCACACAGCATATGTGTTACCAAGTAAGTATGATTAAGGTGCACTCAGTTCTGCAATTGGCGCCCCTGCTTCCTGTTCAGCGACCAGCATCCGTTTCAGCATTGTTGCAAAAGAGTCACGGCACGGCGACTGCTTCCCCTCAGTCGAGACGAGCGGCCTGCGCAGCTTCCTGTCAATCTGTTGGAGTTTGCTGTGTTAAGGGTTTTTAGTGCAAGCTTTGCATGCATTTTTTAATATGTATATTTGCGTACTAATGGTTTTAATGTTAACATAGCTGTATGATATCCTTTTTTTAACTAGTTTTTGCTAGATCACCATCCATTTGTCTTTAACCCTATATAACTATTAGTTTCATATTTGAACCACACATTTCTGAGACCCCTTATCTCATTAGCATGATACAAACCTTCCTTAAAAACCCATTGTATTTAGCTTGGTCCATGTTTTCTTCCCTGTAGTTCATCATCATTCCACTAGGGGCAGTAGCAAGACTTTTCCTGCTCATTTCAAAATGGCTGCCTCTGTGGAATCACAAAAGCACTATTGGCGGGGAAAAAAATGTAGCTAGTTTTCGCAACTTTACAGTAAGAACAACTAATTTTACTGTTATTCTTTTTTTAATGACTACTATATGTGTTGAAATAATGCAGCATTTGAATACAGTTACAGCATGTTAAATATGTGCAGATCAAATTTGAGACAGTGGTTTTTTTACTGAACATTCGTGTTAATATGGTTGCATCTTAAACTAACATTGTTGTGAGAGAAAACTTACAAAATAACCAAACTTATCATAAAGGGTATAAAAAAAAACATTCTGTCAATTTCTTTATATAGTGGGATTTATAGAATTAAATGAATCACCTGACCAACAGGAACAACAAAAATAGGGTTTAGCGAAACAAAATACTGTCAGTGAGGGGATGTTTGAGCGTGGACGGCTGCTCCGATCCCTCACACACTCCAGTGGATAGAATCCAACAAGCAGAAAACCAGAACTGCAGCAGAACCAGCTGAAAGACGCAAAAACTCTATTCGACTGGACACACGGTTTCTTTCAAAGATATTGCCAAAGAACAAAACTCCATGGTGTTTTATTTGCAGTTCTTCGTCCCCTTTGTGAATCGTAAGTTCCTTCTGATCATAGAAGTATTAGGGATGCAACGATACAATTTCCTCACAATTCAATTTGTGTATTACAAAACAACAAAATAAATAAATAAAATTCAGAAAATTCCGTCTTTTAATTTTCTAATAGACAAGTACCAATTCCAGAAAAATCTTACTTTTGGGGCCAAAACATTGTCGTAAATACCAAATAAAAATGATCTTCTGCAAATCAAACTTCTGTTTTTTTCTTGTTTTTTTTCAAAGATAAACATTGCTCTAATGATGACAAAAGGTGAGTTTTTGTAGGATTTTTTTTTCTTCCCAATTAAAAATATGTGGGGGGTTTTCGTTTTTTTTTTAATTTTTTGTTTCATTTGTTTCTATTTCAATGCAACCTCAGCAATTTCAAAATTGCATCGTGGTTTGTAGTTCAATAGGAGGGACTTTCCTTAGTAAAACTTTTATGCTGAAACTAAATTCTGTCTTCCGGATCTCGCTATCCTTTTTCACCAAACACTTTTGGTCTGGTCTTCGTCTCTTGATGTTCACTCTGCAACTTACTGAAAAAGTTCCGAAATGTCATTGTATGATGATCAATCCTAAAACTGTAAATACTGTTTAAGGAACTTTGATATCACCGCCAGACTGAACTTATTTTTTTTCAATTTACAATTCAAAACCCATAAAACCTGTTTTTTCTTACATATTAAATGCAAATTTTCTCCAAACGAATGACTTAAACTGAACAAGATTTTTCATTAATGCAACTGATTGTTCCAATACAACCCAGAAGAAATTAAAACTAATATTTTGTTCACAGGAATTTAATGGAATTTTATGGATCATTTTATATTTTCCAATTTAGGACTTATTCAAGTTTAAATTATTTTAAATCCAGTTAAACATTTCAATGCTGTTTAAAACAGGTAAGTGATATTACATGGGCTTTTCATTGGAAGTGGTCACATTGTGAACACAGCTTTAATGAAGCCTAATCATGATGATAAATTAATGAAGTGCTGATCTTCAGCTTCCCCCCTATAATTCACTTTATCATAAACATTTATTTTGTATAATTATGGCTTTACGAACCATATATTTATTCATTTTCTATTTAGGGTAACATAAGTTTTTGTTCTTTTTTTTTAAAAAAAAAAGAACATTGCTTGCATAAAGAACAGAAAGGAGAAGTGAGAGGAAAACGTTGTCATCTCCTGTGTCTCACAACAGAAACTCAGTGTATGAACTGTTCAGAAGATGTATATGTAAAAGAAATAAAATTGGGCTTTGGGCGGCCGAGGTGCAGAGGTAGAGCAGTTGACCTTGATTGAAAGATTGCAGGTTGCCCACCCGTGTGTCAAAGTGTTTTGGGCAAGACACTGCTCGGCAGCAGAGCCGCCATCGGTGTGTGTGGGACTGTCACTGTAAAGCGCTTTGGCCTTCTAAGAGGGTAGTAAAGGATATTAAGGATACCCCCCATTGCTAGTCTGAATCTGTCAGTATACTAACTTCTTTGAGGATTTCTATTTGTCAAATCTCTGCGCCCTTCATCAAAATGGACACACTTTGAACTGAGTTAATCATCAGCTCAAAATTGGAATTTGTTCAAACTAATAACTTTAAATTTAACAAATTACAGAACTTTTGGTAATTGATCCCATGTTTAGTAAACCTTTATTTTTAAAGGGATTTTTATTTTTGTCTTTAATTGCACTAGTTGGTCTAGGAATTTGAATCGTTCCTGCATGAAATATTGACTTTAAATAAGATATTAGGTCCAAACTAACAACTGAAATTGTCTTAAAATGTGGGGAAAATGCAAAACTTAAGTTCCATTTTTATTTAACAAAAAAAGCCATTAAGAATTATGTCTGACAATATTTACAGACACCAATCCAAACAATTGTTCATTAAATTAAAAACACTGAAATTAGTCTTTTGTTTTTGTTTTATGGAAAAGAAAATAAGTACATTGATTTTTTTTTAATCCATTTTGGAAAAAAAAATGTAGCCAACACTTTGTTCCACATATTTAACTGTCTTAATGTTTAGTGTGAGTTGAGAAGGTTGTTTAAACGGCACTTACATGCGCCTTGGTTCTGGAGATCCAAGTCTCCAAAAGAAGGGCAAGGCGCGTCTTATGGAACCTGCCGGTGGTCTTCACTGCGATGAAGACGTCCCGCAGCTGCAGCCTCTTCGGGGTGACTTGGATGTGCGGGTTTCCCCCGCTCTGATGCCGGTGCTGTGATTCCCCCCCGCCGCTGCTGCTGCTGCTGCTGCTGTTATGCGCCGCTGGCCGCGCGTCGTCCCGCGCGGCGCTGAGGCGCGCGCCGGAGGACGGATGCGGCAGCACCCTGACTTTGACAGAGCTGCTCGTCCGTAATTGAAAGTCGGCAAAAACAATGATGAAAAAAGTGAAAACCAAGACAAGCAGCCTCCGACACACCCATCTTTTGTTCATCATAGAGCAGAAGTTGACAAATTAAATCCCCGAAGGCTTTAAAATGACACCGCAGGCACTTGGAATCATCCGCATGGTTCTGGTTAGTTCCGTCTATTTAGAAGCGGTGCATCCTTTCTTTTTCTTCTGTTATCAATGCAATCGACCTGTTTCATCTCATCACCTCATTAAATATCACAAAATCCCATTTTTTCTTGTTGTTTTTCTCTTTAAATGTTGATCTGATGAGAATGAATCCACACGGTATCCACTTCCTCTTCTTAACTCAATTTTAAAGTCACTACCTTCAACTCTGTACGAACTGCCTGTCAAGATCAGCAAGTTAGAAACCAGCACGCTCACTTATTTCCGGTAAACTTTCAAAATAAAATCGTTACTTCTGGTTAAAGCTTTTATGATTTTTTTTATAGTTTTTTAGAGTAAACTCTATCCATATATATGATAATATATTATTCTAAATAACACATATTATGAAGCATGGCTTATTTTTGCAAGTAAGACTATCTCTGAGGGCCCACCTTTCGCTCCTTGTGGGCCCACCAACCATTTCATGACATCATCCTAGAGCCGCCATCGGCTACCTTTTGCCAACGTAAACAAGAAATCACATCCAAACTTTAGCAAATAAACTTTGTCGCTCTGTATTGTATGCTCCTGGTGAATAAAGATCAGGCTTGGATGTTGATTCAGTTGCCTTTGATCTGGTTGACAGAAAAACAAATGTTATCCCCAAACCAAACAATTGAAAAGGATGAAAAAGAAAGAAAAGTTAACATGAAGATAAATGAAAAATGGCGCGAAATGGTGCGTTAGCTCGTTTAGAGTACCTAACAAAAAAAAATTAATAAATAGAAACACAAACTAAGTGCATGCTGGTTAGTTTCTTGCACCGATGTCACAAAGTATTGCGAGAAAGGGATGGGTTCAAGACGCCTACCTGAGCCAGTGCAGCCAAAGATTAGGCGTGTTTGAGATCATGCAGGCGGACGCGGCGCTGCGCATTTTGCCTGGATTGCGGTGCATGCTGGTTAGTTTCTGTCACCGACGTCACATTTGCGACGACATGAAGTATCGCGAGAAAGGGGCTACCTAAGCCAGCGCAGCCAAAAAATAGGTGGTGTCGCGTGGCTGCAAGCCGCCTTGATGACTACAAAACAATGCATTGTGGGAAACAGTGTCCCGAAAGTTTTTGTAGTTAAATGTCAAATAACTGGCGCTAAATGAAGGAAATCTGTGTATTTTTTACTCTTTCTGGAAGGTAGTGAATCGCCAATGAAAAAATATACAAGATTTTAAATAATCTGTGGTTATTTGTGTCATAGTTGTCTTTAAAATGAACTTTAATTATTATTTTATCTGTTTATTTGGGACTGTGCACATGTAATGAATCCCCCGACTATTTTTTTTTTTCTGTTTTACTCTAGAAGATGTTAAAAAATAATATAAAAGACATGACAGCACAGATCGACTAGGAGGAGTGGCATAATAAAATTCAACCGAATGTTGAGGACAACCCCCAACTCCTCGTTCTCCTCGTTCAGTACTGTCGTTCACCCTCATCCCAGGCGCCTTTCTCCGCCCCCTCCTGCAGCAGCTTGGTCTTGATGACGATGCAGGCGAGGCGCTGGGTAATCCCAAACACGCCTTTGCTGCACCACTGTAGTAAGTTCAAGTACCCTTGGACAGACTGATGCCCTGGCAGGAATGTTCACAAAAACATCCATTTCCTCTGAATTTGGTAGAATTAAATAATATGAATAAAACACCTGTTACATTAGTCTGGGGGGCGGTGCTGACAGTGCAGAGTCTTCGTGGCTAACAAAAAAAAAAAAAGTGTGTGTAAATTTGACAGAGAAAGATTGAAAAAAAATGTTATGGACAGACAAATGATTATTTGAGGTGCTTGGATCCCACAAAAGGACATTTGTGAGATGTAACTGAAAGGATGCTGGAGCCGTTCCTGACGCCATGTGTCAAGCAACGCAGGGGTTACGTAATGGTTTGGGGTTGCTTTTGGTGCCGATGAGGTGGAAGATTTGTTCAGGGTATAAAAGTAAGGCTATCACTTCATTTTTGCAACGCTGTACATACCTGTGGACAGTACTGAATAGGACGATGACCCAAAGTACACCTCCAAATTGTGTAAGAACTATTTAGAAAAGAAGCAGCAGCTGGGATTCTATTTGTAATGGGGTGGCCCAAACTGTTGAGTTGTTGTGGCAGCAGCTTGACTGTATGGAACGGAGAAATGCCCATCCAGCCAATTCAACTTTGGGAGGGGCTTGAAGAAGAATAAAATAAATTGTATCCAAAATACCTTAAAAAAATAAGCTAGAATGCCAAAAGTCTGCAATGCTATAACTGCTTAAAACTGAAGATTCTTGAACAAAAGCAAAGTTCAAAAGAAAAAAATATTATTTAATTATTTCTATCCATGTCAGTGTTTTGCCTATATTTTCTATTTATTGTACAACTCACTTTGTAAATTAAAGAGCAACTTTTCTCTAAAAGCGCAAAATTGTCTGTGTCTTGCAACACACTTTAAAAACACACTTCTCACTGGGGGGGGGTCTTTAAAAATGCTGTGTATGACTGAAATCGTTTCTTGATTTAAAGAAGTGAATTCACGAGTGCCTTTGCTCACACAAAAAATCAAACCACAGCAAACTCTGCCTCCTCTTTCTTCCTCTTCAGCCCTCAGTTTCAAGTACACTATGTGCAGCTGTTTTTAAAAAAAAACCTACAAAAGTTTCTTCAGGTGATATTTTGGAGTTATAACTTTATTTAAGGTTGAATTGTACTTGAACATCCACTCTGATGAAAATTCTTTTTGTGTGTTTCCAAATTTTGTGGCATTTTTCTGATGATAGAGGTTATTTATAGAGAAAATTAAGCTTAAAATTGCATTTCTGAGTATTTCTTAGTTCAAATTGATGTAAATCAGGAGCAAATGAAAAAAATCTGCTGGAAAAATATAGTATTTTTAGATAATATACTAAATGAGCAGCAAGCTTCTTGCTCCACTCCATTCTGATGCATTCACTTGTAAACAACTAGATTATGAACGTTTTTGTTTTCCTCATTGGAACTGGAATCTAGATCATAACTATACGGCTGGATAGCTCCAATACTGAGGGTGTGAAGGGCTTTAAGTTCACAGGACCATATGGACCAGATGCTCAAACTGCATCTGGTCCACTGCTCTGGTTCGGACGCCATAGCTTGATCACTTCGGCGTCCGCACCAGTGGGGTTAACATCCTGCCACAACTTAGAGCGAATTTCTAATGAATTACAGCCACTCTGCAGAAACTATGTTCTGGAAAAAGATACACTTTTTTGGCTAAACATTCAATTCAATGTTATTTATATAGCCCAATATCACAAAACAATTGTCTCATTGGGCTTCAAACTGGTAATTGTACAAAAGCAGAAAGCCGGTCATAAAATATAAACAATAACTGGTTGCTAAACTAAATTGGTCATCCCTTAGACCCCCTTCTCGGTAAGGAAAAACTCCTAAAAAAATGATTCCAGGAAAAAAAAAAGAAGAAACCTCAGGGATGTCCACATGAAGGAGTGATCCTAACCAGGACAGGCAGTCGATGTACCAGAACTGTTAAAGAGAAATTAGCTTATCTAGCTCTACAACTACATATCTGAATAGTGTTCATCCAGATAGAACTGGGGAGCGGGTGGGGGTGAGGTTCAAGGCACAACGAGCTGGAGGTGAGGTCCACGACCAAGAACAGGAGCAGGGGAGTGGGAAACAACACATGAATTGCACTGCACCAAACTGAAGCATAGATAACAAAATTAAACATAGAATGAAAAAAAAAAAAAAAAGGCATGATCGTGATTAAAATACTCCAGAGAGTGTTTTTAGAATAGATCAAAAGATGATTGGATTTGGACTTTTCAAAAGGAAAATGAGTCAGAAATGATATCAGGTTCAAAGGTCAAGCTTTTTTTTTTATCTTTACCACCTTAGCACATCTTTGTCAAGAAGAAGTGACTTATTCAATCTAAGCTCAGGAAAACCTCAAATGTAAGCATTTATTTATTTATTTTCAGACAAAGCGATCTGGAAACAAGATGGGAATTCTCTATTACTTCAATTTAGACTCAGAGTTAAGAAGAAACAATGAAACCATCTGATTAAAAAATAGATTTTTATACATTAATTAAATTAAAAAAAAACATGTTTTTAACTCCAACAAAATTCAAAATCTTGTTCATTTTCATTGTTTGAGATTTTCATTCTTTTAACACTGAAAAATAGGTAACAACTTGAGTACTAAAACAATTCTGAAAGATTCAATCCTGCACATGTAGACTATAACATTTCAGTTTGTGGAACTATAAAATACTGATACATAAAGGATTCGGGAAACATATGTTCTTATGTTAGTTCTGTGCAAGAACAGATGAAAAATGCTACTGCTACTGTATCTTGGTGATGGCGCTGTTGAAACAGTCACCATAAATTAGTCAAATTCGAGATCGCAAAGGCTGAAAGTGAAAAATGTAGCAGCAATCCCCCTTTTTGCTGCCATGATTTGAGATGTATTGACTCTTGGAAAGCAGTCGGGCTCTCCGGGGGGGGGGTGTCTGTTGTCTCCTGTTCCCTGTGTTGCTCCCCCTGGAGACTGAAGCTTAAAAGAGAAAGAGCTTGATACAATTAATTCACATCAGACCCTCATCGCCACCTTTGTTTATTTGTCCTTTCTCAGAGTTCTCGCCTTACATCAATCCCTTCAACTCCGCTTTCCGTCTCTCTTCCACTTCCACTGACCAGCTGCTTTTTTCCTCCTAACTACTCCCAGTGAGGACAGCCCCACCCCTGCTGGTCCCGCAGGTAAATCAGAGACGCCCAGGGCACACCCAGGCCAGGAAAGGCCCAGGATCGCCTTACGGCCTAGCTGAAAAGTCCTCCTTCTCAAACAGCAGGAGCATCCAAGTCCAACTTTGAACAAAGAGCCCTGGGGAGTCAGGGGACCAGACCCCCTTTCAGGGCTTTGTGTCGGCATGTGATTTACGCTGCGAGCCACACAGGGACTTGGACTGCACTCAAGAGGCAGGACTGAGAGATGAACAGGTGAGCGGGCCGTCTGATCAAAGGCTCGGGAAACTTCAAAAACAAGTCAAGGAGCTTTAAAGACTGAATGAATGAATGAATGAATGAATGAATGAATGAATGAATGAATGAATGAAGTCACATGACTGAAGAAAAAAAATGTGAATACGTGAAACTGGGTATAAAGACACACGAATAAGCGGGGGAACTGCAAAACAGACCATCATCTCCAAAAATAAAAATAATCCCTGAGTCTTCTTCACCACAATTAAACCCATGACCAATTCCAACGTGAATAAACACACAATGCCAACCACTTCAGGAGCAAAATTGACACTGTATGATTTAGCATCACTAAGGAACAGGGCCTTTTAATTAGAAATGATGACTTGATCTTACCTGAGGAAGACCTGAGTTTTGACCTGGTTGAAGCTGCAACAGTTGGTCAAGTTTTCTCTCAACTTCATCCAAGAACCTGTTTTTTAGATCCCATCCACACATCACTTTTTAAATCATTCTATGGGTCTTTTGAGAGTGAGATTTTAAACATCACGATCCATGTCTTCAGACAGGAGAAACAACAGACCGTTCAATTTTTAACTACAGACAAGTGTCCAAATTCCCATTTTAAGCAAGATTTTTTTTTTATTGTTTTTTATTCAGCTGAATGAGTTTATCTTACATAACAACATCTTTGAGATAAACCAGTCCAATTTTGGAACGAACCACAACACTGAGACAGCCCTGGTAAAGATCATTAATGATGTCAGGTGTGCCTTGGCTTCAGGTCAGATCTCAGTTCTACTAGATCACATGTCAAAGTCAAGGGCCAGGGGCGAAGCGGCCCTCTGGGTAAATATATCCGGCCCTCCATGTAGCTGAATTGGGGCCAATATTATTTGAAAAACAAAGAAAATAAGTATCGGAAAAAATGTAAAATGTTAAAAACATTTTGCTATTCTAAAATAAACGTAATTATTTTCAGCTTCAAATGTTCTGTTTCTTAGTTTCAAAATTCTAAATTTCAATTTTAAAAGTTTTTCTCTGTTTTTTGAAGTTTATTAGTTTTTCCAGTTTTTTGGTTTATGTTTTTCTCAGTTTTTATTAAGTTTAGTTTTAAAGTTATGTTGTCTGCAGGTCAGAACTCCATGAAAAATCAGGGTCACAGCCGACTTTTAGAGATAGTGCAGAACCTGGTCGCCATGATTTTCTTGAAAATGTATTGTACTCGTCTATTTATTACATTTTGCTAAGACATCTGTGATCAGACACTTCTTAAAGCCTTGCATATTGTTGACTGCCTAAACTCTTGGTCTGTTTGGATTGGTGAATATTTTACAATTTCTTACCCAAGTGTTGTCCCCAAACTCACAGGGCTCCCGTGACAACATGGGGGATGTGGTCGAACACCTTCTCCAAACCTTCAGAACACATATGAACCGGATGAGCAAACTCCACAAACCTTTTAGTACCCTATGGAGAAGGAAGAGCTGTTCCACAAAAAAAGCTTTCCAAATGTATGCATCTCACAGGGAGAAATTCACTTGACATAGCAACTTAAAGAAAATAAAGCTATTTTGTGGCTTTTACGCAAAAACGCTTTCTTCTGGAAACGTGACCATGCAGCCCATTTTTCTTCAGATGTTTTCTTGTTGTAAGTCTTAAAACATCCTCACTACAGTTTTTCAGAGTCCTGGGTCACAGCTGAAGTCATATGTCAACTATGGACCAATATCAAATCTCCCCCTTTATTTAAAAAAAATCCTATAAAGAGTTGTAGTTAAGCAGCTATACTATACTATTGACCATCATCATCTTACTCCAGAGACTAGAGAATGACACAGGGATCAGAGGATCTGCCCTCTAATGGTTTGAATCCTATTTATCAGGTAGATACCAACCAATAGAAATAGAGAACCTATATTCACTACTATATGGATGATACACAGTTGTATTTATCCATTAAACCAGACCAGTATGACCACCTAGAGAAACTGAATTCCTGTACATTAAGATCTGGGTAACAATTAATTAACTTTTCCTAAACTCAGAAAAAACTGAGGTCATTATGCTGGGCCCTAAACACCAAAGAGATTCTCTAATTGATCAGATAGTCTCCATGGTGTAATATAGCCTCTAGTTCCACGGTTACAAACCTAGGGATTCTTTTGAACAGAATTTATCATTTAAGGCTCACATATCTCAAGATTGTAAAGTGCATTTTGACTAGCTTGTATACGGTACTCGCTTGTCTAGCTCGGTAGTGTTGAATATCGTTGAGAATCAACCTCATTCTGCCCTCTGCTGATGCAATATGGTCTTCATTTTCTTAGGTTTCAAGAACAGTTCCTTCTTAAAATGCTGACATTATGTCTCTAAAATTTCCAAGTAAATATTCACTGAATAATCAATTTTTATACTATTAGGAGAACTATCTAAAAATGTTTATACCTCTTTTTTTTTATTAGTTTTTGCATTGTCTCACATATATTCTAATTTTGACACTTGAACAGGAGGTTACAGCTGTCTGTTTAACACGTTTACTTAAAAAAAAATGTTGTTTAAAAGTTTTCTCATTTTAATTTCATTCTTTTTTTTTTTATTAAAGAACACTACAAAGTGTACACAAGTCGACTCACCAGCATTATGAACTACACACATAAATGCACATTTCTAATCAGCCAATCGCATAGCAAGAAGTCAGTGCAGTAGATATGGTCAAGGCGACATTGTTTTTGGGGTGTGTGTCCAGAGCTTTATTATGCCAATAGAGTAGCCATGTCCTACTCAAGACTGTTTCTGTTCTCTCCATCAGGCGTATCTTCCTTAAAAATGTAATTAAATATACACAACTGTGCCTGTTTCCTAAAAGTGATTCACACCGAACACAATTCGCGCTACAAAAAATGAAATCTTTCAAAGATGGCTATGTCAAGGCTATGATCTCACTCTGGGAGTGTGTCTGGATGACAGCCGCTGCCGCGGTGTCTCTGGGTCTTTGTGAGTTTGAAGACTGTCCCGCAATAACCCAGGAGGTGGGGACAGAGTATCTTTTTTATTGTACTCTCGAGGAAAATAAGAAAAATTTCACTGTTAAGGAGACTCAAGCAGGTTTTAATCCAGATCTCAGGATTCAGTTTTAGGTCCATTTGCCTTTTTTCTTTCCAAGAACAAATACTTTAGTAAAAGGTGTAATATTGATTTCTATGAAAATCGCTTGTGGTCGCCTTAGTGACACCAGTGTGATCAGGCCTATACAGAAAAGCCCCACTTTATTAAAAGTTCTTCCTCTTACTGTGTTATGAATGATGCGTCTGCAACTTTTATCTCCTTATTTTAGAATCTTAATCATAACTTTGATTGAAATCTTAAGCTTTTGTTTAAGAAATTAATGTGCTTAATTTGTTATATGACCCTGTTTTTTTAATGTAAAACAGCAGAATGGCTGTCATCTACAGTTTCTCTTCGTCAGCTGCAGGAGAGTCAGAGGACGGTCCAATGCCGGATCCGGACTGTGGAGAGAGAGCTGGAGGAGTTTCAGCAAAGCTTGGACTCCTTCACGGTGCGTCCCTGTCTTTCACACAGACACACACACACACAAAAATCAAGACGATCACCTACCTTCTTTGTTAATTCAGTGTTTCTTTGAACCCAGCATGTCATCTGGGAAGGCTTTCCAAGAACTCCCCGATTCTTTTCACAGCGTTCCAAGAAGAAAGTCATCTTTTTTGGATCTGTTGTTTGTCTAATTAATGACTCTGAGAAATCAAAAGGTAAATAAGGAATTTACCTGGAAAACAATCTAGGATGTTCATTAAACATCTTCACCTCCAGGGAAGAAGGAAACTCTGCCTCTGTTGTGGTTTTGGCTGAACTGATGTGCGGCCAGGATGTATAATGAAACTGGAAAAACTATGATTTCACATCATTAATTTTATTTGAATAAATATGTCATTAAGTTTTATTTGGCATAAGAAGTTTGTCTAACTGAGATTCAATCCAGAATGTTTGATGTCAGTTTTGAAATCTGTAACCTTAAATTTATAAAATACTTATTCATTTTAACTAATTAAGATTTTTTATGGCTATGAATGGAGATTGCAGGTTTCTAAAACAACTCTGAAAGCAAAGTGCTCCAGTTGACATAAAAATATATCAAATGAGGATGTATTCAGACTGGACATATTTGGTCTGCTGTGGAAAAGTCTGAGCTTCAAGCAGTTACTGCTCCGAAAATCACCAAAGAAACTAAAACCTCGAGTTATTCATGTGAAGTCCTACTGCCCAGTTGGTAATGAGAAATCCAAAATCCCACACAAAGTGGAGGATGAAAACAAACAACGCGAAAGATTCAAACAGGATCACAGACAGCAGCAGCTCCTCTAAAACGATAAACATGGCAACTTCAACAAAGAAAACCTCGCACAAAAAGAAAAGAGCTACATCCTGTCCAGCCAGGGAAAAGTCGGAACGTCAGGTAACGTCACCTGAGGAAAACTCATCAAAGAAACGGAAAACTCGACCAGCTGTTACCAATGTGAAGTCCTGCTGTCCAGTTCATTATGAAATTGGCAAAACACCACTTAGACTTGTCAAAAAAGTCAACATCAAAACAGCAGTCAACAGTACGGCTTCTAAAAAGGGAAATAAGGAAGGAGAGAAACATCCGTCTGCTGAAGCGAAAACAAAGAAATCCTTCTTATCAAGAATAGGAGGACTGTTCAGGAGATTATGGACATTTTCTAATAAATAACCTACCTGTACTAGAGTATGATTTGGAAAAAATGACCATATTTGAATAATCCTTTAAAATACAAAGGGTTAAAACAATAGGAATTAGTTGCTTGTTTTAGGTATATAATATGTGGAAAAGGCTCTTTTAATCTTGTAGAGGACCAATTGGATGTAGATATTAATGAAAAAAATGCTTATAAAAGATGTTGTTTATTATAATTGTTCATCTGTTCTACTTTCTTACTTTTGTTTTATTTATGGCCCATATTTGGCCAAGAAAGAAGGGGTGTATTCTTTGAGGATTTTTTTTTTTTTTTTTTTTTGAGGGAGGGTAAATTAGAAATTTTGAAAATGAGGTAGGATCAAATTTAAGTTTGATAATGTTTTTTAAAACTGTAGACTAATTTTTAAAATCTCACAAATTCACTCATTGTTTTTGCAGAGTCTCAGGCTGTTAAGAACGCAGTGTGTTCTATCAATAAGAGTTCTTTAGTGCTATATGTTTGGATGCATTAGTTTGGTTTTTGGGTTTTCTTGACTTAGCTTTTTTAATGGAAATATTGGCTCTGTATATTTGTGTTTTAAATGTCAAGTCAAGGCATTTTTTTATTCAGGAGAGCCTTTAGTTGATTTTAGTCTTAAATGTAGTACGTTTTACTATGTTTTTTATTATTATTATTTTTTCATTAAATCTCTGTGTTTTGATTTGAGTTTATACTCCTTTCAATCTAGGTCAATGAAACAAATCTTCAAAGTGAGCCCATATCAACTATTAATCGTATTGTCAATTATAAATTATGTTATGAATTAATCGTTACACCCCTTATTAAGCCATAAGAGAAAAATGCCTGTGAGACAGCACTGAGGGCACAGACCTTTGTGGAGATATAAATGTTTGAGTGACAACGCGGAAGAACTCCTACTTCTCCTCCTCCTCCTCTCTGATGACATCCACTACTAGAGATTTGTAAAGAGTCTTTCATGAGTGGAATCACACACTTGTGGAAAGACTCGCAGCCGGAATGGCTCTGGCGAACATCTCCGTGGCTGAGAGTCAGTTCAAGTGTCCGATCTGCCTGGACCTCCTGCGGGAGCCGGTGTCGATCCTGTGTGGACACACCTACTGCATGGTGTGCATCAACAACTACTGGGACCAGTCGGAGCCCGCCCGGTACCAGTGCCCCCAATGCCGGGAGACCTTCAGCCCCCGGCCGGTGCTGCGGAGGAACACGGTGCTGGCGGAGGTCGTCGAGAAACTGAAGCTGAGCGACTCGCCGGGGGCGCCGGAGCTCTTCTTGGGGGGCGTCGGGGAAGTTCCGTGCGACTTCTGCCCGCCGGAGAGCAAGCTGAGGGCCCGGCTGTCATGCCTGGTCTGCCTGGCGTCCTTCTGCGAGCTCCACGCGCTGCCGCACCGCGAGGTCGGTACTCTACGGCGGCATAAGCTGGTGGCCGCGGTGGAGAGTCTGGCGGACAGGCTGTGCGTTCAACACCGGCTGGGTCTGGAGCCTCCGGGGGGCGGAACCGAGGAGAGCACCGCGGCTCCGTGGAGCGGGAGCTGCCCGCTGTGTGAGGCGGACCAGGAGGAGGACCGCAGCGGGGAGGTGCTGAAGGCCCGGAGACAGGTACTGACGAGGGTTTCGTTTGTTTACAATCAAGACTTTAAAACCTACCGTAAACCGATTCCTGCTGTCGTAAACAAAAACTCTCCAGATTTCAACATTAGTGTACTTCACAAATGAAATTACACAAACAACTAAATCTTAAGGGACCTCAAATTATATTTATTATTTTTGCAGACATAATCTACTGAAACTTTGACCTCCTTATTGTAAAATAAAGACCCATTCAAATAAAATGTATGTTTTTAACATGTTATTGTGGTATTTTTCTCACGATAAAGCACACATATAAAGCATAGTAAGCTTAAAATTGCAATTCTGATTTTTTTTTCTTTGATTAAAATCATTGTGATTCAGGAGCAGACGCAAACATGCTTTAAAAAAAAAACAACTGTAAAAAGTTTTGATACTGACATTTTCAGATTCAAAAGACGAAAAAAAAGAAAGTTGAAAGTGAAAAAAAGATTTCAAACTGGAAAAAAAAAGTTTTGAAATTGAAATTTTGAGTTTTGAAACCCAAAAACATTGTTTTATTTGGGGTTTAAGTAATATTGGCCCTAATTTAGCTCCACAGCATCTGGCGTAAAACTGTACATCTGAACTGTTCCAATATTACTCGCCATTTTTAATGCAACAGTTATGTGAATTTGAGTATCTGAGGGGCCCTTAGCTAGTGGGGAAGCTCATAAGCAGATGATGGGATGTGAGGGCAGGCGTACTCTCCCAGCAGTTCCACTCATAGATCAGAGGTTTAATGACTTACTGCTGCTCTCTTGAAACTATGTCCTAGAAAGCGACAGGTTTAATGATTTTTGCCTTAAAACGACAATCATAATTGCAAGACCAAAAGAAATGCTTTTCCAATAGATTAAATGATGATCGGAGTGGAACTTTAATCATAATTTTACTTGAAATATCAAAGTGTTGTTTTAAAATCAATGTTTCTGATCAAACAATATACTTTTTAATTGTTCCACTCCAACTACACTATATTACCAAAAGTATTGGCTCACCTGCCTTGACTCACATACAGTATGCACTGCAATGCCATCCCATTCTTAACCCATAGTTTAATCTAATGTGGGTCCACCTGTTACAGATATTACAGCTTCAACTCTTCTTGGAAGGCTGTCCACAAGGTTGAGGAGTGTGTTTCTAGGATTTTTTTGGCCATTCTTACAAAGGCGCAATGGTCAGGTCTCATATTGATGTGTTCTATGTGGTTCTATGGGGTTCAGGTCAGGGCTCTGTGCAGGCCAGTCCAGTTCATCCACACCAGACTCTGTCCTCCATGTCTTTATGGACCTTGCTTTGTGCACTGATGCACAGTCATGTTGGAAGATGAAGGGCCAGTCCAAACTGTTCCCACAAGATTTGGAGCATGGAATTGTCCAAAATGTTTTGGTATACTGAAGCATTCAAAGTTCCTGTCACTAAAACTAAGGGGCCTGAAAAACAAGCCCACACCATCTTTCCACCGCCACCAAATTTTACCCTCTGCACGATGCAGTCTGAAATGTACCGTTCTCCTGACACAACCATCAGATTTCCAGATGGAAAATCGTGATCCATCAGAGAAGACGTCTCCACTGCTCTAGAGTCCAGTGGCGGCATGCTTTACATCACTGCATCAATGCTTTGCATTGCATTTGGTGATGTGTAACTTGGATGCAGCCACTCAGCCATGAAAACCCATTCTATGAAGCTCTCTGTGTGCTGTAACTTGGGCTAATCTGAAGGTCACATAAAGTTTGGAGCTCTGTAGCGATTGACTGTGTAGAAAGTTGGTGACCTCTTTGCACCAGTCGCTTCAGCATCCACTGACCCCCCGCCGTCAGTTTACGTGGTCTACCACTTGGTGTCTTAGCTGCTGTTGTTCCCAAACTCTTTCATTTTGTTCTGATAGAGCTGACAGTTGAATATTTAGGAACAAGAAAATTTCACCACTGGATTTGTTGTACAGCTACAAAAACTATGACAGTTTCACACTAGAATTAATTGAGCTCAGAAGAGCAGAACATTCTTTCACTGTTTGTTAAAACAGTTTGTATATCTGAGTGCTTAAAATTAAACACCTGTGGCCAGAGCAAGTAACTAGGAAACCTGATTCTGATCATTTGGATGGATGAGTCAATACTTTTGGCATTATAGTATAGTTTATTCATTTAGATCTTGATTCCAATTTTCTGTTTTAAATTTTTCTTAATGAAAGCCATCAGAATTGCCACCGTCAACAGTTTGTGTTTGTCAGCTGCAGCTGCAGGAGAGTCAGAGGAAGATCCAGGGCCGGATCCGGACTGTGGAGAGAGAGCTGGAGGAGTTTCAGCAAAGCTTGGACTCCTTCAAGGTGCATCTCTGTCTTTTACACACACACACACACACCACCCACACAAACATCAAGACGATCACCGACCTTCTTTGTTAATTCAGTGTTTCTTTGAATCCAGCATGTCATCTGGGAAGGCTTTCCAAGAACTCCCCGACTCCTTTCACAGCGAGAAAGTTCCAGGAAGAAAATAATCTATTTTGAAACTGTTTGTCTAATTAATGACTCTGGGAAATCTACAGGCAAACAAGGAATTTACCTGGAAAGCAATTAAGGATGTTCATTAAACATCTTCACCTCCAGGAGAGAAGAAAACTCTGCCTTTGTTCTATCTTTCGCTGTGTATCCAGGGTTTATTATGAAATTGTTGGTAAATGGAATAACAATTATTTAATTTGATTTGAATGTCATTATCTGGCATAAGAGGTCATTCACTAATTTCATTTATTAATTTTTGTTCTTCTTTAGGATCAGGTTAGCAATTGATGATTTTATTTTCAGTTGGATTCTTGCCAACTAAAGTTTCTGCAAGTTATTTTATATTATCGTAATTTCATAAAACAACATCTCAGGCGAAAGGAGTTTCACCAAAGCTCTCCCTCTGTTGCAACAATTAACTGTTAACGAGAACTGGATTGAGTGACCCCTCCCCCTTTATGTTCCAAATTATTTACAAGTCACAAGAGCCAAAACGAATGAATAACAAAGACGAAAAATATATATATAAGACGCTCAAAAAAAAAAAGTCACACTTTTGGGAGGCAGGTGTGATACTTCTGAACAAATCCGCTGAGGCCAGTGTCTACAGCAATACACCAGCCTCTGTGGATCTGTTCAGAAGCATCACACCTTTTTCCCTAAAGTACTACTCGTTCATCATGTGTCAAATTCACAAAATGCAATTCGTGTGTCCAATTTGTGTTCTCTGCCTCATTTGATGAGCGTTAAATTCAAAGCTCTATGCTTGACCAAAACTGTGGTCATGAACCAAATGGATGCGAGGCTGAGGGATTTAAAAAATATTGACATTTTGCTTTTTAAGAGTAATTATTGTCCCACTTTCACATATGCTATCATTGGCCCTCTTTGTCTCCAAATCCCCCTATCAACCATAAAAACCTTAATTCTTCCCTGAAACATCATCTTGTTTGTTTCATCCAACTTGCAGCTCCTCTTTTAGCTAATTTCCAACTGACTTTTCTTGGCTTTACCTTGTGTGTCAGGGTGTGGGTTGTTTGGGAAATTGTGCATCTATGCCCGAATTAACAAAACTGAAATGAACTTCCATTCGTTCGCATATATCAATAGGCTATTGCGTATGTCACTCGTGAAATTTGGCTGTTTGGTTGGTCATTGACTCGATTTAAGTGAACACTGACTTTGTTGTTTAGGCATCTGCGTCCGTGGTTCTGGAGGACAGTGAAGCTCTGTTTTGTGAAATGGTTCTACGCTTGGAGAAAACCAAAACTGAGGTACTGTTCCTGATTTAAAGAAGAAAAAAAAAGAAAAATTTAACACTGTAAACACAGTTTTGTTTAAATCTTTGTCTCAGGTAAGAGCAATTTTGGAGACAAAAGAACGCCTGACCATAGGAAGAGCCAAACAGGACATGGGGCTGCTGGAGAGAGACCTTCTAGACCTAAAGCGAAGAAACGAGGAGATCGAGGAGCTGCTGCAAACTGAGGACAACGCACAGTTCTCACAGGTAAAAAAAAAAAAGAAAGGAGGAGGACTACAAGGGATACGATTGGTTTTTATAGATAATGTAGAATGCACTTAAATTAATTGGGATCCAAGAGGAAATAAAGCTGGGAGCAGCACTGTGTGGCCCACAGGGGCCATGTGCCCCCACCTTCGACTCACGTCCCCACTTTCTATTAATTCTATCTCAATTGCATCTATTTACCTTTTTGGTTGAATGGGGACGATAACAGGGCTGTGTAATTTTTAGAAGAATTGGCAAAAGTAAACTAGGATTTCCTTTTCAACTGAGGTTTTTGTTAACCACACTCACATTTCTAATATATCATATGTCGAATCATTTTGTTCAACTAATCCAACCACATGACATTTAACTTGAAAGATTGAATTCTTTAGTTATAAGGTGTTTTTTTGTTCTGTTTTTTTTAAAGTAATTCTTAAACCGTCTTCTTCGCCACGGTATCAGGCCCAGTGTGGTATGCTTACCACAAAAGGAGACGTAAGTGGCGATAAGTGGTTTCCGGTTGCTCAGATGCTAAACTATCACTTAGTAACAAATCAAATAAAGCCTTTTATGCATCAAACCAATTGTATGGAGCTCCTCGTGTCATCGACCAATCGCTGGAGCCCTCTAATAAAACATGCCCTGCCTTCTACATAGTGCAGGAGTAGGAGATATTAAAAAAAAAATTCCAACATGCTACCTAAGCTAAGAGCAACACTTTTGGAAGATGTGCTCGTAACTAAAAAAAAAAAAAAAAGCACGTCGGTTCGGGGTTTAATGGATCGGATCACTTGAGACAGGTGTACCGCGGATCCCCAACCCCCACTCCTGGCGCGCATAATTTAAAACAATTTCTGATCAAAGGGCACGCAATTCACGCCTCTAATTTACATCCACCGCCAATGATTTAACACTCGTCAAAGTCTGAGCCTGATGCTTGTCTTAAGTGTGTTTAAAAAATCGGACACAAAAGAGCGAGGAGTCGCGGGCGATGAGAGATGAGATTTGTTTATTTTACAAAATTCTACAAAAAACATCACATTTCCATGTACGTGTTTTTGATGTTATGCAAAGGTTTTCCTGGTATGTGGATGTCTGTGGAGCGGAGAAATACCCCGCCACTGCATGTGCCCAGTTAGGGGGGTTTTTGAAGCAGCAGAGAACACAGTGAAGAATTTAAAGTGGTAAATTATTTTATCCATTCATCCATCCATCTTGTTTATTTAAAGATGTGGTGCCCAAAGATGCACTTTTGTTTATATAAACATCTTTAGTATTTTTATTTATGTATAGTAATATTCATGAGATGAAAAGTATTATAAGTGTTTTGTATTCATAAATAGCCGTCAATGAAAGTTAAAATGTTGTTTTGTTTTCCCATATTGTGGAAAAACGTAAAAATCTCAGAATTTCACACCGTCACAAAATGGCTGCCACGCCGTAGAATCTGTGGCCATCCCAGAATAATATCAAAACTTCCTTTGGATATTTTTGATAGGTGTGTTTTGATTTCATGAGTGGATCTTGAGTTAGATGAATATGATGTAATCTTTTTTGTGTGTGTTTACTTTGCCTGAATTTCATTTTCTCTGAATACTAGGGCGTTCATTTTCACTCAAACACGCCATAAAAAGAAGATTTACAAAAACAACACATGATTTTATGCCCCATGTGCTTTATATTTGCAAGGTTGCTATTTTGAGTTTATTTCATCTTTTTTTATGTGTATATATATATATTTATATATATACTTTAACGGAAATTAATTAATATTGTTAATTATATTATGGCTCCAGGATCTCACCAGAGATTGTGCTCACAAGAATCTAGAGATGCTGGTGAGCGGAGGAGCAGGAAGCATGGCTGAGAGGAAATGATGAGTCAGCAATGGGAAACAGACAGAGGCCGTCTAAGTGCTGCTTTCTAATTTAGTCGTTCAAAGGATTAATGAGGGAGGGAAGAGACCAGTTCATGATGCATTTTCCACCTTGTGTCTTAATGGGCTCAGATGGCGTCACGCCTCTGCGTCCCTCCCACCGCTGATCAGCCCTCCGCCGCCATCAGCCTTCCCACGGAGGCCTTTAGCGCAGCTAGAAGAGCGCTGGGAAACCTGCGCAGCCGCGTAGAAGAGGTCTGCAGGGAGGAAGTGGACAGGATCACTCATGCAGGTACACAAAACCAAAAGAATATTACAAATGTTCTTACAATTGGTGCCGTCAAAAGATTAATTTTTTTTATCTAGTTTGTTTCTAGTATTTTTCAATTTAATTTAGTAATACATGTAATTAACTAATCAATGTTTTTTACTTGTCTCGCCCAACCACTGAGCAAACAAATAAAAGCTGAAGACCTCTTGCGTTTGATATGTTTTACTATTCCAATAGATGTAATAATTCTTCTGATACAAGAGGTATATATTTGTATTATATATTATTATATGCATTTGAGGCTAAACTTTACTTATATTATTTATGTCTTTATATATTATTTATTATCTAACCTGTTAATTGTGAAAAGCCTCACTTTGAGGTATTTTCATTTAGATTTGTGACATTGTGGCACAGTAAAACATCCAAATACAGTTTTAAAAAGTGGCTTTATGAAGTTTTCTCATTATGACAGACTTTCACAATTTTCTTTTACACCACCAATGGATATTTTTTTCAATCTTGAACAATTACTTAACAAACACAACAAACAAACTGGATCCGGAGTGCTTTAATTTAACACAGAAAAACACTTGGAACACTTCTGAGCAAACCAAAAAATATTAACCACATACTTCTTAGTTGACATTCCTTATTCTAAAGTTTACTGCAGCGCAATCGATCCTCCATGTACCCCATTAATCTGTGATAATAAACACCTCATCGGGTATTCGCCTTACATAACAGATAATAGTTGTGGAGTTATGGATTTGTTTGGAATTATTACTAATAACTACAAAGTCGCACATTAATGATGTCACAGCAGCAACAGGCATACTCCAGGTTTGAGAACTCTGAGAGTGATGCAAGATATGTTTTTAGTTGAGTTAAAATAAAACGTTTATTCAGGTAAGCAGCTTGACCCTTGTTTTATATATTTGAGAACTTGACAATAATTGTAGATTAAAAATGAGTTTAAAACAATTAATCTGCAAATTTATCTGAAATTAATGAATGGGAATTAACACGATAATATGACACCCCTTGTTCCGACACAGGACTGCACAGTGGTGCAGTGGTTAGCACTCCTACTTTACAGCCTTTGATCAAATCCTGCACAGGTCCTTTCTGCAGGTTATCCCGGTGTATGCGTTAGCATTATACAGACACTTCAGCATGCTTCATAGGTGGATTGATTACTCTAAAGTGTACTTAGGTGTGCATGTGTGAGTGATTGTGCAGACTGGTGACCTATCCGGGGTATACACCGCCTTTGCCTAACAGTAGCCCGGATAGGCTCCGGCAACCCTGTGACCCCAAATGGGATATGGGTTAAGAAACTGGATGGATAGGTCCAACACACACAAGCTCATTTTCTGAACTCCAACTCAACAACTCTGACCAATAAAATACTGTTGGCTTTGAGATGAATTTGACAGATTTAAATCCTCAAAATGTAGAATTGTAGTTTCTGTCTTATGTTTACAGTTCATGAGAACTTCGTCTCCGGCAGAGAATATAAGAGGCAAGAAAGACGATACACGACAACATGCAAACCTCCTTCCAGGGTCTTACCTGAACTCCTGACATCACATTTAACACTGACGGACAGCAGACGGTTAATTATTGATGACAACACCGACAGTGCGTTGACTGACACAACACAGCACGGCTCACTGCTGCCCGCTCAGATTACAGATATTAGTTTTGACAAGGGCGTTGTGGTTATTAGCGACCTCTCAGGTTAAAAGGCTTTTGTCATGCAAGTTTTTTGAAGAATACGTATGTTTGTCATCTGAAGTAATAATGAAAACATCCACATTCGTAAAAAGTGTGATCCCTATCTAACAACTCTCTAGGATGACTAAAGTAAATTACTAAAGAATAAACACTCAAAAGGGATTAAACACAAAAGAATGTGTTATTTTGGAGAAACAATCTTCCGGTGAAATCAAATCAAACTTTATTTATTAAATTAAATTCTTAGCACAGCTTGAAGCGATTTACATTAAAAAAACAAAAACATACACAAGTATTGCTTCATATCTTGATAGACCACTCTAAAGTGTCCCGAGGTGTGCAATAACTCTACATTTCCAGTAACCCCCTGTGCATCATTTCCAAACAATGCCTCCGCCCCTCCCAGAAAAAATCCAGATCAAACATTTTAGTTGAGTCACGCTCCGTCTCAGTCGAGTCCTAGAAAGTTCAGTTCCACTCTGGACCTCCAAATAATGTCCCCAAAAAATAAGGAGAGTCAACAAAAAAAAAAACACCCTCCCTAAAGCGATTGCTGCGATCTGTGTACAAGTATTTAAAAAAAAAAAAAAAAACTTGTATTTTACTCGGATTTTAATCTCACCAGCATTAAATCCGAGGTTTCTGCCATGGCTTCTCACAGCAAACCATCCGAGATGACACCTCACGCTGTGGGTACCGCTCGCTGTGGGTTACTGTATTTTCCGGGTTATAAGTCGCTCCGGAGTATTAAGTCATTAACCAAAAAAAATGCATGATGAAGAAGAGAAAAAACATATACCAGTCGTTCCTGAGTATAAGTCGCACTTTTAAGAGAAAAGTCCCAACATTTATGAACAAATTCAACAAGCCTCATCTAATGTTGCATTTGACACCGAACGCAATTATGCGTCAAATTCAAGTCACTGACTCTTTTTACGCTCCCATTGCATGTGGAGAAGCTATCTTTTAGCCTTATCACTACATGATGGAGGCTTTGACTGTATATCTCGTTTAAAATGCACTGAAGATACGAACGATGTTGAGAGGTTACGTTTATTATTTTGAAGAGCTTTATAAAAGCATCTATAATCACGTCTCCGTCTGGGTTTTTCAGTCTTTTTCTTACATTGATTGTTACTTTCTAGCCTGCAGAAGCTGCATCTGAATGTTGGTGTTTTTAGCTCTTCTACTCTCTGTTTGTAGCCAGGTTTAATGGCTTGCTGGCCCACATTAGTCCAAGGAGAGAAAAAGAAAACAATAATAATAATGTCTCGATGCAAATACGGAGAACATCACAACATTCATTAGGAGAACAATCAGATTATCAGCCATGTTTGTTTTGGACAGCACTTCTTCTACTGCTTTTCTGTCAGCAGGAAATTCTGATACTGAAACATCACCTTTGTGCCCTGTAAAGTTTTACCAATTTTGCACTTGTACAAGGCCCGTATTCACCAGGGCTGAGAATCACTGAGTACCTCATGATAACGATACGTGTCTCACGATGTCGATGATTTTGCGATCCTGGAATAATTGGTAAAAAAAATCATCTCTAATAACTCACATTATATAGAAAACACATATTTTTTGGAAAATCTATCCCCAGTTATTTTTTAGCTTGAACACAATCATAATAAACAACTTGCGTCTTATTTTGTGCAACAAATAATAGACACTTTTGTGCAGATCAGTAATTCTTTGTCTTCGACAAGCATCATCACCAATTGAATTGGAATTATCTTTAAAACTTAGTGTTAACAATAGTAAACATGCCACTACTTTGTGCAAAATTGTTGTAAACAGAAAAAAATTAAATAATAAAGGAACGTCTCACCAAAGGATGACGAATACAATGACTTTCAGCCTCTTCAAACATGGCGCAGTGGTAGAGCGGTCAGCTCCTGATCAGAACATTGCAGGTTTAATTCCCACCTTGCCCGTCAAAGTGTCCTTGGGCAAGACACTGAACCCCCACACTGCCTTTGGTAGAAGATTGGCACCAGTGTTCTGTAGTGGAGCCACCACCAATGGGTGAACGGGTCTGTGACTGTGAAGCGCTTTGGGCCTTTGAAGGACCGTGAAAAGCACTTTACAAGTACACGCCATTTACCATTTTAAAAGATCAATACTTGGTGAGAACCCATTGAGAATCAATAACAGGACCAAATATCACAATAGCAATATTTTGGCACCCCCCTAGTATTTACCCATCAGGGCAGTTGTAACCAAGGCATAAAAAATGGCAAAGAAGATTTGGAAAGTTTTCATTTGTGCAACCTGTTTACCTCATCTCATAAATTCATCATCCTTTTTAATTGTTTCAGTGTTAAGATTTTCTAGGAGTAAAGATTTATCATAAATGACGTACAAGTTACAATATTTGCTCATTTTATGCAAACTACCTGCTGTGTGAGGGGCGGGCATGTCTGCCTTGAGCACCTGTGTGTCAAAGGGCCTTTGGGTATCCACTGAACCCCACTTTCTCGTGGTGGTTGAGGTTGGTACCATTGTTCTGCAGAGCCAGTGTGAATGCGACTGACTGTAAGCACTTACCATGTGTGTCTTGTTTTAAAAAAAGGTTCCCACAGAGGGGAAAACATAAAACCTCAGCAACTGCAGCTTCACCCCCCAGGTCCACACAGCAGCGGGGGTGAGTGGCCTGTCTTTGTAATTCCCCCCTTCAGGGGGAATTTGAAATGTGACCTCGGAAAACTCACAAGTTAATCATTTACTGTAATTCTGTGTTCTTTTTTTGCAAATAAGACATTTCTACGTTTTTTCCTTTGTTTTTCTTTCACAGCGGGGCCGCTCTCGTTCCCTCTGTCCACTCTGTTCCTGCAGCCGTCAGATCAGAGGATGAGGGTGTCCTTGCTCCGATGTAAGTACATTTCCTCAAACATGGCCGACAAATAGTTTTTTTTGTCCTGGTTTGATTATGAATTTATGTTTGTGTGTATGAGATTTTCTACTGTTGCCACAGGGTTTTGTACATTAACTATATGATGCTGCTTTCACACTGAAAGCAATTTCTGTGACAGATTCTTATCAGCCGCCTCTATTTGGACATGCAGCGGATTCGCAGCTTATCCAAAAATGTGTTCATAGGGTTGATTTCCTAGACTCACGTGGGAGGAGCTACAACCAAATGTTTACAGCCAGGTGGCTACATTAAGCTGTATCTCATTTACAATGCATATAAGACACAGATGATGTAGAGAGATCAGATTTATTTATTTTAAAGAGTACTACAGAAGCATTGGTTAACACAACTCCATATCTGGGTTCATGAGATCATTCAGAGACTTTCCCAGGACGGTAGGGTTCACTCACTGTGAAAGAGCTGCAACAGAATGTCAGCAGCTTTCTGTGGTCTCTCTGTCTCTCTGTGATCCAGTTCGATGACTCTAATATCCGAGGAGGAAAAATTAATAAAATAAATAAAATTAGAGGATTTTTCTTAATTATTATTATTATCCGGATGAAAGATATCAAGTCTAGGAGGAGATTGATCAGACTCTCCATCATGTCACACCCTAAGCTAAGTCCCTGATTGGTTGATGCAACCAAAGCTAAAGGTTCATACAGGCTGGTCTGCGTCAAATCACGTTTAAGCTGTCACTTCCAATGAAAACCCAATGCAAACCTTCATAGAACAGAATTTTGGGTTCCAAAATCACCCATTATCCCATGTCGCTTCACAAATTTTTTAGTCTGGTCGCGGCCTCTATGTACAATTCAGGCACGTAAAGCTCAACTAGTTGAACTTGTTCACACTGCAACATGCTAATGCTAATGCACAGGTTCACTTCCGTGCTTCAAAACACGGAAGTACCAAGAGAAAGTAATAATTTTTTTTTCTGCCCCGTCGGTTTAATACAACACCAAGACTAACATTTATTTAGTGGAACAGAGCTGTGAAACCAAAAAGTCTGGAGAAAGATTTGCAGTATCTGCACCGCTGTGACTTTGCACACCGAGCCTCTATCAGTTGTAGGTGCCGGACGTAGTGGCGGACGCTGGTAAAAAGTAAAAATGCAGAAGAAGAAAGGAGCTCTTCCACCTCCCGATCGAGTGACTCCCTCATGCTCCAAATGAGAAAGCCTTGCTGGCTCCAAGAAGCCAAAATCTCATAGACTTCTATTACTGTTGACCTTTAGAAAGGCCAATGCCTTAATCACAACTGCCCTTAAAGGTGGATACTGGCTGTCTGCAGGTGAAAAATAGACAAATCTGGACAGGGTCTGCAGGTGGAGCGTAGATAGCCTGGTGAGCCTGTAGAGCCGGGGTCTACAACCTGTGACTCTTTTATCTCTCCATGGTGGCTCCTTGACCAGAGCTCCATGTTAAAACAAACCAAATAAAATAAATAAACAAAGCCCGCATACTAAGACTACCAAGGTCCAACCCCAAACTAAAATAACAAAACCCAGCAGTGTAAGACTGCTGAGGAAAGAGGAAATGGAACAAAAAAAATAAAATAAATAAAATTAAAAATAGCAATTTTTGAGACCAAGGATTACATAATTAACACTTGTTGAATTTAGATATTATTGTAGAAGTTAGTTGAGCTTTTGTCAAACGTTAAAAAAATCACATTTGTAGAGATGCTAAGTTCTTTTTGTATTTTTTATTTTGCTAGTGCCAAAGCATAGACATAATTCATATTTATTATATATATATATAAAAAAGAAGGTCATGACTGCAAATCCAAATTTCTTAAAGGCTAAAGTAAGACTTTGCAGCTCCTTCCAGGTTTTGAACAGTAGGAAACGATCCAAATGGCTCTTTTACGGTTAAAGGTTGCTGTCCCCTGCTGGAGAGCAATAATGTTCATGCACATGTTTATACATGCATTCTTAAGAGTAAGTAAAGATGAAGCAGGTAAGACTAAGGTATGACATACAGATTTTCCGCCCCCCCCCACCGAACTTGCTGTACAACTAAACAATCAGAACCAATTCCATATGAACCATAATGGTTTTCTTTTCCTGCTCATTCTCAGATTCATGTCATCTGTCACTGAACCCGGATACAGCGCATCCAACTCTGGTTCTTCTGGAGAATCCTCAAGGTGTCCACTGTGGTGAGGACCCACAGCCGTATCCCCCTCACCCTTCCCGCTTCGACTCGATGGCCCAGGTGCTGTGCAGGGAGGGGCAGTTTGGTGAAGCCAGCTACTGGGAGGTGGAGTGGAGGGGCGGAGGGTGGGTGGACATCGGCGTCACCTACCAAGCGATCGGGCGCAAAGGCGGCGGGAAGCCCTGCCTTCTCGGACGCAACAAGAACTCCTGGCGCCTGAGGTGTTCACACGCGGGATATGCGGCGTGGCACGACAACCGTAAAACCACAGTGGCGGCACCGCCCTGCCCCAGGATTGGCGTGTTTCTGGAGCGCCAGAAAGGGACCCTGTCCTTCTACAGTCTGTCTGACACTGTGTTGCTGCTGCACACGTTTCAGTCCACCTTCTCTCAGCCTTTGTACCCAGCGTTCCGACTGGATCTGGACTCCACTCTGCTCATCTGCCCTCGTGAGGCAGCCGCTGGAAAATGAACCTCCAGTTTTCCCGTGACCTTGCATTTATCTGCAGCAGATGCAAGAACAAAATGAGGAAATCTGATATATTTTGTTCTTTACCAAACAAACCGTCATTCATAAGTCTGTGGCCCAGATTTATTGCTGCTTTTTCTAACCATAAAAAAGGTTATAAATATGTAATGGTGTTCACTGGGGCTAAAATGGCCTCTTAGCAACATTAGTGCACTTATCTCCATTTCTTTTCATGGCAGGATTGCTCAGAGCTTTTCAGCTGCGGTGGACTGCAGCATCTAAGTGCCTGAAAGGACACGTTGTGCTAAACGGTTTCGTTTCGCTTTGACTTGTTTCCTTTGTGCCATTTTCATGCCTTAAAATATAGAAAGTGTCCATATGCAACTTATTAGCAGTACTTCATTACTATGCATCGAAGGCATGTTTGCTTCAAACATAGAGGACACTTAAGAGACGACTGACAGATCACTTAACTGACGTGAACTGTTACAAAGGACTTCAGATCAATAACCTGAGCACGAGCTGCCTGAAACAATCACTAAAGACCTTGATGCCTTCTGAGGAGAAGAGGACAAATGTAAACCTTCAGAATTGTGATGCATCTTTCCTGTGGCCCTAATTCTTCTGAACAGTTTAAAAAGTGCTCTTTTTTGTTTATACTTATATAAATTGTATGTGTGACTACTTTTTAAATGTTCTTTCTTCAAGATAAGAGGAAAAAAGCATTGACTGTATATGAGAACTGGACTAAGTGAGTGTTAAGTCACTTATTTAAAAAAATGACTTAGCTTATTTTTAGATAATTGATCGTGTTTTATTTCATTGATTTTTCTTTTGTGCATTTTTGCCAGGTGTGTGACTAATATTCAGAAGTGACTCACCGTATTTTCCGGAGTATAAGTCGCAGTTTTTTTCATAGTTTTGCCAGGGGTGCGACTTATACTCAGGTGCGGCTTATTTGTGTGTGGTTTTTTTTTGTTTTGTTTTTTAGACATAAATAGGCACATATATTTATGATTTTTCCTGTACACCTGTTGTCTGTCAGCGGTTGTTTTCTGTAACAACCACTAGAAGGCGCTGCATCTGAGCATAAGTATTTGATACTGACAGTGGTGGAAGAAGTGTTGTCAAAAACAGACATGGAAGATAATCTGATTGTTTTGCTTTAAAACTTTGATATTGTCTTATACAGATCAAAAGATTAGTATTATTGTATTTATTTAGTATTTTAGCTACACTAGACTTGGTGGATTCTGAAACGTCAGACTTTTCTCCTGAAGTGCAACTTATACTCCAGAGTGACTTATATATGGTTTTTTTCTTCTTGAGTAGACATTTTTGCTTGACTCATACACTGAAAAATACGGTATATACGTTTATTTTATATAAATAGCCTCATTTGTTATTTTTCCACTAAATGCCAGTTGCCCGCCAGTGGATGTTTCCAGCTAACAACCACTAGAGGGCACTGTAGGTGTGCGTATCGTAATTGCTACTGACAGCAACGTAGAAGAAGAAGAAGAAGAAGAAGAAGCGTGTTTACATAAAAGTGGGGTCATCTGAACCCTACAAGACAGCGTGCTGAACTTTTTTTTTCAATGATTGTCAATCTTTAGACATGAAGTCTTGTCCACCTTTGTCATGGAGGGGCTAACGCCTCAATTTAAGGGTGGGATCATCTGGACCCCATAAGAGAACTCGAGGGTTAAATGAGAGTGCTAAGCACTATTCCACCATGCAGCCTGGCTAGAGCTTTCCAAAGAAATAAACTTGTTCTCCCAACATCATCCATGTCTTTCTTGCATGTAAGTGAGATATACAGTCAATGCTTCCATGTAGCGATGAGGCTAAAAACTTGACTGTTGCTTCTCCCACACGCAACTGAAGCCTCAAGTTTATTACCACATTGAGAATCAACTTTGACACTTGTCAAAACTGGCAGTAGACGCGATGCACTTCATAATGCCGCAGCATCACAACGGGCATGGCGGATTTGTTCAAAAGCAGTGCACTTTTTTTCCCAAAACTGCAACTTATACTTCAGAAAATACTTTTTATATTTTTGGTTCCAACCAAATGAAGTAACCATTTTTTTGTAATACATATATCACCATTATCTCCGGAAATTGTCAGTAAGCAGTCGGTCTGAGTCAACATTTCTATGGCAACCACTCTCGCCAGTCAGAATCTTGTTGGACACACTTGTACCACTTGTTAGCAGCAACGTAAGACCACATACGTTTATTGAGGCCTCCAATTGGCCAGTTGATAATTTGCACTACAGAAAAAACACCTTTAAAAATAACATCATAGCTGTTTATTTCTCAATAGAAACTATGAGGTTTTGGCTTTTTGGAGCCAGCAGGTACATCCTTTTTGGAAGCAACCGGAGAAGGAATCACTCAGCCCAGTTCTCATATGCAGTAAACAGACAAAATTCCAAAGATGTTGTATCAGGAAATATCATTTTTCCAAAGGAATTTAACTTTCAATTTGTTTTAAAAAAGAAAATATTTTCTTAAAAATTTATTTTATACTTTTTTCCTTTAAACCTTTGCTCTTGTTAAGCTCAGTGCCTTTACCTTCCTGTCCTCTGTGTTACTGGAAACTACAGTATGTTTGTGTTAAGTAGGATTTTCAGAATGTAGTTTGTCTCTTAATGTAATTCTTCATTTACTGACTTAATGTCCGAAGCTGCTGTTGGCACCTGTCTATCATTAGTCTGCCAATGTCTGTGAGATGCAAGAAAAACAGGAATGCATTAAAGAGTTTAATATTCACAAGTATATGTTATATGTGAAAAGTACATAAAGAGATAGGCTTAAATATGCATTGATTTCTTCCTATCGGCTTAAGTTCAGTCTAATGAAGACTTTTTGTATGGTTTTACATGTTTGAAGTCTAAAGTATTTTAGGAGCTTGAATGAAAAAAAAACAAGGCAGATGTCAAAAAGGCCATTTTAAGGGAGCAGCAGTAGCTCAGGTGGTTGAGCAGGTTGGCTGATGACTGAAGGGTTCAAACCCGGTCAACTGCCCTTGTGTCCTTGACCAAGACACCTGACCCTCCCTGCCTCCAGTGTAATCCCACTGGTGTGTGAATGTGTATGAATGTCCCTGTGATGGTCAGAAGGCTCTTATTATTATTATGTATCATTCACATAGAATAAATCAAAAGACTTGTTTTTATTGGTGTATAATTGTGTCTTGTTTTGGTGCAATAAACATGCATTTAAATTTCTCACATTACAGTACATGAAAACGTATTTAACCCGACATGGTTATTCAACCAGTTCATATCTGTTTACTGAGAAAAAAAATGGCCAAACTTGCAAAAGATTTAGACATTGATTTAAAGGGTGACCAAACAGGGAAGTTGGACACTGACTCCACCCACAACCAAAATTTGACAATTCATTCAGAGGGGTGGGGCTGGGCAACATGACTAATCATTACTGGAGCTGCAGATCATGACGTGGGACTTCTGAAAGGACTTGGGACTTGAAGGCTTTGACAAATCATGAAATTCAACTACAATGCCTCCATTCAACCTGTAAAACACAGACGGTTTTTGACTATATTTTCATGAATTAAACAAGTTTATTTTAATTTGTCAACAACTTGGCAATGACCAACAGACAGCACATTTAAAGACCCATTTATAGAGGTCAGCATCCAAAAATAGTTGATTTCGAGTTTGGTTACCCTTTAAAGACTGATAATGTCTTGAAGTTGAAGCAAGACGTCTGGACTTGAAATCGTCTTTCTAGAAATTTTTCTCCACTCGTCCAATTTTCTCATTAGCTGGCGCCCCACCGCAGGTGCAGGAGAGATTTTGGTCACTTTGTTGACATAACAACTGCTCATATTGGTATGTAATATAAAATGTATCCATCTACCAAACTTGAAAAATACCTAATTTAATCTAACATTTTTATTTTCTTTTCATCTTCTCCTGATTCCCAACAATGAGTAAAAAAAAAAAAAATACTCAGGAATACAATTTTATCCTATATTTTCTGTCTTATATCTCCTACATTGTCAGAAAAAATGCCACAATAACATGCTAAATACATCAAAACCACAATTTTCATCAGTGGGTCCTTAAAGTTGTCGCCTGAAAGTCCGAACTGAGGGTAAAACTAACCCATTCTCTGAACCGAAAGCATGCAGGGGGTTTGGGATTGTCACGTGACTTCACGTACTATAAACACTTGTCATGTGATTTCGTGCTGCTCTTCCAGTATGACGGCGAGGTGTCAGCACGTCGTGGCTGCTCTGCTGTTAACCCTCGGCGGGGTTCTAAGTTTTCCTCTCGGCTCGGAGAAAAGGGACCCCGTCAGCTGCGGATACCAGGTCGTCTGCCGCCGCAGAGGGGGTTTGGGCGGGCTTTTTGGGTTCATGTTCCTGCTGTGGGCTAAGCTAAAAACACTTCCGGGTTGTTTTGGTGTTGATTAAAGAGCGATACAGACTTTTCATGTTAATAAAAAATAAATAAATAAAACCTCGCGTGTACTAAAGAGTTTAGCTGTGTCTGTTAGAGTAAAAAAAAAAGAATAAAACAAAAACAAATGTTTGTGTTTGTGTGCAGTCATGTCACCCCACCAAGCCCGGCATGCTGAACGTCCACCTGGTGCCCCATACACACGACGATGTGGGCTGGCTGAAGACTGTGGACCAGTACTTCTATGGAGGTAAAAAGATAGACTTCCGGGTTTTATTAAAAACTCATAAATAGAAGAACACACATTTTTAACCAAGCATCTTTTAAGCTGAGTTTAGTAAACCAAATGTGCTTACTCTGAACATTTGAAGCAGCTTGAAAAGTTTTTCAAATCTTTCGAGCGTCATTCTTGACTGGATTAGTTAGTCAGTGTAGTTGTGCACTGGCAGCATGAGAATCAACATTTTTAAAAGTAATAAATCAGCAGAAACCTGATCAACTCTCAAAGGATCCTGATGGATCCGAGGGGAACCACGGAGAGGATCCACAACAAGATCATTTTATATTTTTTGTATTAACGGCCCAATGTTGTCTTGTGCTGGTAACATATTGCGTTCCCTTATTTTAGGAATCAGTCATAACATACTGATGTTTGGTTAAGGACCTTCTGCGTCAAAAAGGCTCCCCAACCTCCTGAGCGCAGACTGGGACCGGTCCGGTACTGTGATGTGGACCGCACCGGTGTCCTAACCATAACCCGGTACCAGACATACGCAGATCAGGACAGGTGCCAGACACAGGCTAGGTTTAAGGTACCTGCCAGGTCCGGTCTGACAGGCAGTTTTTATTCTTCAAATAAACTGGCTTTTCTTGTATTTTAGTGTCTGTTTAAAAGTTCGGGGATTGACCTGATGGTGTGTTTTGAATTTTGGCCCCCTGTACGATTGAATTTGACACCCCTTTTTTACCAGCTGTGACAAGAACCCTCAACTATTTAGTTATTTTGTCTGCCTTAGTCACAGCTGCTCTTTGTGTGGTAGGGCTGATTATGGGCAAACAAAAGTGGACAGACCAATACGACACACACAGGTGTCCCGGATGAAATTTTAAGAGATTTTAGTGCAAAAATGTTCATGCATACTTTTTTTTCTATGGTCCATAAACAGTTTTAAAAATATGTGCAGAGATGCAAATGCAGAAGCGCAACATAGTTTTAGAAAAGGGGTGCCCATTGCATCAATTGCATTAATGGGGGCCATCAAAAATGAATCAACAAAAAATAAAAATATATTTTAAAAAATTGCCGTAACAAGATGTTGAAGGCAAAATGACAGTGAAACTGTCATCAATTCAAAAATAATCAAGAGATTAACTTAAAAATCTGCTTTCTAAAAGGAGAAAATGAGTCTGTCTACAACCCCCTCCATTCAGGTGCATGTGATTGAACCAATAAAAGTAGAAACCAACCTCATTCTCAATCCTGCATAAGCAAAAGGAAAAAAAAACGTCATTTGTGAGACTAAATTAAAAAGGATAATAATAATCAGTGTGGGTGTTAGATGTTTTTCTGCTTTGAACTGTTGAGATAATCGTCCTACAACAGCAGAGCAGTTCCTGAGTGTATTCTGCAGCTGCACTTTGGTTCTATTAAATCAAAAAATACCTAAACTTGACAGAATCTTACGTGATTTGTCAACAGTTTGACGAAATACGAGCCTGGAATTTTCCTGAAATAAAGTTATTAAGAGTGAATCTGAACTCAAAGAACGTGTCTTAAAAGCTAATAGGAATGCTTTGCAGATTGTCCTAGAATGTTTCTAAGCTGGTGTGTCTGCAGCACTTTTAGCAATCCTTCAGTCCACAGTCCAGACTAAATGATAATAGGGGTTGGTTTTAAACTCAAAGATTTCCAAGAACAGATCCTTCACCTCTTTGTTGATGAAAGCTTTTAATTGAGTTTTTGCTGCAGACACCTCTGCTGATTGATTATATCCTAAAAAACATTGCAGCAAAAATGCGCAGACGTGCTGTTTCGTCCCGATAAGACATCACTGTTTTTTCTTTTTTTTTTTTGCACAACTCATGCCGATGGTTTGTGGTCAACTCAGCAGATTTTTTACAAGGCTGTTGTTGTTGTACTGACTAGAGTTCACATCTCTGCAAAGCATCACAGCTCATACATGACCTTTTTTATATGTTCTCTCTGAACTCGTGTCAGCTGCTTCTAGTAATAAAGTAAAGGGAACTTCAGATTTTAGCTGAACTTTCCAGTCCTTCATTTTGTTTTTTATTTCTCCGGTTAGTTTGATACTTTAACTGAACAAGCTGCTCAAACAATCAACCACGTTTATAGAAAATACTTTAATTTTAATGTACTGTCCATTTAATATATTGTCTACTATTTATTTAACGTATATATTTATAGGGTAGAGTAGTTTTTTACTACGAAAGTAAAGCCAAAATAAATCAACGGTAGTGATGTACTGTAAATGATTTGGGCTGTAATCAGTATCTGAATACTCAGTTACTTGCAATCTGTTCCAGAGTACAGCGTTTCCTCACTATATTACCGTTCACTTTTCGCAGTCAGGCTTTTTTTTCTGGCCAGCTTTGCGTGTTTTACTTATTTATTTTTATTACACATCTGTGTTCTACATCCTGATTGGCTGTTGATTTTTATCAGACGGTCTCTTGCGGGCCGTGTCCTCCGTACAGACGCTGCAAGTGCAGCTTGACAGTTGCATAAGTCATCATCGCGGTCAGATCTTTATTTTCACTCTGAAATACTGGACTTATTTGTCTATAAAGGTAAAAACAAGAGAGAAATGTGTGAAAATGTTCATGTCTGTTTATAAAAAAGGGCATACTTTTTTTTTAGTGGGAAGGAGTTTTACAGCCTTAAATCATCTCTACTTTTACTTCCTGGATTTCACCTATCGTGGGCCATTTATAGAACATATTCCCCGCAATAAACGAAGGAACACTTTACAAATATTTGTGACATCAGGGATCGCTAATTTTCGACCGTTAGAATTATTGTATAGTAAAAATGTTCTAAAGTCCTAAATAAATTTAGATTTTAGGTTCTGTATAAAAACTAAACCAAACATGCACCAGAGTGGTTGGAAGTAAATACATTTTCAAATTAGGGATGTCCTGATCCCATCAAATGATTTACAATCAGGCCCAATCAGATGTTGTATCCCGATCAGGAATCAATTATTTAATCCAAATTAATATGATCTAAATAGGACTAAATATCTCAAGCTTATTATTACAGATTAATGCTGCATATCATAAACAGATCACGTTATCATATTGTGGTTAAGCCCAGCAGCAGTTGAAGGCACACAAAAGTAATGCGCTAAAGTTAAAATAGATTGTCAAAAACAATGAAAACTAAGAAATGGTGACTTTAAAACCCAACACTGTTCATCATCAGAAATATGCTAAAACCATGATTTTGGAAGAAATTTCTTTTTAAAATTTAGGAATTTCTAATGGAGATGTATATGAATCACTTTTGATCAAAAATCTTTCTATTAATAGTGACACTATTCTTGCTCGATTGTTAAGGCTACTTCACAAAAGTTCTCCGCTTAAGTGTTGAGTATTAAATGAAGGTAAAGGAAATACAAATTGGGAAACCTGGTTTGGTTCATTCTTTAAATGTGTTACAAAAGTATTGGATCTGGACTCTGTATTATACTGAAAATCAATGGCAACCTGTTAGGTTTACACAACCTGAAACATTTCTTTGCAACTTGAAAGTAAAATGTCTCTTAAGATTCTCGTTTTCCAAGTAAAACTTACCAAAGAAGTTTCATAGATGGAGAAAATGAGAATGAAGTTTAGTTTATTAAAGTAAGATCTGAAAAAAAAACATTTGTTTTAATATATTCGACTATTTGAATAAAAAAACTAAATATATATATATATAAGTAAAATTTTCCTCCATCCAGTAAAAAGATGTACATGTAGCAACCATGTAAATGCAAAATAGGAACCGTTTTAGACCAGCGATAAGCTCCTGTGTTTACATCCTTTTGGCTGCTTTAACTCTCGTTTACGTAATTAACATACAAGTAAGAAGCAGATAAAAACAGCCTCGCACTGATATATACTGAGATACTCTTTTCACATAGTCAGAATTAGCTGACTAACAGGTTTTTGTTGTGTCATAAACTGTGTTATTTAGTAGTTGTTTGTTGAAATCTCTGGTATTAAAATCTTAAATGGAAAGAATCGTGCTTTAATCTGTGATTTGATCTTGATTTGTGAATTGAATCACCATCTAGTAACCATCCACAACCCTGTAAATGTATTTGTGTCCACCTGCAGATCGAAATGACATCCAGCACGCCGGCGTTCAGTACATACTGGACTCCGTGGTGGACCAGCTGCTGAAGAATCCAGACAGGAGGTTCATCTACGTGGAGACATCTTTCTTCTACCGCTGGTGGAAGCAGCAGAGCGCCAGCATGCAGCAGACGGTCAAACAGCTGGTTAACGAAGGTACGGGAAGCTCTGCGGTACGCTGAGGAGCTTCAGCTCCTCCCAAACTGACCCTCTGTCCTCCAGGCCGACTGGAGTTCGTGAACGGCGGCTGGTGCATGAGCGACGAAGCCGCTTCCCACTACAGCGCCGTCATCGACCAGATGACCCTGGGTTTGAGGTTCCTTAACGAGACGTTTGGAGCTTGTGGTCGACCGCGGGTCGCCTGGCACATTGACCCGTTTGGCCACGCCCGCGAACACGCCTCCCTGTTTTCACAGGTATTAAGCTTTATCAACACTAGACTAAAACATTTGAATATAGTGTCAAATAGAATAGTCAAGTTTCTGTTGGTTTGTTGCGTTAATAAAGCAGTTAGAGGAGGGGTAAATGGGCTAAAAAGGAAGATGGCGTCCCCTAAGGACTGGGATTGGACACTTCCTTAAAATGTTCACATGTAGCTATAAGGTGGAAAGGTCTATGAAGTCAGGCAGTTCTGAAAAACTCACTGGTGGAACTGCTTAATTTAAAGTCCCCCATGATAATTTTTTTCATCAATAAAATGTTCTCAGTACTGTTTTAATTATGATTATGAAGTTTTTAACAAAAATCCCACAAATTAAATGTCTTAAAGTTTTTTTCATGTTGATCTCCAAAATCTCCAGTGGAATCTTGCAGTGAAATGAAAACGATGTATTCATATATTTTTTTTTTTTAGCTTTTTGTTCATGTATTGCAAGTCATGTCATCATGTGTGCCATATTGGTTGCTAAAATTGCACATTTCCTCATATTGTGCTGCCCCTACTTAAAAATCTGCCATTTTTAAGTGATAATTACATTGCTTGGAAGGTATTTGACTCGACTATATTTACAAAGATCTTGACTCAGTAATCTTTGACATCACAAATATTCACACTGGGAGCAGACTGCAAATATCCAAGTATCCGGATACTCGTCACCGCCCTTTGAGGGATCCATAGACTGTTTTTGCTTTTCTTAACGCCAGCCGTCTGTTGCTGCAGATGGGATACGACGGCTTCTTCTTCGGCCGCTTGGATTACCAGGATCGAGATACCAGGAGGTCAAAGAAGGAGCAGGAGCTGCTGTGGAGAGCCTCCGACAGTCTCCCAGCACCCATGGCGGATCTCTTCACTGGTGACTGAAGACGTGTGTGCTGAGCCTGTTTGGACACTGTGAAGTAACTCCTTTACCCTCATTTTTGACAGGAATCCTTCCCAACGGCTACAACCCCCCTGCAGGTTTCTGCTGGGACCAGCTCTGTGACGACGCCCCCATCAGAGATGATCCAGACCTGGAAGACTATAATGTGGATGACGTGGTGCAGCGCTTTCTACTGGCTGCCAACAACCAGGTGACTTTTTTTTAATGCCGCATCATGTTTAGTCCACAGCACAGAAAACAAACTGACTCCATTGTAGTCGGGCATGTTTGATTGCAGTTCTTTCAGTGTTGGCCGGTTTCCTTTTAATCAACACAACTTCTCTCTTCAAGGCTAAGATGTACAAGACCAACCACATCATCATGACCATGGGCTCGGACTTCCAGTACGAGAACGCCAACCTGTGGTACAAGAATCTGGACAAACTCCTCCTCTACGTCAACGCCCAGCAGGCCAAGGGCAGCAAGGTCAACGTCCTGTACTCCACTCCGTCCTGCTACCTGCAGGAGCTGCACCGAGCCAACCTCACGTGGTAGGGTGACTCGTCCGCGTCACACGCATGCAGCCTCCGCTTGCCCTTTTGACCTGAGGCCTTTTCTCTCTCATCCCGCAGGCCCTTGAAGACGGACGATTTCTTCCCGTATGCAGACGACGCTCATAATTTCTGGACGGGCTACTTCACCAGCCGGCCCGCGCTCAAGCGTTACGAGAGGATCAGCAACAGCAACCTGCAGGTGCTTTCAGCTTTACTGACACTTTGGCTCATTTTATCTAACAACCCATCGACTGAGACACTTCATGAAATTTAAATCATTTCAGAAAATATAATTTATTCCGATTTTATTGTTTGTTAATGGACAAAAACCCCACAGATGCTTCTTTATATGTGAAAAGAAGCAGATACATTTATGGATGATGAAGGGAGCAAGCAACACAATCCTAAAGAAGGGTGCTGGATGAAATGGCCTAGAGCACTAGAGGAAGAGCGGGCGAACCCCTGATCGGACGATCGCAGGTTCGGTTCCCACTTTGCCAGCCCACGCGCCAAAGTGTCCTTGGGCAGGACACTGAACCCCTCATTGCCTCTGGCGGTTATAGGCTCACACCAGTGTTCAATGCTGAACAATTCAGACAGATTTTGCATTTTGTTGCTCCAAGTCAGAAGTCTCAAAACCAAATCACAAGAAACTGATCCTTTTTTTAGGAACAAGCTCCTCTTTGCTAACTGCCATTTAGCAAACAGCAACTGTGTGAGCCTGATGTTCTACACATTAAAAATAAACAATTATGGGCGACTAATCGAATATTAAAAATATTGGCTAATTTAATTGTCGATTATGTCGACAGCTTTTTTTTTTCCATAATTGAATTTAACTTTTGTTTTTTAATTTTTTTTTTTTTTTTATTTTACTTTTATATTACGTGGATTCAAACTAGGAAAGTAAAGAAGAAAGTTATAATGGCATCCTGCTAGTTTTTTGGGGACCTTCGCTCTCATTGGCTAATCGTCCAGCTCAGAACTCGGACCAGTTTAACATCAGACAGTATTTTCATACTGTCAGACTTTTTTTTTGCCTTCAGTTTTCCTTAACTTTTTAAACTTCATCTTTCTTTTCTGTAAAATATCTGTAACTTACTGAAACTTTATTTTTACACTAGATTTCCTCTAGGAACCAATAGATAAATTATAGAGATTTCTATTAACCCATGAACTGTCAAAGTGGAAACTAAAAAAATCAGATGTCAACTTCAGCCGTCAGTTTTTTAAAGTGCAATAAATAAAGAATAAAAAAGTCACTGAAAGTATCATTTTCTAAATATAATATTAAACATGAATCCACAATTTGATTAACTTCATTAGCTGCATCCTCTTTCAAATAAGACATCTGGTTTATGAATATTATGCATTACTATTATAGTTGTGGTAGATAGATTCTTTATTACAGACTGGAGGTCCATTTGCCACAAAGACACAACAGATAAAAGACAAAAAAGAAATCAAATCAAATTAAAAAGAAAATAAAAAGAAACACTCATGATAATACAAGTATAAGAGCCAATAAGAACAATGACATAAAATGACCAAGTAACGTAAACTTAAAAACTAAAAAACAATTGCAGACTTAAAATGTAAAAACTTAATAGTTTAAATGATGTGTGAGAACAACAATCGCAATAAATCCATATTTGGAGTGAAGATTCCTGGTTTTTGTATGTCAAATGCAGATTTCTTTTGTTTAAAGTTTAAGCCGTCCTCACTGACTCTTGGTAAAAAATAAAAATAAAACATTTTCCAAATATGTTTGTTTTTACTTTGCCAGCTTGGGGGTTTCAAATTAGTAATTTGCGCCGCCGCTTTAAGAAAGTAGAGCATGGTTTTGTGACACGGGACCGAGCAATCGACGTGCGTCTAAAAGGATTCTGATGTGGTGCCGAGAAACCAGTAGTTTTCCAGAATAAAACTTCCTTCGGAGTGAGATTATTAATGAAATGACATGTTTCTGAAATCGTTTTTTTGTGGGGAAAAATGTAAGTATTTAAAGTTTGCATTGAACTTATTTTCTTTTACTGTTCCTGTTCAACAGACGTGTAACCAGCTTGAAGTCCTCGGAGGTGCAGCTTCCAGGAAGGGTCCTTTTGGAGAAGGAGACAGCCAGACTTTAAGTGAGAGTTTGACACTGCTGGTGCCTTTGTGCTTTGGCCTCATCTGCAGTACAACTGCTGACCACAGATGTCCGATCCTGTCCATTCATTTTCTCCTTCTGAAATCCTCTATGTTCATAGAAACTGATGTTTGAGCAGAGTTTTTAAAAACTCTCCTGCAGATTTGAGTCTGAAGGGAAGGCGAGCAGCATTTACCTCAGAGTGAAGCAGGGAGGCGTTCTAGCTTCATCAGCTGAGAGTGATCCATGTTTAGTTAACTATGCTGCTGTTGAACGATGATGATGTTTCTGATGTGAGTCTGATCGACTGCTGAGTCTGGCCTTGAAGTGCAAGCAAAGATCTCAAGCTGCGTCCTCACTGAACAGGATTTGTTGGTCTATAGTGGGTGGAGTCCAAACAAACATGGAGGAGAATGTGATCGTGAAAGCGTCTGTCATTCACATGCAGCTCCATCAGTAGATGGAGAACTCACCGGACTGGGAGAGCCTCTGAATGATCTCATGAATCCAGACATGAAGAAGTGATGCTTTTGTAGAGCTCTTCACAATAAATAAACCTCATCTCTCAAGATCTTCCCTGTCTTCCGTAAACTGTTAATTTTATATATACACAGACACCACTCCACGTAGCGATCAGGCTAAAAATAGTGGTAGTTCCTCCAATTCACTCAAGTTTATGAAGACATTTTTGAAAAAGCGTCAAGCAGCAAATTTAAGTGTACTACAAATCACAAACTGCATTATTTCCAAAGTTGACGAGTATTTACGTTAGCTTAGTTTTTGTTTGTGCTCTAACCTTCTTGCTTTGGTCTGAAGGGAAGGCCATGGGCGTGGCCCAGCACCACGACGCCGTATCAGGAACAGCAAAGCAGCACGTCACCAACGACTACGCCAGGAAGCTGGCCAACGGCTGGCAGCACTGTCAGGTATTCACCGACCTGGTATCTGCTGCTTCTGTGTTTTATTTCTCCTCCTCATTGAATGTTGTCTGCCAGGTTCTGGTCAGTAACAGTCTGGCCTCTCTCAGCGGCTCCTCTGCTCCGCGGGTCTACTGCGACCTCCTCAACGTTAGCGTTTGTTCCCTGACCGAGTCCAGCAAGAAGGTGCTCCAGATTCTAGATTTGGTGGATCTACGTAGAGTGATGCTTCGCCTTCACGCCGGTCTTTTCTGCGTCCGCTCTCCTCTCGTTTCCAGTTCTCAGTCACCGTGTACAACCCGCTGGCTCGACCAGTCTCTTGGCCCATCAGGCTGCCGGTTTACGGATCGGCTTACCTAATAAAAGACGCTAAAGGGAACGCTGTGGACTCTCAGGTCTGTATGTATTCCTGTGAACAACCAAAAACTTTAAACATTTCTATCAAAGCTTCAATTGACAGAAGCCTTACGTGTGGACTTGTGTTGAAGGTGCTGCCCGTGTCCAAAGCCACGCGGGAGGTGAGGAGGAATCGAGGCCACGCCGCCAATGAGCTGGTGTTCCAGGTCCAAGCTCCGCCCCTGGGCTACACCACCTACTCAGTATCCATGCTTCAGGGCGGAGCTTCATCAGCAGCCTCCCCGAAGAGAGGTGCCCCCACATCCATCCAGAACAAGGTGGTTACACACTTTTATTCTAAGTTTGCTTGGGTTTTTTTGGCACTCATTTTAAAATTGGAGTCTTTTTTTTTTTGTTTGTGCGCTGCAGTTCCTGCGGGTGACCTTTGACCCGGACACCGGCCTCATTAGCAGCCTCAGCAACCTGGAAACCAAACGGAGCATCAATCTGTCCCAGAACTTCTACTGGTCAGCTAGTAACAGTGAAACTCTGCGTTTGAGCTCATTTCACCTCATGACTGGTCTGTGTGCTTCAGGTACAACGCCAGCGATGGTAAAAACTCTGAGAGCAACCAGCCATCCGGGGCTTACATCTTCAGGCCCAACTCCACCGTCCCGTTCGTCATCAGCCGAGTAGCTCAGACCGAGACCGTTCAGGTAGACGGCGAGCTCAGTTGCTCCTCATGACTCTTTGTCCTTTCCACGGTTGACGTTTTTCTGCTGTGCAGACCGCGGTGGTGCAGGAGGTGAGGCAGTGGTTTGGCCCCTGGGTGTCTCAGGTGGTCCGTCTCTATGCCGACAGCAGGGCTCTGGAGCTGGAGTGGACGGTCGGACCTTTGCCGGTGAGGTGAGTGGGAGCTTCTATTACCCGCCTCATGACGTCCAGCGGCGTCTTTCACGCCTGTAACGTTGCGTCTCTGGTTGCCAGCGACGGTTTGGGGAAGGAGGTGATCACCCGTCTGGACAGCAGCATCAAAACCAATGAAATCTTTTACACCGACTCAAACGGCAGAGAAATCCTGCAGAGGAGGTGAGCTAAAAACTCTCTTAACCCTTAGAATTCCCGGGCCCTTTTAAGTACTCTTTTTACTTTAATATTACCACATTTTTGGACTAAAAGTTGCATTTTTGGAAGAAAACAGACAATATTTTTTCCAAATACACCGGCGCTTCATTGGATCTTCCTTCAGACTTTTAGCCTTTTTCTCCCTACAGGAAAGACTTCAGACCAACCTGGCAGCTGAAGCAGTCGGAACCCATTGCTGGAAACTACTATCCCATCAACTCTCGAGCTTTTATTAAGGTGTGTTCCTACTAAAAAGTCATGGAGGTCTTCTCTCTTCTCTTTATTTATTTTATTTATTATTAGTTTTTTTTCACAGGCACAGTGGACCTCAAAAGCAATATGCCAGAATTAGCCCAAAAGTTATTTTTCATCTGTAGTCCCTGGACAGGTGTTAAAAATTGTCAACCTTAAAACCTCAACTTACTTGTTTGTCTAATGCAATCCTTTAATTTTCTTTATGTCAGGATGACGTGGATCAGCTCACCGTGGTAACGGATCGCTCTCAGGGAGGAAGCAGCATCCAGAATGGTTCTCTGGAGATCATGGTACGACTCCAAGGAGGTTACTTTGGTTGTAACCTTTTACATTTTTTCGACTACTATAACTCTGTAACTGTTTATGTAACTAATGAGCTGATTTAAGTCGATCCCTTAAACCAGGGGTGTCAAACATACGCCGGGAGGGGGGTGTCTGGATGACAGCTGCATCCGCTGTTTCTGTGTCTCTGTGACTGAGTTTGAAGGCTGTCCGCATTAACCTGAGAGGAGGGAAAAATTGAGGGACCTTTTTTTTTTTTTTTTATATCATTGTCTCAATGAAAATAAGAAAACATCACAGTTCAGGAGACTCGAGCTAACTGCCCGCGCTCCCTGCAGCAGCTGTCTCTCGAGTGAGTGAGCTCCAATGAAATAACAATAATAATAAGTTATTAGGCATTTTTTTCCACTTGAGAAAAACAAAGTGGAATCTGGTTCTTAAGTGGTCCGTCCCACTTGAGATCAGACCTTTCAATGTGGCCCCTGAACAAAAGGTCTGACACTCCTGGCGTAAACGGTTGAAGAGCGCGTGTCATTTCTCCGGTGGTCTTCCTGGTTGATTCAGGATTTTCCCGCCTTTTCCCCGCAGCTGCATCGCCGGCTGCTGCACGATGATTACCGTGGAGTCGGAGAACCTCTCAACGAGGTCTCCGGCATCTTCCCTGAAGGCCTGGTGGTCCGCGGACGATTCCTGCTCTCCCTCGACCGCCCTGACAGCGCTGCGGATATCTACCGCCCCCTGGGGCAGGAGGAAGTACTGCAGCCTGTGCTTTCGTTTACTGACGGAGATCTGAACGCAAACACTCGACTGGAGGTGGGTGTGTTTGTGTGCGAGAGAAGACTTCTAAAGCTGTTTACATACAACTGATGTCCACTAGGTTATAGCCCCAAAATATTTTTTTAAATCCAGCTTTATTCCTATAGTAGAAAAGTACCTAAAGAGAAGTGTTTTTGTTTTAGTTCTCTGGGCTCCAGGCTGCGCTGCCCCCTGCTGTCCATCTCCTCACACTGAGTCAGTGGGACGCCGACTCGGTGCTGCTGAGGCTGGAGCATCAGTTCCAGATCTCGGAAAGCAAACTCAACTCTCAGCCGGTCACGGTCAACCTCCAGGTTGGAGCTTTGGAAACATGATGCAGCTTCTCCTGATTGAAACGATGACATAAAACATTGATGCCACGTTGACTCCGTTTGAGCAGAAGCTGTTTTCCACTCTGAATGTTCTTGGTGTGTCGGAGCTAAGCCTGTCAGCCAATCAGTGGAAGGATGAAATGAGACGCCTGAGCTGGACCCCTGAGAACGGTGAGGAACACATTCAATAAATATCAAATGTAATCCACAGGGAACTTGTAGGGGCAGGCTTTTATTTTGAAAAGTTCTTAAAATTACATAAACAATTGAAGGATTTCTTGTTCTTTAGACAGGTTACTGAGGTTTTATTTCCTGCTGACGCTCTGTTTGCGTTTCAGAAGAGAAGCCGTACCTGAAGACCTTCCAGGACCCTTCAGCGTGGGAGGTGACCCTGAGACCCATGGAAATCCGGACTTTCTTAGTCAGGGTCAGCTTTAAATAAGCAAAACTCAGATGGCTCAGAAAATGTCAGCTGCTTGAGAATTGAAAACGTGCAGGGAAAAAAAAAAAAAGTGCACAAGTGAAGACTTTAAATCCAAATTTTAAACTTATGATTTTAACTTTTCACTCCCTTTTATGGAGAAAATAAAGAGAAAAAGTAATTTAAAAAAAATTGATTTTTTATAGCCGTTTGTCCACTTTCAGCAACAAAAATTTGTTTTTAATGTGAGCATCCACGTCTCATAACTCTGGAGAAAAATGTCCCCACTGTTTGTAATTGCTTTGATTTAATGATCATTCTGTTTACGTAGAGATCTGTATAGCAGCTAATGAAGACTTTATAAAGATCATTTGGGGCATCTTCTTAATTTCTTGACATCCGTTGATGCATATATGCTTTAAATCATTTTGGATCCAAAATTACTTTAATTTAACTTCTCCATAAAAGCAAAACTTAAGTGAAATTCAAACTTGGGTTTTTCCCACATCTACATTTAATTTGGTTTATTCTTGTTAAATAAATTAATAACAATGATATTTTTGGACTGCAGTCATGCACCAAAACCAAACTAGGATTAAAAGTCGTATTTCAAATGGACTGTACTGACATTCACACTGTTTTAATGTAACTTCTGCCTTTTCATAATCAAAGCAAGTTAGTCAGTGGGGAAATTGACTTTTATACATGCAAAACTTTTATATTCTGTCACTTTACGCTGGTTTCATCTTTTGCACTTTAATAATTAAGAATTTGTTAAAAAAAAAAAAGTTTTGTTTGATCAGTGCCAACTTGATGTAATTGTTGTATATCAGTTTTTGAGCATAAAATCAATAAAATGTCAAATTTTGTTGTCAGATTTTTAATAATTATTTTCCTTTTAGTAATTGATTTAAGTCTTATTTTTACATTATAAACAATTAAAAAAAAAAAAGACGTAATAACACACCCATGCTGTGTTTTAAATTGGAGGGAAACTTTTTATGATTTAGCCTCATTGAGGCACATAAAGAGTCACATGGTCACAGGTGAACTTCCTGTTTGGGCTCCAGACCTGCTGTTATAACACAAACACAAAAATAAATTCTAACTTTCAAAATGGAATACAAACTGAAAAAAACCAAACTGCTCTGCCTTTACAGTAAATTAAATATGTAGAGTAGCAGGTTATTGAGTCTTGCAGGCACCGCAGAAACATTCAAACTGCAAAAAAGCAAAATGATCTATAATTAAAACAAAACTAAGGAAACGATCATTCAGTTTTCTCTGTGCTGGTTTCCATTTCTTCATGGGAGTAGCAGCACTGGTCTCCATGATCACACGTTCCCTGAAGAGAAATAGAGCAGGTCAATCAGAAAATTGTTACCTTAAACTTAAAACATCTGAAATATTTCTTTGACTTTCACACTCTTCAAATGCTCACATGAACTTAAAAGTTTCTCAACAGGTGCCTCCTTAATTTAGATTTACTGTAGAAACATTTGTAAAAGTCCTCTTTCCTACTACCTCATTTTATTGAATCTTTATTTTAAAATACTTCCAACTGATTTAAACTTTTTTATACAATAGATTTTATGTTTGACCCATTTAGGTGTTATGTAGAATATAACTTAATAGTCAAAGTGGAAGCTAACAACTGGACGCCAACGTTATACTCGTCCGACTTTTAAAGTTTGATGGATAAATATTAAATACACAACTGTCATGAAACATGCTTTTACTTTTTTTTTACTGCTCCGCAGGTTAGGGACCACTGCTGTAAATGACTTATCTATTCATTGATTTTGTTCATATTTAACAAGTGGAGGAAAAAAAAACTATTTCTTTACCTTACATTATCTTTGTAACCCAAACACATAAACAAAACATCCTTGTAAATAAAAGACATCCAGAATCCGTAGCTTTGAGAAATCTGCACCTTTTTGAACTTTTTGCAGGGGAAGTTCTTAAGCTGAGAGGAGTCTGTGATCGGGCTCTTTCTCTTGTTCTGGTATTTCTTCCTTTTATCCTGCAGGTCCGTGCTGATGCCTCCTCTACAGAGGGCAAAAAGAGGAGGCAGACAGTTACAGAGGAGGTCCTGGTACCCCAACAGACACAACCAACCTCGTTCTCCAAAACAAAATCCATTTCCTCCCACATTAAAGCTGATCGAATGTTACTATGACAACTTGAATCATACATTTGTGATGGCTTGTAATAGCCCTAACAATTACACTACCACCGCCGTGTTTAACATTTGTTATGCTGGCTTAAAACTAAACACAGACTCTACAGTTCTGTCTTCAACCTACAGAATTTATGTCTGAGGTTTGGATGGCAGCTTGTTGCTAGACTTGTGTGGTTCTACGGTGGCCCTGAAGGACAAATGCTTCAATGCAAAAAACATTTTAATTATGACAAATAATAAAGCCAAACTGTAAAAGAAAAAAAAAAAAGTTTTGAGAAACAAAAGTAACTTCTCGGATTAAAAAAAAAGAGAGAAAATAGGGAACAGAGAGGGTAGGGTTCCTCCCCAAAAACAATTTCATTAAAAAAAAAAGAAACTTTAAAAGAATATAGATTCAGGGCCCACTTTTTCCTTTTTTCAAGTGTTTATTTTTCCATGGGTTCCGGCTCACAAAATTTAAAATTATTTTTGATTTCATAAATTTTTACTTATTTTTTTTATCTTTTTGGGGTTGTCTTTTCATTTCTAAAATGTAATGTTATGTTTTTTTATCATTTAATTATTGTTATGATCCTCGAGGTTTTTTGCGTTGAGTGATTTGTCCTTCAGGGCCACCGTAGGTTCAGATGTCAAAGATGAATCTGCATGGGAATGTGCTGTTGGCGTCATTTACCCGGCTTTGGCTCGAGCTTTGGGCCCCCAGAAGGCCTGAGGGTTTTCCTGGAACCGGGTCAAATGGCGTTTACGGGACTGAGGGTTGGCGTCCTCTCTTACTGTGAAACAGGCTTCAAAGCTACACAAAAACAAAAAAGGTAGTCGCAAACCTTCACTGGAACTAAAGGAAACATTTTTGGACTTTTAAATCTCACCTGGGCTCACAGGACAGGATCTTGAACGCGGGGCTGGTGGGAGACAACTTCTCCCTCTTCACAGGGTTTGCCTTCTCCTACAGAGAACAAGCAAATCACAACAACATGTTCACAACCTTCCATTTGTCTCTGGAAAATGGTTTAAAAACTCTTTCCTGTGCTTTACTCAAACAACAGCAGGGGTAACCCTCCAGAAATGAAATGGCATTTAATTATTTACCCAGCATCGCATGATGTCCCAGATGGCAGCAGGAGGAGCGTCTGTCTTGATGGCATTTTTACAGGCGTGAGACAGAGACACTCTGTGACCAGCATGAAGCAGAGCGGACCTGCAGACAGGAGACCGGAGCGAGGGTGCATTATGACAAATGGAAAGGTCTGTCTGATCCAGTCCACTGAATCAGGTCAGTGGACTGGATTAAGAACTTTGCGTTTGGTCTGTATTCAGACTGAAGTAAAGGTCTCTTCAGTCATTAGCATGATATGGAAAAAGGAAACTTTTTGCAGCGATCTTCATGAAATATCACGCACATCCCACAGTGTACAACCACATCTGAAGTTTTGTTGACCTCTGACCTGGGAAACAGGTCACTATTTTGAATTAAAAGTCCCCTTTAGTACTGTCTACAAATTTAAACGCCTCCCAGGGGCTTTGATCTCTCGTCTCCTAAATCCTTGCGCATCATTGGGAAGTTATGTGAATCTTGGCTTTAAAGTTGCGTTCCTCTGTTGCTCACATGATTTTTCTGGACTACAGTGAAAATTTCATGTGGCTCAAGCTGAACAAAAATGACTTAATACAAACATTTCAATAAGGGTGTGCCAAAAACCTCCGTTGCCAAGGAAACCCAAAAATTTACTTTTGCAGATGATTCTAAAAATGACTTAGATCTGTTCGTCAACACCAAGCGACCAAAATATGAAGTGGTTGCTACGGAGATAAAACAACAGAAAAGCCGCCATTTTGAAAAAAAAAATTGTCCCGTGTAGTTTTGATCCGTCTGCAGAGGGGGAGGGGGGAGCGAGGGGCATGTAACACTGATTGTGGTTATAATATAACTGTTATTGTTTTGTCTCACCTGATTGATTTTAAACACTTTGGATGAGTTAAAGGTAGGAATGTTATCTAAAGTGATTATAGGTTGTGTGTGTACCTGAACTGCAGCAGGGCTGGAGTATTACAGTGCAGGGTGCTGCTCAGGTTGTCAATAGTGTAGTAAAGAGGCACATCCTCCAACTCCTGTGAGAGCCGAAGCATCAAAGTCGTGGTTATGTGTTTGACAGCGCAGAGACCCCCTGTTTAAGGAGTAAAACGGATGTACCTCCGTCACCATGCTGAGCATGCCCTCGATACGCTTGGACGTCCCAAATCTGGAAGGGTTCCCCGCCACAGCAGACAACACCTTTTGGACAAACCCCGAGTCGTGGATGGGTTCAGCCCAGATGGGTCCTCCCAGCTGCAGAAAGGTTAATAACAGTCAACAATCAGCGACTATATTGGCTGTGTGAGCACGGTGGTGTGTCGGTGCGCCACCTGATGTCTGTGTCCGCAGTGCTCACACTCAGGGCCCACGGGGGGTCCTGTGGCAGCAGAATACTTCACACTGAAACAGAGAAAGCTTTTAACCGCGGTCCTGCAGATCTCAAGACCCACACGGCAAACTCAGATCCAACTTCCCAAAGATCTGAGTCCCAACGATGAACAATGCCTTACTTTTTCCCGTTGATTGTTTTCCGGCCCATTCTCTGCAAATGGAACGACCCGCAGCCAACGCAGTTGTACAGCAGAGCCTGTTTACTGCAAAAACAAAACATGAAGTCAGCATTCAGGGGCATAAATCCTGCTCTGTGTGCAGCAAAATACAGTAATTATATACTGCAAGTATTTTCAGTTGTCACCAGCTAATAATACTTTTACTATAAAGCTGCTGCAGGGATCCTGATTCATCTGTAACCGAGTGCATCAGCTACGCTAAAAATAAATGATCTTGATTCTTTCTGTACGATTTGACACAAATCCAAAAATCAGACCGTCTGATGGTGATATTGGACCCTGAGAGTCCAGCACTGATAGTAATAGGTCATATAAACAAGCCTCTACATTGCTGTCCCAAATTTTAAATCTCAACTACAGGTACCAAACACTGCAGTTCCTTAAAAGACCACTAGAGGCCGGGGTTACAGGGGAACGTTTCATGTTAAAAAGTCCAAGTACAGCTTCGGAAGAGCCTGATGTCTAAAACGGTTCTGTTGTTGGTTCTGGGCTTCAGAACCATGTTGCATGTTTAGCCAGAGTAACAAAAATCTTTAACCCTTGTTTACATTCTATTATACTGGACAGAAAAATGAACTTAGGAAGTTTAAATTAAAAAAAATGTGAAAAAGTTTTTGTCTGTCTGAGAAAAGTGTGTAATGAGGAGTTTTGAAGCTGTCAAACATCTGTAATCCGACTTTGTGGATTTCATTGATCGCATGATATTTATGGAACGTAACCGCTGCAATAAATGAGGAAACACTTAATTCTTTTTTGTTGTATTTACAATCTAGGTTTTCATTCTTTTTAAAGTTATCCTGATTTTTCTTCCATGTAAATATTTATCTGTAAAATACATTTTTTCCAAAGATATCTTTGAATTTTCTTGACTTTTTTCTGACAAGATGTCCTGCTCATATCATTTCGACAAAAACTCTCAACTTAACTGTAAATCTAGAGCAGCTCATCTCTCCTATAAAACCACTGAGTCATGAAGTGTTGGTTGTGTTAGTGTATGCATGCATGTGTGTGTGCACATGAACACCTGGCTGAGTTTTTGACGGTCGCCTGTCCAGTGAAGACGCGCTGGATGTACGCGCTGTAACTCATCGATCTGACGGACCAGAGCCGCCGGTTCCTGATACACCGCCGCCACATCGGCTGTGCAGGATTATACGCAGAGCCTGAAGGTTAAGGAAAAACAGACAAATGAAAGAGCAAAAGAAACAATTCAAACAAATTATTTGTCTTTTTAAACATTTGGCTCACACTTTATTCCAGTATAATCAATATTTTGCTATTTTATTTTATTTTAAATGTGTAAATATTTAAATATATGTTTTGAAGCATTTCAAAAAATAAATTGTCAGCTTTTACAGAATCGTGTTTTGTGTTCTGCTTTTTTTTCTTTTTACTGAACTGAAAAACGATCCGAATTGTAGCTTTTGTGATCCGTTGCACCCCTAATAGAAAGAGATAAAAACATGCAGTTGTGTTTGTGCGTGACAGAAACGTGTGAGGCTTTACCATCTCATGGCAGTATTTGGCTTTGATGGACACAGATCCATATTTGCTGTAGCAGGTCTCTCCACTGTTTCCTGCCATCACAGCCATGTCTGTACATGTTATACACAGCAGACCTGAGGGGCAGAGCGACAGCATACGCCTTCAGCGGAACCGAAACTTCAAAAATATGCCATTAGCTAAGAATATTGGCTAAAATTGGCTAAAAATGAATATTTGAAGTCAGCCCTGGATCTTACTCAGTTAAAAGTTGATTTCTGACAAACACAAACATCTGTAGGTTGTTGCAGCTCTGGAGCGTCACTCTGAAAGACCCACCTCCTTCACTCACAGCCTGCACGGCAGCATCCAGAAACCCGGCGGGGCTGCCGTAGGGATCCAGGTCGATCACATCGTACCGGTCCTCCTTCTTACGCATCTCGTACATCAGCATGCTGGACGGTGAAAAGTTTACACTCTATAGAAGTTGGACTTTACAAATATTATACCTTTGACAGTGAATGGATGAGCAATCGAAGACCCACCCAGAGGGAAATGATGTTTTTAACGTTCTCTTGTGGGATTTTTCTGATATTGGAGGACATGGATGAAGAAAATTGAGCTCAAAATTGCAATTCTTAGTATTATTATTTATTCAAATTTTTGTGAATCAGGATCAGACTCAAAATTCAGTGTGAAAAAGAGAGACATAGTTGAGAGGGCCTGCTCTCAGCAATAAGGAGGGGAAGAGGGGGCGGGGTTCCTCCCGCCCACAACTCAGAATTTCTAATGAACAATTGTTGCTTTATGGAAACTATGTTCTAGAGAATTACATTTTTTTTTTTTTTTTTTTGGCTAAAAACTGCACTATCATTATTAAAATATCACTAGGAATTCTTTGAAAATAGATCAAAAGATGATCGAAGGAGGACTTTAAAGGGTAACCAAACCCTAAATCAACTTTTTTGGGCTGTTGATCTCTTTAAATGGGGTTTTAAAAGTGCTGTCTGTTGGTCATTGCCACATTTTTGATAAATTAAAATAAATTGTTTAATTATTGAAAATATCGTCAAAAACCGTCTGTATGCTGCCATCAACAGGTTGCATCGAGGTATTACCGTTGAATTTTGTGATTGGTTAAACAATGTAAGTTTCAGAAGTTTCACGTCATGATCTGCAGCTCCAGTAACGATAACAGTCCTGCCCCCAAGCCCCTCCCCTCTGACTTTATTTTCAAATTTCGGAAGTGGGTGAATTCAGCCTCCAACTTTCCTGTTTGGTTACCCTTTAAAGAAGGAAGTGTTGATAGTAACACAGAGAGAGGAGTGGTTAGGAGGGAGGAGTGGGATGACGGCGTCACCTGGCGTCCCTGCAGCTGGCCTTCAGCAGGTGACCCACGCCGTTGTACTGGGCATTCCGAGCAATCAGGGCCGCCGCCTTGGAGGAGAAGTCGTTTGCAGTGACGCTGTGCAGGCCGGGAACCTCCAGAGCGAACCGCACAGACCGCAAACCAGACGCCGCCAGGCCCTCCAAGACGCGAAGACCTCGCTATAAGAAACAACGAGAAAACAAACAAGCCTGAAACACAGAACGTTATGGAGGAAAAAATCAAGCAAAAGTTGAGTTTAATTCAAAAAAGCCATCAAGAAGACAACATTTAACTGAAAATGCTGCAAATGCACACACAATGAAGAATGCTTACTGTCCCTAACATATAGAATGGAGAAACAAACTGAAGGTCAGAATCAGAGATCGGTCAACAGCTTCTCCACATGGACGGGAAGGACAACAGCACAGCCTGCGGTTAGTGAGGAAGACTGCTGAAGGGCTGAAGGCTCTCTTTCTGTGGGTGTCACACTTCACACAGATGAACCAAAAATGTGACTGTAAACCACAATCCAATTTAAAAATTAAGACAGAATTTGCATCACAATTAGGGACAAGAAACCTTAAAAAAAAAAAAAAAAAAAAATCACCTCATGTTTCATGTTTGGATCGCTCATGTGACCAACCAGGAAGTGCTGGCGGGTAACATGGAAGGAGTAAAGCTTCATTGGTTAAAAACTCCATGGAAAATCATTTTTATATTGATATTCAACTCCCACTCTGATCATCTTTTGATCTATTTTCAAAACATTCCCAGTGGTCTTTTAATTATGATTTTGTCATTCTTGGCCAAAATTAAAAAAAAACTTGTGTAGATATCTAGGACATAGTTTCTGTGGAGCGGCAGAAGTTTGTTAGAAATTCATCTTTGAGTTATGGACAGACCCCCTTTACCCGTCACTGTTGCTGAGAGCTCTCTGTTTACATGCTCCTCCGCTAGCTTACAGCCTCTCAGATTCTCAAGCTAACATTAGCGGTGCAACAAAATAGCTGCGTAACATTGGAGCATCCAGCTGTAAAGTTTGATCCAGACGACGAAAACAAAGACGTACATGGATCTATTTGTCTACAAGTGGATGTATCAGAATGGAGTGAAGCAGGGAGCTTGTAGACAACTTAGTGTATTTGCTATGTAACAAATATAATCGTCTTTAAACTTATTTTTCATAAGAGTGAGTCTTTAAAGAAACAAAGGTCATCCTTCTTCTTGCAAACTAATCTAGTGATATAATATTTATTTGGGAGGAAAGTGAGGGAAAACTCAAACTTCTCCATTAAAATCAGGTGATGTAAAACAGATCAGCCTTGAGCCTCCAGAGTGTTCATATCCAGACATATCTCCTTTTCTAGCATATTGAAACTCTTGAGTTGCGATTGTGAGCTAAACGTGAAAAGCACAGAACATCCTGTCCTCCCTGCTCCAGTTCTATGTACGTCTGAGCAGAACAGCAGAAACCAGAGAGGAATGTTATGAAGTGATGTAAGAACCGCTCCGCACAGGCAGCAGAAACAAAGAGCGGAGATTATTTTTACATCAATTTTGATGGTCAGGTCAGAAGAACGTATCCAGTCTTCACAGGTCAACAGTACCTGGAGCTAAATGAGATTCAGGCCTTTTAGTATTTCAAATAGTGAACTTTATGATTTCAGACAAAAAACGACGAGTTCAAGTTCAGCAACCTTACAGACTTTGAATTGCAGTTTGAGACAGTCTTCCACAAAAAATATTGCTTTAGTCACATGACCCGTATGGAAGATTGACCCCTTACAGGGACTGTAATTTTGTCTCTTGACGCATGCCCGCAGTAAAAAAGTGTCCATGCACATTTTCACTCTACGGGTTCACTCTACAACTGCCCATTTTCACCCGCAGACAGCCCGTGTCCATCCAGGTATGACAGACTCGTCCCAGTGAACGTTTTCTAACATCCGTCGAACGTGTGGCAGAGCATCAGAGAACAGCGCGCCTCACATACCTCACACTTCTCCCCCGCCGTTACAGAACACAGAGGCTCTTCCGCACCGTTGTTCTGCTCAGGCTGGACCTCAGCCTCGTTCTTGTCGTCTGACAGGGAAACAACCACCCGCTCCGTCTCTCCAGGTACCACCACCTTCACTCCGCGCTGAGTCAGCAAATCTCTCGCAAACTCTGTGATCACAGCGCATCTGGAAAAACGAGACATGGGCTGCTTCTGTGTGTGTTTGTTGATTGATATGAGACAGAATATCCTCTTTAAAGACCCACTTTGATGAAAATTGTGTTTTAAACATGTTCTTGTGGCATTTTTCTCAAAATTGAGGCAATATGAAAAAAACAAATCTCAAAAATGCATTTCAAAGCATTTCTTTACTCAAGTTGTTGTGGAGCAGACGGAAAATATCCACTTTTAAAAAGAGCAACAAACTACAATCAGCATGCCACAAGCTCCCTGCTTCGCTCCAGTCTGATGCACCCACTTGTAGATGACTTGAAGTGTGCATGTGTTCATCTACCTGCAACAGTTATTTTTTTATAATACCTCCAAAAATCCCAATTTCATCAATTTTATTTAAACATTTAATGAGTTGTGGAAGAAGTCATATGAATTAAAAATGAACCACCACTTTTTTGTAAATTGTATCAAATGATTGTTGATTATGTGATGGGAAAAAAGGGTTATTTTAAAGTCACGAGTCAAGACTGAAGCAAAAACAATGAAGGACAAATGCAATTTTTCCACATTCAAGCAGGATGTCTTTTTTTTTTCAGATTGTTGTCTTATCATTCACTCACGTTAAATCCCGGTTAAACTCCTGAACTGGGTTGTAAAACACCTCATTGGCGCTGGGAAACAAGATGGCCGCCTTCCCTTCCCTGACCACCGTCTCTCCAGGTAACAGCTCCACCGCGGCGGTCTTCTCCTGAACTCCTGCGGCGTCTGAACTCGTGTCTGCAGCTGAACATGCAGCAGGCGTGGGGGGAGGGTTGGCGGTGGGAACCTCGGCTTCCATGGATCTGAGCCTTCTGCTGACGGCGGCGGCGTTACCACCCAAACTCCACAGATCCGACCTTACGGATCGAGTGTAAGGGGAAACAGGCGGCAAGACAAGAGAAGGAATGGCCGCCCCAACATGCAGAGACAGGCTGCAAAACAAACATTCAAAAACTGAAGTTATTCTTCGGAGTATAGAAATAAAATGAATTGTTTTATGTTCACCCCAAACATGTCAAAAATTACAATTTGTATTTTTATCAAGAAGCCAATTACTGATTTAAAAAGTTAATTATTATTTACAGAAATTATATGCATCATTAAATTAAAAATGTAAAGCAAAACTAATGAATCTGTAATAAGAAAATCTCTCTCATAAGTCTGTAGTGACTTTTTATTTTGCTGAACCCTTAAGGTAAATAATATTTGTATTGACTACGTGTTTAAAGGCCAACTCCAGTCATGTTTTAAGTGATTTTAAAAGTGTTTTTCAGTTGTCTGAAAAAATGTATCTCTGAGTTGTAGGCAGGACTGATGGAGCAGATCAACCCCATCACTGAGAGCTCTGAGCGGGGAGATTATGCAATGCCCAGCGTTCATACATCACAAATAAACCTTTTTTTTTTTTTCGTTTTTTTTTTACTGCATTTACTTTATCTGTTCCTAATTCACAACGATTTCAATAAAGAAACACTTCAAAATGCAATCTTAAGCTTAATTTTCTTTAACCGTGTCCTCCATCATCAGAAAATGATTCAAGAACACGTTAAAAACACTAAAAACATGGTTTCAGAGTGGGTCTTTCATTTCATTTCATTTCCTTATTAAGCCCAATTAATTAAAATGACATTAGGATAAGTCAGCTACTGTATTTATGCACAATTGACAGTGACAGAACAAAAAATGAGTTTTTAAATCTTTTAAACTATACATGTGATGCTCTTGCATCATATGGAAGAGATTATTTACACGAGAGTATTATTTTATTACTAAAGGAGAGCGTCCTAACAAAATGTTTGATTGACTTTACCTATAATTATTTAAAAGTTTGAGGGGGTTTTTGTTAACAAAAGTTGAACAAAAAACATATAGAAGCTTAACACATTAATAAACATGACCTAAAGCTCCAGACCTATCTGCTGCATGCAACATTTTAGCCTCAACCTAGCTTGCTGTTAGCATGACCAAAACACGCGCGGGTTAGCATGTTTACCGAATACGTTCCCACCCCAAAAACACTGTTTTCCCACTTAACTTAACCTGTAGGATCCCTTTTGTCACCTTTTCCTGCTGTAACACACTCAATCTTCCGGTTAACTGGCGTTAGCACATGGGAACTGGTGTGTTAGCGACCAATCTACGGAAGCCTGCAGGGTCAGAAAAGATGCAGAACTTGTCGAAACTCCACCCCTCCGTCAGAGTGGCGTGACGTCAGGAATTGTGTATTAGCAGGTCAAACAGTCAGTGACATTTCGGCCTACTTTTATTCCAGTGTGGAGCACTAATACAAGGATAAAAAAAAGAAGAAAATTAATATCTTTGTCCCCAATGCTAAGAGTGCAAGGCACTTCCTTAGAGATTAACTATAAAGTCTTGGATTTATTATCTCCCATGTCAATTCAGGTCAGAGCAGCAGTTCAGTTTAGTGCATGAGCTTTAAATCTGGTCTATTATTCAACAGAAATGCTATAAAGCAAGTAAATAGCTTATTTGCATTGAGGCTTTTTACTTCAATAAAACTGTGACTTAACTAAGTTCATCCTTATAATATACAAGTGTGTGGTACAGTGGGAAGGAATTTGGGTATAAGCCAGCAAATAATGGGACAACAGTATCTTATTTACCTTTATTTGGAACAAAACTTGAAAACTTACTCCAATCATACTTTAGGTTATTCCAGTGTGTCCAGTCGTCTTTTATCAGCGATTATGCTGTATTTAGCCAAAATCTAAAACAGGAGTTCATAACTTACCTCTGAGATTTGGGCAGGACTGTTAGAATGGAGCAACTCCGGCCCACTTCCCATCACCCATCTGTTTGCACTCTCTCCTGGTAGCTTTCAGCCCCTCAGAACCCCAATCTAACTTTAGCGGTGCAACAAAAATGACCAACCGCAATGAAACTATCTGAGAAGTAGTTTTGAGTCAAACGCCAGCTTTGACATGGAAAATGGATCTATTTGTCTGCATCAGAATGGAGCGGAGCAGAGAGCTTGCAGCCCGCCCAAGGTACTTTCTACATCACAAATACAGTCTTTTTCATGTTTTATATTTGCTCCTGATTCACAACCATGTAAATTAAGAAATGCTCAGAACATGCTATTTTAAGCTTAATTTTCTTTATATGACCTCCATAGTCAGAAAAATACTACAAGAACATGTTAAAAAACACCAAAAATGGGGTCTGTAAACCTGTTCTCACTTGAAATATTTCTTGCAGTCGTCCTCCTCTCCACCCAGGGAGTTAAAAATTAAAATTATGTAAATTTCAGAATCATCTCCTTTTCAAACTCAAATAACTGAACTACAATGGAATAAAAACAGTTTTTCCTTGTCTTTTTTTTTTTTAATGGAGCCATTGGAGTTGTTATTGGTCATGAAAATAAGCCAATAAATCAATGAAAATGTACAGAAATAATGGAAATGCTTCTGCAGAGAGCATACTTTCGTGTATTTCGGATTACTATGCATATTTTTTAAGATAACCTTTTCTCATTTTTTCACATTGAATTTTATTTTGTTGTCCTCTCGCTAATCTTTTTCAATAATGAGTAGCGTAAGCAAACAAAAAAATAATTGAACTGTTTAGACAAACTTTACATTTAATTAATTCAATGTGTCATGCAGTGTACAAATATGTCTGTTTATAAGATATTTTAATGCCATCTTTTACATGTGTTTGTATGTGTATCTCTTGTTCTTATTTTTTATTTTCCAACCATCTTATAAGTTTGATATACATAAGTGTATATGTTGTTTGTCTTCTTTAGTTTTTTTTTTGTTTGTTTGTTTTATTTCTTTCTTGAAATAAATCAATTCCAAATCCAGTAACCTTTTCCAATCATTGAGGCAAAATAAATACCTAAAGTCCTTGTGGAATGTATCTGTTGATGGAGGACATAAATAAAGAAAATTCAAAAGAAAATGGCATTTCTGAGTATTTCCTCATTTAAATTGTTGTGAATAAAAAGTAGAGCAAAAAGCAGTTTGAAAAAGATTGTATTTTTAAATAGAAAATATGCTGGGTAGGCCACAAGCTCCACTCCATTCTGAAGACAAATAGATTTTACTAGAAAATAACAACTTTTTAAAATTTTGCCTAAAGTAACAAAATCATAATAAAGAACATTTTTAACAATATATCTGACGATCAGAGTCAGAAATTGAGAGAGAAAAGCAAGAGATGACAGGAAATTCACATCATGAACAACAAACAGGATATTGCACAAAAAAAGAGTTGCATTAATTTTGTTATGACACTGCATTTATTTACAATAGAACATGAAGCTACTGCAAAACAATTGAAGGAGGTGCTATCCTGATAGGGGCCCTTCCTTATTATAATTTATTTCAGAATTAAAAACACAATTCCTTTTCATTCAAGGAAGTAATTCAGGTGAGCGCACCAGTTCCATCCATTGCTGTTTCCTGCCAGCCTGCACATCTGGATGGGGGCGCTGTGACAATGACGGCCCAGAGAGCGTGGCGCTATACATCTGACACAGGAGAATTATAGAGTTAATAGTATTTAGCATGACAGGGAGAGGGAGCGGGGAGCGCAGTGCCGTGCCTGAATGCAGTCTCATCCTGTTTAGTATTCTCTGCACAGCGCCTGCAGGCCCCGGAGGGCTCACCTGCCCGGAGTCTAGACACGCGCGCGCGCCGAGAGGAGCGGGATCTCGAGCCGACAGCCCCTGGCGCATCGGTCAGCGCCGCGTTGGACAGGAGGGTTCGGGTTCCGCCGCCGAAGACACCTCGGTGAGTGAGGGGATGGACTGGTGGGTGGGGCTCAGGCGGCCGGGTCGGCTCAGGACGCAGCCTCCTACCTGCTTCCTGCGCGGTATCCATCCCATCCAACCCATCATTCTTACCTTCTTTTGGACAGCACCGCACTTTTTATGCGCCTCAGAGGCAGAAAGTGAAAGTTGGCAAATCTACCTTTATTATTTCTCTTTTTTTTCAGTCTTAAACGAAACTAAATAGAATGTCTTCAGAAATTGTTTTTAAAAAATAATAATGGACATAATCAAAAAATGATTACCTGTCAGTCAAATCAGTAGCTCTGTGATCTGTCTGCAAGAAATACAAAAAAATAAAAATAATGAAAAAAAAAAATCCCCACTCTGTACCCCCCCCCCCCCCCCCCCTCCTCGATCGCTCTGCGCTCTCATCCTCGCCTGGGTACAGGACTACGTGCCCGCTCGCGCATGCATGCGCGCGCGCGCGCGGTGGGAGTGTGTTGGTTTGTATGAAACGTGCGCGTGCTCCTGGCTCGCGGCACTCACAGTGGATGACTGTCTGTGGCGAGGCGGAGGGAGACACTAGTCCGCTTCTGCGCGCCGCTCCTCCATTGAAAGTGTTTTATTTTTCTGCGCGGAACACCACCGAGGGGTGAGTTCAATGCGGCGAGCCACCGACGGTTCTGGTCCGGTCGGGCCTTGATGTCCCGCTACTGTCTGAGTGTTTCGGTAGGTGTGTGTGTGGTATTTTGTCTGTGTGTGTATTTGGGGGGGATTCTTCGTGTATTCGGGCCGGTGACTAGAATGCGGTCCCTTTTCTCCCCCCATTTCTTTCGTGTGTTAAACTTCTGTTGGGTTCTATGGGGGATGGGCACATGGTGACAGACTAAACTTTAACCACTTCACACCGGCTTCATACCTCCTAGTGCCCACCCACCCCCCTCTCCGGTCCCCCCCGGTGACTTCATGAGTTCTCGGCTCATCTCCCCCCCTCCCGGCGTGCCTCAACTTGCGCCAAAAAACTCACTGGCGCGTGGAAGTTAAAACGTCCTCCGCATCTGCAAAAAAAGAGGCCCGCGCGGGCAGTGGGCGATTCGGCTCGCCGCGCGCTGCTCTGTCGGTAAACGGGTTAAGGCTTTTTTTTTTTTTTTTTTTTTTGCAGCCGGCCCCTTTTTTTTTTTTTTTTAGTTTCGTCTCCCCTCCTCTCCTCTCTGCTCTCCTCTCGCCATGCCGGATCCATCCCTCCGTCTCGCCCACAGTTGCATCGTTTTTGTGTCCCGGAATGACCTGTTGATGTCGGGTAAAGATGAAGCGTCGGGATTATCCTCCGCTGTAGAGCCCGCTCCATCTTCCCGGTAAACGACATTTTACAAACATGTCAAACAAACACGCGTCGATATCAAATTAAAGCTTTTAAAAACAATATTATCCAGAACTGTTTAATGTCTGGCTGACGTACCGAGTCACCTGCAGCGGCGGCGGCGGAAGGAATTCGGTCGAAACCGGTCATTTTTGTGTCCTCCGTCGGGTTTTTGAGGACAGCAGACGTCCCCCAACCAATATTTTATTTAAAAAAAAAAAAAAAATCTTCTTTAGCTTGTCGACCCTCCCGCTACAGCCGCAGACAACCCTCCCCGGGCATGTAGACTGGCACTCCGCGGGGTTACCCAGCGCTCCCCGCGGGGCCGCCCTGCCTCTCGCCCGGGTGTCTCCCCACAGCTCGAGCCGTCGGCTAAGATCATAGTGTCGCGCGCGGGGTTAATAGATGCATTATTGATGCGTATAAACGACTCTTAGCTTCTTTTTTTTTAAGTTTCTGCTCCAGTGGAGCTCAGAAGAGGCTACGCTGAAACCACGTTGTTGTGCCTGCATCCACGCGTGGAGACGAACGCCGCATCTTCGAGGCTAAACCCTCACATTAGAGGTCGGAGTGTTCACCGTGGCATTTCCACCGTCTTTAAGGCTTTTCGGTTCGCGTATTTTACGTTTTTGTAACCCATATTAGCTTTAGCTTTAGCCTGCAGCTAGCTAACAGGTAACCTTTAACCTTCTTAGACCAGGAAATTAGAGCATAAACGTGGATTAATTGATGTTTACTTTAAATGCTCACGTGCTTTTCTTTCTGCCACCAAGTCCACTGCAGTAAGCTAGTTCCTATCTAGTGTGGTTACAGTAGAGCAAGCTAAAATTGATAAAAGTTGGTCAAATTCACCCTCACATGCCCACACAGAGTTTAGCATCATGTCAGGGCATGTAATGGGGCACATTTTGACTGCAGGTCAGGGGTCAAGTGGTGTGAATGACTGCCCTTTATGCATCTTGAAAGTTGTTTTGACCCCTGACCTGCGGCGGCGGCGAGGAAAAAGAGGTGTTGGGTAGGATGTCGACAAAACCACATGTCAGTACTCCCCCACCCACCCACACACACACCGTGTTATAAAGCATAATCAATCATGGAGGGCACATGCTCAGAAGGAAGTTATATTTATGAAGAAGGAAACACACCTAGTAGATAAATAGTCCTCACAAGTGTTGTTTTCACAGTTATTGCTTTTCACATCTGCCCTAACGAGGGCAAAAAGGGGGTTAAATCTGTATGGGACACAATGGTACCCTGCTTGATATAGTGCAGGGTACTAGATATCGCCTGGACAGCATGCTGAACTTTTCTTTTTGAACGTTTTGTGATTTTCACTGGTGTCCATGGCAGACATGGAATCCTGGTGGGGTAACACTTCAATGTAAGGATGGGGAGTCGTAGGGATATAGAAGTCGTAGAACGATCAATGAGTGCGTAAATGTTCATGCATGTGATGTGAGTGACAGGTTGTAGCAAACAACACTTAAGAGTGAGACGCTTGCACGTTCTACGGATATTTTTAATCTCCCTGAACCTGCGCACTACCTGTTAGGGCAGTTGAAGTGTGAAAGGTGCGAACTAGTGCTGGGCTATACGGACAAAATTGTATATCACGATTGTACATACCCCATAAGTAACCAACATTATCCTTAGAAATACTTCACGATACACCTACCACATGCACAACCATGATATGGCCCAGACACTCGAACAGGACAACTCACGTGACTAGATGATCTACAACTATGATGTGGAGGCAATCTTTCTATTTTGTCATTTGCATACTGACGAGGTGTTTTTATTGTAACGTGCATGCTATATGGTAACAGCTGCTTGTTTAATATTTTATTTTATTTTATTATTTGCACATGTTAACACCTGGAAGCTTCACTGGAACTCATGTCTGTGCAAGTGCACACTCACAGCCACGGACAGTGCAGATGTCGGGTTACCGCTGCATCATGCATTTCTAGCATTTTTGCTTGTGGGTATACAGGTCGAAAACAGCACTTTTTAATCTGTCTGTTTTTGTCATTGTGCTGCTGAAACATACTTCAATAATCACACACCTGGCTCCTTAACTGTAGGAAATATTTTTGAATAAATATTTGAGGTAAAATCAGTTCAATTTAATTGGCTATTTTAAGATTAAATGTGACCTCTTCAGTTAAGTTTATGTTTGAATCTGTTTTATGATTTCTAATAATAGTTTGGTCATTACTAAACTTTTGAAACCTTCTTATTACGATTTTATCTTAACGCTACCTTAAGCAAAGACAGGCAATAACATTGTTGTTACTCGTTCACATTTAACTTCCAAACTTGAATTAAGTGAATTGCTGCATTTCCAGAGTTACCCTCATGGAATTCAAAGGACATTTACTTTTCGGCTGGGTAATGTTTGCCCAGCATGCATTGCAGACACACCTGGAAGTTTCTCACCACTGGGTTTTACTGTTGTTCTAGGAACCCCTCTTTTGAGAGATGTTGAAGGAATTTATATTTTCAGATGTCCTTGTTGAATTTCTTACTTTATTGAGGACAATAGTTTCATGTTTTTGCAGAAAATGTATATTTCCTTGTCTTGTTTGCTTTTAAACAACATTAGAATTGAGGAAAAGTGTTTTTTCTTATACGTTTTTTTGTCTTCTTGTATTGTTTTTAAAAGTTGTGGTCTTAATCCAATCCTTTTAAGATATTATTTATTTTGTGTTTTCTGGTTGTTTAGTCTGTTAACGCAGTTTAGAATTCTGTAAATAAATCTCTATCTTACTACATATTTGTATTGAGTAACTTAGCATATTACAGCATCTCTGATTAAAATGAAAAAGCCATTTTTTTATAAATAAAAAACAAGAGAAAATAGATTTAACAATTATTGAAATTTAGTTGATAGTTAGTTTAGTTGGATAACTTGTAATACATGAACAAATATCAAAACAAAAACCACTAATATATCATTTCATAGCAACAGTTTTATTTAAATTAAAGACAACACATTATACTAGGATAGAACAATGATCTACCTTTGTGGTGTAGTTGTGGCCCAAATTAATATGAAAAACAGTTAAGAACAATCAGGTAGTGTGTGGTTTGGCATTTATAAAAAATCATAATGGTTTCTCTGTCTAAGCATGTGTGTAAATGTTTAAGGCAGCTATTTACTGCGGTTTATGCTGTCTTTTGCGATACGTGCATGACAGGAGGCGATACAGCAATGTTAATACATTTTTGATTTATTCAGCAGGTTAAAGCAGTTAAAGCAAAAAAAAAAAAAAAACAGTTTTCTTTGAGAAAATTACATGCATTTTATCGAAGAAAAAAAAAAACCAAAACAAAAAAGAAATTAGAAACATTTTAACACTTGCACACTTTTCAAATAAAATATTGTATCTTTAGCGTGTTACAAATGCTTACTAATTCATTTAAACTAGAGTATCAACATTGAAAGCTGTAAATGTGTTTTCTAGTGTAGTTCAGGACTTTGTGGCAGAACAGGTCAATGTTTAATAAAGTTTTTTAACTCTGGGTGAAGGGTATGTCAGAGTATTAGGACCACTATAAAAAGAGAAAAAGAAACAAATGTATGAGTGTAATGTGGTAAACATGAGAGAAAAATCAAGACTTTATAAGAATAAAGTCGGAAAAAGAATGAAGAAAAAGTTATAAAAATGTACAATAATAATGTAAAAATGCAGAGAAAGTCAACATTTTACGAGAATAAAGTAAAATCAGGAAGGAAAATGTAAAACTTTACAAGAGTAAAACTGTAAAGTTATGAAAGGAAAAGCAAAATGTTACGTAACTAAAGTCATAAAACTTTGGACAAAGGGTAAAACATTTAGGAGTATAAAGTTGTAAATTATTAGAAATAGCCAAAGGTTGATTAAAACAAAATTCGTAAAATCATGAGAAAAAAGTCAAAACTTTACAATAGTAAAGTAGTGAAATAACTTTATCAAAATTTGCTACAGGACATAATGCTGTTTAAAATATGCACAATTTCTTTGTAAATGCAGATTTGTTTTTGAATTTTTCTTTGTAAGTTTCTATTTTTAAATAGTAAATGTTCAATATTATTTACGTAAAATAACCTTGTGTGGGGCCTAATAGTCTGTTGTAGATAACAGATGTGCATGGAGGCATTATGGAGTGGCCGACTTTCTTTGTCCAAACATGACGGAGTGAATCAAGGGGCCGCTTCTCCCGTCCACGTCCACAGTGCTTTTATAAGCTGCTCTTCCCTGCCCCTTGCTTGTATATCCTGCTGTATCTGCTGCCGTTCCGTATCGATTGCTGACTGAAAGATAAATCAAAGTACTCTAAAGAGACTCGGAAACCAGCAGTTTTTTGTTGAAACGGCCTCAGGCTGACCTAAGCCGTTAAAATCACATCTCAGGAGTTTCCTTGACAACATTAAAATTCTATCAAAACTGGAGGGGTTCCTGAGCAGCAGCAACAAAAACTGGATTGAAACAGTTGGAGCTGAAACGGCTTCATCTAGGGCTGCACGTTTGGAGAGCTCTTGATGTAAATTAGTGGCTGGAAGAAAATCTTTTGATGTGTGACGTCAATTTTCAATTTGTCATCTAATATGTCAAACAAAATATACCAATTTCCAAAACACTTTTGGGAAATTGCAATGGTGGCCAAAGCATTGATACAAACAAAAAACCCCATGAGGCCATTTGTTAACATTGCTGTTATTAATGCAAGACTGTTAGAATGAGTCAAAATAATATCTTAGTTGGTTCAGATATTGGGCTCCATTTGTGGCTTTTGTGTTGTATAACTTTGTGGAGGCAACTTTCACAGATGTCTCTTTTGTTATCAATGATCTGATAGTAGCTGAAAAGATTATTTAATGTTCTGGAAACATGCAGATGAAAAATGATCTGAAAAATGATTGAAAATGATTAAGCTGAACTTGAAAAAAAAAAAAAAAGGAACAGTTAAGATTAGTGTAGCAATATTAATAAATCGTAAGCATTTTTGCCAGCAAACAATGAATTTTTCAACACCCTGATAAGCATTTATAAAATGAATATTGTATAAATTTTGGTTACAGTGGTTTGAATACCTTTTATTATTTATGTGAGAGAATCCGTGGAAGAATAGGGGAAGAATTTGGATGTGTCTGTGGTTATGTGGGTGTGTGATTGTGTAACCCTGTTCAGGGTGTACCCCATCTTTGTCAAACAGTAGCTGGGTTGGCTACAGCAGCTCCTAATTGGTAAAAGTGGTTGCCATAGAAATGATGACTTAGACCGTCTTGGATCAATCACTGCTTACTGACACTGTCTGGCTCCAACATGTTTGTATTGTGGAAAAATGTCCTTTGAAGTCATTTTCTATGGGCGACGTTCCTCTCACTCAGTCCAGGTCTTGTCAATGGAAAGAAGTTTGGCTTTTTGCAGTCAGGCAGAAAATATTTGATTGTAAAAGGTGCAAAAATCTTGATTCATTTGAATCTTTGCTCTCTGGGTATCTTCAGTTTGGGTTGATTATAAAGCCAGGTGTTTAAGTCACCAGCTTTTATCACAGGCGTCCTCCCCCCAGTGGCAGAGTAAAGCTATACTCATTTTCTGTTAGTGGGGTAGTAGCCAGGCCAAGATGGAAAGTATTATCTTTTCTTAGTGCAGCTACGCTCCAAATACTCATCAGCATGAGCTCAGTTTGGCTAGCATCCATCGCTTTGAGGCCAGGATCTTGCTTATATTTGTTGAGTAAAGTTGTGAGTCACTCACATTTGTTTACTTCTGTTGCATCGCTCTTGGCATGAGAACAGTGGCGTGTGTTGTGGTGTATGGACAGGGAAAAAAATGGGTCAGTATGGATCGGATGTCTTTGGCTTTGATAGTAAATTACCTTAGAACCAGATTGTTTTTTTTTTGGAAAAGTCACTTCTCTTTTGATGATGGGCTTCCTTGTGATAGAATTCAAGTAAAAAGCATCAGATGGAAAAACAAAGAGGCTTCAACTGTTGATTAGTTTGGAATCAAATGTTAAGAAAGACACTTATAGGACTCTCGGGCTGCCACGATCTGTCGACTAATCGATTATTAAAATAGTCGATGGCTAATTTAATAGTTGTTACTTTATATTATATGGAGTCAGAGTGTCGTAGAGTTAAACAAAGTTGTGAGCGTTTAGCACCAAAAAATGCACTTTTTTGAAATTTAAGTCAGTGTGACCAAAATTTTATCTTCAGTGAAAATAGCTCCTTGTTTCAGATATCATCCTCATGAGAGAGATAAATAATATACTTTCCATCAAACTCATTTTGACAGGTGACCTTTGACCCTATATAAGCTTTATATAAAAAATTGATTTTAAATTGTTACATCATCTTAAGGGGCGGGGCACCTGTCAAAACGAGTTTGATGGAAAGTGTGTTCGTTATCTTTCTCTCATTTGCTTTTATCTTGTTTTAATCCCAGAAACTAATGAAGGACAGAGGGTGCATGATTCATTAAAAGTTTAATAAGCTACCATCTTTATTGTCTTTATTTTTAGTTAGTTTAAACTAATGATGGTTAAGTTGTGTGTTTTACATCCACTTGACCCAATTAGTCGACTAATCAGAAAAAATAATCGGTGATTAGTCGACTATCGTTTGTGGCAGCTCTATAGGACTCTATAACTGTTGCTGATCGTCAGATTCCTCTTTATTTAAAAGTTGCTCATCAAAAACAAATGTCATCATTATTTATCCCTGCAGTCCTAATGGATCCAGCTCATCTCTCATTCTGGCACAAACTCGTTCTTTTCTCCATGTATCATGAACGGATTTCTCCTCCATAATGTTTTTTTTCCCCTCAATAACTTTCCTTACTTAAACTTTCCTTTCATGTTTGCTCCCCAGCGTACCTCTCCACCCTTGCATCTTTTGTTCATCTCCATTTTTGATAGTGACAGCACCTCTGTGTCCTGCAGATCCTGTGGTGCTGTGCCGAGCGTTATGGCTCAGACGCTGCAGATGGCAATCCCTAACTTTGGCAACAACGTCCTGGAGTGCCTGAACGAGCAGCGGCTGCAGGGCCTCTACTGCGACGTCTCCGTGGTTGTCAAAGGGCATGCCTTTAAGGTCAGAGGTGTTGCTTTATGTGGAATCAATGGTCAAATATTGTACTCCTCATATATGGTTCTCACATCAGGCCCATCGAGCAGTACTTGCAGCCAGCAGCTCCTACTTCCGGGACCTGTTCAACGCCGGCGGTAAGAGCTCGGTGGTGGAGCTGCCTCCAGCCGTGCAGCCGCAGAGCTTCCAGCAGATCCTGGCCTTCTGCTACACGGGCCGGCTCAGCATGAACGTGGGAGACCAGTTTCTGCTCATGTACACCGCCGGCTTCCTCCAAATCCAGCAGATAATGGAGAAAGGGACGGAGTTTTTCCTCAAGGTAACAAAGCATTTCAGAAAACACGCGCCTCTGCTGAAAGAAAGCTTTTCTCTGTTCTGTTCTGTGCTAAACGCATCATGGGACTTCATTAAAGTTAATGTATGTGGGTGTTTTGATATGACTTTGTGACGTTAGTAATTGAGACAGCTTAATGCAACGACAGGTTTCTTTCCTAGTTGCAAATGACGTGATTAGATTTAGAGGACCATGCGGCATAAATCAGTTTGCTAATCAGGACAACAAACTTTATCTCATACGGACATCACCTGATGTCACCATTAACACTGTTTTCAAAGTTAAAAAAAAGCAAACAAAATAGAAAGTCATTGGAATGTTGTTATAATAACGATTCGAATAATTTTGTCGAAAAAAAAAAAAAAAAAAAAAAAAATAATTTTGGGCTTAAAGAAGGTCAAAGGTAGATATGGACAAAAGTCTTTTTACCATAAAAGTAGAAGTCAGTTTATGACATAACACACCTCTGTCCTTCAGTTTCTCTTTTTTTTCATATCAGATCATCTAACTTTAACCAAATCAATTTGGCGAAATATTGCGATGTTTCATTTGGCAATACTGGTATTGATTTAAAATGCTGACAAAACGATATTTAATTAATTATTTGAGCATCTTACTTTGTTTTCCACCTAAACCCCTGACCACTAGTCTGCAACACATCACATTAAGCCTCTTTGAGCAGATCTACACTGAACGAGAAAGACACCAGCTGGAGTTAAATGTTCAGTTAGCCTCGTGGTTTTTGTTGTTATGAGACATATACTACTTCATTTTTTTCTTGGGATGGGTACCGAACCAAAACTGTGCCACGTTGCTGCCAGTATCTTATAAAAAATATGGATTGCGGTTCTTTGTAGCGGCTTAGATATATCAGCTGGACGAGCTTCAGTAAAGATGCTGTCGGCAAAGTGGGCCGAAGTCCGCCAAACTTCACGGCTATAGATTCTAGCTCAGCGACCTGATGGATCTGAGTGATCGGTACAACACTCTGAAAAAAGGTCGTCGTCGCAGCGATGAGAGGTGAAATCTGCGTTTACTTCTGCGTGTGAGAAAACGGAGCCGCAGCAGCACTGCAGTGCAGACTGTCGTGTAAATAAAGCGTCTTAGCCACAATCAAGCGCTCTCCTTCATCCTGTCACATTGCTGCATCACACTTTAACGCGTCTGGATAGAATTTACTTTTTTCTTTTACTTTATTTTTTGAAACTTCCATTCAAGCACCTTTCAGGCTCCTGAGTCATTTAAAATCATTTGGTACAAGAACCTTATTGGTTAATTTCACGTTTTTTTTTTCTTATGCGGAAAAACATTTAAAAACAAATACGTCTTAATTTACCTAAAGGAAAGCACCATAAATTTAGTAATGTTTTTGTTATTATTATTACTTAATAAAGAAACTTGCATATGAAATACAGTTGCAGCACTTAATGTTGTGATCAATAAATAAAATAAATGTTACCATTTATCATTAGGTTAAACCTTAAAAATCTGTCATTTTTTTTAAGTTCATACCATGTGATGCTGGAAATCTAAACTGAAAGACTCTGATTTACTCTTTTGGTCGTTTTTTTGAAGCAGGAATATTAGGGCAAACTTTTTGAGCAGGTAGGAAAATTCATTTGCGATGCTTATTCAGCTTGAACATCTTAGTAGCGCATTCACCTGCGATGACATAAAACCGTCTCCCCGTGTCGCCCCCATGCTCAGGTCTCCTCTCCCAGCTGTGACTCCCAGGGTCTCCACACGGAGGAGGCCCCGTCCTCCGAGCCTCAGAGTCCTGTCAATCAAACAGCTGGGGGGGGTGGAAGCAGTACAGCGGCTGCGACTGTGGGGAGGCCCGCCTCCTGCCTGACGCCCCTACCCCTGGTGTCTAAAGTGAAGACCGAACAGGGAGCCCCCACGCCTCAGCCCGCGCCACAGCACCAGGTACGGCAGAGTGGAGCTTCTTTAACTGGAAACTGGAGTCAGAGTTGATTCACTGAAGAAATCCTAAAAAAAGAATCAATTCCTGAATTTGTTTTACTTCTAGAACACAAAACAAAGGATTTCTTACAGTTCTAAATTATTTTAATGATCAGTGAGGTTCATAATATTAGTTTATTCTCAATTATGAAAAAGTCAGAGACTTGAATGCTCTTTTCTTTTTAAATTTATTTGTAGCATTAAAGTTTAAGACCCCCTTTGATGAAAATAGTGTTTTTGCTGTATTTAACATTTTCTAATGTCATTTTTCTCACGATGGAGGACAGATATAATGAAAATTGAATAAGTATTAATTTATTCAAATCAAATGAATGTCGTTTGAAAAAAGGATTATTTGTGACGTATAAAAATATCCTCGGCTTGTCGAAAGCTCCCTGCTCCTCTTCATTCTGATACATCCACTTGGAGACAAAGAGATACGTCTATGTCTTTATTTTCCTTGTTCAAACTGTGCGGCTGGATAGCTCCAATATGTTGGGTTGAGGGTGTGAGGAGCTGTAAGCTAGAGAGTGTGTAAGGAGATGGGTGACAAGAAGTGGGGTGGGGCTGCTCCACAACATCTAATGAACTCCTGCCGCTCTGCAGAAACTAAATCCGAGAAAACGACGCAGGTTTTTTTATTTTGGTTAAAAAAATCACTGGAAATGGTTTTACAATTAGATTAAAATATTATTGGAGTGGGACTATTGGAGTTGGTTAGTTAAAACGTCCAAAGATAGTTTAATATTAGGTTTCTACTCCCCTAAAATGGAGTGTTTTTGGTAAAGTTGCAGGGAATAGCGTTTAGGGTTAAATTATGTGTTCAGTCATGTTGATGTAGAATGTTTGTTAGCTTAATGTTTTAAAACGGTAGAAAAGTGACAGATCTTATCTTGACAGATGATATAGATTAGATAGATCATAGACAAACCCCCCTCTCCTTCATGACTTGATAGTTTAATATTTGAGCAAGGACCTGTGCCATGCTTTAGAAAAGGCCCAATGTAAACTCCAGGAGTGCATATGCCTTTAGTATTGTCTACAGAAAGCTGCACCGCCGGTTCTCAGTTCCATCCGTGTTTGTCATGTAGAGAGCAGAGACTTGTTTATTTAAAAATAAAGCAAAACAAACTGTGTAGAGTTCTAGAGTTGTTGACTTTTCTTCGTTATCAGGGACTAGAATTGAAAGAGCAGCTTACAGTCCATGTATGCTGGGATCAGTGATGTCATCAACTCATTTACTTAATGACAGTTAAATATGAACTTTGTGCTAAAAAAGTCTTTGAAAACAAAAGGATATCTTCAGAAAGTTGAACCAAACTTTACTGAGACTTGGGAGGAGCACAGCTGGTTTCTGTTGGATCCATTGACTGTATAATAGAACTGGACTGGGTGAGTGTGATGCCCCCCATAAACAATCTCTTAATAAAATCAATTCAGTTGCCAATTTATAGCTATTTGTCTGAATCTGCCAAGCAGTTGGAACCGCTTACTTTTATTGAGGCTTCTGATTGGTCGATTTATAACTGGCTTATAGAAAAGAAAGTCACGAAAAAAAATAGGATTTTCATGAACATGTTAAAAGATTTATCAGATCAAGAACAGCTATTCAGAGAAATAGAATGACTGAGTAACAGCTACAATGGAAGTTAATCCGATTTTGCTACTTCCTGTTTGGAATCCAAGGGGGAGGAGTCACTCAGTCCAGTTTTCATATACAGTCAATGTTTGTTTCAGTTTTTAAAGCCTTCGTTATTCGTCCCCTTTGACCCGTTTTTCTCTTTTTCCCCCCAGCAAGAGGGCTCTCCCTATTCTGTGGTCTGCACCCCCGTAGCGAAACGCCTATGGGAGGGGGGGAGCCGAGATGGAGGAGGGGGGTCCGGTGGAGGAGGGGGTGGTGGAATGAGGAAGGCTGCACGGTACTCCTCCTCCTCCTCCTCTTCTTCATCTTCCAACACAGTAACGCAGGACGGTTTGGGGCGTGGAGCGACAGCTAACGCCGCCATGGCGTGCAGTGGGGGTGGCGTCTCTTTAGGGGGAGGACCTGGACTGAACAACCACAACAGCAGCAACCACATCAGCGGCGGGACGCCTGAGGGCACCAGCCCGGGCACACTGAGCATGTACACCAGCGACTCACCCATCAGTTACCACGACGATGAAGAGGAGGACGACATCGCGGACGAGAGCGCCGAGGAGCAATACAGGCAGATCTGCAACATGTACACCATGTACAGCATGCTGAACGCCGGGGCGGCAGGTACGTCGGGTCAGAGACGTCTGAGGGGAAGATGTTTACACCACTTCTGCGATACTGACAACCCTCACGCTCAAAATAAACATGGAGAGGTCACTTTTCTGAACTCTTTTGGTTTGTTAAAAGTCAATTTTAAAGTTACAATACATCATACAGTAAAACAGTGTTATGACAGAGTATTAGGGCCCTTTTACAAGCAAAAAAAATGTTTTAAATGTTTAAAATGATTTAAATTACAACGTTAAAGTCGTACATTTATGAGAAAAAAGTCTTAAGTTTTAAATTATGAGAATATAGGCGTATGTTTATGACTCATAAAGTCATTTTGTAAATTTACAACTTTTTTCTCATAAATTCCCATTTTAAAGTAGTAAATACATTACTTTAAAAGTTGTAAATCTGCTACTTTAAATTTACTAGAAAAATGTAATAAATTAACAAGAAAAGACACCAACGTCCTCTCACCCCGATCTCTTAGTCTTTAATCTTATAAATGTATAACTTTTTTCTCGTAAATTTATTACTTTAAATCTCGAAAATATACAAGAAAAAAGTTGTAAATTTACAAAAAAAGTCCTAAAATTGCGATTTTATCTCTCGTAAATTTAGAACTTTAAATTTCAAAATTATATGCAAAAAAGTCATACATTTACGAAAAAAGCACCAACATCCCCTCACACTGCTCACTTAGACTTCAATCTTGTAAATTTATGACTTTTAATCTCATAATTTATTTCTTGACATCTTGTAAATTTCCGAGAAAGAAGCAATAACTTAATGAGAAAAAAAACCACCAGCGTCCTCTCACCCTGCTCACTTCGTCTTTAATATAAAAAAGTTACTACTTTTTTTGGTAATTTTATGACTTTAAATCTTGTATCTATACGGGAAAAAGTTGTATTTTCACAAGAAAAGTTGTAAATTTACAAGAAAATGGTAATACATTTATGAGAAAAACACAAATGTCCATCACCCTGCTCACTTTGACTTTAATGTGGTCATTTTACAACTTGAAATTTCATGAATTTACAAGAAAAAAGTCATACATTTATGGGAAAAAAGCAGTAAATTCACAAGAAAAACACCAATCTCCCCTTGCCTGTGAGTATATAAAGATCTTCATTTTGTTAGCAATGTATGTTAAGGTCAATCAAGCATTAGTCTTAGCCATCCTGTGGGAAATCCCATTATACGTTAGCATCAAGATAGCGGACTCTAGTGTTATGTGTTAAATTGATCCCTACTTTTATGCATTGATTATTCAGATCAGTTAATCAAATTTTTTTAACCCACCCTACTTTACAACCCGCTTGCATGACAATTGTACGTTCCATTTTTGTGACGTCTCTTGAGGCGGCAACATGAGCCTTAAAGACACACCAGCACTCTTTAGATGCAGCCGCTCCTTTATGTCTGTCCACGGACCCGCACAACCCAAAATGCCGCAGCGCCCGTACCGGTGCATCCAGCTAAAGCTTTAGTTACACATATACACCCTCACCAACCTTTCACTTTCTTATCACATTGTTTCCTTCTTAATGTAACTAAGTCTGTGTGTTTCTTGGCTCCAGTGGTGGGGGAGCGGGTGGAGGCTCTCCCAGATCTAGCCCCTGACTCAGGGAGCGGGCGGGGGGGCAGAGGGGGCCGGTCCCGGCAGGACCTGGCCTCGCTGCCCGCAGAGCTCATCAACCAGATAGGGAACCGCTGCCACCCGAAGCTGTACGAGGAAGGTGACCCTGCAGAGAAACTGGAGCTGGTGAGCGGCACGTCCGTCTTCATCTCCCGCGCCCAGCTCATGAACTGCCACGTCAGCGCTGGCACCCGCCACAAAGTGCTACTCAGACGGCTGCTGGCGGCTTTCTTTGACAGGTCGGTGTCTGAAATCACTGCCGCGCGCCACTCTGTCACGTCTTTTACCGCTTTGTAGTTTGTGAGCAGAAAAATAAGCAAAGTATGTCAGAGGAGTGAAAAGGCACAGATGCAGCGGACACATTGACAGGAAGTGAATGGATCTTTGAGGAACATCAGAGCGAGCGGAGGAAGCCTGCGGTCAGCAGTTCTTTTTCTTACTTTGTCAATCAGGAATGATGATGATGGCTGCTTCTGGAAAACACTTTTATGTGTTTAGCATTCCAAACACGTCTGTTAATCTGACTGATGAGTCTAAAAGCATCACGTCTGACCGACTTCATTCTTCCTACCAAATGGAAAAATACTGTGGTTCAAATGTAATTAATAAGTAGATCAGATATTCTATCTACATTACTTGTTAGAGCCTGATGGCTGATGGGGGGAGGGGGTTCTATGATGCTGGGCTCTAGTCCAACCGCCTCATGCCAGAACCGGTTTCACTAACTGGGTTTGATTGAATCCAAATTGAATGAATCTTTACAGAGAAATTCATTATTTTGTATTTTTTTAAACAAATGATTGTAGCTTTGAACACAAGAATGAACCGCATCAGTAAATCTCCATGTTTGTTCAGTTTAGGATGATAGCTGCTTCAAAACAGTTTTCTTAGTCGAATAAAAATGAATTTAAAATAGAAATTAGATGCATACATTGCACAATAAATTCAGTTGAGTGTAGTAAAATAATATTATTCGAGAACAGTGTATTGATAGCTCTGAAATGCAAAATAATGTTGGATTTTGATGTATAAACTAAAACAAAGCAGAACTGCTGTCATCGGAAGTAAATAAATATTCAAAATAAAATGTCAGTCAAGCTTCCTGTTTTCAAAGTAAAACTAGTGAGAGCTTTTTAAAGTTCAGTTTACTGACACAACTTTTGACGGAAATGAATTAGCTTTACAACGGAGCTTCAGCTTTAGTGTTTACGATCTTTTGGTTATGATAACTCTTCAACATTTGACGCAATTAGCATAAGTCCAGCGAATTGTGATGCGCAGAAAAGCCTCATGCACCATTCCACAGCAGTGAAGTCCAGATGTAATCAGGGAAAATCAGCTGTTTCTGACACAGAAGGAAGTTACTTTTTTTTGCAGGATTTGCAGCAATATGTAATGCTGAGAATGTAAAGTAATGCAGAATGTTGAGGATAGAAAAACTCTGGAGAACATTTTCAGGATTTGTGTTAAATGCTCATTTTTATACTTTTTAAGTTTGTTGAGGATATCTTACTGCTGAACTCAACCAGCAGATTGAGGAAAAAAAGCTTAAATTGACAAACACCATTTCTGTCCGTCTAAATCTTTGTGTTTTTATCTGTTTTGTTGATATTGATCTCATGTTCTAAATAAAGGTATAAATTAAATACACATAGCAACAAATATTACATTAAAAAGTAAGAATGGTGGTTTGATCCGTGAATCGAGTCGGATCGCCCTACTCATTGAAGCTCTTTAGCTGGACAAAGAGATGCTGCTCCTTCCTGTTCTGCTCTGTTGGAACTTCTCAGTTTCTTCTTTGAAATCCAGAACTCTGGGTGGGAGCAGCGTCTCTGAGGTCCTGCCGGTTGTTTAAAAATACACTCTGATGAAAATAGCGTTTTTGCTGTTTTTACCATATTCTCGTTGCATTTTTTCTGATGATAGAGGACATATGGAAAGGAAATTAAATATAACATTTCTGAGTGTTTTGTTATTCAAATCATTAGGAGCAGAGGAAAAAAAATCAAATTGAAAAATATAGTATTAGTGGTGCAGAAAATACTCTTGACAGGCCACAAGCACTAAGGGGAAGGGGGGCGGGGTTGCCCTGCGCCAACGGTCCGGTTCAAATGAACTAGTGCCGCTCTGCAGAAGGCGTGTCCTAGAAAACAACAGAAGCTTTTTGATTTTGGCTAAAAATGGCATAATCATGATTATAAGACCGCAGAGAATGCTTTAAAGAGAAATAATGATGGGAGTGCTCCAGGATCATTTCAGCGTAGGGAGGATCGTTTGAGAAGCTGTCGGAGACACAGGTGGGACATGTTCTCAAAAGTGAACTTCTCCTGCGTTTCTCCTCCAGGAGCACTCTGGCGAACAGCTGTGGGACTGGAATCCGCTCATCAACAAATGACCCCAGTCGCAAACCTCTGGACAACAGAGTGCTGCATGCTGTCAAATGTCAGTACCACACTAGATTCTGACGCCACTATCTAACTACTCTGATCAGAGGAATGACTGTTTTTTTCTTTTTTTTTCAGTCTACTGCCAGAACTTTGCTCCCAGTTTCAAGGAGAGCGAGATGAACGCCATCGCCGCTGACATGTGCACCAACGCGCGCCGCGTCGTCCGGAAGAGCTGGATCCCCAAGCTCAAGCTGCTGATGGCCGACAGCGACGCCTACTCCGCCTTCCTGGCCGACAGCGTCAAGATGGAGGCTGACGTTCTGGGGGCGGAGCAAGGCTTCGATCCCGCCTCACTGGAAGCAGTAGCGGCGGCGGCGGCTGCCAGCAGCAGCAGCAGCGAGGTGGGGGGCGGAGCCGTGCCAGCAGACAGCATCCAGGGACCAGGAGGGGACGGCAGCACTTTGTTTTGAGTGAGTGATCAGACAACGGACGAAAAAAACAAACAAACAAACAAAAAAAAAGAATCGATTGATGGAAGTAAGGATGGTGATGAGTCAGGAGCTTTGGCCGCCACGACCGTCTGGGGACCCGTTTCTTCTTTTTCACCTCCCAAGATCACTTTGTCGTGCTTTCCTTCCCCGGTATGCTTAGATGTTGGTCTCCCCGGTGAGACTGTTGCTGGCTGATCTTCAGGTGGAGATCGAAAGAAGGAAACAGAGAAGAGTAGGGGAGCAAAGACCCACCCCCCCACACCTCCACACCTCTTCTCTTCTCTCCAGACTTCTCGTTTCAGCCTCCCTGTAGGCCGTTTTCTTCTCATGATCAATCATAGACATTCCCTGGGGAGGGGTGAGGGTGGTAATCCCCTTTTTTCCTCCCCCAAACTCCGGTAACACTGTTGCTTTTGATATTTGAATGTATGCGGGGGGCGGAGCATCCGAACGCCTGCGTGAGATTGTGCTGAGCCCTTTAAGTTTGTTGGTTGCTTTGGCGCTCCAGGAGAGAGCGCGGGCGGGCTCCATGAGGACCTGGAGGAAACCCCCCCCCAGGCCTCAGAGGTGCTGCTGATTCAGCAGGTTTTATTGGCTTTATGACCAGAACCTTCCCTTATTTTAAAAATGTGTTTACTTTTTTTTTTTTTTTTTGTCTTTTGTGTGTTTTTTTTTTATTTTTTTTTTCCAAGGCTCCCGAGGGATAAAAGAAATTTGTAACTAAGAGTTTGCGTGACATAAATGCACTGTGTTATTTCTTGCTGGCTGAGTACAATCGAACTAAGTTTTTGTACGTATCAGAAAGAGAAGAGAGGCTTTTATTTAGAAAAAATTAAAAGAGAAAAAAAAAAGAAGCTAAAATCCAATTTTTATCTGACTTTTTTTTAAAGAAATGTAGAAAGTCCATCAGTGAGTTTCTCCTTGTGAGTACTTTTGAGTGTACGAGTTCCTGTTTTAAATGGATATCCCTGAGAATATCTCCATTCACTGGTAACAGCACAGTTCTCCTCAGGCCCGGTCCGGTGTGGGCTAAACGGCTCGGTGGGTCTGTGCTCGTCGGGTTAGACGCACAAAGCACGAGCGGGAAGTCAGTCGACGTGTTTCCCTCACAGCCCTAATACCCATTGTGGCGCCGTCAGCTGCTTCAGGCACTAAAAAGCAACGTGGGAATTAAAGAGTAATTACACCTGAAGTCATCTACGAGGCACACGCCAACAATCGGGGTTTGTGTTACCGTGTGCTGCAGAAGAGTCAGGTCTATTAGCTAAAAGGATAAAAGTCAGAAAAACAGTTAAAAGAACCCAGAAAGTTAGTCCAATCACATTTGAGACGAGTGGTTGAATTCTTAAAAAAAAAAAAATCTGAATTTTTTTGTTTTTGTCCTTCTCAGTGAGTGAATAAAAAGCGACCTTCAGAGCGCGGCTGCACGTCAGCTGATCCCCGCTGATGAAAGGCTTTGTGCTCCTGTTCAGTTTAAAGTGGAAGGCGGCCGCCTGAGTCACGATACGTTTAAAGTCAGCCGCCATTTTTCTTACCAAAAACCCTTGATAAACGTTTTGGATAAAGTTATACTATTTTTTAAGTTATAATATCAGCAAAAGATAAAACATTCTAACTTTTTAAAGGGCAGCTTGTGAATTTTCTCTTATTTTTTGCCAACTTTCTATTTCCTGTTGGTCATCTGTTACAGATATTAACATTTTGGTGAATTTGGTTTTCTTTAAAGGTGTTAATTAGTGACTGTTTGAGCTCTAAAGGGAACGGGTTGTTCTTGTTTTTTTACAGAGCATCATGCTGCTTATTGTAAAATGAAAACGTCTCTCCATAAATTTTAGGACACAGCAGTTTCTTAAAAAAAAAGTAAAGAACCCTACACTCATATTTAGTTCAACTGTGAACCTCCATCATCCTCAGTATTTAGAACCCAAATAAGAAACTGGCAGTATTATTATTATTATTCATATTTCTGTTTCTTAATGGAGTAAATGTTGAGCACCTTATTGTCTGTGGAGTCAAATTGGGCTTCATGAGCTGACAGGCGATTTGTTTCATGTCAAAGCAGATGCTTTGATTGTGACCTTTTTTGTTTGTTTTTGCCCCCTCCCCTTCATGAAAAAGGCCAAAGAGCCATTACAAAACTACTCAAAAATGCACTCCTGAATTCTCCTGCTGTGTAAAAAAAATCTGAGAGTTCCTAATAATTTAGGTTTTGTAGTTTGGCCCTCGTGGTGCGTTCACTGACTGATGGGAAATCGGAATTTAACGTTGGAGGTTCTGTCTTATAGCATGAAAATTTGGGTTTCCTGCTTCCGTGTTGTAGGAAATGTCGCGTGACGAAGAACTGTAGAGTAAACCGACACCACGGCACTTTGGTTGAGTCGGCTGTTGTGTTTGCAGTCACCTTAGGTGCCTGACGGGTTTTCTGAAGCACACACGTCTGCGTTTCTTTAAAGCATCTCTAGTAGAGAGAGGCGCTGAGGTCTTCTCCATGTGGACGGAAGCTGCTTGGTGGTTGAGTGTCGGGAAAAGTCCCGTTTGCTTGAAGGAACAATGTCACACCTGGAAATGGACACTCCCACAGTCCTGATGGGATCAGACAACGAGGAGGGGGAAAACAGGCAATAAGAAGGACAGTGGGGGGGTATAGGAGAATAAAATCTGCGGGGTGAATGGCAATGAGGGAGCAGGAGAAGGGGCGGGAGCTGGGTAATTTGCCGTGAGTGCACGTTTGTGTGTTTGGGAGGTATTTGTTAAATCTGTGTGTGAATGCACATTAATGTATGCCTGCATTCTTTTCCTCTTCTTCTCTCGTCTCCCTTCATCTCCATTTATGGCATGGTAATGTCTGCCGCCTCCCCAGAAAGAAAGAAAGAAAGAAGACGGCGCGGCGCGTGTGTGCTCTGCGCAGACCTGTGCCAGGCTGGGGCTGCGTCTGGATCTATGTGCTGCATACGTGTGTGTCTGGCTGCATGCAGCCACTGCGCATGTGTGCGACTGTGTGGGTGGTTTGGGTGCTCAGCTACACAAGGTCTGCATATATGTGTGTGTGTGTGTGTGAAGGAGTGGGTGGTATGTACACAGAGGTTTAAATGAGTGGCTATTTGATTTTTTTCTTTGTTTGTTTTGTTAGCTTGCCAAGAGAGCAGTATACTTTTCTGCTCACACACACACACACACACACATCTGCATTTCCACAGTTACAAACTGTGCTGTAGTCGTTCAGCCATGTTTCATCCTTTCAGCAGCTTCAGTCCTGAACACACAACACGTTTTCTTAAAAGAAGTGCTACGTACACACTGGGCATGTGATGTGTGTTTATGGGCTTTCTTGAACGCACTGTTAGCATACGGTACCCACAACTGGAAGAGGCTCAGGGTGAAATGTGAAAGCAGTACAAATATATCAAATCTTGCTCCAGGGTTTTTTCTTGACAGCTCTATTCCGATATCTGAAAGACTTAGGCCGAATCTGAATTCCTCCTGTACCCCTACATTTATCCCTCCAAACGGAGAGATATGGAAAAATAGTGGCTATGTCCAAATTCCTTCAATACCCCCTAACTACTATAACACCATAGTGCAGAACTATCTAGTGCCCTGAATTTTAAAAACAATTCAGACACCATGCTCACTACTTTTGTTTTTTCAAACGACAAGTATGATCGATTTGACAAAATGAAAGTCAATCAATACGAACATTTTACGACGTATATTTGTGATTCCACTGTGTTCTGGTGATGAAAATGTGGATGGTTCATTAAAAAATTCAATTTAAACACTTTTTTTCCGCAAAAATTGTTGAAACGCAATGCATTGTGGTCTATATTTGCTAATGTAGTTAGCATTGATGCTAGTTTTTCGCAAAGAAACGCACTTGATTTTGGAATTGTAGATTCGGACGGCTCTAAAAAATGTCAACGCACTGTATACTACGCTATAGAGTACATAGTAAACAAAGAGGCTAAATTAGGCAATGTCCGAATTCCTCTCCTACTCTCTATATAGTGCGTTCTCTCTTTTTTAAGGCTGTCCAAATCTAAAATTCCAAAATCAAGTGCACTAAAAATTTCCCAGAAGTCTTTGCGAAAAACCAGCATTCATCGATACTCACTACATTAGGGAATATGGACCACAAAGCATTTTGTTTAAACAATTTTTTGAAAAAAATTACATTTTTTTACAAACCGCCCACATTTTCATCATAACACAGTGGAGTCTCCTGTCAATTTGTGACAGTGGAGTCACAAATTGACATTGTGAAATGTTCGTATTGATTAGATTTTCACTTTGTGAAATCGATTACGTCATACTAGAATGAGTATGGTGTCCGAATTGGTTTTAAAATCCATGGCACGAAATAGTCTTGCTCTATATAGTTTTTTTAATAATTAGGGATTACGGTAGGGAAGTCGTCTTTTTACTACCACTTGATGACATCATCAATAGGAGCCGGTCATCTACGTTAGTGCATAGCTGCCAGCAGATCACCCTCCTGGTGAACGGATACGCGGTACTAAGTTTTCATGGCTTTCCCTTGAAAAAGAAATCGGACCCTGTAAAGCACCGATTTAGCCTACAATTGCAAAGGTACGAAAAAGCCGTAGGGCTAGGGGAAGAATTCGGATTCAGACTTGGTGTCATATAATTCAAACAGCGATTATCAATTTTTCCATCATGATCAATTTTCGACTGGTTGATATTTCTGTGAATTAAAAAGGACGCTACCCATTCATCATTACCAAATCAGAGTCTCTGATTGGTCAAAGTTCAATTGGTTCAACTTATAACGCACATTCGGTGGCTATGTATGTAGATCCCGAAAACAGACTTAAAAACTTCGGGTTTACGTAGACTTTTCATTGGAAGTGGTCCCTTGAATGTGTGTTTTTGAGCCGGGCCTGTTGCAGTTCTACGCAGACCTTTGGGAGTATGCGCAGGCGGGGGAAACCCCAAATTACCCCACCTGCGCATGCTCCCAAAGGCCTGCGTAGAACTGCAACGGTCAGGACTTCAACTCCGTCACCTTTCTTTGTTTCTTCTTCTCTGTTTACATCTCTGTCTGCTTTCCTCCCCAAACACATACATACACGTCTGTCTGTCTTCAGCGCACACACACACACACACACACACACAGGAAAGGGAGCCAAACACTGACAGTCCCTTGTTGCTTCATTACACGAACCGTCATTTTCCATGCAGAGCTGCTTCATTTCTGTCTCGACTCCATTTTCTTCACGGAATGCAAATGCCTGCCAAACTCTCTGCACTGTATGTCTTCATCCTCTGCGTGTGTGTGTGTGTGTGTGTGGTGTCTGCGACAACGGCTGCCAAATACGCTCATACCTGTGTGTGTGCTATTTGAATGCAAATATGAATGTCTTTGGGTGTGGATGCATCTGACCATCAGAGCTTTGTGTGTTTGTCTATGTGTGTGTACGTGTGTGTGTACTCACTGCACCTTTAATACTCAGACTATTGATGAGGAAGCTCTGTCTGCCCCTGTTTTCTGCGACCAAACAGAAAGCCCACGTGACAGACGCAGCCAATCATGAGGTGAATGTTGAAACAAGTAAGCAGCGTTTTTAGAAAATAATTCTAATTATCTTTGACTTGTGTGAGGAGGGGAGGAGGAGGAAGAGGAGGAGGTGCTGTTGTTCCTGACGAGATGTTTGTTAAGGATCTGGCAGAACAGACGAGGCGTTGCAGCATTCTGCTGTCACACCAGCGACGCTTCACTCCAGACAAAGACACGAGGATGAGAGGCAGGAGAAGACACTAATGACAGAGAGGAGGACGGCGACGAAGAGGAGGAGGAGGAGGAGGTGGTTTTCAGCCTCTTTCCTTAAAAACAAAAAAGCTTGTTTGTTTATAGAGAATATCACCCTACAAAACAATGAAGCTCAGGGTAAATAAATAAATGATTAATCCTCTAAAGACGAGCGAAACATCAGAGGATGTTTGATTGAAGATGGGCTTTTTTACAGGAGCGATCAATCCAGCTTTTGTATAGAGAATTGTTAAGGTAGACTTCTACCTTTTTTTTAAGGGGGAATTGCACTGATAGTTCCTCCATTTTGATCGAAAGGTTTCCTGTCTGTTCAGACACTGAGATGCTTCACGACTGCAAAAACAAAAGGAGCTTTGAGAATGTGTAAACCCAATCTCCCATCATTCCATCTCAGTTGACAGGAGAGGAGAAACCATCGACTGTATATGAGAACCGGATGCGTGAGGGTGATGTCTTATTAAATAGTCGACTAATCAACGATTATTTTTTCCAATTAGTCGGCTAATCGGGTCATGCGCAAACTGGATGTAAAGCACACCATCGTTTGCTCTAAAATAACTAAAAACTAGATACAGTATATAGCATTATTTGAAATAATGCTAGTGTGAATTCTATTAGCTGAATTTGGCCGCTGAAGATGCTAGTTATAAGAGCGGAAGATGCGGAAATTGATAGCTAAAGACGCTGAAGCTAAAAAAGGGAAAAAATCCTTAATTAGCCAAAACAGCTAGCATGCAGGAGAAATATTAGATAAATTCCAAAATAGCCTTAAAAAACTGAAAGAAATCCTAAATGAGCTAAAATAGCCAGCAGAATGCATTTATAACTTTCTTTTTTACTACACTTTGAACTCACTCTGGACTCACAGTTGATTAATCGACTTATCCTGGCAGCCCTTCTCATTGAAACGGGCTTTCTTTGGCTTCAACGAAATAGTCAATTCTAACCAGACTACATCAGGAAGGCAGTGATTGGTCCAAGTCAGTCTAATAATTTCGTTTCTATGGAAACCACTCTCACCAATCAGGAGTGAGTTTGTAGCAAGGCCACACCCCTACCGCTAGAAAGCAATCTCGGGAGAAAACTTTGAAAGTACTTTTATTGAGGCATCTGATTGGTTCGTTTGCAGCTTGACCCACTTAAAAATGATCGAGTTAGCAAAAACATAAAGAAAAGTTGCAGATGAGTTCAGCTCACACACCAAGCAGCTCACGGACAAGTGTCTTCAGTTCTCCCTCGTTGCAATAATGTCGCAGAAATGTTTGTCCAGAAATCCTGTTCTGTCAGTAGAATGTTCTCCTAGAATGCTTGAAATGAAAATGCTGATGGAGGAGCAGCAAACAGTGTGTTTGTGTGTGTGTGTGTGTGTGTTGACGGTGGGTGCTCGCCTTTGATCACACGCACAGGTGTGACCAGAAGGATTTTAGAGGCGGGGCTCGGACGTTAAGCAGATATACTAATAACGGCGGGCTTTTTCCAAACAAGGCGTCCGAACAGACGAAGCCTCAACCCCCCCTCCGAACCCTGGGCCTGTTCAGACATGTTTGCTGTTGCGCGTTCATTAACTTGTGTGTCTTCTTTCTAACTTTGTCGCTTCTGTTTACAAATTCATCATTTTTACTTGTTCTAGTGTACTGTAGTTCCTGAACGTCATTATAAAGGAAATTTACTAATAATGAATATGGGTTTTTTTAGTGTTAGGAGAAGGGTGCTGTGGCCAGGGGGGAGGTCCCGTTCCTGGCTGCTGGCGGGACAAGAGGCCGGTTGAAACGTGGATGGAAGACGCTCGCAGACGGAGCGTGGCTGAACTCACTTCACACGAGACTGTTTTGGTCTGAATGTCTGTTAAAAACGAACCTTTGTGGAGGAGAAGGGTCGCGTCTCTTCTGCCAGAAATCCACCAACACTGAGGTTGTGTCCGAATTCCTTCATTACTTAGAGCACTATTTGTTAGGGTTAGGTGTAATGAAGGGTCTGGCAATACCATCCGTATCCCGAGACAGCGCCAGACAATATTACAACCGAATTATCTGAATATTAGGACCAGGAATATATAAAAAATGTAATTAATTAATTGCAAATCTGTAAAAAAAAATAAATCATTGCGATAGATTTTTCATTTTTTTGTTACAGTATTTGCCGACCACTAATTGTCTGCAAATAATCCCAATATGAAATCACTCACCAAACTGTACATTTATTCATTTTTTTTTACAAAAGTATAATTATGAAATACATGTTTATTAATATCAGAACATTAGGCACAACAACTGAATCTCATAAACAAGTTGCTTTTATCCTAGTGAATTCATGACGTTTTTCTATTCATATGGTAACTTTGGAAATATGTATGTGGAAAACAAAAGTGAGACTGAAATACTTGTTTGGTTAATTCAAAATTAAACAAATATCACCTTTGCAGTATTTTAAATTGATGCAAGTATTGCCAAAAAAACCATTGCGACATTTCACTGTATCAATGTTTTCTTAAACCCGTACTATTTATTGGAGTGTCTGAATCTACAAAATCCAGTGCCCTCGAAATTACCCAGAATTCTCATCAAAAACCAGCGCACATAGATGCTCATTAGCGAGCATAGACCACAATGCACAAAACATATTTACTTTTTTTATTTTTTATAAACCATTCAAGGTCTCATCATCAAATCATAAATAGTCTTTGTAAAATGTTCATATTTTATTGGTTTTTATTTCAGACAATTGTGATATTTGGTGTAAAAAAACTGTGACACTAGATGGTACTGTATAGTTTTTTTTTTTTTTTTTTGCAGTTAGGAGTAGATAGACAACTTTATTAATCCATTTGGGACATGCCCGCAGGGAAATTAAAGAAAATTTTTTTCAGGGGAGAGCGCGAACGCAGTCCCCCACTACCAGAGTAGAGAGGGAATTTGGACATAGCCTAAGTTTAAAAGACCTGCTCCCTGGTGCAGGTGTTCCTTAAAAAAAAAACAAAAAAAAAAACAGTGGCTCTACCAATGTTTGTTTTACTCATCAAACGCCAGCTAGTGGCGTCTTGCTGTTACTGTAGCATTGAGATGGCAGCGGGGCACTACAAAGTCGCCCTATTCGGAGGAGAACAATCCGAATGCAGCTCCTAATCTGCACCCTCCAAAACATCCCGTGAATCCTGCGGCCCAAAAGGGCCCGACGGGGAAAAAAACTGCTGACTCAGCTTCCAAAAAGAAAAGAGCGCCACAGCACTTTCTGTGTTTTGATCCTCCATCCATGACTCAGCCCGTCTCGCGTGTGCTTCCTGCTGATCCACAGAAGGAGCAGAGTTGGCCTGTGGGGGTGGGAGGTGGGGGCGGGGAATACAAAAAAAAAAAAAAAGAGCACCTTTTGGGCTGTGAAGCCAAAGCCCTCTGCACCTTTCTGAGCACGCTCACTACATTCAGCACCAGAAGTGGAATTTTTTTTAACCTTAATTTTAAATGTTTTTTGTTGTTGTTTATTTTGTACTGTTGTTGCCTTTTTTTTTTTTGTTCTCTCAACCATACTATCTGTTCACTGTAGGAACGATGAGGCTGAACCCATCAATCTGTCTTCCCCTGTTTGCGTGTGGGAGGAGGGCGTAGGGGGCGGGGCCTCTAAAATATCCACCGAAACAAACAACAAAAACGGAAGTTCTCACCTGAACCTGAGACAGTGTGGATTTCTCCTGTCCCCCCCAGCCTCCATGAATCGCTCAAACTTCAGGGGCTGATCTTTCTGCTGTTTTTATAATGTTTCCAAATCCCTACACACCAGAGACAACTCACACAAACTAACCTCTGAGACGGCATGTCGTTGATGCAGTTACTGAAAAAAAAAAAAATTACCAGTTTACCTCGGGAGCTCTCAGCCATAACAGACCTGAATTGGCCGCAAATATCCAGAGCAGCCTCTGAACACCTTGCAGCCGCTGCCCTGCAGCCGCAGCCGCAGCCGCAGCTGCAGCTGCGTGGCGTTCAGAGTTCTTTCCCTCTTTCTTTACAAAGCCTCAGTCGAGCGCTTTCAGGCCATTTAAACACACGGTGCAGTTTTTTTTTTTACGCTAGCAGAGAGTCCACGTCAACAGTCTTACCTCAGATTCATGGGGGGGCGGGGCTTTCATATCGTCATAGCGCCTTTTTAGCGGCTACTTTACTTTCTTGTCTCTGGTGTCGTCGGGTTAAAAGAAATCACCCCCGCGAAAGTCTGTTCTTCTCATTTTTCACTATAAATATATAAATATATCAAATGTACATTAAGAAATAGAAGCACTATGAAAGATTGTTAGATGTGCACTCGCAGCATGAGCTATTATCCTTTTATTATTCTTCATAGACTCAGAAAAAGGAAAACTAACAGCTTTTTGAACGTAAAAAAATGAATAAATATTGGAATAAGGCAGTAGCATCTACTGTTGGTAAAGAGAATAACAACCTCACCCCCTACAAACACACCACATACCTCTAACCAAACCTTGTCCCATCCGATCCACCCCCGCCCTGCCCCGTGCCAGTGTTTCCCTCATGTGTTCCAAGTGCCAATAACTTTGTGAATTCCTAACTGTGACCCAGTAATAAGGTGATTGCACATTAACTACTGTAAAGAGAAAAAGAAACCAGACTGATTAAAAATGAGAAAAAAACAAACACGGAATATCTTAATAAAAAGTTTGTAACAAATGACTTTGCTCTGGTTTTTTTTTTTTTTTTCTTTTCTGGTTGGATAAGTTACCCACATGTTCTATGGACCATTGACTGTATATGAGAAATGGACTGAATGACCCCTCCTTCATCAGATTCCAATCAAGAGGTACTGTATTTTCAGCGTCACGAGACGCTTTTCTCCTTCAGAATCTGCTGGAATTACATTGATTGTGTTAATAATTACAAATTACATTAAATCAAAGAACATAAAGACTGGAGCTCCAGTGTTGAAGTCTCCCATGACAATTTAATTTATTTTGAAAAAACCTTCCCAGTAGTTTTTAATTTAGGCTCGGACGAGGAAGTGAAGGCCTTCATGGACCGAACTTCCTCCAAGATCCTGATTCTTTCTCCTTCCAGTTCAACAAAAACTCTTTTATCTAATTCTCCAATGTTTATTGATGTTGCCGTTCCATCCACTGGTTTCTCATTGCAGAGTTCTTGAGAATATAATGAAAGCTAACATCCAAATGCTCTTTCATTGATTTATAACCCTTTACAGCTGCGGTCAAATGAGCCGCCGTTCACATTTCCGTGGTCACATCAAGAAGCTCCATGGAGTCTGGTGGAGATTTTCCAGCGTTCTCAGCCCTGCTACCGTAAGTATTGGATGAAACTCACACAAAAAATCCAGTGATGCTGATTTGACCACAGAAATGTGAACGGCGGCTCATTTGACTGCAATGTGAAGATACCATCTTCTCTTCTCTGGAACCTGAACTAGACAGCCGGACCGGATGAGGGTTTAGTGCATGTGCAGTAGAACTGTTGTGGAAGGGTCATTCATTCAAACAGAGCCTGTCTGTTTGATTGACAGCAATTTAAAAGGAGAAATACTCAGAAATGCAAAAGTGAAATGATTTCTCATTACATTTGTTCTCTTTCATAAGGAAAATGCCACAAATTCATGTTAAAAACAAAAAAAAACCCCATGATTTCCATCGGAGAGGGATTTTAAAGGGTTAAAGGCCAACGTCAGTGACCTCCTGCCCCCTGCAGCCACACACCAGCCTCTGTGGCGTTTCGGTGCGTCAGTCTCTTATTTCCTGCCGTCAGGTTATTTTCAGAACTACTTACAGTCCATTAAACCACCAGGGACTCGCACTTCTGCTCACCGCAGCTAAACTCAATCCTAATCTCTCACCTGCTGCTCTCAGAGGACGGGATGCTTCCATTTTCAGGAGATTGGTGCAGCTTTTCTAATAATCAAACAAATCCTCAAGTTAAATTTGAAAAAAGTACTATTATTATTTAAAATATTATGTAAAAAAATTATATAGTTTTGACCCTTTTCTCTTTTATGCACCAAAATTAGATAACAGTAAAGTCTAAAAATAACCAGGAGTTCAGTTTTATTTCCTTGTATGAACACTGAAAACATTTCTGAATCTAACCTGTATTTGAGCTCGTCTAAGAAAGTTTGTTTTTCTTCTCGGTGACGACTAAAGTTTAAACCAAACATGGTGAGTTAAAAAAGAAAGAGAAGATAAAAGACTGAGACAAAGTAAAGTTTTACACAATAATATTTAAACAAACAAAAGCATTTGGTAGTTCCTGTACAGCACTTTGACACATTAGTGTTGCATGACTTAAAGCGTCCAGCAGAGGGCGCTGTCAGCTTAAACCTGGGCTCCACATGGAGTCATCTTGCCCAGCAACTATTCCTCCTCATTAGCTGAAGCTTCTCAATAAAACAGGCAAAGCCATTCGCTCCGAGCCAAGGTTGTCTGTCATCACCCGGCGAGAGCATCAGAGCCCCGGCCAATGGCGTGCTCAGACGTCAGGCCGCACGCCCGGGGCGCCATTGGGGCACATTCAATCGCTTGTTTGGCAACTTTACACTTTTTCTTGTTGTTCTGACCGCTGCAGATTCTTTTTTTTTTTTTTTTTAAATAAACAGAAACGTCGCGCGGACCTGCAGACCGGTAGAGGCACCATCGTACCGAAGCGACGCATCGTTCCAATCCTGACCGATCATCAGCTCGCTGCACATTTCACAAACAGTACAAAAATATATTTAAGGCAACAACCCTCCTGAGTTACTCCTCTTTACTGCAAAGTGTTCTTGATTCACGCTCAAATGGAGTCTAATGAGTGAGAGCTGGCAGGAAACAGGTGGGACTGATGCGCCGCGTCAGCGTCTCCTCCAGGAGAACACCGCATCACAACTTGATTTGATAAAAACCCACAGATCAGATTTGTTCGTTCCAAATCACATCTTCCCCCATCGCGATCCATCATTTCTAAAAATAACGCACAAATATAAAACAGATAATACCATGTGTGTCGCTCCGCTGCTGCTTAGAGACCAACCCCCCCACATTGGAACTAGATTCATTAAAAGCAGAGGACCAGACCCCCGCTGCAGGATACCGGGCTCTCCTCAGCATGAGGAGCAGGAGTGACTAAAGAGAGAGAGGGGTGGGGGGTCTTTCTTTATGTCCATTCATCCTAACAAGGAGGAGTCTGCGAGCAAAGACGAGGCGTGCGAGGTCATCCACGTCACAGAGCGAAGAACAGGATGAGGATCACGATTAGGATGACCACCAGCACCCCGATGGCGCACCACTGCCGCCGACCTGAAGGGACAGAAAACAACCGAGACTTGACTGCACGTCCACCAATGACAACAGCGGGACTGTTTCACTGCAGATACCAACGATCGATTAAAAAGAAATGAGTCACACTTCTGGATTTTGACCAAAGACAATTAATCACAATGTGAATTTTTTACGACAATATGCAGTTTTTGAACAAAAAAAGACTTTTCCTTCATTTTTATTGTCTGAAATTTTTAATATGTGAAGTTTTAGATCCCAGAAATGTAATTTGTAAGCACAAAACTCATCAACACTAAAGTTAGCATTGCTGCTGCCGGCTCAGCGATGCTTTCTCGTGTTATGGACGCAAATTGGGATCAACATGAATCAGTCTGATTGTGCACATTAAACGACAAGAACGTGCAGAGAACACGCTCAAAACACATTCCATATCGTGTTACCGTGACAACGGGCCGCACCACCAATCACATACGATTCTTGAGAAAAAGTGATCTAAACCAAAAGAATTACAAGAATAAAGTACTAAAAATCTCTGGAATTTTAATTTCTTGTGTAAGTGAGGATGTTCTGAGCAGGACAGCCTCTGATGAAGTGTGTATTTTCAGAATCCTCTGGAAGCCTGAACCGTCTGACGTGAAAGGGTAGATTATGTTTTAATCTGTGTTAGTTCATGTTAATGCGTTCATCTTTTTATTTTTTAATTAACCACGTGTGTTAACGTTGACAGCCTAACAATAATAGATGCCTTTGATCTGGAGCACAGACAGGTACATAGAATTGTGTGTACTTGGGTATGATATTGTGATATACGTGCTTCGCGTGGTGGCTAGCATGTAACAACAACGGACTAATTTTTATTTCTGTGCTAGTAACAAAATTGAGAATTTACATAAACGTTAGTTTTAAGCCATACCAGTCTGTTTTTAACCTGTTGCAAACAAGGTTGGAATTTATTGGGAATAAGCTAATGTGGCTAACCTATAGCGTGTCACTAACAAGCTCTCTCATAGCTACGCAAATTTTTAAATCTGTTTTCGGGCTCTACATACAATACGCATAGATAAATTATTGAAAGTTAAACAAGGTTGAACTTTGACCAATCAGGACTTATGGGTAGTGTCCCTTTTTAATTCACTGAAGTGCCGACCGTTTAAAATTGAACGTGAAGGAGAAAAAGCCTGGAGCAAGATTTGGGCTGCTTTGACATTTCACGCCAAACCTCTTCCAACTGGAGGTGCTTGTGCCACCATCAGGTAGAGACCGTATGCTAAAGGTGCGTTCAAGAACACACATTCAGTGCACTTACTAGCATAAGTCTTCAGTCTTGCTTAACGCCACTTATAATGACGTATGTTCTAAAATAAACTATTTATTGATGGTGTACTCTATGATAAAGAGAATCCAGTGTCTACGTCCATCTCACCTTTGATTTCAAAAAAGCTGTTCGACACAGTTTAAGCTGCAAAATGCTAACTCTGTATACTCACTGCTGGTCATGTGAGACACCTTCTCCAGCTTCTTTAAGACCGAGTCCATGCGGGACGACGTCTGATCCATCTCGTCTCCAAAATCATTCAACATGCTAAGCAGGGGGGACACAAGAGGAGAAAACTGATCACAACTTCTATTTCAGAACTCAACATTTATTCAATATTTAGGCAACACAAACAGTCATCTACATTACATGAACGAAAAGAACAAAGGAGACGAAAATATTATATAATTACCCAGAGGGCCGGATCCGGCCCCCGGGCCTTGACTTTGACATGTGTTTGACATTTGGAGTAACTTTTGTACTTATACAGTCACAACATAGATTTCCAGTTAATTTTTAATGTGATTTTAACAACAAAAGTTCTACTTTCAGTTTAGTTTATATCAGCTCTTATGCCAAGAAATGTTGGTTTTGAATAGAAATGTGAAAATAGATCAATATCCTATAGAATGGTGAATTGATCCTCAGCTCTATATCAAAGCAGTTAAACGATTGACCAGAATGCTCTTTGTTTTGGTTTTCTTTCATTTATAGTGATGTGAGGAACTGCTTGTTCAGCATTTTCCTTGCTTTCGAAACGTCATTTTCTACTAGGAAGTTTCATTTTTTCCTGAATCAGCTTCTTGGAGGTCTTTCTCCTGAACTCACACAGCCTGCTCGTCCAGCTCGTCTCCGATGCGTCCGGACATGTCTTTGAGGACTCGGATGCTTCCCGACACCAAATCCAGCTGCTCGTCCTGCTCCTGCATGATCAGCTGCAGACAGTCACACCGTTACTAAGGGCAACCGACCCCCCCACCCCAAGGCTACGCAAAAACTTCTGCTAGTCTCGCTTAAACACAGAATCTTTAACATACTGTAACTTTTGAAAATTAACAGTAAATCAAAGAACATAAACTCAGGAGTTTCTGTGTTACGGGTAAACAGATCCTTCTAGACTTTCACTATTTTACTATCAGACGTGAGTTTGTATTTAATCTGCAATGTTTGCAAAAGTATGGAACAAAAACGGCTTAAAAAGTAAAAGAAAAAATGTAGCTCTTATTTTGAAAGGCATGAAAACACTTTCTTCGTTTCCACCTAAAACCACGCTGTGACGACACAGCTGCACCGCACTACACAGCTGTCAACCCACAATGCAGCGAGGAAAAACCCAGACGAAGATCTAGATCCTACAGATCAGTCTCCCTTTGATTCTATCCGTTATGTCTGTTCTATAACCTTAAATGAATAGTGAGTCGCTGAAAGTGCTGTGGAACCCCCCCCCCTCTTCCGCTCATAGCTTCCTGTCTACTAACCCCGGCAGCCAGCTGTGCTCTACTGTTCTACCGTCTACCTGCTGTTGCTCCTGCTGCTCCTGGATGTATCTGGAGTTTGCAGACACCAGGTGAGCCTCCAGTCCTGTGGACCTGTCCGGGCCTGTAGAGTTCAGCAGAGCCTGGACGAAGACATCACACACGTGAGAGGCATCTCCTCAGGCGGGTCACGCTCAGATAGATCAGGGGTTTGACCAAGGAGCCCCCATGGAGAGATAAGAGACCCCTGAGAGATGGAGCTTCCTGGTGATGCGTTCACTGACCTGCCTGTTCTTTTTCTCTGCCTGAGCCACGGCGGACGGGCTGGACAGCTGATCTTTCATTTCCTACACAAACAGCATCAACAGTCATTTTTACAGAAACCGATTAACAGCGTGTCAGGAAGGACGTCTCCCACTGCGGTGCCAAATACAAACGTCCTGATAGATTTGTGTTCCCGCTGGGCAGAGCTCTTTGTTTGCTCTGGATGATTCACTTGTCGGGTCTATTTTAAGAACAGCGCCGCGGCTGTAAGGAACACATTCATGTCTTTTCAAAAGAAGAGCTCAGAGGGCTAATGGGAGTCCAGGACAAAAATGGACAGAAAGAGGATTAGCACTGGAGCAGCTTTGGTTGATTCAAATGAAAAAGATCAAAGCGTCACGACGTTTCATTTCATATTTAAGTGTGCTTTAGAAAAGAAAAAGGAAATTGACTAAATAAATGTCTGACTTCCCAGCAGTATTTGCACAGTGGGCTCTGCTGAAAGGCTTTTATTCAGGGATAAAACAGATTTATAATTAAAAACAAACATGATCGCTGCTGTTTATCACAACTGTACGTAATAGTTCAACCTTAAACCAAATGTTGCACAGCAGCAACTTTTTCAAAAGATATACACCTGTCTGTCAAACGAATTAAAGTAGGGTTTTTTTTTTCAAAAACCCAACTTAATTGCTACATGGCGGTTCAGGTTTTGAGGATTTTTGTCAGTGTCAGTTTATTTTTTAACTGCGCACCTCGTCTTCTCTACAGAACAATTTGCCAAATATCTATACATTTTCAATCAATCAGATCTATAAATTCATTTTTATGAAACTGTATTTGTTTTTCTGTCAAAGTTTGAACTTTGAGAGTTTAAACAAGAAAGCAACGTGTGAAAATGTTCATAAAGTGTGTAGTGACGGGTTTTACAGCCATAAACATCTGTAATTGTAGTTCACTTATTATTTTTAGAACCCCTGTGATAAAAGAAGGAGCACTTCATTTCCTTTGTTTTTCTAAATTCTTGGGTTTGCTGAAAAAATGAAGTTAGATTTTAACTAGGAATTGATTTTTAAAAAATTAACAAATTAATCGCAAACCTGGGAAAAAAATTAATCGCAATCTCTTGCAATGAATTGTTTTTTAGTTACAGTATGCCTACCACTTACAATCTGCAAATAATCACAATATAAAAGTATTACTTAAATTATTATTACAAAATAGTTTAGTAAATAACCATAGTATAGAGGGATTAATTTGTGTCAATGAATATTAACGCATTAATTCTGGTTTATTAGCACGATAACGCTCACTAACAGCTGAGGTTACCTGGACAGACGCTCTGGTCCGCTCCACAAAGTCTCTCCGCTCCTGGAGTTCATATTCACCCAAGCGGAACTTCCCCGGGTTTGACTCCACGATGCCTGAGCCGGTCAAGGAGGAACGTGTGAAACAAACTTGAACAATGAAAAGAAAAAAAAAGTCATCTAGAAAAAGGTTTGCTTAATGTGACTGAATTCAGAAACCCGTTCTTTCTGGGAGTTAAAAATCAAGAAAACATAATGGATAAACTGCCGAGACGCTTCACGGGACAGTTAAACTACAATATCATGAAAGAATCTCTTTCAACACGGAGAGAGTGAAAGACATTCATCTCCACCCCACGATGACAGTTAAACTCTCACCAATAAAAACTGGGTTTTTAACATGTTCTTTCAGCATTTTTCACATGAAGAAAATTAAGCTAAGAAGGGCATTTTAAAGTGTTTCTTTATTCAAATCACTGTGAACCAGAAGCAGAAGCAAAGATTCAGTTTGAAAAATGGCTTATTTGTGACAGAAAATACGCTGAGCAAGGCCATAATCCTCTGCTCGGAGCTCTTATAGAGGGGAAGTGGGGGTGGGGTTACTCCACACCAATAGTCCCACGCACAACTCAGAAAGGTTTTTTCATATGAACTACTGCCGCTCTGCAGAAACTATGTCCTAGAAGAGGGCACAGTTTTTTGATTTTTGCTAAAAACGTCATTATTAAAAGAGAGCGCTTTCAAAACAGATCAAAAGATGATGGGAGTGGGTCTCTGAAGAGCTGTTCATGCAGAAAGGATACTAATGGTTTCACTGAGGTCCTCCAGATCCCAGTCTATGGCCCTCAGACAGTTCCTCAGCTCATTGGCACTCCAGTCCAGCTCATCTCGACTCACCTGAGATGACAAGGAAGCAGTCTTAAACACTTCAAATGAATGTAAGTTGTAAAAGAATTAAAAGGCAATTTTTGTATAAATTGGTTTATTTAAGTTTCCGTAACGTGTGAAATGGCACTAAAGAGTATGAGTGACAGCCACTCCAAGAAACAGAAGTCTTTGAAACTCTGAGGTGCTCCACTTCTCTGGTTGACACATTTAGCAAAGGGAATTTAGAGCAACAGTTCAAATTCCAGCCGTCTGCAACCTTTCACACTAAAAGAGCCTTTTGGTTCAACTACTTCCTGACCAGTCCCACTTCACTTTTAAGGAAAATACATTTATTGATGATTTTGTAGCCATTAAGCCATTTATTTATAAAAAAAATGTCTCTGAATTTTTTTACAATAATTGAATAAATACATAAAAGTTCCTTTCAAAATAAAGTACACCATGTGTGAAATGAGATCCTCCCCAGATTTATTTCAATTAAAAATGCAAGAAAACTGAGTCAAATGAGACTTTTTGATAGTTGATAGTAACTAAAAACAACTTGATCCTTACAAGTCAAAAAGTCAGAGGTAAACAATGTTGAGTAGTGGGTGTAACAATAGATTAATCCATTTCTATTCCTATGACCCCACCAGATCAATCTGTCTGAGACAACCTGTCATTCAAATCAACTTATACCATCAGAAAATCAATTCAAAATCACATAAATTGCTTAATTTGGTCTTGGAAAACACCATGTGGATTGAGGTGGAAGGATTATTTGACTATAACATAAAACATTCAATTAATGGATTAGCCACTAATCTTTGTTTACTTGTTTGTACACAGATTTACTTACACTTGCATATCTTGTAAGTGTCATCTGTTCGGTACCAGGTATTTATGTCTGAGTCACACTGGTTGATTTTTTTTTTAGTTGAATGTCTTCTAGAACAATTTTAGGTAAGTGAATCAGATTGTTCAAGCTCACAAAAAACACTACGAATCGAATAGTCATTCACAAATGAGATGAATCGAATTGTTAAAATGCTAATTCGTGTTGTGTGTGTCTAAAGGCTCACTTGTGTCCCATCCTGCAACAGTTCTTCCCATCTATCAAACAGACCACGAGCACGGGATAGCGCCTTCTGCACCTCCCTGAGGAGCAGAAAACAACACAAACAAACGGGTTATTGGTTTAAAAACAAACCGCTTCCGAGCTTCTCTGGTTCTCCTGGTTAAAATGACGCATTTATTTGCGTCTCTTTACTCTGGAAGCAGTCTGTGCTTTCAGTGAGAAGCTAAATATCAGAAGAAAATCAGTTCTGTCAAACATGAACACTGACTGACAGCATAAACGCCACTCTTTACTCTCTAGCATCGGTGCTACTTCGCTTCAACTGCGCCAACTTACAGTAAGAAACAAGCACGAAAAGAAACACAAAAACAGGACTGTAGTTTGTCTTTAAAAGTTACACATTTCACAACAAGCTCTGAATAAAGTTGATTTTAAACTCAGTTTGTTTTCATTTCTCACCCCTTCACAACGAAAAACGGGTCCTCTAGCGACATTTTGCTTCCTTCCTCAGTAGGCCGTGCGCCTGCGCACGTTTCCTGTAGCGTGCTTACGTCATCCAGAACGTAAACAGAGCCTACTGTAGGCAGTAGAGATTTGCCTTTGAGGAAGACGCAACAAAGCAATGTGACACAACAACAAGGACGATAATAATAATAATTATTACAACAATATAATGAATGAATGAATGAATGAATGAATGAATGAATGAATGAATGAATGAATGAATGAATGAATGAATCCACTTTCATAGAGTGGACACTGGGGTTGTACCTGCGGTAAATTATTATATCTTTAACTGACCTGGAGGAAAAAAATTACACAAAATAGAAAGAGGTTAGAAAAAAAAAAAGATTTCACCAAAGGAATAATAAGTCATCAGATATTACTATTTGCTGTACCTATTCTTATGAATAAAATAATTGTATTATTAAATCTATTAATGGTCTTCTTTCTTGTTTATTTTCTTTTTTACTCATTTTACTTAGCAAAATGTGGTAAATTTTTGAACCCTAAGTATACCTATTTCTATCTATAGTAAAAGTGAGGCAGTATCTAAATGTTACTTTTTATTTAATCCCGCTACATATATTATAAACTTCTAATGTTTTAGTTTGATCTGAAGATCACTAATGCACTAATATTTCCTACAATACACGTGGACTATAGTAAAATTGCTTTACTTATACTTATACTCAAGTATTTATTAAAATAATCGTCAAGTAGTTTTTGCTAAGGAATAGTTTTCATTAAATATGTATCTCTCTCACCCATTTGTCTGCAGTTCCTGTGGAGTTTGTATGTGTGCGCATATGTGTGTGTGTGTGAAGTGGGTGGGTATTTGAACCCCATCCTGTCCTGCCCAACTCCCTTCCTGCCTGTTCTCATCCAGTTTCCTCCTTCCCCTTCAGCTTCCTTTCATGGTGTCATGTGAAATTCCACAGCTCCAGTTTGAAACAAAATCTCTTTTAGACACACTTTTTGAGGAAAATGGGGAAGTGTTATTTTCTTTTTTTGACACATCGGTTACCAAAGAAATGTAAAAATAGACAAGAAAAAGAGAAGCTAAAAAAAAAGGATTTTCTAAATTCTGACTAGTAAAATTGTAGTCCTGAAAAACCTGATTTGAAGCATCAGCAACTTTGAACATTAGAACATAATAGTAATACAAAATGTATCTTGATTTCTTTTTAAATCAGCAAAAGTTTTAATGTTAATAAAAGTACACTAGGATATAATTTTGTATTCTACGGCAGCACAAAAAAATCCAAGAGAACAGATCACAAAAAATACACACAACTCTTTCCATTTGCAAGTTCCTTCATTTTATTCTTAAAACAAAAAACATTTACCTATGTGATCTGCTAAAATCTGTAGACATTTGTGACATCCTGTACCTGAATCTCCATGGTGGCGCAGTGATAAGCACTCTCGCCTCACAGCGGGGAGGTCCTGCTTCCAATCCTGACTGGGACCTTTCTGTGTAGAGTTTGCATGTTCTCCCCGTGTATGCTTCATATATTCATAGATTATTCTAATGTGTCCCTATGTGGAAGTAGCCATGTGCCCTGGATTGTCAAAATGTCCAGGGCATATCCCACCGCTACCCAACAACAGCCAGGATAGGCTCCAGCATCTGCATTGCACTGAAAGGATAAGAAGATGGATGGGTTATTCTTGATTTTTAACAAATATTTAAATTTTATTGCAAATGTAGGGCATGTTCAGTGAAAAAGGAACTCTTCTCCAAAATAAACGTTAAAATTTTATTTTTTAACTAAGGGTCAAAGATTGTTTTGTATTCATTTTTGATCATCTTTGATTATTTTTACAACAATCCAGGTTAATGTCTAACTGAATACGTTCTGTTGCTGTTTTTTTTTTTTTTTTATAAAGGTTTGCAATTATTCCAGCAAGCCCTGAGAATTTATAAACCTTTCACAAATGTACACAGCACACAATTAGAGTAAAGGAAGCACAAAAGCAACTAAAACACAACAACATACCGAAAAACTAGTACACATTCCATTGTAATCTAAAAAAAGAACAAAAACTTGACAAACCAGGAAATAAGTGAATGTAAGAGCAAGCTTGACTTGATTGACAGCAAAACAAAGATGTGAATGTACAAAACATGTTAACAAAAGGATCTTCACAGTGATTCACTTAAAACTATTTTTGTTTGACATTTCCATCCAAAACAGTCCCATTTCATTCTGAGAGAGGAAACAACCCCCAAAAGTTCCCCTTTTGATAAATTTGGTACTAAGAGTTTTTCTTCCTTTCGCAAACTCATGCTTGCTCATCACTTCTCCTTAACAGCACTCCAGATTCTGTCATCTCAGAACATATTCAGTAGCCTCCGAGCTGAGTTGAATTCATCTTAAGACAGAGCGATGTGAGCGGAAAATCCTCTGTTGCAGCCAAACTTTATTGGCACTGGGCCACATAGTTGCATGAAAGGCAAAAGAAGGCAGACAAGAGTCAACATCCAAAACAGGGAAATCCTGAATCTAAAAATAAACCTTTTTACTGTTTCGCTTATGGTCCTTTTTTGTGTTTCTTGCAAAGATGACCCACATTCTCAGCTTTCAAAACTATTAATAAAACGACACTTACAGGTGTTGCCCCAGGAAAAACGTCAGCACTGCCTTTAGATAACAGAAATATCTTGTGTCCTGAATCGATCTGAACACCTCATAGTGTTCACACTGTTCAAGTGGGAGAACCTTTTCTTCTCATTTTTTTTTCACACCATATCACCGCCTAATGAATACTGTAAAAAAGTGAAACTTTGAATCAATTAAACAAAAGTTCTGTAATTTGTCACATTTATAAATGTTAGTTTTGAATAAAATTTAGTTTTCAAGTTGAGTAAACCATTAAATCAAAATGTTAATTTGGTTTAAAAACAAACAAACAATCATTTTAAATGCACCAAAGTATGAACTTTTGTAATTTGATCCAAAGTTTCATTTTTTCCAGTTTATGTGTCATAAACGGACTGACAGTTAGTTCCATATGCAGCAGGTTTATTAGACAGGAACAAAGCACATCCAAAAGTTCCCAAAGATAAATCAGGGTCAGACAGACAGAGGTCAATCACGAGCATGAGAGCATCCAAGAAGAGAATTGAGTTGTCAGAGTCCAGGCAAGGGTCAGGGCAGGCAGCAAGGAATCAGGGATAAAGTAGAGTCAGAAACAGAAGATCAGGTCCAGATAGAAAGGCTCTGTAATGCATACAGGGTGGTACAAACAATACTTGGCACAGAGTGAGGCTCTGTGCAGTGCTTAAGTGTCCTGTGGGTGATTGGCAAATGAGAGACAGCTGAGCAGCATCCAGAAACTGTGCACTGGGGTTGCTGGGAGATGTAGTGCAGTCAGTATTCTGGAGATGGCCCCACCGATGACCAGAGGCGGAGACAGAGCGCTGTCTCCTGACATTATGAAAAACTGCAATCATTAATATATTTTTCATGATCAGTTTCCTTCTATGAAGGAAAACAGCATTCATCGTATTGCTACCAAAAACGAGTCCATGATTGGTCAAAGTTTGACCTGCTTTAACCTGCTACCCACGGTGCTTAAACCCGCTCAAACACATATCTTGCAAACATTGTTTCACACTTTTTTACATTAAGTTTGTAGCGTATTTTGGGCAAAAACCTGGGCAAATATGTGATATGTGCCAATGCACACAAGCTTAAATCGCACATATGTAAAACTGAAAGTGCAGATGCAGGAAAAAGAGGCATCATGAGAGAAAAATTAACATTTGTGGAATAAAATGTAGGAATTTTCCTTAAAAAATTTAAACTTGTGTGTTTTAGCAAATTTTTACCTTCACATAAACCCAATTTTAGTTGGTTTTACAATCTGAGAGCAATGCAACTAGGATAGCAGGAGACAGAATTACCTCTTGAAATCATTCGTTTGTGCAGCTGTTTGGGAGGAGTTTGGTAAGGAAGTGCTGTGAGTAAACTAAACCAGCAGGCTTTGTCGCCATGGACACAAATAAGCTTTAAGTTGTTTAATTACTCCCCAGGGCAGTAGTTACACACCCATCTGGATTTTTTTTCTCAAGGAAGTTCCTGGAGCCTTTCTGTTTATTGACACCTTGATAAAGTTCAGAAAAAAACCAAGTACATGCAGCTATGAGCAGTCAGAAAACACTATGTTGTCAGAGAATAAATAAAAGGTTATGGACTTTCTAAATGCAAGCTGTTGCAATTATATTTAATACAAATTAAAAAATACAAATTCGGAAGACGTGTTGTTTCCCTGTTGCTTATGCTTCCTGAAGGGTTTCTGCAAGTAGGTCATTCCACATCCCTAACCACCAACTGTTTATCCCACAGAAAAATTCTCCGTGTTGAAGAATGAACCTCCGCCCTCCTGCGTGCAGTCACACAGAAAGATTCAAAGGCAGTCATCACAGACTACCGCCCATTTGGCTTCAGACGGAGGCAACGTAAGTGTAGTCATAACACATAACACTGTCTCTATAGCGACCAGCGGGCACCAGGACTGAAGCAGTTGTTTTTTTATGGTTTATTCAATGCAGGGTATAGATGAAAGGTATCTGCAAGAAAGATGACTGCTGCTCTTTATGATGTTTTTTTCAATAAGACAACACACTATGGCCAAAAAAACTCTTCAAATAACGTTTGATGCACCAGAGAAAGATTAAATATATTTACTGGTTTGCACTATCCTAATATCTAAATCCAAATGTCTGGATTCCTCTTTCTGATGACATCAGAATTAAATTCCCAAAATTTATTATAACTTTTGCACATGTCTGTTTGATCTGCATCAGAGTTCATTCTTTTCAGATACTCCATTTCATGTGGCATGTGTTGAAACTGAATTATGTTATTTATCTGTATAAGAGAACTGAGTGACCCCCTCCCCCCTTAGGTTCCAAACAGGGAAGTACAATGTGGCAAAAAAGTATTTGAATATAAATAATAGAAACTATGAACTATTCATCTTAGGTGCACGTCCACTGTGAAAGACACAACATAAAAGGGAAATCTTAAATAACATACGTGTATACTACACATGGTATTTGAACACCTGGAATTCTGATCCTCAAATATGTGTTAGTCTGTCTTAAATAGTCCACTTCCTCTCCACTTATTATCCTAAATTAGAAGCACCTGTTTGAGGTCGTTAGCTGTGTAAAGACACCTGTCCACCTCATGCAATCAGTAAGAATCCAACTACTGCCATGGCCAAGACTAAAGAGCTGTCCAAAGACATTAGAAACAAAATTGTAGACCTCCTTAAGACTGGAAAGAGCTATGGGGCAATTACTAATCAGCTTGGTGAAAAAAGACTCAACTGCAATTATTAAAATATGGAAGAAGCTAAACATGACTGTCAATCTCCCTTGGACTTGGGCTTTATGGGATATCTCACCTCTTGAGGTCTCAATGATCCTAAGAAAGTGGAGGACTCAGCCCAGAACTACATGAGAGAAGCTGGTCAATGACCTGAAAAGAGCCGGGACCACCGTTTCCAAGGTTACTGTGGTCAACATACTTAGAGGTCATGGTTTGAAATGGCACATGCTTAAACCAGCACATGTCCCGGCCCGTCTTAAGTTTGCAGATAACCATTTAGATGATCCAGAGGAATCATGGGAGAAAGTTGTGGTCAGATGAGACCAAAATATATTGTTTATATACACCTGCCATGTTTGGAGGAAGAAGAATAAGTACCATCCCAAGAACGCCATTCCCACTGTAAAGGATGGGGGTGGAAGTATCATGTTATGGAACAGGACTGAGGTCATGTACTGGGGGAAAAATATCTTTCCCTCAGTTAGAGCATTGAAGATGGGTGGTGGCTGGGTATTCCAAAATGACGATGACTCGAAACACACCGCCAGGATAACCAAGAAATGGCTCAGTAAGAAGCACATCAACCTTCTGGAGTGGTCTACCCAGTCTCCAGACCCACTCCCCCCAATAGAAAATCATTGAGGGGAGCTCAAAGTCCAATGTTTCTCAGGGAAAGCCCAGAAACCTAACAGATCTTGAGAAGATCTGTGAGGAGGAGTGGACCAAATCCCTCCTGCTGTGTATGCAAACCTAGTGAAAAGCTACAGGAAGTATTTGACCTGTGTAGCGGCAAACAATAACAACATGATCTTTTATAAACACTATTTGTCTGCTCTTGACAATTATTTGAATAAATCAGCAGACCAAACCTTACAAGGGTGTGAAACTTTTTGCCAGTTCTCCAGCAAATAAATAGAATCTACCACTTTTCTCGTCTAAAACCTTTTTTTACCCTTTCTGAAAATGTAGGACAAAATCATTTCTAATATTTTACTTTACCTTTGACAACAATGGTTCATTAAAGATTTTCAACACTGTTTTTAATCTCCTCTGGAAGTTGCATTTAAAGTGTCATTGCAGTTATAGTTTATTCTTTATGGTGGGGGCTGCAGTGCAGTGAAATTCTTGTGGACAGCTTATTCATAGTCTTGGGTGTGAAGTCAGTGTGACCTTGCAACACAGGTCAGTGCTTTAAATTGACCCAAGAAGTTAATAGTCATCACTTTTGTCTTGAACTAAAGGTTGCAAGATTGTCTGCACTCAGTGCTCCGCCTAATTCCTGTGCGATGACTCACCCCTCTTGGAAACTCTGTTTTCGTGCCATCAACAAACTGATGTAATGGATTCTGTAGCTTCAAGGCAGGTCATGTGGCATAGTGAGCAGAGATGGAGTCTGTATGCCCCACAGTGCATGCATACTGTTGATATATGGGTACTGGGATGTGCAGGACCTGTCAGTGTCCAAGTCAAAGAGGTGAAGATATTTGACAACATCAGAAAAACAGCAGTGGACTTATTCTTAACATTCAAAGAAGGCGAAAGATTGGATTGACAGGCCAAACTTAACTGAACTTAATAAAGTCTTAAATCTTGATGGATATAATAAAATCATGCTGCCATAACTGCATTATTCCATGGTCTAGTATTGTTTTCCAGATTAAGAGTTTGGACAGACTGGTTGTCAGTGAGAATCACTGACTGTACATGAGAACTGAACTGAGTGACCCCTCCCCCTTCAGGTTCCAAACAGGAAGTACCCGCTGGATCTAAGAAACCAAAATACTAGACTTCTGTTGAGACATAAACTGCAATTACTCAGTCATTCTGTTTGTCAGAATGACCATTCTTATTCTGAAACATTTTTAAACATGTTTTTAGCATGTTCTTGCAAATTGAAATTTTTCATAATTTTCTTTTTGTAGGTTACTTTAGTTATAAACTAACTAATTGAAAGCCTCAACAAAAGTATGTGGTTTCACGTTAAACACTTGACACTTGGAGGGGTGTGGCCTCTCAACGAGCTCATTCTTGACGGGCAAATTGACAATGTGGTGGTTCCCATAGAAATAATGACTTAGAGCGATTTGGACCAATCCCTACTCACTGACATTGTCCAACATGGGGAAATCCATGCGAAAATAGCGCCTGATTTCACTTAATTTGGTCAGAGCCAGAGGTAAGCTGTTCTCTATGACATCACACTCACTTACGCCAGTTCTCTTATACGGTCAATGGTAGCACTAAAACTTGGAAACAAAGGTGTTTTATTTAATTTGGAATGTAAAGTATCGTTTCCACTGAATGGTCCAGTCCGGTATTTTGAGCATTCCCGTTGTAAGATGGACTCGTTGAACAGTACCAAGCTCCACCTCTCAGTGGGCCCCCATTGGTAGTTCCATTGAAATTGGAATTGAACAGTTGGGGCGAAGCCGCTCCAACCACCCACTGATCGGCAGAAAGTGCCAATACAGCGCTCATTTAAGCTAACATTTCCAACTTTTGTAAGCACTCGAGTTTTTGTGGTTTCAATCCCACACGCAATCTTCTTTTAAACAACATTAAAATCCTGTTATGCACTATGTACAAAAAGTAAAGCAATAAAAAGACAAGCTGCTGTATGACCTCCATTGTTGTTGCTTTTCTAGCCATCACACTAAAATGACACAATGACTTGCCAGCGGTCTACACCACGCATGCAAAACATGCAAACATACAAACCATTCAGTGGAAGCGATGCTTAACTAAGTATATTTAGCAATAAATATTCAGCCTTCCTGGTAGGGATGCGGCTTTTCATTTTAACAACAATTGGATTCACATCATAATTTTTGTTTTACAATACGATTCATAGTCGACATTTTGAATGATTGAATTTGATCCGATTCACTAACCTAAAATCGATCCAGTATGGCGTTGCTCTTTACGTATCGTAGACAATAGTAAAAAGTCTGCATGCCATCTGAAGCGATTAACCTCATTGTTTTCCACAGCAGAACGATACATTAAGAACTTTCTACCAGACTGCATACTTTGCAAAATTCTGAGTGTTTCCAGACATGGGACTGTGATGATGATTGATCATTTTTTGCTGCATCGTGTGTTGTCCACTGTAGTAAAATGTTATTTTCCAAGATCAATACAATCAATTTATGTCATTTTAAACTGATTTTATAATAGTATATGTCAATTAGACTAAACTTGATTTATCAATCTGGTAGGATCATAGATAATCAATGTATTGTTACACTTCTACTTCCTGGTTACTTGTGCTCCGTGTGGTCTCTAGCTGAGAGAACATCACTGCAACCACACAGCATCTGATGTCGCTTTACTGCTGTCTCACTCATGGATGTGCATGTTTATTAGGCCATGTTTAAATTCAATGTTTAAAAAAAAAAAAAAAAAACTTGTGGAATATGTTGCCATGGTTGCAATGTTTCACAGTACTGTACAATTGCAGGGCGGTGATTGTTGCAGCATTGTGATAACAGGTTCAATTGCTGCACTAAATGATTTACTGCACAGCTGCTGCTGTAAAACACAGTGAAAGATTACATGCAAAGGTCAAAATGTATTATTATTACTTTCAATTTCTCAGCTGTCATTTATGTCATTCTTGGTTTATATTTTGAATTTTTAAAGTACAAAATACGGCTCCGCTGCTCGGTAACCTCGTCGACCCGGCTGACAACTCCAAATAAGGAGTGCGGATGACGCCATCACCACGCCTGGAGCGCGCGCGGAGACGGATGGAGGGCGGGGCCTGCGGTCGGCGTCCGCGTCCGCGTCATGGCTTTTCCACAGAGCTCCCTCCTCTCCTCCCTCAGGGGCAGTTTTACAACCGGAAGACCCATATATGGAAGCTCGGCGAGCATGCGCGAGTGACGTCACCGCCCAAGAACTCTGAAAGTCCCGGGTACATGAAGTAAGTGTGGCAGTCCGCTCTGAAACTGGGAAAACTGGACTTTTCCCAGAACCAGAACCCTGACAGACTCGAATTCCAGAGTTTTGTGTTTACCTTTTCTTCTAACAAAAAAAAAAGGAAAAAAAAAAGCTGCAGGAAACGTATATAATACCAATTAACAGAAAAAAATCTAGTGATTTTGATAAAATAAGTGTATTATTTTATACTTAATAATATTTGTCTGAGAATTATAAATTCGATATGATTTTAGAGTAAAATTATTAATAATCCGTGTTATTTATTTATTTTACTTTAAAAAAATGAAAATGCATTTTTAAGGGAAAAAATGTTATGAAAGCAAACATGAAAGAGTTAAAATGTGTGGAAGACAGACGGAACAGATGTGCTCGCGCGCTGCCTGTGCAGCAGGTGTGGGCGGGGCTTGTTTGTCACCCTTTGAGGCTGAAGTTGACTTTACGTCATTGAGGAGATAAAAGCCGGTCGGACTCGGACCGCGCTCTCATTTCTCCGAGCTGAACAGCTGTGAGAGCATCCGAAGTTCGACCCCAACAAGGAAACTTAAACAGTTAGGGGGGAAAACCAAAAACAAATTCAAGTTAGGCTTTAAAAGTAACAACACAACGAGAACAATGAGCTTCGCGACAGCAATGGAGGTCAACGTGGAAGCCAGGCGGATCCTGGCTGTGTCGATCAGCAAGCTGTACGCCTCCAGGAGCCAGAGAGGAGGACTGAGACTCCACCGGAGCCTCCTGCTCTCCATGGTCATGAGGTCCGCCCGGGACATCTACCACTCCTCCCGGGAGAGCGAGCAGCCGCCGAGCGCGGAGCAGCCGGCCGCCGAGGAGCCGATGGACACGAACTGTGACCCCAAAGACAAAGCCCGGCTCACGCCGGAGCCGGCGGACACCTCCGCCGACATGGCCCCGGAGGTTCCAGACAAAGACGAGAACGACTGCGACGTCGCGGAGGACAAGGAGAACCAGAGCCCGACGAAGCAGTCCAGGAAGCGCCGGGGCAAGGCGTCGGCGGCGCCCGACTTCCTTCCCAGCAAGAGGGCGAGGCTGGAGCCCGGGGAGGAGCGCAGCCCGGGGAAAAAAAACGCCGAAGCAGCCGGGCTCGGGGACTCCCTGAGCGCCCTGTCTCTGAATCAGGTCATTCCAGCCTTCTGAGGGGACACGGGGACAAACTGGACTCTGTCAGTGGAGTGATTGTTTACTCCTGATCCAAACCGATTCGGTTTGGTTCCCTTTTACGCACGAGGCGGCCGATCGGCGCCAAAGGCGGAGGGATTCCAGGCGCAGAGCGCCGCGTACCTGGCGGGCTTGGAAAGCCCCTGCGCGGAACAACAACAACAACAACCAGAAGGAGAAGAAGAGCTACAGAAGCTAGAAAGTTTGAGGAAGAGCCAGCTGATGACTCATGTCAGTTCAATGAGTCCAGACAAGTGACTCCTGCTGCTGCTGCTGAGTCAAAACGTGTGGATGTGTGAATCAGCAGAGAGAGCCTATCAGAGGAGAAGTGAAGTGGTAAACAGTCCACCACAGGGCCGCACACACGCACACGCACGCGTGTATCAGGCACTTCAGGGAATTTCTGATCTTCATGACCGGAAAGCAGACTTCAAACACTGAAAGAGGAAGGACAGTTGTGGCTTTTACGCACACATTCGACTGCTGCTGTGGACTTTGTTCAATCGATACTACTGCTGGGGGAGCTGCCCTACTTACCCTGATCAGATGGTGCTTCGTCCTCATTGGACAGCCTATTGATGTTTGTTTGTTTTTGGTGTGAAATCATCCTGTTCTGTGAAATAGCATACCTCACATTCCAAGCTGCTTTCACGTTTGTGTGTGAATTTCTGTGGTAAAAATCGAATAAATCTGTTGAAATCATCATCTGTCTTGAAGTATTTTATTATTATTATTTAAGCAAACTATTTAGCTCAGGGATTTTCAAATTAAAGGTCTACTTTAAGTCTTAAGGCGGTAGGTTGGCACGGGTCAAGGCTATTAATCTGGTGCTCATTATTTACACGCCATCGTACCACTTCCTGTGGATTACGACAGAATTCTGGATCACATCCCACGTCTTCCCAGCATGACCTGATTCGATCAGGGGAAGGGGGAGTGTTAAAGGAGTTACGCAACCTCCCTACAGCGGTTAGGCCAAACATACGGCTGAATAATGCAGGCCCTGAGAGAAGAGGGGGGGATCACATCTGCCTGCACTGTGTTGGAGCATTCCTGAAAGACACTGAAGATGCGGATCAGGTTGTGCTGGTTGCTCAGGTTGCCACCACTCTTGCGGTGGGTGGTTTGGTTTCAGCTTGAATGTCATTCTGTGACTCACTTTTTGACCTTTTTCTAAAAACGAAGATAAACTTGTGAGAAAAAAAAAGAGGAAGACCAAAAAAAAAAAAATCCAAAGCATAAAATTAGAGTAAGAAGATCCCAGCAAGCGAAAGGGGTTACAAGTGATCCGAAAAAAACATTTAAGCAATGAAGCTGTTTGTTTGCACAACACAAGAGGTTTTAGATGACCTGCTGTTGATGTGAGCAGGTCCAACATGACAGAAACTGAAGACCATGTGTCTGATTTTCAAGCTTTTATAACTCCGTTCACTTGTTCTCAGAAGATCAAGACACACAAAGCTGTGTCTGAATCCATTTTTTCTCTTTATTCTCTGCATGAACGTTCCGGCTATGATTGCAGCGATTAGCTGTGTTTGCTCACAATAGTCTCCAGTGTTTCTAAGGTCATTCAGTGGCACTGCAGATGAATGGTGCTGCTTTAGGATCTGGCGAGTATCACAGTTATGATTTTTAGTTTTGTCAGTTTTTTGTGGGAAGACTGAAAAAAAATCTAAATTTTTTAGTTCATAAAGTAAAGAGCTGGACATGAAAATAAAAAAATTAAACAAAACTAAATTAATTAATTAGCAAATGTAATGCATTTGTTGCATTTGAGAGAACATTTTTTTCCTCAATTGCTACTACTACTTTGTGGTCACAAAATACTAATTTATACATATTTTTTTTAAGTAAAAATCTACTATTTGCATAATAAATCCTGATTTGTAGACACAAAATACTTATTCATAGTTACAAAATACTAAAGTGTGCTAAAAAAATGCTAATATGTGCACGCAAAATACTAATTTGTACATCAAAAAATATTATTTTTCTTTACAGAACACTAATTAGTGCACAGTAAATTCTTATTTGTGGACATAAAATACTAATTCCTGGCCAAAAAGATGATACTAGATGAATACTAATTTGTACATCTTAAATACTACTTTGTGCACACAAAATAATGATTTGCACATAGAATTATTTTTTCTACTAAGCGCTAATTTGTGTACAGTAAATCATGCTTTGTAGACACAAAATAGTAATTCCTGGCCACAAAATACTAAAGTGTGAGGACAAAATAGTCGTTTGTTTCCACAAATTATTATTTTTCTTGGGAAAATTTATAATTTCTGCACTCAAAAGTAAAATTTTTGCTCACAAAATACATATTTCTGTGCCAGACATTTAATTTGTGGCCACACATTAATCAGAATTTTTACATTTTTTTTGAAATGTCATGTCCAGGGTTTTGTAATAAAGCTTGCAGTTCTTTTTATTATTTTCTGGATGAATCAAAAGTAAATGCTGTTATTTTTTTAAACAATTTTGGAAGGTTTTATCACTAACTTTTCTTAAACATGGCTGCTTGACATTTATATTCTTTTTTTTTGCATTATCCTCTCTGAATTAAAAGAGTAACACACATGCAGTATTGTTGTTTGTAGATTATGGAGGTTCATAATAAACTATTGATTTTGTGGATTAAAAAAATAATTTGGAAAATAAAATAAAACAATATTTTGTTGGCGATCCAAATGGTTGATTAAAGAACAGATTTTTTTGTACTTCTTTAATCACCTTCCTTGCTGTGTGGGGAAATTTGAGATGATTCACATTTTGACACAGTTTCACTCACTGTTTTTGTTGTCATAACTCAAGTGTCATCAGCTGCTTTGGCTGAGCGTGGAGGTTTCAACCAACAGACACCAACAGGGATGACCGCTAAAATCCCGGGGATCAGCGTTTTCACCACACTGACCCTGTTCTGGCAAATGCAGCATGGCTTAAAATTTCAAAACAACTTTAGGATCTGGGTCAAGCCATATGGGGAGGGGTTGTAATGTTGTTTGTGCTTCAAATTCATCTGTAAATCCTCTTAGGTTACGGTAACTGTTTAGGGATGGAATTTTGGAAAGTGATGGCATTTATTATCCTGGAAAACAGGAAGTGAGGGGTGTAAAAAAAAAAAAAAAAAAGGGGTTTGAAATCTATTGATTGAGATCATGGGAGTGTGGTGACTTGTCAAACACTCAGAGTTACTCATAAAACTTCACATGTTCTGTCAGGCAGCCACGTTTCTGAGTTCTGACTAAGTCTCCGGAACGACTCATGTGCTCTCACATTTGCATCACGCTCGCGTCCGGAGCAGAAGCCACTTCAGAGTAATTTTGTCCTAAAACTGCCCACTTTGTCCTCAGTGAAGTCAAGGCGAGTCCCTATTTACCCAGATTTGGACTGATTTGCTCAGAAAAGCCCCAAAGCTGCTGTCTTTCAGTGGCTGCTCGCCTCCAAGCTCTGATTTATTCACAGTCATGTTCGACAGCAGAGGTACACAGTGTTCCACACATAAGGAAGCGGCGTGTCCTTGCACTGTGCATGTGCTCCAGTCTAAAACGATTACACACATATTGGCAAAATAGGCCCATTGTGGCTTCAATAAGCAGTTATCACACACTGAGCAGACTTTTCAGCAGACTGAGAGCAATCATAATTGATGTATTTTGTTGGTCCGCGTGTGTGTGGGCGTCTGTGGATACAGAGTTCTGAATAAAACGTTCCCCTTTCTCCTTTTCTTTGACGTGTTATTCCAAAACATTTTAGATAATCAAACCGATTGCAATCCTTCAAAACACATAAGCACAGAATGCAATTTTGAGAGAGGATTTCTTCTGTCTCAACCCCTCTATGGCCAAACAAGCTGAAGAGCAAATTTGTTTACCTGTTTAATTTCCGGATTTAATATTTTGGTTGTAAGAATTCTAAATATTTAATAAGTATTAAAATTTCATGACTTTTTTTTCTATGGGCATGCTGCGGGTGACGGTTCGCAGCAAAAACACTTAGACTGGATCCCAATTCTTCCGCTGCCCCTACGCCTTCTTCCTCCCAACAGAGAGTTATGGAAAAATAGTGTCTTCAGATTCTGACGTTATTACCACTTGATGATGTCATCAATATTCGCCGGTTATCTACGTTAGCGCATAGCTGCTAACACTCGGAAAATGCCTAACAACACTGGTTTTATAACTCAAGAAAAAAATCATGGTAAAACAAAAAGTCATAACTGACATTTAAATGTAAACTTCTGTGCTTCAGAGCACACCCACGTGAAGAAAGTTCCTAGTGCACATCTTGTCTGTTCAAAATGAGAAAATTAGACAATCAGACTATAGTGAATGAGGAAATTCTATGGACATGCGATGAGCACTTCCAGTACTTATCACATGTACATGTACATACAGTATACTCTGTGTGAAATGTTTGCACGTGACCAGCTCTTCACTAACATCTAAAGAACATCGTTAGGACACAGTACACAGGCATCAATCGTGCGTCATACTGTTAAATTACACTATCCTTACAAACACTTCATAATACACCAGCAATATGAAAAAAAATCAATGTTCATGACCCCTTAAGGCCTTAGGTCTCAAACTGGCGGCCCACGGGCCATTTGCGGCCCCCAAGTTAATAATTTGATTCCCCCGCCTTAATATCAAAGTTCAATGTCTACTTAGCAAATCTGCATGTCTACGCTTCTTTGATGATAGTTTTGTATAAGCTTTGGGATGTTTCGGCTAATGTTTATAACTTTGCATATGCTATTGCCATTGTCAGAAAAGTCCTTAGCAACAGTTGCTCGCATCATTAGCTCTTGTCAGGACACGCAGAAAATATTGCTTAGCAGCACATAAACATGAACAAGTGTTAATAAACTTGTTTAGAAGACATAGACCAGGGGTCTGCAACTTTTAACACTTATAGAGCCATTCAGGCTAGTACTTCATCCTTTATGATAAATAAATAAACTTATTTTGAATGAATAAAACATAACTATATAGAGAAAAACTTAAAAAAAAAGCAATTTAGAACTTAACTTTTCTTATGTCCTCCATCATCAGAACCATAAAAACACTACTCTCAGCTGAGTGGATCTTTAAGATGCGTCCGCTCCTCTCTATGACCATGAAAAGGCCTGAACAACCCAAGACCTGCACAACTCCTGCACTTTAGCACTCCATACGAGTGCATGTGACTAAGGCTGAAAGAATGCGGCGCCTAGAACCATCTGTGTGTCTCCTGAAGCTCTGACTGCAGCAGCATTCCACTTCCCAAGAATTTCCTCCAAATTCCTATTGTAGCTCGTCGTCAAATTCCTCTCAAGGAAGCAGTTTTCCTTTTTTGTGAATCCCGTTACGCCGCTTTTTCAACTTCCTATTAATGCTTAAAGGGGCCATACCATGTAAATTCTACTTTTTGAGGTTTTACTGTTCATTCCTCTCTATAAAGGACCCCAAAGTGGTAATCTGCAGTGGCCCCTCCCATACTCATGAAAACGAGTGGGGTCGTATCGTGCTGACGTCAGCACTGTCGCTACATTTTCTGTGTGCGGAAGCAAATCGGTTGCACCGCTAACCCCACATTCGCGAACCACACGTCACTTCTGCTCTTCGCGCACTTTACGACAGACTCTTTTCCAATCAGTGAAACTCCTTGATCACAAGAATTTATGTTTTCCTCAACAACCGAGAGATTCTCCTGACTGGATTACAGTGTGAGAAAAACAAACAAACAAAAAAAACCACCGCCAATGAAACACTTTATATTCGTATCTTGTTTTCATTACAAAGGAAAATCTCAATGCTATGTGATAGAATAACAGACACACAGTTCTGAGTCATTCTCTCCGTTTGATCATTTTTTATTTTTCACCTGTTGGAAACAGGAAAAGATGACAAGTGAACGCGTTTTACTCTGAGTTGTCACTGGATGTTGCAACAGAAGTTGCAGTTAATAACATGTTTGGATCACAGGAGAAAATAAAGTGTCTTGGAGTCGAACAACATGGTACAACAAATCTCAACATAAAACACACAAAGAACAACAAACAATTATGTATACATAAATACTAAAGGTTTTTGTATAATCTATTATCAACAACAAAGGAGAACATGTTTGTCCTGAGAGGTTATTATTGTTGTTAAAGTCAAAAGACCGTAAACTGCTTTGGTGGAAGTGACGTGTAGTTCGGGCATGCGGGGTGAGCGGTGCAACCGATTTGCTTCCGCATACAGAAAATGTAGCAACAGGCACAATGTGAACTACACCTTCAAGGAAGAATCTTTGCTGCAAGCACCGCCCCTAGATTACAGCGAACACACATCCACTTTCTCTGCAGAGTATACAGTGATCATCAGCAAAGTGTTGTAACCTGATAAGTGGCTCATGTAGCTTGTTTGGTTGCAAGAGGTTCAGGTGTTTGTCTAAAATAAGAGCCAGCACATCAGAATTGGTTGGATTTTATCTTCAGGAGTGCGACAGACCCGCCAATAATTCTATGTCTGTGACCGCCACTTCACAGGTGACTGTTTGATGACCTTGTATCAAAGTGGATTGTCCGACAAAATAAATCTCAGAGTCGGCGCCATTCCTACAGTCAAACCGGATGAAGAGGCCAGACCCGTCAGTAAATCATGCAGTATACTGTTAGCATGTGACAAACAAGCTAACGCTACAACTTCCACGTACGTTACATCTTGCGTATAGACGTCTTGTATTATTTTATTAACTGTAAAAGTGTGTGAATGCATGATAACAACATAAACATTTTAGGAGGGATGCTACATGAATTAGCATTTTCCCAACTCATCAATGTGTCTTCCAGATCGGATTTTGGCTCAAGAATGTAAGGCCCCACAATTTACGTATCCATCTTTAAAACTAGCTTGGAGGTTGTTTACAAGCATAAACCGCGGGCACACGCAGGCCCACTGAGGAGGTTCATGGACGGTCTATGGGTAGGCTCAAGGAGGACGTTGTGAAATGGGCGGGACCAACAAGGAGTGAAAGGCGGTTCCCCAGTGGTCGAGTCGTTTTACTTGCGGGTATTAAAATGATCCACAAAAATTACTTTTATTTCATAAACAATTTGTTTTTTAGTGTTCCGAAGGTAATATATGATCATATATATATAGATATAGATATAGTTTACTCTGAAAGGCTTGATAAAATCAGGGTATGGCCCTCTCAAGGCTGTGAACAGCCAGCTCCTGTGACCAACCTGTTTGATACTGACAGTAATATAAATCTGTATGCGATTTTTACGAATTGAAAATTACTGTTTGGTTTAACCTTTTAACGCCTGAGGCGTCAAAATCTTTAACATATTGCAACTTTTCAACCATTAGAACGATCAGCGTCATCAGAATCTGCTGGAATTACACTGATTGTGTTAACGGTTAAAAAGTTACTGTAAATCAAAGAACATAAACACTGGTGCTCTGGTGTTAAAGGCTTAAACTAAATTGCTAAAACAAGAACCAACAAAATGTTGTTGATTTCCCATCTGTCATGATCAAAATCTGCTACACTGCTGCCTTGGGATGACAAAGCCTGTTTGCTCTCCCACAAGTGGCCATTATGGCATTGATCTGCACGTATAAATCAAATTTGTGTCAAAGATCCTCCACGCCGCCGTCCCAGCAGCAATCTCCTGCACTGATGTGACTTTTCTACAACAACAAAAAACAGACTCTTTGTGTGGCTTGGTGCTTCCTATGACTCTAAAATCCCGTCAAACATTTACAGACTCTGATCCTCGGTCTGCAGTTTTGCGGAGATTACTCAAACAGAACAAAACGCGACGTTTGATGCAGCTATTTTAGGCAGCAGATTAATCCACATTTGCTTCAGTGATGTAATGGGTCAAAACAAAGAGCAGCAATGTTCAGAGCCTCAGATGCAGCCAGTTCATAAAGGGGGGAAATCAGAGTGTTTATGTAACTGTTTATGCTGCTGCTGCAAGCAGGATGAGGTGATTTTAAATTTACCTTTAAAATGACCTATTTGTTAAACCAGTCTCTCATTTCGTCATTAGTCAATTGATTTCAAAGACTTGAAATAGGAATGCAAACTCCACTATTTCCTGCCGATTATAAATAAGCCACAAGCGCTTTAGTGAGCCTTGTAGAAAGAGGTTATGTGAGGAAGATGCAGAGAGATTCCAGACAGCATCAGTGACACAGAGCTGCTGCTTCTCAGAGCTAAAAAAAGCTCGCAGGAAATGTCACAGGATGCATGCATGCGTCCAGCGCGGTGATGCTGCCGCTGATGGAGGCAGAGAGAAGGGGAGGAGAATCGGGGTGAGTCATGTGCAGATGTGCGTAGATGGGAATGCGTCGCACGTCAAAATGAATAATAAACTGTATAAAAAAGAGGGATTCTGGGTGATAAACTCTTATATTTTGACACAAATCCATCCACTTGTGTTGCATGGATGACATTTAAAAAAACATGTTTTCAGTTATTTTTATAATTAATTTTTTGGATTATAAAGCCTTAAGTAACTTCATAATAAATGACTTTTTAAACATAGAATTAGGATAAATTGTTAATGTAATAATGAAAAAGGATATGACTCAAAGAACTTAACCATCTTTTGTTTCCTGCTGACATTAAAAAAAATTTTAAAAAATGTTTCAGAAATGGTACATTTCCAGCAGAGCTCTCTATCTCACAAAAAAGTATTTATTCTGTCACTAATTGTGCAGGTTCTCCCTCATAAAAACATGAGAGAGGACTTTACTTTTTAATCATAGATATATCTCAACAATGACAGACAAAATGAGGAAAAAAATCCACATTGTGTAATTTTTAAAGAATTTATTTGTAAATTATAGTGGAAATAAGTATTTGATTACCTCCAAATAAAATTTCTGTAACTTCTTCTGTAAGATGACCCTCTGTCCTCCACTCGTTATCTGTATAAATGACACCTGCTTGAACTCGTTATCCTTATAAAAGACACCTGTCCACAACAGTCACACTCCAAACTCCACTCTGGCCAAGACTAAAGAGCTGTCTGAGGACACCAGAAACAGAATTGTTGACCTGCACCGCATTTTTAAGTGGCAGAACTTGCACAATTGGTGGCTAACTAAACACTTTTTTGCCCCACTGTGCATATATATGAAGCTTTTTCTGGAGAATCTATTGGAAAAATATAATTTGATGTGCTGTATTTCCAGAGTATAAGTACACCCACAATGTGGGTTTCACTTCCAATGAAAAGTCTAAGTAAATGTGTTTTGAGCTTCTGTGTTCAAAAATCTCAGATTCACACGTAGCTGCGCATGTTTCCACGACCGTTTCCAGGCTCTGCCATAGAGCGCAAGTCCTGTGCTCCTGTTCTTGACTGTGGACTTCACATCTTGCCTGTCTTTGATGTGTACCTCGTCCCCACCCGTCCCCCACTCCTATCTGAATCAACTCTATGACTTTGTAGCGTTAGATATGCTAATTCTTCTTTAACAGTCCTGGTAAATCGCTTGTCCATCCTGGGAGAGGATCCCTCCTTCATGTGAGCATCCATAAGGTTTCTTTTTCCTGGATCAAATTTTTTAGGAGTTTTTCCTCACCGGGAAGGAGAGTCTAAGGGCAGGAATAACTAGTTTTATTTGGTCTGTTTAGCAATCGTATATTTTTTATATTTAATGACTGAACTTCTGCTTCTGTAAAATGACAGTCAAAAGACCAATGAGGCTATACAGATAAAACATGACACTCTAAACTTTTGATGAGCTGCAGGATGCTGTGGGACCTCTCGTGGTATCCGGTTGTTGGTCACGTGATTCATTGATTCTTTAAAAAACTGTTTCTGTTGCAGTTTTGAAAAATATGTCAATTCCGATAAAGCTCAAAAACTTGCTCCTCCAAGCACAAATAGTTTTTTTGATAAATGTGAGTTTTTTTTAATTGTCATGTTTCCATTAAGCAAATATCGCATATCCACTTGTGCAGTTCCTTAGTCAATGGAAATGCCACGACTCTGCTACAGTAGTGAAGTGTGCTTATATTCAATCCACTATTATCTGTTCTCTTATTGTGATTGGCCTTTCAAGATGAAATGTACGTTCTTGCTCCTAAATTTTGTTAAATAAATTTATCCCAAAGTGCCACAATATATCATGTTTTCTTCTTTTTTATGCATTCTTTTTAGCTACTTATACTCCAGAGGGACTTAAAGTCAGAAAAACATGATAATCCAACTCTAAAATGGTGCGTGTCTGGTTGAGCGTTACTTTGATCACAAAACAATAAGTTTGCCTGTGTGGTTGAAGTGAACAGGAAGCCATGAATATCATTAGTCAGTGTGTTTCTCTGAGGGGGAGGGGGTGCTCCGTGTCTCTGTTTCAATCAATCACATGTCAAAGGTGTCAGTGACTGAGCTCTTCACTCTCTCCGTCTCCATGAATCACTGCAGGAGATTAGACTCTGGCAGTGATGAATGCGGATGCGCGTGTGCGCGCGCGCCGCCAGAGCGTGTCTGGCAGCAGAGCTGGCACAGACAGGAAGTGATGCACGGATGCAGGCGGCCGACAGAATGTGGAGGTGGTGGCTATTTTAAGAATGCTCTGCAGAGGGATACGGATACATCTGGCCACAGAGTGAATTGAATGTGCACATTTGAATTGCTGGAGGTGAAGCTCTTGGTGACCTTCAAGCCTGCTGATATTGCTCCCTTTTCTCCAAATATCGGCTTTGTTTTTATTTGTGTGAGTGCAGTGTGTTTGTGAAGATGGAGAACAGGCTGTCACACAGACAGGCAGGCGGAGAGCTGGAGGAGGATGGACACATGTCAGGGGTATGGTTGCATGAAGAGCAGCAAGGAAAAGAAGAAAGGAGTCACACTGAAGTAAATACAACACAGCAAAGGGGTATACGTGAGATATATTCACAGCACTCATCAGTGACGTGGTGCAAAACATCGACAGCGAGGAGGAGGAACAGAGTCGGATGATGCTCACCGCTCAGATGTTTGGGGTTTGACTGATTTGATTGGCTGATGAAATCCCTTTTATAACATTCAGATTTGTACCTACTTAGATAATTAATCTCTATACATAAAAAATAACAGCATTAAGCTCAGAAATAGTCAGTAGTTCTTATGAAATCTGTCTAATCATCATCATTCTATTTGAAAATATGCAACTAGACAGAATAAACAACTATTTTTTTAAATACTCAGTGAAAAGCTCCATGTTTGATCAAGGAAAGTATGAGCACAAAGATGTCAAAAAATTAAATGACATTTCATAAAGATGTTTTGTTAAAGTTTGTAACACAGATGACATTTTTTTTTTATAAAAAGACCTCTGTCAAACAAAAGTTTAAAGAACGATAAAAGCACAGCTAAAATGTTAAAACAATTCCAGATTAAAAAAAATATTTAGATACATTTAAAATTAAAGTTCCACTTCATCTCTTAAAATAATTTCCAGTATTCTTTTAATTATGATAAAAGCCAAATAAAAAATAAAAAAAATCTTGTTGTTTGTGGGACATAGTTTCTGTTGAGTGGCAGGGGTTCTCACCTCTGAGTTGGGGCTGAGCAAGCCCGCCCTACTTCCCGTCACCCATCTGTTTACATGCTCCTCTGCCAGCTTACAGCCCAAACCAAACATTTTCAGTCCCACAACGATGAGCGATATCAGAGCCAGATTCCAGCACAGACGAGGAAAACAAGGACTGGTGTACATCTGTTTGTCTGCAAGTTGATGCATCAGAATGGAGTGGAGCAGGAAGCTAGCGGCTCCTCCAGATGTTCTTTTTCCTCTGCTCCTGATTCACAGCGTTTAAAAAAAAGAAATACTCAAAAATGCAATTTTATGCTTAATTTTCTTTACATATGCTCGACATTTTGTGAAAAATACATCAATCACACATTAAGAAATATCAAAAACACAGATTTAATCAGAGTGGGGCTTTAAGGTGAATCCTAATCGATCTGCAACAGACTGGTCACCTGTTCAGGATGTACCCGAAATTTGACTAACAGCGACTGGATGTGACCACGAACGGGAAATCATCTTTAAGGTTTGTTAGGTCAGGTTAGGGGTCTGCAACCATCACCTCCAGAGCCACATATGGCTCTTTGACCCCTCTATTGTGGCTCGGATTAAATAAAAGTGTTCTATTTTTAAAAAAGAAAACAACAGAAAGACACTGTGCATCACAACAAAAACATTGTGACAGATTTCTGTGTGTCGGGTAGAGGAGAGGTCGGTGAGCACAACCAAAACTGGTTCTTTAGGGCCAGTGTTTTATTTTCCAAAGGGTAAAGTCAGACTTTGTGGCTCCTGCTGGGTTGTTGTCAGTGAGAAATGGACCTGAATGATTCTTAAAGTGTTGAAGGTTGCAGTCATTATTCAAACACATGAGCTGTGATATAAGTCTCATCTCTGAGTTCCAGTAGCTATGTTTTTGTAGTATATGCACTAACATTTTCAATAATCTTCTTTTTAAATTCATGTTGCAGTCATGGAACTTGTCAGATCCAAAATGAAACCCAGTTAATCCACGAGACATGTCGAATAAAACCCAAGTAAACCAGATCAGTGATATCTGCCACCAAAGATGCTTATCAAAGAATAATTAGTCATTTCACAACCCCAGTTTGTGTGATTCACAATAATGGATTAAGTCTTTTTTTGTATCACATGAGATTATTTGTAAGAAACTGTCAAGAAAGGATTTTTTTTTCTTTTTTTTAACCAAATACTCCCTTTTGTTCTTATTTTTGGTTTGACTGTTTGTGTTTGAAAGTGTTGTTGGAACAAAGTGACAAAATGAGTAGGAACACATTGTCTCGTCACTTTCTCCAAATACTGTAACACAACACTGCCTCATCACACTGCCCACACACAATGCTTATTGTCATCTGTGAAAAAGGGTTTTTGAAGTGATGCAACTGAGGCTGATTCAGAAAGTCTCCAATTGTGGTACAGTGAGTTCAGACACAATTAACAAAAGTCTTTAAAGTCCCACTTTGATCATCTTTTGATCAACTTTGGAGTTAGTCAGTATAACTCAGTGTTTTTTTACTCTGAACAGGTTAAAGTTCTAACCAATGTTGATGCGAGATGTGTTTCAGTTCTCTGTGCGAAACTATGGAATTAATTGAGTGATGAATTGAAATTAAGGTCTTTTTTTTGCTACATCTAAAATATAAATGGATAAATGATTGCAAAACTTATGTAAAGGAATTTGATTTACTTGTATTTATTTGTAAAATATGTTTTTTACTTGTTAAATTGATCAGCATGGACTTGTGGACTACTGAAGGATAGAAATCTAATAAGCGTCATATGCTTCTGCCTTTTCTCTTTTTATTGGTTGTTTGTTTATTCTGTACATTTTTTGTAAATCAGTTAAATGGCAAACTAAACCTAAAACTCTAAAAACGTCCCCAGTGGTCTTTTAATTATGTTGTTTTTAGCAAAAAATCTAAAATCTTGTGTCGTTATAGTTTCTGTAGAGTGGCAGCAATTCATTAGAGATTCTCCTATAAGTTGTAAGCAGGACCGTTTGGATGGAGTAAATCCGCCCCACTTCCCGCCACCCGTCTGTTTACACTCTCTCCCGCTAGCTTACAGCCCTCACTCCTCCTCCAGCCTTACATTAGAGGAGCAACAAAAATGGCGAGCAGTATTGGAACTATCTAGCCGTGCAGTTTTGATCCAGATTCCAGAAACCAAAGATGTTCACGGATCTATTTGTTTGCAAGTGGATGCATCAGAATGGAGCGGAATAGGTAGACTTTTGGCTCACACATTGTATTTTCTATAAAATGACAATAAAAACATATTCAAAACATGATTTTCATTGGAGTGGGTTTTTAAACACTTCTTTTTTTAATGCAGAGGCTCACCTTTGCAGAGATCATTCTTGCCATGGTTCCTGAGGAGCTTATTAAAGCTTTGCTCAAAAAGGTTTTTGCTTTACAGGTTTAGACAGAACTGTTGAAGTCAAATCTGGTTTAGATTCAGCAAAAAAAAAAAAAAAAAAAAATAACATTTACAAAATGTTTTAACTTGAAACTAGTGTGAAAAAACAAAACCCTAAAGCTTGATCCAATGCTGGTGTCTGTATAAAAATGACAGACAGAATCACATGCTGAAGTAAAAAATGAAAAAACAAAGAGCTGAAAGTGAAAACAAGATTTGAAACAAAAAGTTTTAAAAATGAAATTTTGAGTTTTGAAACCTAAAGAAATTGAATGTTTTTGGATAAAAAATCGTAGTTTATTTTAGAATAGCAAAAAGTTTCATACATTTTAATGTCAGAAAATGTTTTTTTGTTTTATTTGAGTTTCAAATAATATTGGCTTTAATTTAGCTCCATAGAAAATAATTAGGTTTATTTTAGAAGAGCAAAAAAAGTTTTGAACATTTTACATGTTTTTTGGCCGAACACCAATATTTTTTAAATTTGTTTTATTTGGGCTTCAAATAATCTTGGCACTAATTTAGCTCCATATAAACTCACTTCTCTTTCCGTTACAAGTTGGACTTTATTAGGTTAACTTCCTTTTAATTTCAGAACTAGAGGACATAGAAGGTACTGGAAACATTCCTCAGACAGTCTGGTCCATATTGACCTGACAGCATCACAAAGTTGATGCAGATTTATCGGTTGAACATCCATGATGCCGATCTCCCGTTCCACCAAACCCCAAAGAGGATTTATTGGGTTGAGATCTGGTGACTGTGGAGAGCATCTTCACCATATGTACGTGCCCTAAATGCATTAAGTTGGCTGATTAGAAATTTGGGATAACAGATTATTAGACAGGTGTTTCTAATAGTGTCTTGATTTAGTCTGTTTTTAAGAGAACTAAACATACCAGCTAATAAAATGCATGAATAGGCTTCATGCTAATCATGTCCTGATGGGTGTTAAGTTGGTGCGGAATCAATGAAGACGCAGATACTGGCTAGAATGCATTCTCTCTGGTTTATTCAGTTTCTTTAGGAAGAATTCAGTTTGAAATTACAAAATGCACTTTTAGAAACAGCAGAGATAGAGAAAGAAACAGAAGAAGAGAAAGGGATGGTCAAAGAAAGAGAAGAGAGGGGGAGAGAGAAGGACGGGACTTCATAGCCAGAATAAATGGGAATAACATCACCAGATTCATGTTCAGGCAGCTCTTTACTCTCAAAGGGATTGTTTTTTTTTCATCAAGGAAAAGTTATGTATGCATCGTCTCATTTTGAAAATCATCTTCACCACCCCCTCATAGCGTGAGTTTAAGTGTTTTCTATCCAGATTGCCCCACGGATGTACACCGTGAAAGTAACTTTCATCACCATATTTTTTTTTTTGTCTGCATGATTTTTTAGTTTTTTACTCCTTTTTTTAGACATATTTTTTTTTAAAAGGTTTTTTGTTTTTAAAAATAGAAGAAAAAAGAAACACGTCGCTCTTAAAAACATCTATCTCTCTATATATTTTACATATATATATATATATATGTATCTATCTATTTATCCATATATATATATATGTATATATATATACTTTTTTCTTTATATTTATTATTTTTTAAGTTCCTGAAGTTGACTTGTTACCCCACAAATTGGCATGCACATTGCACATGCAAATCTGTTTTTAAATACTTCTCTTTTATCTTAAATTGCCATGTAAGTCTATCTTTTTTTTCTTCTTCGTCTTCTTTTTTTTACTTTTCCCCCCAATCTTGCTGAGTGAATCCTGTATGGTTTTCTACTGTGGCACTGGTTTGGTTTCTGCTGGGTCGAGTGTTGGATGGCGTGGGGCGTCATGAGATGGATGGTTGGTAGTCACTTCAAAGAGTCTCCTCAGCGCTTTTCTCCTGCAGGATTTGGACAAATCTCCCCTTTTTGGACAAATCTCCCCTTTTTACGTATATATCCCAGGGTTGCTGGAAATAGGGGAAGATTCCCAATAAGTTTAAGCACTTAACAACAAAATATGCTTTTTTAAAATCTAATAAAATATTTCTGACTGATTTTTTTTTTTTTTATGCATTTGAGGAAAAGTATCAAGAAAATCAGATTTGGAGCTACAAATTCATGATTTCAGAGAAAAACGCTGAGGACAAATCACCCCTTAAAGAAACTACGAGTTTCAAGAAGAACGAAAAATGAAAGGGGCTATAGGGGTTCTGTTAGCGACAGAAGACATTTTACTGATGATTCTAAGATTTTATTGAAAAAAAACGATTTTGGGTTCCTAAAAAAGTCTTGTTTTCTGGGAGATGCATATCATTTCATCTGTTTTAGGAACTATTATCACAAAGTTGTGTTTGCTACATCTACAACTTCCCAAAAGAATGATATGTCTCTGCTAGAAAACGCTTGTTACGGTCTTCATCATTACTCACTCTTTCAACCCACTTGGCTCCATGAAGTGATGTTTTTGTGCGGCTGACATGCTGTCTCACACTTAACCCCGCCCCCCGCACACATCTTCTGGCAGCTCAATCCTGCAGCCTCGTGTCAACACATGGTACGACATGTTGGGAAGAATGAAACAATCAGATATGAACACAATGAGTTTTTCAGAAACTTTATGGAATATGTACACAAGATTCACACAACTGAGACATACATCCGATGGAACAGGACATGAGGAGGATGATTTCTCAATGAAAACCCCTCACTATCTCCTTTTTACACACGCACCATTCAGGCTCTGAGGAGGAGGGAGGGGGGACAAAGACGTTTGATGTGTGTGCGATGATTCCTGTAGCTGGAGGAATCTTCATGCCCTGTACAGTGTAAGGCACTAAGGGTTACCCACTGTAGCTGACGGTGCGAGCGCTCGAACACACGTGACGCGCAGATGGATAGGCAGATCACACACAAACACACATGGTTAGAGCTGAAACCATCGAACCGAGCGCAAAACAACAAAGGGGTAATAGTTTTTGTTTTCCATGTGGTGCAACTGTTTTGGTGCTTAAGAATAAAGACGCAACTAATCTTATTGTAGTATGTTCAATTTTAACCATCAGCTCCCTTTAAAATGAAGCTCATCCTGTTTGATGTACCTGAAGTACACCAGCCAAGTGTCGAACGATCAAGAACGCACTAAACCTTTTATCCAATGGTGGATGAACAGGGAGGGGCTTTTTCTTTTTCTACTGTTTTCTAGCACATGTCCGCCATAAACAGTGGAAGAAATTAGGCGCAAACCATAATTGTGTAAATGCTTTGTAAGCATTCACACTATAGTGATCCTGTTTCTCTTTAATATTATTCGTTATTTATTCTTCCACGTTTTTTGATTTGTAAAAACTCAATCACTCATTCTCTATATTTTTAGTATTGGTATATTTTATATTTTATACGATTTTACGTAATATATGCAATTTTTCAGCCCCATTTCAAATGAATTGGACATTTTTAAGATTTATGCAATTAAAAACATTCAGCATGTTCAGGATATTCGTGCTTTTACTTTTACTTACACAATTTTTTAAAATTTTAGGTAATTATTGAAATTTTACGCAACTCAAACCAATCCGAGTGCCTGAATGGTCACGTGTCTTCCACGTAGAAACCGAAAATGGTTGTAGAAACTTGTGAATCAACGCGAATGTTTTGAAGTCTGAAATGGGCGTTTACATGTGTTTTTACAGACTTTTCATTGAAAGTGGTCGCTTGAAAATGCGTTGCACAGGGCGGCCTGAATTTAGCATAATCCTTGTTTCCAATGAGCAGTCTGGTCCAGCATTTTGAGTGTTTCCATTGTAAAATGGATCCATTAAACACACTGCCCCGTAACTTTTGGGGGCCAATATTGGTTGTAGGTCCATTGAAAAGTGGAACGGAACAATTGGGGTGGACCAGCTGTAGCCAACGGCTGATTGGCAGAAAGTGATGAAAACATTAGTAAGTGCCGATATAGCGCTCATTTAAGCTAACGTTTCCATTATTTGTAAGCATTCTGGTTTTGTGGTTTCCTTTGTACACTTTCAGTTATAAGTGTATAGTGAAAATCCCTGCAAATAACAGTAAAGCCTGGTCTGTGGTAGAGCTGCTAACGTTCCTTCCCATCCTTGGTGACAGTGTGATACACTGCGGTATGCTAGCGGTCTACACCGCGCATGTGCCATGACAAAACAAACCACTCAGTGGAAGCAGGGTTTAACTGAGTGGAAATGCTCGCCAGAAATAACTGGACCAAACTGTATCACCCCTTACTGTACCGTACCGAACCGTTCAGTGGAAGCAAGGTTTTAAAGGATAACCAAACAGGGAAGTTGGAGGCTAACTCCACCCATTGCCGAAATTTAAAAATCCAGTCAGAGAGGTGGGACTGGAGAACAGGACAGTTATTATTGGAGCTGGAGATCATGGCGTGGGACATCTGAAATAACCTGGTATGATAATTCAACTGTTATACATTGTTTTAACCTGTAGGGGGCAGCACAAAGACGGTTTTAGACCATTATTTTTAGAATTATACGTATTCATTCCAAATTGTCAAAAATGTGTCAATACCCAATAGTCTGCACTTTTCAGTCCCCATTTATGAGCAAAAAAAAAGTTGATTTAGGGTTTGGTTACCCTTTAATGTCAATAAAATGCAAGTATAACTCAATGTCAACCGCTTTTGATATTTTCAGAATAATCTTTAACGGTTCAGTCAGCTTCAGCTCTAAAACAGACATAAAACAAAAGTTCTTATGGACGTTCATGGACACACAAACACACTTGAGAGTAAAATGTCGCTGTGGCAGCCATAGCCCCGCCCCTTCAGGTGGTGGGAGAATGCAGGTGAGATGAAGGAACCTGAAAAGTGATCCAGTGCCATTGTGAAATTGTGTATTAAAAACACTTCTCTGCTGCCCTCTCAAACCGTACACGTTCTAACCCCAGCATTGTCCCCACTTCATGAAACTCCCGTCTCCTTTTAACCCCACCCACCCCCGCCCCCCATCACACACACGCATGCACACACTTAGTGCTGTACAAAGGGGGAGACCACAGCGTGGGTTTAGCTACATAAGCACATCTTCTGGCAGCCCTACTGTACATTAATACCCAATGTGTAGTTTTTTTTTGTAGTTTTTTTTTTCAAAAGAGAGCCCTTTTCATGGTTTTGTCGACACATTGCCTCACAACCAACTCACTGACACAATTTCACAGCCGACTGAGCTGATGAGTGATGAGTTTCTCCTTCAGGCCACAGGGAAGAAGAAAAGCAACAAAAAAAAATGGTTCGTCTGACGTCGGGAACAGGTGGAGGAAGAGAAGATGAATGAGCAAAAAACACCGAAAGAGCAAAGAAAACCAGAAGCCTTTTTCTGTCTGAAAGGATGGGGTTAGTTTCCAAAAAAGTGCACAAACATGCTTTCACACAAAGGCGGCGCTGTGAGTTCAGCCATTTTGGATTTGCTGTTACAATTATGGACGAGAGAGTGGTGTCGTGGAGCCGAGACGTTTTGTTTCTATCGGTCAACACAGTTAGGGCTTGGTGCATTCAGCAGGCCGTTTGTGGCAATATGGGAAGTGCGGAGCTCTTGGGTCGGGGGAAGAAAAAAAAAAAAAAAGAGGGTAAAATTAATGTGTCTGATGCCAAGTCAAGTAAAACCATACAATAACTCAGTCCAAGACGGTCTTCTTTTGCAGCTGTCGCTTCCATTCATTGTTAAACTAGCTACCTAACAGTAGAGGGACCTGAGAAGTAAGCAAACAGTTTCACACCTCTGTAAACCTCTCACTAAAACCCTCTTTAGGTGCACCGAATGGCCTCATACCAAAGCGCCAAACCAAAGCTAGCCCAAAAACTGCTATCCCGTTGGCACAATTTGGAAATGAAGGTCATTAAGTCGCATAAAGTCAAAACCAAAAGGCTCTGATTCAAACTGTGAGGATCTCATGATTTTTCTTTTTAGGCAAATACTGCAACACGTGAATGAACGGGGGACTTGGATGTGACACTGATTTCCTGCATCATGACTAGCCTCTTGACTCGTTTCCTGACCTCAGTCTTCTCTCTGAATCAGCACTCTCCTCGGTTGTATGCCAGCTCAAGAGCCTGCGGGACTGGATTTTAAGGCGTTGTGTGGATGAACACAACTACTATCAGAAGGCAAGGGGGGGGGTCCGATGGGCAAGAGAGACTGTGTTTGAGGAGACTGGGAGGTGATGGATGTGACTCGGATACAGAAGGCACTGTGGCTCTAACGGGGGCTCTGGAGAAGAACCGCCAACCTCTCTGCATGCCAGGTGAGGGCGGACAGGTTTTCCTTGCACGCCCCCCCCCTTTTTCTTATGCCAGATATACCATCACCAAAGTGTCCCGTCCCCCCCAATTTCCTTTCCGCTATGCTTGACTTCATAGCCTGGAGGCAACACAGGAGAGCAGAGAAATTTGTCAAGGGCGAAAGGATCCGAAAAAAAGACTAAATCCCCCCCTGCAGGGTGTAATGTCACACGACTTGCGCAAAAGTCTGGTTAATCCTAACATTACCTTAAACCTGCAGGTTCTCATACACCTCTGGTGTCTTTCAGTACCACAGCAGTGTTGTCCTTCAAAATAATACATTGTAGGTGCTTGTGAAGTCTGCATAGAGTTAAAATATGTGGACTGGGGTTTCGCTTGCTGGCTCTTGAAACCGCAAAGAAATTGGTGAGAGGTCTTGACTTTAACGCGTGATCAGTAGGCAAAATAAATAAATCTATGAAACTCTAATTATATGCTGTTTACATCTAAACTACATCTACAGTATTATATCTAGTCATCTGTAATAAATAATCTATATTATATCCTTTTGTTTTAAAGAATTTTAAAATTCCCCCTCGACAAGAATAAAAGGATTATTTGCAGCTCTGTTTGCTGTAAAGTGTTCCTGTCGTCTTCAGTGTCGCTGTCTAAAAAGCCAAAAAGAGCAGATGCCAAACAGACAGAGAGGTTATGGATACCAGAGTAGGGTTTTATGGGAGAAGTGATAGGAGGGAAAAAGAGGGACTTTGAAGAAGGGGTTTGGGTGACGGGGTTCAGCGCTGGCTCAGACGGGCACACAGAAGACTGATTAACAGATACATGTGGGGGGGTCTCTCGCTGGCCACATCTAGGTTTCCTGGCTAGGAGTGGGACTTTTTATATCTTACAACGATATAAGATTTAAGCTTTCGGCTTTCTAGGATGTGGCCAAGAGACTGAACTGTAGAGGGGGAAGACAGGGTGGGCTAAATGCTGCCCCCAGGTGGCAAAACAACACCGTGACACCAACCCTGTACCAACAAGGGAGATCCGTTGCTGGCAGCTGAGGGACAAACCGAACCCCCTTCTTCTTTTTTGGTCATAGTTCTCTCTTCCGAATGGTTTAACCCCTCGCTGTTGAACATGAGTTAGAGATCTTTGGGTTGGCTTGAAAAGAGGACTGACCACGAGGGTCATTGCAGGTCATACACTGAGACTCCTCTGACCTCCACCTCCACATTTCTAGAGAGAAAATGTATTGTAAGAATTGCGTTACAACACGCAATGCTTTTAGAGTGAATGTTCCCAAGCCCATTGCTCCAAATGGTTGCAAGAAGGCATCAGAAACTCAGTAAACGTCATTGAACAGGTAAAATCAACAGAAAGGATGCAAACAACATGAACATAGCATATTTGAACTCCAGCTAACATGACAACAAGTCTACAGTAACATTTCTACCAATTCAGTCACTCATCACCAGTATTATCATTGTTACCATCATTTTGCATTGACATTGAAATTCATAAAACTGTCATTATCAACAATAAATCAAGTCTGGTGGAGGTTTGCTTCTCTCCACTCTTTCTCCATCTTGATTCTCAAGCACCATAGGATGCGTTAATGTGAGCGTGCAGCTTTTTTTTTTTTTGCCTCCTAATAGATTGTTTGAACTAAGCATTCGGCAGAGAACTGAAACAAACAAAACCGCCCAGTTCGTACTGAAAAAAAAAAAAAAAAAAAATCCCAAACTTTTGACATGTAGTAGAGAAAGAGTTTGAAAGAAGAGAACTTCTTTTAAAGACCTAAGTCTAAAGTTTTCTAGAAAGCCCCGGGTCCCACCCCACGCCATTTAAATTTCCTCTCTAATAGGTATTTTATCAGTCATGCAGGTTTCCATCAAATGTTGGATTGCGAAAAAGATCAAAGGATGCTGAGCGAATGCAACAGAAGAACCAAGCTCCAATGTTCAAACAACAAGAACAAGAAGAAGTATTTGACAGAAGAAATACTGAAGAAACTTCTTTTTCCCCCTCGATCACTCCATTCCTTTCCTTAAGCGCAATCAACCGTGTGATGTCATTTCCTGTCAGGTCACCATCCTCTGTTACCTGAGCCCGTCCTTCAAGCGCACCTGAACAGGAAGTGAGCCCACATTGTGCCTCACCCACTGCCACTTCCTCGTGGACAGGAAGTGATGTCACAGCAGTTCCATCAGTCCGTAACAGTAAACAGAGATGATAAAACTCATCAAATATCGGCCAGCCCTGTGATTGGCTGGTTTTTGCAGTGTAGGCGGAGCTTCCTGATTCTGTCTTTCGGAAAGGAAAAAAGATTAAAGATAAAGTAGGTGTTCTCCCTTTCTTACGTTCACCGTTAGAGTCTTACTATTTTCTTCTCTGTTCAAGTTTGATTTTCTGGAGGCATAGCTTGGCATGTAAGGATTATGGGATCCTGGCTTTTTATTTGATTTCACTCTAAGCATTGTCAGTCTTGGAGCAGAGTCAGATCGGTGGACTCCACATTCCCTCTTATTTTTATCCTACAGTGGAAGTCTGGCCAACGATAGACAGCAAACATCTAAGCGTCCTGGTTACAGTTTGGGAAAAATGCAATTAGGCCTGAAAACTTCACTGATACCGACCCGTTCCTCCAAACTTCCTCCATTGCTCTCTGTTCGTACGCTTCTGCCTTCCTCTCACAGGCCCACCTTGACGGTGAAAGCTGTTTCTTGGAAGTGTCTATCTGAGTCAGAGAGAGACGGAGGTATACTATGCCCTGGCCTTACCCAAGTTCTCTTGGCTTTCTCCTGTTTGAACCGAGTGCTGCTGGTTTTACTCTTACACAAAATGAGTAAAAGGCTGTTTGCAGCACCTTCACACTCCTACTTCCCACCCTTGAACTTATTTTAAGTCTGAGGGGTGAAGGTAGAGGGCTTTGGAGTATCCAACCCCTTCTAAAACCCCATGACTACTGCTTTGAGAAAAGTCTTGATAGTCAAGTCCAGAGCATTGGAAGTGGCTGTTCTCTTCTACTGTTGGTATTTCTGTAATTGCTAGCACCAGTCGTCCTCGTCCGTCTCACTATAGGGTTCATGCAGACCCTTGCGGGGCCCTCTGGCATGGGGTGGCCGATGGTGTGGTGCCCCCGGTGGTCCCCGTCGCTGAGGGGAAGGTGAGGATGAACGGTATCCATTGGGTACTCTACGCGGATGCGGGTGAGGGGGTGGCAGGGGCCCGTGACGGGCAGTCCTCGGCGAGCGTGGGTGTGGATGGGGATTCCCCCCATGCGGGTGAGGGTTGCCATGGGAGAGACTCTGCTCATAAGCTGGAGGCTCGTGGTGCCGCTCGTACTCATAATCTCTCTCATAGAACGGTCCGTCACCCTCGAGGCTGTCGCCCGGCGGGGGCCCACTCCAGCGGCTCCTGTGAGGGGACCTCGGCGACCCGTGGAGAGGCGAGCGCGGGGACTGACGCCGGGGCGAACGGGGCGAGCCGTGCCGGGATGAGGACCCGACGTGGTGTGGAGAAGCGTGGCGAGATGAGGGCCGGTGGTGGTAACCCCTGTCGTGGTCCGGTGGGGAGAAGTGACGGGGCGAGGGAGACCGCAGTCGACCTTGCCCGGGGGGGCCATAGCTGGGCTTTCGAACAGCAGGGGAGTAGGTAACATGCGGACGTGGGACGGCGGGGGTCTGCGGCAGTTGGCGTCGGCCCCTCCGTGGTGTGCTGGTCCCCGAGGTAGAGGGGACTGGACTACCGCTCACTGAACTACTGCCCTACAGCAAAATGTAAACAAGGAAAATCAAAATGCACCACAACAACATACAGCAGATAGATAGATAGATAGATAGATAGATAGATAGATAGATAGATAGATAGATAGATAGATAGATAGATAGATAGATAGATAGATAGATAGATAGATAGATAGATAGATAGATAGATAGATAGATAGATAGATAACACCATTGAAAATTATTCAAAAACGCAGTGATGAAGCAACAAATTGACACCAAGAAGCAACACGTCAGGTTGAAGAAAAATAGAAAGATAGAAAAGCAACAAATAAAAAAAAAGCATAACAAAAAAAGAGAGATTGATATCCATAAGTAAGAGTATGAAAATAACTTTGTTGCTCATATAGGCTGATGGTAAAAAGCTATGGTTAGGAATTGTAGTGAGTGCTTTTCAAAATGCAACCTTGGTGGTCGATTTGTTATAACTGTCAATTGCATTGATTTTGTGTTTGTGCCAATGTTTGGTGTCTTGCTAACCCTACCAAAAGTGCAAATAAAAGACGAAAACAGAGTAAGTTTTCTATACATCCAGACCTGCAAAGTATTCCTGTCATCATTAAAAGCCCACCTGTCTATGACCTCTTCCATCAGGCCCTTCACTGGGCGACCTTGACCAGTGGCGGTCATGAGGGTGTCTGTGGCCGTAGTCATGGCGGTCTGGACCGTAGCGCTCCTTGTCCATAGAGCTGTGATGGTGGTGATGGTGGTGGTGGTGACGGCGATCCTTGGTGCGGCCGCGGTCCCGCTCTCGCTCTTTGGGGGGTAGTTCTCCTGACTGCGTGGTGGTGCTCAAGTCTGTGCCCAAGCCTGCAGACAAAAAGCCTCCATTTGTATTTGGAAACGGGAAAGTTGGAAACGTCTTGATGAGGGGCTGAGGTGGACTGAATGCCCATTTTTGTCAGGAAGTACCTAAACCCCAAATCTGGATCTTTGCAAACTTCTGGAACAATGTTCTTTGGGGAGGTTGGACTACATTTAAATTGTATGACATTTAAGTTCATGTTTTGATAATAACAAAAAGAGTAGCAAAGTAAAAGCTTTTTGTAAAGGTGGTCAAGCTTGGTGCTGGGGGGGACAATTCGACAATGTTTTGGTATATAACTCCAGTCAATTTGGACAGTTCTCCATTCAAGAACTCCAGCTTTCTTGAATTGAACAGGAACTCCTGTATCCTTAATCTCTGCTCTAGATGAAAAAGCAATATCTTTTGTGTTGAAGCTCATAAAAAATGAAAAATGCCCTCTGAGGTGATGGATTAGACTCTGTTGGATAGATTTTGAAGAACAACTCATGCAAAGTGTTTCTTGACGGGCTCACCCGTGTCTGCATCGGTGTATCTGGTCAGGGAGCGCTGTGAGGTGCGATGACTCCTGTCTCTATGCCTGCGACCTCCGCCGTGCCTCCCCTCTTCAGAAACCACCCTCTCAAGTGAGTAGTCGTCCAGTCTCACACACGTCCTGAACGACCATGAACCAGGCTGGACGTGGAGCGCCGCATCGGACTGGTGTCGGTGATGGTCTTTGGGAGCAAAAGGTAGAACGTAGAGGAAAATGCAGAAAGATAAGGAAAGTAAAAGATGTAGAGAAAGGGAGAACAATAGTGGGGGGAGAAAGACAGTGAGGAGAACAGAAGTGAGATTTACTTAAGATGGGTTGCGAGGAAACCAATCCCGGTTTAATACCAAAGAAAACACGGTTGAACAACATTTCAGTTGTGGATTCCAGCATCTACATACCCCTATCAAGTGACTGTTAGTCAGCAAACATTTTTAGATTAGGCTGTGAGATAGTCTTAGTGTATCCTCATGAAAGATGACCTCCACGCATTTGTTTTGGCATGACAGAGAAATATGTCAATCTCGGGTGACACCATGCGCCAAAACACCACAATCAAAGACAGACAGAGATAAGAACAGGAACTGATCAGTACAGAATGTAGGCCAGAGAGAGAGCGCAAGCAACGGGACTATAAATACCATGCCTCACATGCTGCACGCAGTGAGGAGGACCAATGGACTTCTTCTGATGGACACCATATTCAATTGACATCATACCAGGAATCAGAAACTGGAAACTTCCGATCCTTGAGACCAGTTTCAGTTTTCTTTTGATTTGTTTTGCCTTGAACTTATAAACTCTTTAAGTATTTTTAGACTACTTTAAGATAAACATTTATTATTATTATAATAATTATTATTTTTAGTTAAATTATTACAAAATCTTTTAAACAGTTTTAAAGACAAATTAAGATCAGAGCTAATTTTACATGTGGGATGACGCCTGAAATAGCTACTTAAGTTGACCAAATATTTCGGACCCTCAAAGATTTTCGCCAGACAAACTTATTAGTATCAATAAAGGCCTTATAATAATCATTTGTTTTTGCATAAAGATGACACATTTGGATGAGTTTCAAGCACAGACATATATATTATCACTGGACAGTGAGGTGTTGAAGTCAGCCGTAGAAAATGCCTAACTGCCATGGCTTCCTGATGGTAAGGCGCCATTTTGAAACCGGTGCACCGTGATAGGTCTAAGTCGGTCTGAGTCACGCCTTTTGCTGTCACCAATCATGAGTGAACTTCTTTGAAGACCACACCCCTCCCACTGAAGCGGCTCAGGAGAAGCTGTCAAATTAAACGTTTGAGGAGGGGCCAGCGGGCACCACATGCTTTTACTGAGGCATGTGATTGGTCCGTTTACAATTTGCAATAAAGAAAAAATAGATTCAAAAAAAATTGTATTAGAGAGAAGAAAAGAAGAAGGCATCTGATCAAGAATAATTGTTCTGACAAAATTAAAATTAAAACCTGTATATTTTTAATAGGAGTTTATGGGATTTTGAATGTTCTTGTAAGCAGCAGGTACTTCCTACTTGGAAAACAAGGGGGAGGGGTTGATATGTCCAGTGAATGGGAACAGAATTAGCACCTTTGAGTTCAGGAGAACTGTCCAAACCCCATCTGTCTTCATTTAGATCAAAACTTTACAGACATCTTAATACAAAAGCTGGATGTTACTCAGATACTTGTATTTTACAAAAAAATATTTCACAAAAAGTGCCACAAATGCACCACCAGCTTCTACACTCATTTCTCTACAAATAAAAATGTATTGATTTTGTCTTTAGAGTGTTTCATGAATGTAGTCTGTAACAGAAACGTTGAAGGACTTTTTGAGATTCTGTTTAGATTCCATACATAAATTGATTAGTTTAAGGTTGAACATTAAGAATCATAACGTAAAAAAAATCTGGACCCAAATCAAGAAATCTGGGTCATAAAAACCAAACCAAAGATAATTTGGTGGAGCATCTTCATGCTTCAAAGTATACTATATGCTTGAAGGTTTCACAAGTATGATGTCAATCCAATCTGGACAGCGGATAGTATAAGGAAGAGACCTTGTCCTTGAAGCCTGACCAAAAGCTCTGCTAGAACCCAACAGATTTTCCCTCATCTCCTCCTGAAAACATTGACACAGTCTGAATGTATTCTACAAACAAATGTTTGTTTGGGGGAAATATTTTGAACTATGATGACAAAAACCTCTAAAATTATTAGTAACAGACATGAAAAAAGGCTAAATTGTACTCAGATTGAACAGTCTAGACATGTGTTACTTTCTGGCTGGGTTCATATTCAGGCTCTTCGGACCAGGACAGAACCGTGATGACATTATGAACCTCCACAAATCTGAGCATCAACATCACTTCACCCTAAAGACAAGCCTCTCTGAGGAAGCCAGCGTAAGCCATGCACGTCCTCAGAGCAGCCAACAGTAAGAAACATGTACGCTCATACACACATGCAGAGTCACACTGATACTTTTTCAGATTTTTAAACATGCTACTTTAAAGCAACATTCAAGTCGACAGCGATGATGATAAGAAATACACTTTATTACAGAGTTGTGTGAAGTAACTTCCTTTACAAGTAACATTTTTGCATTATTAAGCCACTTGTTTGAGGTAAACTACACATTCTGCTTAATGGAGTTTGACTCTAGAACTAATTTGTCTTTTGCATTAAAAATCTTTTTAAGATTTTTAATCTAAAATTGATACAGTGGATAGCTTTTAAAAATGACTTATTTTTTTCTTTCTAAGCTTTTATTTGAAATATTTTGCACAGACCAGAGCAGCCTGGGCCAATCAGAAAAGTTACCACCAGAACAGTTTATTGAAAAGGTATGACATGAAAAGAAAAAAAATCAATTTACGTTTATGAAGATAAACTAAGGCTCGGTCCTAATTTCTTCTTTTCTTACTTTTTTGGATTACTGTACAAGCTTGTTATTTTTTCTACGTTTCAAAAATCCATTACCCTACTAACTTCTAAGAAAACTCTGCGCAAAGCTCACCAGATTGTTGAATAAGGACTACTATCATAGAAAAAAAAATATATTACGTTTATTTTTTGTAACTCAATCAATTTTTCATCATCAGAACACTGTAAATTCACAAATAAAGTAAAGTAAAAATGAACAAACTAATTTATGAAAAAAAGTTGTAAAACTACAAGAAAAAAGCATAAAGCTGTAAAATTATGCGAACAAGTCAAATTTTTATGACAATGAAGTTGTGAAACTACAAAAAGCATAAAGTTGTAAAATTTTAAGAAAAAATTCAAAATTAAAAAGTAGTAAAATTATGAGAAAAAATTCCAATCAAATTGTAAAAGTATGAGAAAAAAGTCCAAATATTATGGTAAAAAAGTTGTAAAGTTATGATAAAAGGTAAAATGTTATGGATTAAAGTTGTAAAATTAGCAAAAAAAAAAAAAAGTTGTAAAATTATGAAAAAAAAGTCCAAATTTTACAAGAATAAAGTTGTACAAAGGTGGAAAAAAAATCCACCAATTTACAAAAACAAAGTCGTAAAATTTTTCAAAAATTCAGAAGTTTTACAAGGAAAAATGATCACTTTTCGAAAATAAAATGTTAGATTTGGCTATTAAAATGTTCCAACAAAGACACTTGAACATTACCTGTTTAATTTCTCTTACAGACATTTCAGAGAGATCACACTGCACAAGAATCTAAATGAATCTATTTTTACTTTTTCCATCAAAAAGTATGACATTTGTTTTTGACCTCTTAGAATTTAAATAATAAATTCCCAGTTTGATTCACATAAATGTCTTTTTTTCTTATAATTGTAAGACTTTTTTTCATTATGTAATAACTTTTTTTTGCATAATTTTATATTTTTTCTTCATATTTTGTCATTTATTTTACTTGGATGTTCACCATAATACTCCATCGTTTAAATAGTCTTTGTAAAATGTTAATTTTTAAAGGTTTTTACATTGACAAGTGGGTGACTTCCTATTTGGTGTTTATAAAAATAGTGAAGATCTGTCTAAATTCCATTAAAATCCAGGGAACTGGATAGTCCCACACTACATAGTCTTATAGAGGTTATGGAGTAAAGAGTGAATTTGAACATATTCCAAGTATAACGTATGAATACATTTAAGTTTAGCTTGACACAATTACTGGCAGGTCTTTAAATCGCTGTTTTCGTGTAGTTTGTAGGATTTTTTTTAATAAAAATACTGTAGCAATAAAAACAATTGTGAACTAATCAAATAAAATATATATATATGAATTAAGGAATTTTTGAGTCATGTAAATAATGAACTGTTTAATTTTGTGGTTGAAGATGTGGTTTTATGAGTACAGATAAACTACTGGTTGAGTCTGGCTTCACAGAAAATTCCCGACTACAAGGCTAAAGGTCATCATGAAGTTTTCAATGAACAGACAGAAAGCGCTCTAGGCATTTTATGGCTTTTACAGTAAATAGCCGTACATTCTCAGCATGCATGACTAAAAACATGCTGGCGTGCTTTCCAGCTGGCCACGTGGCCAGAAAAGGCCAGCAGTCACATAGCAGGTCAGTCCATGCTTCCATCACACGCTGCTGACCCGCTCTGAAGATGCATCCGTTTCAAAGACAGAGTTCACACACGCGCACACAAATGCTGCACGAGAGTCGCACTTCGGGGGGTATTTTCACAGAGAGCAAACAATGGAGAGGAGACCGACGTCGACACGAGCAAACACAGGAGGGAGAAAGCAAAAGAGAGGCGGAGAAAAGAGGCTTTGACAGGAGAGGCGAGAGAATCAATAGTGGCAATGAGTCCCACTTGTTTTAAAAAGAGTAGAGAGTACCACATGGGTAAGCTTTACTTTACCCAAACTCTGCTAAACTGATCTGCCTTAAAAACAAAATTAGGGTTTTTTAAAAGGCAATTTTTAGTCGGAGCTGAATTTGCTATTTTTATGTATCTTAACCCTTTAACAATGGTGATATTGCCAGCAATACCTAAATGAAACACTTTTTCTGACATACTGTAACTCTTTGACTGTTTACGTGATCAACATTGAATTTGAATTTTTTGATGCGCATTAATACACAGTTGTGTTATAATCTTTTACTCTTAAACACCCAGGAAACTGAGACATCGAATCTTGCCCCCAGAAATAAAGTTTACTTCGTCTAGACCAGGGGTCTACATTTGGATCGATTTTTCATCAACCAAAACCTAATAGGAGCCACAAAGCTTTAGAAAAATAAGATTCTGATTTTGATTATGACGCATGACGCATTTAAATAAACTATTTTGTCTTAAATAAAACAAAAACATGGAGAGAACATTTATTTAAAAAAAATATGAAATAGTTTATAAATTTTGACAGAGTTTTGCATGACTTCCTTTCAAAATAAAAGACATCCTTCACCATAGGATCATGTCAATGCAGCAAATGCAGTAGGAAGTGTAAAGTTTTTTTTTTACGGTTTCTGGTGCATTTTAGCCACAAATGCATAAATATAACCAACAAAACTAAATCAGAGCTAATGAAGTGACCCCTATCAAATATTAAACCATGAGGAACACTTTAAATCCTTGAATTTGTTCAAAAATAGAAAATCTGCATCGTAATCCAGTGGATTATAATTTAACATATCTTTAATTCTGGTTGTGCGTACTGATAATAAATTGATTTTCTGTGATAAATGAAGCTCAAAATGAAGCTCAAAATGAAGCTCAAATGACGTTGATAAGGATTGATGGATTTCTGGAGAATTACGGCTACCATTGTTAGGATCCTCACTGAACAATTCATATCGCCCTTAAACAGTTTGTGATACTTTTTTCTTCACAGCTACTTTTTAATTTTTTTTTAACATTTTATTTTAAAAAAGAGCTTTAACAGAGGGGTAGAACTGGAGCTGCAGGATGCAGACCCCTGGTCTATGAAATTCTTTGACAGACCAGTTGTAGCCATCGAAGGGTCGTCATTCTTTGCCGTGTGGGTCAATCCTGAGTGCATTCTTCTCTCAAGAATTAGCCAGGGCCTTCCTCAGGTGTGAGCCCAGATGGGCCTACCTGGAAAACTTCCTCTGGAGGCATCCGAATCATATTGGCGAGCCACATCAGCTGTTCTGCTCTGCGCCACTCCCTAATGATTCCTTCACAGCCGCCCTCGGCAAGGAACCACTTATAATAAAAAAACTCTGCATACGTGCGCTTCAGGTCTTTGTGTTTAAAAATGTTGCATTAATGCGTTGTAATGCAAGTTTCTAAGACTAAATGCTTTAAGTACAACATACGCCTCCATTGAATACAAGTTGTGAGTTAAACCAATCAGGGACTCGGATTTGATTGGGATGCATTGTGTCCTTTTTACATTTATAGAAATTGATCATGGAGGAGAAATCAATAATCGTGGTTTATACCCGGCCAGAATTCTGTGACACCAAGTCTTTCGTATAACGGAATAGAGCTCTGAAAGAAAAATCCTGGAGCAAGATTGACGAGATTTGCACCGCTTTAGTTCTACGCTAAAAATGGACAGTTTCTGCCTCATTTTCCAATAATTCTTTATAAGGATGTTTTTGATTTGCGGGCATTTGGATAGTTTATCTGGTGTTTAAAAACACCCAAATGGTACTCTTGATGAGAAAAGAAGCAACTAGTTAAAAACCAAGAAACAGAGACAGAGGAAAAGAGAGAATAAGACTGAAAGAAAGAACAGGGAAGGAATTTAGACAAAGACGGAGAGAGAGGTACATACACTGAGGTTATTTCCGCGAGGCCTGTGTCTCCTCCGCTGCAGAGCAGGCAAACACAGAGATAATACATAGAGCGGAGCAGTAAAGCACGCATACACACACCCCCATGTACACACATATTTTGCATACACAAACGGGGAAGAAAGAGATAGGAAAACAGAAGGAGAGAAAGGAAAAAGTGTAGAAAACAAAGGATGAAAGTTTTAAATATAGAAGGATAACAGCTCAGATTAAACTACATTCACAACGTCCCTCGGAAACGCACGTTCAAAGAAATGTGGATGTAAACATGCATAAATTTGGCCGTCAAAAACACTAGCTGTCACTCTAAGCTAGGCAAGTTTACAAGACCGTTTTCGAGCTCTACGGACAAAACCCATGAGCACTGGATGATCAGTGAACGTTAAACCTAATTGAACTTTTACAACGGGGATTGGGATTTGGTAGTGACATATGAATGACTCCAGGAAGCTCCAACTCATTCATATATCAGAATAGAGATGTAGGGAAAAAAAGCCTGGAGCAAGATTCGCGAAATTTACACCACTTTGACGTTTCCTCTACTTAGCCTTTTCCAACCGTAGGTGGCAGACTACACTAGTAAACAGCAGCAAAAGACGACGCCTCTCCTTGCTTGTCTGGGGTGAACACCATGGGTCAGGGATAGGTCGCTCCAGGCCTCGAGGGCTGTATTCCTGCATGTTTTCCAACATCCCCTGCTCTGGCATGTTCTAATATGCTGGACCCGCCTGACCAGGTCATCAGTCATGAGTGGAGCTTGGATATCTGGAAATCATGCAGACACTGCTGCCTTTGAGGCCTGGAGTATCCCTGCCATGGGCTGTACAGTATTCATGTTCAAGAACCTGCATTTAGTGTGTTCTTGACCGCGTGTCACGCGCTCGGTGTGAGCGAAGAATTGGATTTGAAGGAGGAGGTGTTGAGGAGGTGGGAAGAGGAGGACAGAAGACAATGATCCATCCACACAAACACACATACTCTCTCACATGCACACTTACCGAACCAGCATAAGCTCTCTGTAAGGCAGAGCATCGTTAGAGGACAGTAAGTAACAAAGTTAACACACATGCACACACACACGCACACCCCCACACTACTCTTTGATGTACCTTAACTAAGATTCAGTTTCACACTGACAAACTGTGGTCGCCATTCCAGTTGAAGATCTGAATAAATGTAAGACCTGTTCTCTTAAACACAGTTTGAGTAAAAACACATGATTTTACTCAAACTGTACACATGGACAATATGCTGAGTCATGCACTAAAAGGGCATCAGGCCACTTAATCTCTACATGATCTAAGTGGAGACTTTAGGTTTAATATTCTCCCATATCTCTGTAATAAACTGAGAACACAGTCTTCTTTGGACTAGAACTGATCTTTGGTTTAAGTCAACAACTAATATGAATATAAACACACTTTCACTTGATTTTAATTGTTAAAAAAAAAAAAAAAATACAACTTATGTTGGAACCACCAACCGGTATACCAAAGTGAGAGCATTATGGCTAAATGTGGTGAGATGCTGGAGTATGAGCATGTTTCTGTGCATGGATGGACATGTTTATGTGACTGCTGCCAGAAGCTCCAAGCTTTACAAGAAGTAGGATCAACAAGCACTGACTGGATGAAGAATGAGCTGATATATGTGAACATTAGAAATCCTGACCTCTGTTTTCAATAAAGAGGACGAAACTCTTGGAGGTTTTAGTATAAAACATTTTTAAAAAGTGAGAAATACAGCAGAATCAAGAACCTTTGTGGTAATATAGATCTATGAATGGTAAATATATTCGATCCTTCAGAGTTTAAAATGATTTTAAATAAGTTAAAACATTATTGTACCTAGGGTTTTCAGTTAATTATATTACAATGCCTGGTGTGTGAAATCCCCAAAAGTAAATGGCCAAAAGAAAATGAGAAAGAGTAAAAGTTGTTTGCTAAAAAGAAGCGAAAAAAAAAATCAAATTATATGTTTTATTTGTACGGAGCCCATAAAAAGACATTGAATTTAAAAAAAAAAATGATGTAAAAAAATATGTTTTTTCTGGTTACTATCTGGTGCACACCAGATACTATTTGGATACTATCTGGTGTGCACCAACTTGTGACTTGAAATGTTTTCTTTTTTTTTCTAAAAAATATTGTTTTTCTTGTTACTATCTGGTACATATCAGAAACTATCTGGATACTATCTGGTGCACACATGATATTATCTGGTGCAGATGTTATTATATTACTGGTGAGCACCAGTTAGTACCTGGTCCACATCAGATATCCAGATAGTATATGGTGAGCACCAGATAGTGACTAGAAATGTTTTCTTTAAAAAAAAAAAAAAATTTTATGGTTACTATCTGGTGCACATCAGATACTATCTAGATACATTCTGATACACACCACATAGTAGCCAGATACTATCTTGTGAGCACCAGATAGTGACTAGAAATATATTTTTTACTCTGAAAAATTTTTTTTCCTGGTTACTATCTTGTGAGCACCAATACTATCCTGATAGCATCTAATGCAATCCAGATAGTATCCAGAATTGTCTTTTTTTTATTATTTACTTCAATCTGTCTTTTCTTCCATGTCACTTTAGGGGCTCTGTAAATTTTTGATGTAAAAAAGAAAATTGTTTGACAAGAAAAGTAAGTAAACTTCAAGATCCTTGGATGTCTTTATTTATGTGAATTTATATAAATCCAAAAAATAAGACATAGAGTGAAGCAGAAGATAAATAACCATGGCCTCAGTGAGGAAGTTGAGCACTTTTCCTCACGTTTCTTTTGCCACAAAAGAAACACATTTAAAGATGATAAGCCTAGAATAGAATGATAAAAAAAATGTAAAAGAAAACAAATCGTTCTTCTGTAAGAACCATCTGAAGCACGGCAGGAGTAGCATCATAATTTGGATCTGTTCTGCTTTATCTTCCCAAGACTGTTTAGTGATTGCAGAAGGAAGAGTGAGACCCAACAAATCTAGAGAAAAACTCATTGTGTGCAAAATATTCTCAAAATAATACATTTATTTTCCGATATATAAATGATCAATTATATAATTGGTTGACTGCTAAATCTACTAGGGATTGCTCGCCATTTTTGGTTCACCAATAATGTTCGGTTGGGGGTGTGAGGAGCTGTAAGCTAGCGGGAGAGACTGCAAACAGAGAACTCTCAACAACAGGAGGGATTGCTCCGTGCCAATGATCCCGCTAACAGCTCAGAGGGGAATTTCTAATGAACTCCTGCCGCTTGGCAGAAACTATGTCCTAGAAAATGAAACTTTTTATTTTATTTTAATTTTATCTACATAATCATTATTAAAAGACCACTGGGAACATTTTGAAAATAAATCAAAAGATGATCCAAGTTGGACTTTAAACAAATGTAAGTTTTTTTGCTTTTTCACTAACTTCAAAAATATAAACATGCTGATTGCAGTTAGGATTGAAAAAAACAAACAAAACTTTAAAATAAAAGAAAGACTCCACGTACTCAGAAACTTCATCTAAGGAGCAAAGAAAACTTTTCTCCAAATCCAAAAGGATTATTTGACTGCTTTTTTAAAATCTCTATTTGTTTCTTTTTCATAACTTAGAACTAACAAATTCATTTATGGTAGCTGTGCTGTGTTTTCGTTATATTCAGAGTTCAACACTTTCAGAGGACAGACACACCAAGGTTTTTCGGAGAAAATGGGGTAAGAAAAGGAAGAAATCTGCCGCTCTCTGACAGTACCACTCAAACCTGGGTTCAGAATGGTGACTGTCAGGCCTCCTAGATATGCATATCTAGGTCACTGTTGCCAGTGTTTTAGAAGCACTTTACATTATGTGGAGTGAATTTATTGCGCAGATTTCACTATAAGATAGGCGTTGGAGTGAAAGCTGCTTATGAATGATGATGGAAGCAAAGCAGTGATGTTGGGAGGGGGACAGACATGAAGAGCTGCCAATGGAGATGGAATTCAGAGAAAAGCAATCCCTATTTAACTAAACTAGAAGTTTTTAAAGTTTAGATTTACAACAAGATCCTCTCTAAAGCTAAGGACACACCCGGATCGTGTTGACACTGGACAAGCAAGGAGGAGCTTCTTCTTTTTCTACAGTTTACTGGTGAAATGTTGATGCGGTGCACATCTTTTCTTTCACAGTTCCCTTTTGATCTATGTCAGACTTGGTGTCATATTTCTGGCTAGGGACAAACGCCAATTATTAATTTCTCCTATATGATTAATTTTCAAACGATTGAGACTTCCACGAATGATAAAAACGCCATCTATGCGTCACTACCAAATCCGAGTCCCAGCTTGGTCAAAGTTCTAGTGGTTTAACTTGGAACGCGCCTGCAGAGGCCGTGTGTTTTGTTGCAGGTAAAGCCCAAATCGGTCTTCAAATGTGCAAAACAGCGCTTGATCACCAGAGTTTTAAATGTAGAAGCCCAAATCGTGCATTCGCATGGTCATTTCATTGGAAGTGGTCGCTTGAACACGTGTTGTCTATGGTGTGAACGTAGCTTTAGATAGATAGCCTACTATTTTTTCGGGTTAATTTTTGGTTTATATAATACAAATATTCAGAATAAATCATGTAGACATATTTGATAAAAAATAAAACTTTCTAAAATGTATAAGTAAGTAGGTAAGCACTAATAATAAGTAAGTACAACGGAGTATTAGGGCCATAAAAAGGTAATATTTTAACTTTTTCTCATAAATTTACAACTTTTAGTCTCATAAAATTAAGGCATTTAATCTTTGAAATGTACGACTTTTAATCTTGAAAATTTACAATTTTAAATCTAGTATATTTGTTGTTTAATCATTTAAATTTGAAGCTTTTACTATTTTTAATCTTGTAAATACACAACCTCTAATCACGAAAATTTTCAATTTTTAATCTCATAAATTTACAACTTTAAGTCTTTTAAATGTTCAACTTTTATTCTCGTAAATTTACGACTTTTAATCTTGTATATTTTTGAGAAAAAAGTCATAAATGTAGCCTATGACTTCTTAATTCATAGATTAACATTTTTAACACTTACAACTTTTTTCATTTGAATTCACGAGATTTAAAGTCGTAATTTAAATTTTTTTTTCTGTTTGTAAACTGGCCCTAATACTCCGTTTAAGTAAGCAAAGAAAATTGTTGAAAAATTGGGAAAAATATTTTTTCTATATTTTATAAAAAATAATATAACGATGAACAAATGCATAAAAATATTAATTATTTTGTTGCTAGTAAATTGAAACACAAATCCAGGAACAAACTTTAAAAAATAAATATTTTTTGGGAGTTTTTTGCAGTTAAAACTACCTTCTGTGTTTATTGTTTTGGTTAATTTAATGCAACTTCTGTTTACTTAAGACTAATCTATGTCTGACTTCTAATATTGTAATATTTAATTTCTAAAACTGAAATTTCTTAAGCAGGAAAATCTTTCTAGGAAAGATTTTTTTTACACTTCAACTGCTGTTGAAGCTGCAAGATGCAATGAGGGAGGATGACGATGAGTGACAGTGATGGTAGTGGGATGAAGGTGCTCACTTGGTTGTCTGCCGAGAGGCGGGGCATGGAGAGGGTCCGCCCATGCCCATCCACTGGGTGATAGGGCTCAGTGTCGGAGTACCCGTCCCGCCCCATCTCCCTCATCTCTACCGTCTGTAAAACAGAACGAGAGCAGCGTGACCACTGTCTGCTGAGGGAGTGGACTCTGGTGGGGAGGGTACAAAGCTGTTTTTATCCTTATGCAAGGAGGCAAACAAGAACAATTGGGTCATTATTTATGCAACTGTCCCGTTGCATAAATAAGCTGTTGCAACTTTTCGTCGTGCTACTGATGGATGACCTTTTTTTTTATTTTGGGGAAATCAAATATAAGATTTTATCATCCGGTTGTGGACTTATACCACTGAAAAAAGTTTTGTTTTGGTGAAAATTTTCTCGATTTAATCTCAAACATCATCTCCAGCGAATCAATTTTTGCCACGGCAATCAGCAGAGAGATGAGGCACCGGGGAGTCGGGCATCCTAACAGACGGGCAGAGGGACAGGAAACATTGAGGAGACACGGGTGCACTTCCAAAAACAGAAACCAGATCCATCTATTGACGGGAGGGTGAGGATCAGGGGAATATAAGGATGATAAGACCAAGGAAACACTGGAAATGCAGACTTTTGAGTGGGAGGAAGAGAAAGACAGACAGGTTTGCCAAAAAGAGAGAAGCAGGAACCACATCCTGCTCTTTAAAAGCTACAACTTTCAACTTCTGACAAGAAAGATGTCTGGATTCAATGTATTTGTAAAAGGAAAACAACATTATCCTCTTCAGTGCTTTGCCTTACCTCTTATTGCTCCTCATTCCCTGTGTGAGTTTATAGCCCCTCATTTGTGTTGCAACAGCAGGAATTGCAATGGTTTTGTCCATTTAAGATTCTACGTCTCTTTGCACGGGCATCAAACTAGTGTCTAAATGCCCGGACTCCTCCTACCTGTGGGTTGTGGCGGTTTTCGTGAAGGTCATCAGGATAAGGTCGATCCGGGCTCCAGTTTCCAGTCTTTTGGAACATCTCCTGGGCTTTTTCTGTCACCCACGACTGATTCTCAGTCATGACGCCCTCAGGAGGTCTGACGTTCACACATAAAAACACATGGAATTAGTTGCAAATTAGTGTCTTTAAAGCAGCTTTGTGGTTTATGAAGCTGGGTGTTTACTCACTCTGAGGATAAATGTGTTTTAAGTGTTTTTAATATGTTCCTCTTTACTTTTTTCGAAGGACGTATATAAATACATTTAAGCTTAAAACTGGATTTCTTGGCATTTTTTAATTCAATTTTTTTATGAATCAGGAACAGATGAAAAAAAATCCAGTTTGATAAGAGTGTATTTGTGACCATCCATTCTGATGTATTCGCTTGACACGAGTATATCCATGAACGTCTTCATTTTCCTTCTCTGAGCTGGCATCTGACTTAAAACTGTATGGTTGGAGAACTTCAATATTGCTCGCCATTTTTGTTGCTCCGGTAATGTCAGGTTTGGGGATGTGAGGAGCTGTAAGCTAGTGGGAGTTTATGTTAACCGAAATTTCTCAACAAACAGAAAGGGGGGCGGGATTGCTCTGCGGCAACAGTCCCACAACTCAGAGGTGAATTTCTAATGAACTTCTGCAGAAATATAAGTTTTTTTTTTACTTTGGAAAAAACAGCATAATCAGAATAAAAAAAACACTTTTACAATTACGATTAGAGTTTAAGGAAATTAAATTTAAGACTTTTTAAGACCTAATAAATACTCTTTTTAAATTTAAAACTATGTGTACAAAAGGAAATGTGTTTAATGCATAGTTTAGCAAATCTTAATTCAATGTAAGAAACGGTAAAATACAATAAAGAAATCGACTAAGAGCTTGCAATATATTTACAATGGGAGCCAAGTTTGAAATTATTTTTTAGCAAAAAGCAATGTGCATCATAAGGAGGTCTGAAGGTATAAATAAATTATTGATTTTCTTCTGTAGCAGACAAGAGATTTGAATTCATGGGGGAAACAAACAAACAAACAAACAAACATTAGCTGAGCTTTTAATATTATGGGATTTTTTGTTATGGATCTGCTGCTTTCATTTAAAATACATTAATAACCCAGATTGACAAACTAGAATCACTGCACTAAGGTTTTTCCTTTTTTTTTAAAATTTGACATTTATGCTTTTTCTTAGTTTTAGTCTCATTTTGTTCAACTTTGTTAAATATAAATACACTTAATTTCTTACTAATTTCATAACAGACACGTCAATAAAAATTGACCTCTTTTTTATTTTATTTATTTATCTGGTTTTTTTTTCCTAAAACAGTTTCCACTGAAGATTGTAAGGATGAGTAGAATTTTTGGTTTCATTGCCACTGTGTCTTTCTGAAAAATCTTTCTACAAACTAAATCTTACGTCACTATTTGAAAAAAAAAAAAAACATCAAAATAAAAAATAAATTTAAATGTTTCCACTTTCTAACAGCAGGACTCTCTTTGTCATTTACTCACATGCTGTACTCTGGCTAGGAGCTGTTCTGAATCTGCCCCCCCGACCCCCCTCCCTCAGTGCCATACCTGACATCCATCCGGCTGCTGTCGAGACATGACATGGCTGGCTGGCAGCGAGGCACAGTCGAATGACCATCCGTGAGACATACGCTGACATGGCGTTCGGTTCTGTGTGAGATACATGACATGGCCTGCAGGCTGGCATCAGGCACACAGGGGGAAGACATCGGACACAAACACAGGATGCACTCGCAGCATGCACCCACGAGGGGGCGCCATGAGCAAGCACATGGCTGTGGATAACCAAGGTAGAGTTTCCGTCCAGACCGCCGATCAGAGGAAATGCTGAACAAACTCCTCCATGAGAAGCGACTTCATTCATTTTTTTTAAATCAGGAATCTGATTGGAAATCTGCATCATGAGGGAATTTCTACCTTGGAAACCTGAGGTAAGATAACTCTTAATTCATGGATTCCAGAGCATGTTACCATCTAAAAACAGCTTCCTCAGAAATCATACATCGACAATTCATGTGATTCTGAACCACCTGTGTTGAAAGGCAGCGTCTGCTTTGGCGGCACACTCTCCTGGGGTCAAACATGTCACAAAAAAGTCACAAGGTTTGGATCTTTACGTGTGAGGCTGACCTGCTGCTCACACAAATCGCCATCATCTGCGACGCCTAGTAACATAATCCTACTTTTAAATGGCTAAAAGCACATTAAAGATGAAAATCTGTCTTTGGTAGAATATATATATTTTTTGCAACAATACTCCTCTGCACTGAACGTCATACTTTCCGAAATTCCACTTATTCTCAGTTTGAAATAAAACAAAACTGTTTCTAGACTTCAAATCTCTATTTCTTCATATTGTGCATTTATTTGACCATATTTCTCTAGAAATTTGGGGGAATGACTATAAACCTCCATAAAGGAGTTGAAGAACACATATAGAAATATGATTACTGATAAAAACACATTATAAATGGTGAAATATCTGGGATATAAATGTGAACGTTTTGGAGGAATACGATTTAAATGGAATCTACTGAGTGTTTAGGTGCCACTTGTGTGTGTGTGTGTCTCTGTGTACATTTACTAGGGATGCGACAATTCACTTACTCTACTATTCAGTTAAAACCTTGATTTTTTGGGTTACAATTTCGTTCTGAATTAATACGCAATTTGTGTAATAAAGAAAAATGCTTGCTATTAAAAAAGTAAGAATGAGGAGAAACTTTTAATTGGCTTAAACTAAGTCTGGAAAAACAATAAATAAATAATTCAGCCTAACAAGTAATCAACATATTTACTGTAAACATACTGGTATCCTGTAAGAATGCAATGATTCACTATTCCCTAAAGGGAAACAAGCTAGTGCCTCGTTTCCACTGAGCGGTCCAGACCGGACCGGGCCGCTCCTGGCCGGTTCAGAAAGGTCCGGGCTATTCAAGTGAGCGTTTCCATTGAGCGTTGGACCATCAAGGCGCGTGCCGGTTGTAGGCTGATGACGTAGCTGTGCGTCATAACGATCAGCTCCTTTTCCCGTTTTCATTTTTGGGTTGTGTTTTTTGTGTGCAGTGTTCCTCTAATTAAAGTCTCTCTTTAATAAATGTTTACAAAGCATGATCAGAAGTGTTTTTGATGCATGGATCGGCATTCGTGAATTCGGCATGTTTCTGGTCCTGCAATGGGGGAATTCTGAAATTTAATATTCTTTGCAGGCAAGGGAGAATCCAGCTGAAAAAGCGGCCAAATCTTTCACCTTGGATCTTGAGTTGGACGCTTACTGTTGTTGTAATACCTTTCCCGCATGGTGTGATAACAGAAATTCCGCCCATTTTCCATGGACCTACATTCAAATGGGGACCGAAAATGAAACAAATCGGTCTGTCCATTTTATAATGGAAACGCTCAAAATACCGTACTGGTCCGGTCCGATCTGGACCTAAAGGTACTAAAATGAGTCTCACTCTCTTTCTGATATTTGCTGAATGTTTTCATTTTGTCCTAACTTTCTGACTATTGCAACTCTAACCGTTTACAAAATTAACTTAATTCTAGTAGCTAAAGTAAGTAAAACGGCACAAATTTGAGTCATCATTGTTGTGGTTAAAGACTAATGGAACTGAATGACAGACTAAACATTTGAACAGTTGACCCCTAATAAAACCCTGTCTAATGAAGATTACTTAAGAAAAAAAAAATCTTCTTTTTCACATGAGTTCATGTATGCTTTGATGACCCTAAAAACGACAAAAACCTCCACTCAACATCCCCCCAGCAGCCACCACGCACTGATGTATGACCACAGACCGGAGACACCGCACCATGGCTTCACCAGTTTTGGTGAAAATCAACCTGAACCAGGTGTCGCCCCCCTCCCGGAGGGACAAATGGAGCTCATGGCAGGGACGGGGGATGCGACAAAAAGACTGCACACAATAAACTCCAACACAATGAAATCACAAAAGACTGTCAGACAAAAGGAAGAGACAGGAAAATCTCGGAGGTACAAAAACAGCAAAGATCAAAGAAGACAGCTGTAATTTGTCATGAGCGACACATGGCATCGCCGCGGATGGAGGAAGGAGAGACATGCTTATCCAGCGAGGTGTAAAAGGAAGAATCCACCCTTCAATAAGATTCTACCTTTGTTGTTGTCGTTTTTATTTCATTTTTGCAATAGAAAGCCACATGTTTCTGCTTTAACCTTTTCTTCCTTATTTCTTCTCAAATTCTTTTAACAAATCTTATTATTTCATGCAACATGCTAGCGGTTTTCAGCTAGATTCTTAATCTTGGCGGATTCCTCCTTTAAAATGGACAGAATGGAAACAGAAGGTGAAAATGCGCGTTAAGGTTAAAGGTCAGGAAGAGCAGACGGATACACATGAAGAACATGTGCTCTGCTGATGTTGAGGGAGCTGGTGTTGAACTGTCTGCGCAGTTCAGTCACACAGGTTGCATTGCAGAACACACCAAGACACACTGTTTGCACACTTTTTCTTTTGTGTTGTTGTAGTTTTACCAAAATAAAGCGGGACAAACATACCCTCCATTCTCCAAAGCACTCCTTTGTTGAGCAAAATGAAAAACCACACATCTGAAATCAGTCAAACTCATTTTTTTTTTCGTGAGCAGATTTACACTCATTGTGTGACACCAGGAGCTACCAGAAGAGTGGAGAGATGTGTCCCCCAAATAGTCACTTAGTGGGAGCGAGTGCATCTCAGCAGAGGCATTCATTAACAGGAGGAGAGGAGCACTAACAATCATCCTCGATCATGACAATAGCAACAACCCCCCAGGTAAACGGTCACAGCACCTAACCCTCCTGAAAAAATTCATACAGATTCAGGGGTCTGCAACCTGAGGCCCCAGAGCCTCATGTGGCTCTCTGGCTGAAGAAACATTATTTGGTAGTAATCCAATCTTTTCAAAATTACTCATTTGGCATTGATTTAATTTACAATCACTGGTAACTTTAAAGGGCACAGCTGTACAACGGCTCAATTTTCTCAGCAGCCAATCACAGTTCAGCAACAATGGCATGGATGCTACTGTCATAAAACAGAAACATAAAACATTTAGGACTTAGAGGCTCCAAGAACAGCAAGACAAACTGTAAAGTTTTTTACACCTCTGCCTACTTTACACCAACTCAAGAAGTCATGTGTGCTCCAGAATGTAGAGATCTCAAATTCTATCCAAACTCTAATAAAAAGTTTGATCTTCTCTGATGGCTTTTTTAGGCTATGAGTTCAAAGCACATTATATTTATAATTACCAAAAGTATTTAGTGGCTATACAGAAGGTAGATTCTAAGAACATAAATGTGTTTTTTCTTCATTAATTATTTCTGCTGAATCATAAATCAAATGAAGTCATGTTCAGGTTAATGGCAGTAGTAGGTAGGAGAAACGGTGACAGCCTTACAATGTTGGCCTCAATAAATAACAATTAAAAATGTTAGTTATTTAAAACTTTTCATAGGAGTACATTAACAGTGGGATGATCCTATGTGGCACAGGATGTCTTTTATTTTGAAAAGAAGCCTCAAAATAAAAAAAAAAATCACTTTAAAATAAATGGCCTTTTCTCTGCTTCAATTTTTATTTTAAAAATGTATATTTATATTTAAATTAACAATGATATGAATGCAAAGCTACTAGGTTTTATTCAGTGAGAAACTTGCAGAAGGGCTCTCTTAATATTAAAGGTTGCAGACCCCTGACATAAGAAACAAAAAGAAAACTTCAAGCAGTGGGACAGCCTGCCAACTGGCTAGAACAAGTACAAGTCTGACAGCTCTTAGCAAGCAGAGCATTAAGGGTCAGATAATCCAAGGTCATGCAAAAAGTGCAAATGCTCCAAACTCTAAAGCGTCTAGCCTCTGTAGGTTTTAAATGTCTTTTGATTGGACGATAAAAGGCCAAAATCAGAGGAAAGTCCTTTAGAAAAACATAAAACCTCCTCTTTCAGGGATCTCACTGGGATGCAGGGATGGTTTTTGGGGGTGCGGGGTACCTGTTCCTCTCGCAGGGCCTGCAGCTTTTTCGTCTTGCTCTGCCTGTAGTATTCCATGATCATCATGGCAGCGTAGATTTTGCCCACTGTCAAGTCTGTGGCTGCTGAAAAAATGACAAGTTACCCTGGAAGATTAGACCGGGGTGAGATGGGACCCTGCGCCGTGGGGGGAATGGGAGTGGGGGACAGTACACAAAACTCACAAAGATACAAAATCGCATGCACAGTACTCCAGCAATGGTGGAGAGGATGCTTTAAAAACACTCAGTTTGAGGGATAAGAGTTTGGATTTACAGTGAGTTTTTTATAATTAATACCATAGTACTGATTATCAGTTTACGCTTTGATTTTTTTTTTGTGCTGATACAGTTTAATTATAATTGCCTGTATAAGTTATAGTTTTTGCATAGTTTGAATGGGGGTATGACAAAAGATTAAAAAAAAGACTTGCGTTTGTTATTTTCCCACTAACAACCACTAGAGGGCACTGTAGGTGTGTGTATATCAGTATTGACAGAAACGCAGAAGAATAATTATGTTCCAAAAAATACAGCAGTTTTGACGAGATGAAGAAAAAAAAACCACTTTTGATTTCTGACAATATAATTTGCGGAAATTGGTTTTTATTTCTATACAAAAAGTAAATGTAAAGTGACTCTCACCACAGCTGGAGTACAAACAGATATATCATCACAACACTGTACACTTGTCAACACAGTTGAGCTTGTAGTCTTTTCACAGGCAGATGCTGCACATATTCTGCATACCATTTGCATTTTTTCCTATTGATCCATCATCATTTTTGTTAATGCTGAGGATTCTGTAACCATTTCAGACACCACACACACCTCCAGGAACCAGGAGCTCAATCTTTTTCCAAAAACTCTGGACAGGTTTTTCCAGAGTTTGGATGGAACACATTAAAGTCAGAAAAATACTGAGCTAAGTTCTGATGGTGCATTTCAAGTAAGTGCCTTGTAGCTACAAATCCTCGAACTTTAACCAATCTTACTTATCAATCTTTGAATATAGAGTGCATTTATCTCAGTGCCAGTCATGCATGTATCCAAACCTTTAAAGTTACTGTTAAACATGCATTGCTAAATAACATATTTTGGTACAGTTATGCACCAGCATAATCGCATCCTTTCAACTTAGCAATTACAGTCAAGCATATACATTTGTTTCTGCCTGTTAGATATTCCTGTAGTGAAAAGACTTCTATAGAGGATCGTCTATAGCAAGCACCCCCTGATAACAGTGAGGCCTGGGTGGGTGGAAGTATCAGTATTGTGCATGTTTGTGGTACTCTGGAGACAGACAATGAGCTTGTAAATAACTATTGGTTGAGTTGAATTAAGATGTAAAAAAAAAATTAAATATGATCTAATTACTGTATGTTCTACACTAAAAGGCATGCTTATAAACCTTAATTTAAAAAAAAATAACAGTGCACCAATCTGGAGCGCATTATTCAAGGATTATTTACTGATGTTGAAGCAATTTTGAGAGGTACATGGCACTCTGTCAAATGTCAGTTTGCTTTTCTTAAAAGTTGGAGGGTTTTAGCGAATACGCTAATGTGGCAAACATGTTGCAGTGTCAGACTGCTTTTTTTAACAAGGTTGGGAGTTGCTGTGTTCTAATTTAACCACTAGGGGGCGATATAAGATACAACAAGAGATTAAGAAGAAGAAGAAAAGAAACATATTGCCTGTACTGCTGATATGTTCTATGAAAGAAACTGGTTGAATAAAGCTCATCTGAAAGATCAGCTGTCTGATCTATATGACCTCACAACAAGTGGCGTTGAGAATTAATGAGGATCTACTTGAATATGAAATGGCTTTTGCTGCAGCGCCATCTCCACTTCATTTTCTCCCGTGCCTGGGTGAGCCTAGCTATATTTTTCTTTTACACATCAAAAGATTTGTATTCTTGTATTTATTCCTGTATTTATTTTTTTAGTTATGCAGAACGTGGCTGATTTTTTTCTGAAACGTCATACTTTTTTTTTTCAAAAGTGCGACATATGTGTTTTACTTCCTCTTGATTAGACATTTTCTGGAGTAACTTCCAATGCACGCCAGTGACTGCAGGTTTTTGTATCAAGGCCCGATCCAAATACTCCCTTTCTCCCTTCCCCTTAGCCCCTGCTTGATTTGAAGTGGAAGTAGAAGTCCTGTCATTATTATTATTATTTTTGAAGTTTCACACTCCAAACAGAGGGGTCCAAAGTCCACTATCGCGAGAGTAAACCGTGTCACGCTAAGAAGAGCTTTTTTTCACTTTGATGCACTCTGAAACACAGAAGTATACATTTAAATGACTTAATGTTGTGGCGTGACCTGTTTAAAGTTATAAACCAGCTGTTGTTATGTGTATTCAAGCACTGGAAGCTCCGCGCTAACGCTAGCGGACCGGTGATATTGATGAAGTCATCGAACGAAAGTCACGTCCAAAATATTAGACACTCTTTTTTCATCAGCCTCTGTTTGGAGCAAGCACGGAGGGATAAACAAGGGGAGGGCTAAGGGGAAGGGAGAAGGGGGGGAATTCGGCTCGGGCCATATTGTCCGAAAATGGTTGTAGAAGGTTGGGTAGCTATAAGATTTCGCAGAATTCCGAAATACGCGTTTACAAGTGACTGCTTGAATTTTTCATTTGTTGTTCAGTTTAGAAAGGCAAGGATTTTAGTTACATCCTTGTCAAGACAGCAACGACTGCCAAGATGATGCACTGACTTGGATCCAGCTTTCATAGTTTCTACTGAAATCAGTGAGAACTCTGGGGGGTTCAACTGTTGTAGTGTGAACAGAGATGGTCCATCTGTAAAGTAAAGTGTCTGAATGATGAATGTGTTACTGAACCTCCATATGTAAGTACAGTCTGATCAGGAGGTGCAAAGCGGTAAACAACACCGGTTGGTAGAAGCTGTCCTCTTGGTGGATTGGTGATTGGACACACATACACAACTACGTCAAGTGTTAGCTGCTCCCCTGTAACTTACCCTTGTGTGGGGTAACCAGCAGGTCCAGTGTCTTCTGGGATAGATTTGGCCAGATAGCCATCATCTCTTTTCTTAGCTCTGCATCCATCTGGTGCTTGTCTGCACCGCCTGGGCGATCCGTGACCCCGTGTTTTCAGACACGCATGCATCAGTCGTTTGAGCATATATGGATCATATACACATCCAACCCAGGGCCAACGAGAAGGAGACCAGTGACAAAACCCCAAAAGAAAATGTTCATTCATTCACACGAAGACACGTTCACCCAAAGTAAACAAGTAACATGTTAGTGTCTCGTTGAAAGAAATAAGAACACTAAGACACTTTTACATTTAAAATGAAGTTAATTGGGGTTAAAGGAAAATGTATACTTCTTATCATACCCTTAGCAATTTTTATATCCAGAGCTGTCCGGATCAGAGCCATAAGGGTGGAGTTAAAATGCACCGTGTTGTCGTCGGCAACGGGAAGGTCCATTCGCAGCAGTCTCTGTGAAGAACCAGTCAGGTTGAGAGGATGAGAACACACGCCCTCTTTCAAGAGGCACGTACCCTGAACCTTTGGAAACGGGAAAGGGAAAGGGGAGAGGGGCTGGGGTTGAGAGAGCTCCATAGACAACAGCCAGTTTCAGTCCGTCCAGATTAATCAGGACTACTTTGTTTATTCGATTGTAGATATATTTTATGAACAATTGACGAGAACCAGAAAGCGGTGAATCTGAGCTACGGGGATGTTAGGCAGTCGTGTGTTCTATATTTAGTTGTGCTTATTTTACGCGTTTGCAAAGTGCACGAGCGTTTGCCCGAGCTGGGACGTGTCAGTGTCTCCTGCTTTTCCAGTGATACTCTACCAGACAGCACAGCTAACCAAGGCTACAAAGCAACTGTGAGAGCTGAGAACGACAAGTAAGAACAATCGGAGCCAAAACGGCATCCGACCCAACCTGTGCCCATGTTCCCCGCATGTGTGAATGCATGTACGCATTTACACATCTTTGCTGATACACACATATACAAGTATATCAATATTTGGCAGTCCACATACACCCACCCCATCCCCCACCACAACATCCCTGCTTTTCCATTAACACACAATTTTCACAGACTGCAATCAAGAGCACTTAATTGAAGTCCTTGCAAGACAAAAATAGGTTGACTTGGAAAACAATAACAGTATCACTGGGGGTATTCTGGTTTCTATCAGGAGACAGCTGCAGTTATATTTAACCAAGGCACCTGCTATTGAGCTCCCCCTACCTGTCAGGAGGTTCCCTGTCTTCAGATGTCTATAACAGGTAAAACAGATGGAGGAACCAGCAGATAGGATGAAGCAAACCATACCTATCTTGTCTAGTTGGAATCCATCCGATTTACCTACGAACATGAGCGTTGGGCTCTCACGATGGCAAGCACGGCATGAGGTTGAGACAGTTTGCATGCTGGCGTGTTCCTGAGAGTGTGCGAGTGTCGGGCATGCCCAAAGCCAAGTGTGAGGCGGGCCAAGGGCATCAGCCAACATCCACAGCGTGTCCGTGTCGACCAAAGCCATGCGACAAATATTTCATGCAACGTCACACAACACCCCTGAGAAAAATCCCACTCATGCAGACCGAGCATGCATCATGCCTTTACTCCACTCCAAATGTCTAAGCGCCAGATCTTCCCATTTATTCAGCCCCACTGCTCCACAACTTCCCTCAAAACCCACTTTTACAAAACAGGCAGCTGTGCATCCGCGCAATGAGAGTATCCACAATCCAACCGGATTGACTTTTCTTGATTGACACATCAAAGTCTTTTGGTGGCCTCTATATATTTTAAGATTCTCGAGTCCTTAAAAGGCCAAATTGAACAGCAATATAAAAGCACTTCATTTTAGGTCGAGATTTCTCTCAGTGCCAAACGGGTGCAGTGTCTTAGGTGGGTGTCAGAGTTCAAAAGGTTTTGAGCTGTGGCACTGCCTGAAAGAAGAAAAACAAATCATAAAGAATATAAAACAGAGATCATCTTTTTTGTTTTCTCTTTTTCGTGTTCGTTTTTGGACAACCAGGATTTGTGGTTATAGTCCTGAAGGATAAAGAGTAAGGGGAGGAGGGGGTCTATGAAGAGTGATGCCTGGTAAGGCTAAACTGTATAAACCTGAGCTCAGTCATGGGATGAAGTTACAGATAAAAGGGGAAGGGTGAGATGGGGAAGAAGAAGAGAAAGACAGTGAAAACACTAAAAAGAGGAAAAAGGCAAGGAAGACACGAGCCTAGAGAAGTTACCAGCGAGAGGAGCTGTTTGTGTGTGGATTCAGAAAACAAAAAGGTCTAAAAACTACAGAACACGACAAGAGATAAGGACGAGGACTAAAACAACACTGACAAAGTCTTAGGGTTCAGTTTAAGAAGGTGTGTAGCAACAACACATCAGAGACCTTTCCTAAAGTATTGTGGTGTTTGTTGATTAAAAAAAGCTTGGAAACCATCCTTCAGTGTAAAGAAGTGCTGTTTGTAATGTTATTAGGGCGGAGTTATGCAATGGGGGCTCCTGACAAGACGGTGTTGACAGAGAGGAAGAACCAGAGCAGAGAAGTGCAGCAGAGATAGACCAGGCTTCAATGGAAGGAGGAATGAAGGGATGGAAACGCCTCCTGACTGCTGACGGACGAGCAGAGAGATGAAGAGCAGTGACAGAAAGACAGAAACTAAAATAAAACCCAGAAAGAAATTATTAAAAGAGAAAGAGAGAAAACTATTACACTGACACCCAGATTCATGAAAAGTTTAATTGCTTCTATAGACATATGAGGTGACGATATTGGCGTTGTTGAAGATCAAAACGGTTTTATTATGAAATGTCTTACTATTGTGCTATTAACGTTCAATAGATTAAAGGTCAAAGTCTAATTTATCGGTTAAATTGTTTTAATTTAGATCATTTCTCCATATGACATTCTCAATACCACGTCAAGACTGTTATATGTCAAGCAGGCCACAGGGGGTAAAACTGCAGCAACAGCAGAGCTGGTTGTGTTTATTATTATTATTATTATTATTATTTTAGATTAGAGACAATACTACAAACATTTTGTTTATGATAGTTCATTGATGTTTTGTAAAACTAATTTTGAAGCCTTTGAAGAAAAATTATGTATTTGTTTCAGTTTAAATCCTTTAACTAACACGTTAAGAACTCTTTATGTTACATGTTCTACTTTAAAGACATGAAGTGTTTTCTGATATTCCCTGCGTGGACTGAGACTTTTTTTTGTTACGTCAAATTTGGTGAAGAGACTCCAGGAGTTCTTCAAAATAAAACTTCCTTCAAAATCAGATTGTACTGTAAATAAAACGGAAAAGATTTAGGTTGTGGCTTTTTTTTCTCACAACAAACTGTCCCACGGACCAACTGGGGGTTGGGAACGACTGCTCTGATATACTAAAACAAGATTTTACTGATAATATGTTTGAATCTGGATGGCAGTTTGAAGGAAAATAACTAAACTGAAAAGACAGAAAAGTTAAAAAAAAAGACGGCAAACACTGTAAAAGCTTGACCAAAATCTGAATCATGGAGGGCAGAATGCCAGAGAAGGCAATAATGCTGGAGTTTCATCAAGAATATCAACAAAGTGACAGGGCTTTCTTTTTTTTTTAATATATCATTGTCAGTGAGTGCACGTGTAAAGAACAGAGTGTCTGTGTGCTCTGTGATGTCATCCGCAGGAATAAGAGGCACAGAGGACTAAAGACAGAGATCCTCGCCAGTCCTTCTGTACCTGCATCGTTAGCACATTGTTGCACTTTAAAACATTAGAAGTTCTCTGTATGTTCAAACCAATAAAGTCTCTTTTTGCTAAATACTGTATATACACTCATAAATATTCTCACAAGCCTAAATTCACAGGACAGAAATATGACTAGGGCAAGAAATCTTTGCATTTTTGGGATTTTTTTTTATATTGAATAAAGGAGGCCCAGCTTAAACAGTATGCTATAAAATGTGACCTTTGATTTTAGAGCTATGTCAGTAAATCAGTATATTGGTAGTGTGGTCTCGCCTGTGGCCTGACAGTGCTGGTATGGGTCTACATGTGCGCACATGCATCCGTGCAGGTTGCAGAAGGACTGGCGAAGCTCCTGTGTTCCCTTACTTCTGCGGCAAGACACAGGTGAAATAAAAGAGTACTGACTATCACTTCACTTCACTGCACGACAAAAGCCCATCCCTCCATCCCCGCGGTCGGAGAGAAAGAAGAGAGGACACCGCTCACCACCACCACAACCACGACTAACAGACAATGAAGAGAACACCACAGGGAGGTGGGAGAGGGGAGGTGTGGGAATGGGATTGGAAGGGGCGGAGGGAGGGTGAAGAGGACAGGAGTAGTAGTAGTAGTAGTAGTAGTGGAGGAGGGAGAGGTGGTGGTTGAGGGAGGTGGAGGGGTAAGGTGGGGAGCGAGTCTACCTTATAGGCGACCCGGGCGGGACACCTCTTCCCGAGGCCTAGCGGCGGACACATGTGTCTTAGCATCTGATACATGTCTGTGTAAGTGATCCGGCCGCTGGCGTGGCCACAAAACACACACCCAAACACACACACACACACGCACGCACGTAAACCACGTGCGCATTCAACACCCACAGGTCAACAGACAAAACAAACAAAGACGGACGACGGAAAAATGGGAGAAATCAAAGCAGTGAGGGGGCGGGGACAGGGAGGAGGGGCGGGGCGGACGCACACAGGTGTGTTTGGGAGTCAAGACACGAGGAGAAAGAAAAGCAAACCGACAAAGGAAAGGAGGGAGGGGGGACAAATAAACAGAGGTTATTGTTTTGATACGTGGTTGCTGTGGTGAGAGAACAAGAGAAAGGAAGAGAATGATAGAGAACGAAGGGGGGGCGGGACTTGTTATGTAACCTCTGGTCTGGAATATCTTCGGGGGGAGGAGACGGATTTGGGATGGTTCAAACGTTTTTAGTAAGCCAATACATACAGGTCTATGAGGTATGAAGGGAAATTGGGATTGTGTTGATATCCTGAACTCAAATTGAACTGTTATCAGGCCTATTTGTCGGCAAAGAAGAGCGCCACTGTCAACCAGATCACAGTGGTGAGTCAGTGGATCTTCCCTGAAGACGCTGTGTGTCCACCTGGAGACTCCGCAAACAGCTGTGTGTCCAGATGTTCATGATCTGATGACACATTGTGAGCAGAAAACTAACATATAACAGAAATGCAAGCCCTTTTCAGGTTTCCTTTGGAGCAACTTTTGATTTCGCACTACATTTCTAACAGTTGTTCCTAAAAGCATCTGGCAGCACAAACAGTTATTGAGAGGGACCTGGTGGACACGACATCTCCTTTGTCCTAAATTCTCCAAGCCTCATGTTTTTTTTTTTGTCCTTCTACACCAGAGACAGAAACAGAGCAAGTTTGGTCAACTTCTTAAAGTCATTTAGCTAGTTAACAAGATTCTCCGTCCAACAGAGAATCGTAGACTTTAGACTCAGTGTGCCAATATGCACTCGGGCTAATGTATAGAAACCACACGCAGGCTGAGAAGTATTTTACAATAAGCCCCTTTTCAACAAAATACTAATTCTTTAGGCCAATACATATGAAACATCACAAGAGTCTGTACTACAAGTAATGCTTAAATAAAGAAGCAAAGAAAGTCTCAGTTTCATTAGCTTTACCTTTTAGCTTAGCGCTAACCCTTAGCTTTTAAAGTAGGGGTACATCATGAGATACTTTTATTTCAGCAGCACTAATTTCTTTTAGATACTTATATAACATTTTTGTGGTATATATAATATGATTTTTTTTAAATTAACTCTTTAATAGCAGAGCTTTAGTTCTAAGTTTTGACATCTTTTCGACAAGCGTGACTCTTCAACTGTTTATGTAATTAGTGTAATTCTAATGGATTTAGAAGGGGAGAGAAGCAGCTTTGTGCTGATGTGGAACAATTTGCAATAGTGAGGTGCAAATACAATCAAGATAAATAAGCTATTCTCTCACAGAAAAAAATGTTGTTACGTCCATATCCAACACTTTACCTAAGTGTTGCATATCAGTGCAAATGAAAAGAAAACTTCTTATCTTCCCATCAGATTGAGCGGATTCATGTTGTTCAAAGTGTTAAGGTAGGTCAAAAACTGTGTTATATTTAACTGTTGCGAGTGACATCTCCAGTGTTAAAAGGTTAAAAGCGGCGGGTCCTTGACTAAATGTCCAAACGTGACGAGTTGGGACTGAGAATGTGTATATGATCATTTGGGCTAACTAAGTGGTCTGGGAACCTGGTACTTTGTGCGTAGTGGGCCACCAGTGTGCTTATTTTCAATTCAATTGAATTCAATTTTATTTATATAGCCTAAAATCACAAAGAAAATTTGGCGTCATTGAGCTTCAGACCTATATTTTGAACCTGTAGACACCCTGTATTCAGTCGTAAGGGTAGCAGTGACTTAGACCTGGCTCACACTGGACGCGGAAGTGATGCAAAGCGATGGGGAATGTTGGTCGCTTCCATTCGACGCCCTTGTTAATCTATCGTGTGATTCACATCAGGCGCAGTAAATCGCTTCTGCGTCTGGTCTGTTTTGTGGGTGAGCCGCGAGCGATACATGTCAATTCTGGCCAATAGTTAAATCAAGATATATGAGAAAATTCAGTTTATTTTTTAAAGTTTAACCAACTTTTCACAATAAAACACCGCGATTGATCGCGTTTGTCAAAGAGATGGAAATTACCATACAACACACACTTCTCTCTGTGTGTCTCAACAACAGATACATTGAAGAACTGTGGGCCTACTAACTACTTGGTTCTTCTTAGCAGAAACATGGGGTAATATTTTTAGGTTATCAACTTAAGCATGTTGGCAAAAACAAAAGAAGCAGAACTGTCGACCATTGCGGAATGATCCGCGTCTGGTGCGAATTGCAGGAGAGCAGATTCCGCGCACACTCCGCGTCCACTGTGAACCTAGCGTAGGGCTTAACCCAACCTTAGCAGTAAATGTAACTAATATCATTTACAGAAGGCAAAGTGACTGTTTTATAGTTATTTATTATTTATTTATATTAATTATATAACTAATTTTAATTCGTACGTGGAAAATTGAGTTTTGCTTTTGTGTTCTTGTGTCCTTTTGGAGCGGCTAAACAACTTTTCTTTTAGCTCTACTTCTTTTTCTTAAAGCACTAGCACCCTTACTCATGAACCCACAACTAAAGGCTAAGGGGTAGAGTTAAGATTTACTTCAAGAATCAAGACGAATTAAACTTCTATGCTCAAACTGGCAAGTAATATCCTTGTGAATGCATCATTCAGACAGCTTAGCACACTTGTTGCCAAACGCTTTGCTGAGAATGACAAAATAAAAGAGCATCTGAGACAGGACGGTTTCATTAAGACCTTTAGGGTTCAGTGTGAAGGATAGTGATGTTCTGACCAAACCCTCTCTGCATTTGCCTCTGGACGGAACCAACATCCCTCACCCAAACCCCAAACAATATCAATGCACTTGGCTTGACCATTTTCTGCCCAAGCAAAATTAGATGGTTGCAAGCTCTACTGTGTTCCGTTAATTTGACTCGATCAAACACATTAGTGTCTATTTTCCAGCATTCATTCAGAAGACAAGAGCATATGCACCACTTCATGCTTCACACACCGCAATCAGTGTGCGCAAATGTGCGTGTCTATGTGTACATTTCAGCATTATTCCAAACATTCTCATTTTCATGTCAGAATGCATAAAAAAAGGAAAAAAAAACCTTCCATCAACCCAACTCCCCCAAAAACAAAACAATTTAATAGTGAAATGTGCTTGGAAACAGAGAATAATGCACACCCCAACAAAGAAACCAGACCGATGGAAATCAAAAGGTTGAAGAAAATAATAATTTATCTTAAAAGTGATATAGAGAAACATTCATTCCAGTCTCTTAAAGGCGAGCAGGTTGCGTTTAGATTTGTGCTTTAGGAATTTGGTCCAAACCTTGCAGGCCACCCTATGTGGGCATTTCTTGCCAAGACCCAGAGGAGGGGAGATAACTCTCAATAAACTGTACATATCCTTATAATGTATGCGCCCGCTGCAAGAAAAATACAAGGAGGGGGAGTTAGGTAAGGAGACACAGAATAAAAGAGAAAATAAAACAGAATGTGAGTGGAAGAAGAGAAAAGAAGTAGAGAAGAAGGGAGAATTTAATAACAGAAAAAAGAATAACTATACTTTTATGCACAAACGACAAAGGAAAAAAAAGGAAGGGGAGGTTCTGCAGTACAAATCGTTCCGTCTGAGACTGCTCAAACAGCCCAGCTCTGACTCTTATTTTGACACGGAGATCCTGTTTCATCATCGCACTTCCTGGTTGAGCTCTTTTCCCCGTTTGGGGACGGGAGAGAAGATCATCAGTTAGGAGTAACCATTCATGCAAATAAGAGTTTTTAATCTAACGTATTGTCATGTTAGTTTAAATTACATTTCTGTTCACCTTCATTTCAGGTGTCTTTACATAAAAACCAGCAATTCTCTAAAAAGAAAATACCAAAAAAAAAAAAAAAAGCCAGTTGATGTGTGCGCGTGCCACTCACCAGGCGGCGGGGTCGTACTCAGCCCAAATCCTTACATACTCGTCTAGATGATGCGGCCCCAGGATGGATGAGTCTCTGGTCAGGTACTCAAAGTTGTCCATGATGACAGCCACAAAGAGATTCAACATCTGATTGAAGACAAACACGAATGTCTCTTCAAAGTGGAAAGCAGCTTAACTGCAGTGTGAAAAGAAGCACTCAGTTGATGTGGAAATGCATTCCAAGCTTATTTTTCTCACCAAAAATGAGCAAAGGAAGATGAAGGAGACAAAGTAGGTGTAGGCAAAGGTGCTGCCACATTCCTTTTTTCCTTCATTCCCCGATTCTGGATCGCATTTCTGTTCTCCGAGGCAAGCTAACATGATCTCATGCCACGCCTCTCCAGTAGCGCTCCTTCACAGAGAAGACAGAAAAGGAATAAAACCTTCTCAAAAGTAATTTTTACACCCCAAAGCTGTAGAAATTAGAACAAAAGATCAAAATATATTTGACTACCAGTACTTTAAAGATAAAGAGGTTATGTAGCCATGAGTGGGCCCCGGATAAATTACAGGGTTGTGTCAGGAAGGCCATCTGGTGTAAACATCTCTGTAAAAGCTGATACCTGAAGAGCAGCATGAGGGCCATGATGAAGGTTCTGAAGTTGTTGTGCTCACTGATGGCGCTCTCTTCTTCCTCGTCAAGAGCTATGTTTCCAAACAACTGCAGAAGAGAAAGGGTGGGCCGACTCAGCATTTACAACAGAAAATGGATTCTGGCACGTCAGGACAATAAAAAGAAATGTTGGGGACTTTCATGTTTTTTTACATGTGTAACAGAAATGATTAATTCTTGGCTGCTCAAGAACTTGCTAAACGCCTGATCTTGAATGTAGGTTTACTCCATGGTGTTCACACTGGACAAACAGGGAGGGGATTCTTCATCTTTCTTCTTTTTCTACTGTTAACAAGATCATGTCTGCCACCTTCAGTTGGAAGAGGCTTGGTGTGAAATGTCGAAGCGCTGCAAATCTCGTGAATCTTGCTTCAAACTTTTTGTTTCACAGCTCCATTCCGATATAAGAAAGACTAAGTGTTACAATCCTGAAAAAACTGCAATTATTAATTTCTCCCCCATGATCAGTTTCAAACAGATGACATTTCCGTGACTTAAAGGGGACGTCATCCATCAAAGTTTGATCTGGTTTAATTTTCAGTTTGCATAAAATGGCCATGTGTTGTGTATGTAAAGCTCAAAAATGGTCGTAGAAACTTGTATAACTATGTTTTGAACATGGAAGCACAAAAAGCGCGTTTATTAATCTCTATAACTGTTCATTACACAAACAGCTTCTCATATACATATATATCTTGAAAACAACTAATTTGCACTGACTGAATTGGAAATAGATTTCTCTATATATTCTGTATTCTTATTTTTATTGGGTGTGGCAATTTAGTGACAGGAGCTCTGGTGTAAATGCATTTTCCCCCTGAGATAAATAAAGTATTCTGATGGTTGATTCTGATTGATGTGTGTTTAAATAGAGTTTTTATTGAAAGTTGCATCTTGAACATGTGTTGCCGAGGGCAGCGTGAACGTAACTTCAGGCTTTGACCAAGTGTGAATGTAATGAAGAACAGATCCATGCCTGTGTACTCCATAGCCTTCAATATTAGAATTATCATTGTTTTTCTGAGTGTTATTCTAAACCCAAACCCGTCAACTGATGCTCTCGCAGGAGAGATCACATTTCTTGACTTTCAGAGTTCTTTTCGGTCATTGGCTTGGGTTCAGCTCTGTTTTGGCAGGGCCACTGCTCTTATTGTTCAGTGGCGCTTTCATCCCGGTTCTGTTGCTGGATGGATGGCTGTTTTGTGCTCTGGGGTTGGGCCCCCTGACACAAATACCCGGCTGCTCTGCCCAGTTTAATGCTCTGTAGTTTGTGTTTAGTTAAGGGGGAGGAGAAAACCGACATTCCTAAAATAAGTTTAAAAAATTTGAAACATTTCTTTAAATACGAAAAAATAAAACTTAAGAACAGTGGTCTTATCAAGAACTTTTATTTAAATCTAGTGATTAATCATATTTTCTAAAATTAAGATGATTTGTTATTGAAAAACTTTGATAAAAACATTTTTCTTGTAAGAAAACTGTTCTTGAAACAAAAATCTTTTTACTTAAGGTTGTGTTTTTGCAGTTTGAAGGCTCTCAGGTGGAGGTAGATTGTCACATGATGCTTACCTGCATGCCGATGATGGCATAGATGAAGAACAGCATGGCGATGAGTAGACATACGTAAGGTAGAGCCTACGAAAGCAAAGATTAGTGAACAATTAATAAAAGCGCATTTTAAAGGTTAAAAATAATGAAATGAAAAACATAAAAACGGCCTAAGAATGAATTTTTTCCCAACAAATTCCTCCCATTCTAGGGGATCTGAACATTGGAAATGGAAATAACTGATTCGTTACCTTGAAAGACTGGACAAACGTCCAGAGGAGGATGCGGATGGTCTCGCCCTGCCTCAAGAGCTTGATGAGGCGGGCCGCTCGGAACAGCCTCAGGAAGCTCAGGTTGATGAAATTGTTCTGCGACACCACAGTGAGAGACCAGTCAGTTTGGGCAACAGAACGATAAGTTCGCCTAACTTCCTTTCCCGTAAAAATAAATGAACAAAAACAAAATCAACCGACAGCGGACGGAGTAGAGGAAAAGAAGAGGAAAAGAAGGATAAAAAGGTTGCAGCATACAGTAATAAACACAAGGAGATAAAGACAGAAGGAAAGTCTTTAAAAACGGAAAATGAGAACTCAAAGATTTAAAGGTCATCATCCAATCTTGTACAAAAAAATACTTTTTTTTTTTTTTTTTATCAAATGCACTGATCGCTGGTGAGCAAGCAAGCACAGACAGGGACAGGAAGCATGGGGGGAGGATGGGCTGGGAAAGGTGCAGGGATGGCAGGATTTCAACAGAACTGGTCTACATGCAGACCATCGGGGGGGGGGGGGGGGTAGTTTAGAAACTCCCACTTAATCATTCTTTATTCAGTTGCATCAAAAGCATGGGTCTTATATTTCACAAAGAAACTTAAAGTGCCCCTGCTGGTATTATAGGAATTGATTTTATCACAGCTGCATGCAAAAAGTACCTGAAAATCTGTAAACAGACAAAAACAGATTTCCAAAATGTAAAAAGCCAAAGACAACCTTCAATACAGAAATCCCACTGGTGTGGGATATTCAAGCAGTTGACTTTATAACTAATCAAAATATTTGAACTCAAGTTAAGTTTCTCCTTAAGAAGATAAAAATGTGCAAGATCATTACAATGCTTTTTTTCATTGTTTACAATTTTCTGTTAAGACTACATTAAATAATAAAAAAGGTTCATCTGAAACTTTCTACTCTTTGGAGATCTTTGTTTTGCATTGAGCTTGTATTAAACCTGAGATAAAAGAATGTCCCAACAAATAACATTTGAGTGTAAAATCATTCAAGATTTCTATGAACCCTTATATTGTGTTAGAAAGCATCTGTGAGGAAATATGACTGAATACTTGCAAAAGGAATGAATCTCACGTTAAACCTACTTTCTGTTTAATGATAAAACTCTATTGTTCGTTTTTCCCTTTGTGATTTTGACGTTTTATATTCACAGAAATTACATTTCTGTGTTTCTTACCACACATTTTTAATAGGAAATTAGTTTTCCCTTTATGTAATTGACTAATATGATTTCTGCTAGAATGTGTAGCCTACTTCCTTAACTGTACGACCACCTCAAGGGATGTCATGAAAATAGAATGAACCATTGTTGATCATGTGCTAAGTGTATCATGAAGTATTTGTGAGGCTGTAAGCTACACGTACTTATGATAATGCTGTCTTACGGTGCCCTAACACAACTCTCTAGTCACTGACACACACAAATGCTGCATGCACGACACTGATAGTCTAATTTCTATAATTCCACCTATCACTTGAACAGCATTAATGGTCTCCCTGCACAGTGCAAAGGGATTTCACATTCCTGCCCTTTACAGGTTTTCCCATTTTTCCAAAGAGGATCTGGTGGCAGAAGGCAAGATGGTGGCTGAAAGTCATTAGCCGGAACATAATTTCCTAAGGATTTCAGAATTGTAGATACTTATATTGAATCTGAAGGCTTTATTAAAGTCCCCCTCCGATGAAAATCATGTTTTTTGAGTTTTTAACATGTATGTGGGCACTTTTCTTACAAAAGAAAACAAATGTAATAAGAAATCATTTGGTTTTTGCATTTTCGAGTGTTTTCTCCTTTTAAATCGCTGTCAATCAAACTGTCTCAGAAAATCTCTGTTTGAATTCATGAGTAGTTGATACGTCACGATTGCTCTACTGCACATGCGCAGAGCTCCTCGTCTGGCCCAGAGGAGAAGAGAAAATAATCTTCATGTTGACTGCGGTGAAATGAGCTGCTGTTCACATGTTCCGTGGTCAAATCAGCCGTAACTTGCTTTTTTGTGTGAGCGTCAAACAAAACTTACTATACCAGGACTGAGAGAACGCTGGAAAGACACCATGGAGCTTCCTGTTATGACCACAGAAATGTGAACGGCGGCTCATTTCACCACAGCTGTAAGGATCGGTGAAAGTTCGGTCTGTGAAGCTCAGGTTGTAAAGGTTAAAAAAACAAACAAAAAAAAACGTATCTGTTAGGGTCACCGGCTATTTTAGACTTTCTTGATCGAAATGTTTTTCCAGTCTTGGGCTTCCTTCCGGCTAACGACTTCCAGCCGCCATCCTTTCTTGCCGCCAGATCTTCCTCATTTTTCGGTCACAGACACCAATTACCATCGTCACGGGCAGTTCTGACTAAAGCTCAACTGTTTTTAAATCGGTTTATGATTCTTGGTTTAAGCGAATACAGCCATCATTCTAACGATGATAAGTTTGGTCAAGAGTTTAATATATAACAAAATGTCATCATGTTGATATGAGTCGAGACAGCAAACAGAAAACTCACATGAGCTGCAAAGATACAAATTTAAAAAATCCTGCTTAAAAGAAAAACAATTGCAAGTTTGATCTAAAGACAAATCCAAATTGCATAAGAAAGGTTCATATCCTTGCTGGTGGGTAGGTTATAGTTCCATGTATGTGTGCTTGCATGTTTTACCTTGTCATCACCACCACCACTGGTTTGACCCCCGACCTTTCAGAAAATTTAACTCTAATGTGGAGAAACTTACACACAGTGCTGGTTCAATTTAGAGCTTACAGGCATAATCGAGGAAAGGTTAAGGTTAGGTAGGGTTAGGCGTTAACAGGAGCTGATTGGGGTTAGGGCTAGTGCTAGGCGGTACCAACAATGAAATCCAAAACTTTGACAAAAGTTTTAAACTTTTGTCCTTTAACTGGGTTGTTTTGAGGAGAAACTAAACAGATGTGACCATCTTGGGTGACAAGAGGTGACATCTGTAGATATTGTGAAGGCTTAGCAGTAAAATAGCCTTTACTTGAACACGTGTTCTAACACGATAAAAGGGTTATTTGTGAATATAATTATTTCCTCAAAAATAATTATAACTGAAAGGTCACATTCAAAACGTGCATGCACTTTGGGCAGAGGCTGGACAGGAAGGAGTGGGTGAGGCGAAGACATGAAACAGCGGACCGCATGGCCAATGAGGATGCAGCAGGAAGCTTTGAGAGATAAATTACAAACCAACCAGATTCTACATGTGCGGAGATGTAGAGGGATGAATGGAGGATTGAGATTTTTTTAAAGGTTGGAGGTAAAGGGTTAAAGAGATTTTTGAGGAGCAGACGGCGGTTTTCGGTCGTGTGTTTTATTTGGGGGTGGGGGCAGAATCATGGGGCCAAACACACACCGTCACCACCATTTTCATCATCATCACAGCACCACCACCACATGTCATGGCGCAGCACGGATGGGGAACAAGATGAAGGATTTCATAGTGCATTTCGATTGGATGTATTTTTTTTTAAGAAGGAGGAGGGAATGGGAGGGAGAGAGATTTAAAAGAAAGCATGTAAAGAGATAGAAGAGGAAGAGCGAATCAATACAAACATCATCAAACAACATCACAACAGAGCATTCAGCCCCTCTTTGATACCAGCTCCAGTGCAGTGCATCCCTCACTTTAATTCAACAGAGAAAAATTGAAAAAAAAATCACAAACTTCAGAAGTCTGAGGATTAGGTGAGCTTTCCTACGTTCACACTGATGTGATCTGATCGTAGGGCAGCAAAAAATTCTAACCACAAATTCAAATGTCTGAACTTTTGGGACGAATTTGCACTGTGTCAACCAATCAGGAACTCGGCTTTGGTCACATGATCAGTGTGTAGAGTCCAAAACCAACATGGAGGAGAAACGGAAAAATATTTTGATGTGGACATCAGACGGTATTGACTGTGACCTTTAAAATAAATATTTCTTAATTTACCAAAATAAAAAGCACCATGAATTTGTGGGTAAAAGCAACTAATACATAAGATACAGTGCTTAATGTTGTGATTATTAAATACAAATTATTTTTGCCATTTGATTATTATGCAAAACGAATTAATATTCAGGTCGAGTTTTTTATCTAAGTGATACTCTTAAAAAAAGTGAACAGGCTTGGGATATATTTCGATATGTATCGTATCGTGAGACACATATCGGGATATTTATTGTATCGCCCGACTCTCGTATTTAAACATAAAAAGCTTAAGTAAAAGGAAGCAACAATTACATGTTTTTAAACTATCAAAGAAACTTGTGTTTAATACAAAGAGTCTTCTGAATCCCCTACAAACACCACCAAACTTTAGAAACGTGTATATTTAATCATATTTTAGTTAGGCCCAATCAGAAAAAAAACTGGAAGAAAAAGTAAGAAGAAGCGGGCTTTATCCCACAAAAGAATTGATGCAAAGTGCAAGAAGAAGACAGCAAAGAGAGGGTTGAATAGATCTGAATTCCACCAAAGAATGGCTCCCATATACCAAACACACTAAATTACACTTTGAAATGACGTTTCCAAAACACAAAACAACAGCAAAATTACAGCCAAACATCAAAACGAGTTTGATCCTCAATAAAATGATGATGAAGATCCAACAGCCCTCCAGGGCCTGCACTTCTACTCTGTTCGGTTAAACAAAAGATCTCTTTAAGTCAGTAAATTCCCACTGAAACTGGATTTCTTCATTGATTCTGATTTGAATCCTCATGTTTTTTGGTTGTAAAAACTAATGCCACAAATGAACAAAAATGTCCTTTTTCTTTCCATTGTTATTTTCAAGTAGACGTAATAGCAAAGTCCTTAAAAAAACCTTTACTCCATGGATTTAGGAACATTTTTGTAAATGTTTTACACACAAAGCTAAAGAAAATTTAAAATATTTAAAAAATATATTTTAAATGTCTTTCCTGGTGGGTTAGATGCACTTAATTTGAAAAACTAGTATAACTTTTCAACAAATCAGGCTTAAATTCTTATAATCCTACTTTTTCTTTAGGAAGTAGCAAGCATATTTTTAGTCCAAACAGAACTTACCCAAAACTCTGTTACTAATATGTCAGTAATGCTCCCGATGACAGACACAAAATCAAAAACGTTCCAGGCGTCTCTGAAGTAATTCTGAAAGACAGAAGAGTCTGATGAGATGAGAAGCAGTCATCCTTTTGAAAAGGGAAACTAGGGGGCAGCAGAGAGATGATTTCCTCCTCTGTAACCATGGAGACGCTTCAGAAGGAAGGCTCAGCAACACTTTTATGCTCAGGGTTTTTCAGGGACAGGAGGAGAACATGCTCTAGATCTGTCTACTAAAATAACCTGCGTTATGAATAACTGATGAGGGGAAACAATGCAACCTATGGAATAGATGGTTCTTCACCAAGGTAAGGCTTGTTGGTTTGTTTGTGTTCCTCGCTGGGAGAGGAATGCTTCATATGTGCAGTTCTTACCAGAGGGCCAAAAGCAATGATCTTTAGGACCGACTCCATAAAGAAAAAGATGGTGAATACGATGTTCAGGTACTTGAGAACATTGTCGTATGTTCCAGATGCGCCTTCAAACTGCAGAGACGAAACAAAAAGGGACAACAAAAGTAAACACTTGTGATTTAGAATATGTTTGCTAATAACATTTAAAGGGAAAGCAGAATATAATATAATATACTTTTACTCTGAACCCAAAGAAAGAAAAAAATGATGCTTTTTGTCATTTTAAATAAAACAAAACTGTTGTAGTAACTCTATAACTTCCAGATTGAAGCTGATGTGGAAACTAAAGCACATATCTGAAGTACCACAAGGGACTTGTTGCGAAAACAGGTCAGTCCTATTGATTCTGAAATGTAAAAATGTACAACTTTGCAACAAAATTATGCACTTTGTTCAGTTATGTTTCGGAAAGGAGCCTGTGGACAGAACCAGAAACCCTGGATGACAGGCCTGGTGCGGACTCTCCTCCGAGCCCAAGACGCCAGGTGACTGGCAAGGGTGGACTACAGATTCCCTCGACTTGTCAAGGCTTGTTACTTGTCAAGTAACAAGTACTGTACCAAACTTAACTGTGACTTTTTCCAATACACTGTTGAATAATTGTTGTACTTTATGGAAAAAATGACTCTGGCTCATACCTTCATCATGAGAACAATAGTGTTGAGTGCAATCAGAGCCATGATGCTGTACTCGAAGGGCGGAGACACCACAAAATGCCACATGCGATACTGGAAGCTGAGCTTGTTCTTTGGCATATGGCGTGTCAGGGGCTTGGCATTTATTGCAAAATCTATACAGGCTCTCTGAGATAAGACAGAAGGAGAGGAGGTAGTAAGCATTACTTCTGTATTTTATATAGTCGAAAAGCATGAGGGGGCCAACCGTCTGACGCTCTACTTACTTCATTCTTTTCTAAGCTGTAGTCCTCCATCATCTTATCCCCCTGTTCCTGGAAGGTGATGATGATCAGAGCCACGAAGATGTTTACAAAGAAGAAAGGGAAGACAACGAAGTACACCACGTAAAAGATGGACATTTCCATCCTATAACCCGGGCTCGGGCCCTGATTCTCATTAGTGGAGTCCACTGAGTGCTTTAACACCCTGCAAGGCAGAGACATCAAAAGAAATGGATTAAAACTATGTTCTTTACTCGAGAAACAGGGTTTTTCTGCAACTGGAAACATAGAGAAAATTGTGCTAAGCTAACATATGGACCGTTTTTAAACTTGGGATCAGGTTTTACTTTGATTTGATTATCAACTAACACCGAGTTCCAAACAATACTTTTGTGACACATAAAAAAGGAACAAATTTAATAAACAGATCCAGTTTGTTCCCAATTTTACTTTTATTAACTGCCTTTTATTGTTTAACACTTTAACAGGAGACCTTTTGTGAAGTAACTTGAACGATATCAATCAAAAATAGTGCAACTATCAACTTTTGTAGGTGAAAATTAGTCATGTGAAAATATTTGCTTTTATGATCTTCAACATTTTTGATAATATTTGATTCATATTTCCATTAAAACATATTATAAATTAATTTATATTTTATTAAATTAAATTATAAATTATTTTAAAATCTTTGTTGTAGTATTAATAAAATAATAAGTATTTACAACTAGCTCATACCAATGTAACCATTTCTTAGATAAGGTTGTTCTTTGAGATTATGGATTTATTTCTCTTTTTTCATCATTTTTTCTGGAGCTTGCACTTTGTAGACGATCCCTTGGCAACTATTTCAGTCTTTGTTAGCAACTTGGAGAGAGCCGTTCTCATTGAAAACAAACAAAAACTCTATCTTTTTTTTTTTCAAAATGTCTTTATAGGTTGTTGTTTGAGTTAAGAAAACCAATATAGATAGTTGCAATTGGTTTAAAACCTTTATGAAAGGGTTATTGAGAGTTACTGTGAATATCTCACTAATTTTACAGAATTGTTTTTGTGTGCGTCTCAAATTAGTGCTGCATTCTGCTGAGCTTTACAGAAATAAAATGTGGTGATCCCTTCATGATGAACTTGTGAAGTATTTATCTGTAATAATATATACAGCGCTGATCATATTTAAATAACAATCCCTGATCAGAGTGTAACATCTGATTCCGATAAGAGTCTGAAACTACCATATTTTCTGGATTATAAATCGCAGCAGCGTATAAATTGCTGGAGCAAAAAACATCTAATCAAGAAGAGAAAACATCTATAAGTTACATTTTTATACTTGCCATGGTAAAAAGAGGAAAAGAATTAGATTCTACTCCATGATTGTTTTGGACAACACTTCTTCTTCTAGAAGGGTCAGAATAAAATACAGCGCCCTCCAGTGGTTGTTAGCAAAAAAGGGAAACCAGTTGCTAGTGGAAAAATAACAAAGATATGAGCCTATTTATGTTTTTTTTTTTTTTAAATCACAAATAAGTTGCTCCTGAGTATAAGTCACACCCCTGGCTAAACTATGAAAAAGACAGAGACTTATATTCCGGAAAATACGGTATGTGGTCGAATCGAGATATCCCTAAAAAGAGAACACCAGCTCCATTCTGTTGGCATTTGCAAATTTGATTCTTTGGAGTCTATATGAACGGTCCACTCACTGTGGCCACCCCTCTCCAGTTGAGACCGTGAAGAGGGTGAGCAAGGCCCAAGCCACGTTGTCGTAGTGAAACTCGTACTTCTTCCATTCCCGCTTCTCAGCCTTAACCTCATCTTTGTCATAAACCAAGTACTCGCCCCTGCAGCAAAAACACACACACCATACATTGTACTAAATGTGTTCAGTATTTACCCTTCTTTTGCATTCTTGTTTTTTTTTTTCTCCCCCACAAACCTGCAATCGCGCTCAAACTCTTTGGATTCATCAGTGCAGTAGAAGAAGCGACCTTTGAAGAGCTGCACAGCCACCACAGCAAAGATGAACATGAAGAGCATGTAGACAATCAGGATGTTCAGGACGTTCTTCAGGGAGTTGACCACACAGTCAAAGACAGCCTGCAGGACCAAACGGAGAAGACTTTAAAAAAAAAACACAATTTGTTTTATCACTTTATCCGTCTAAAATGAACAGCCATTACTCGTCATTCTGTTTCTCTGAATATCTATTCTTACTCTGGTGTCTCTTTTTAACATGTTCTCCCTAAATCAAATGTTTTTTTGATTTTTATTTGTCTTTATTGCTAGTTATTTAAGTTGTAACTAGCCAATCAAATGCCTCAAACATTCAACGAGTTAGATTGACAGATTCTGGGACGAATCACTGCTTGCTGATGTCGTTTGGTCCCAAAGAGATTGGCGAGATCCATAACGTGGAAAAATGGCGACTGACTTGACTTCATTTCATTGGAACCCGATGTAATTGGTTTGTTTTATCCATCTCTATTCATGTCAATGGTAGCTCCCCCAAAAAACAGAATCTTTGCTCCAATCCCTCTTGTGCTGTGTTTCAAGCCCAGATTGGGACAGGCAGGACAATTGCTTGTGACTTACTAAGGTTTTTTTTTGAGTTTTTCAATTTTTATGTTTATTCCTTTGGCTAGCAGGAGAGTGTCTAAACAGAGAGCTCTCACCAACAGGGAGACTTTTTTTTTTTTTTTAATGTCTGTCCATTTTTCCATCTGTCTGTCCATCTATCCTTTCACCCTTTGTTGTTGCTTTTTGGCCATTTTTATTTCTCTGGTTAATTGTGGATTTTTGCGGGCCATCACATTTGGAGGGCCACTTATTGTGCATCTACACCGGACACGATTGTGTGACGTGGGACGTCAAGTTGCAATGTTAAGTACATCTGTACAGATGTGATCTGAAGACTTGCGGTGGGATTCAGGTGGCGGGCGTGGAGCGGTCAACCAATCAGGGACTCAGCTTTGGGCCTGTGAGGTTTTCAATGACTCAATCAAAGGGAAGAAAAATACATCCAATGTAGTCGTTCAATGCAGGGATTTTCATCCTGAACTTCCCCTGAACCCAGCGGGGTTGCTGGAGACTATCCTGGTTACTGTTGGGTGCAGGTGGGACACACCCAGCTTATGCATATATTTGGCCATGCTGTGTTCACACCCAACTCAATTAGCACTGTCCAGCTGAGGTGTCCAGTTTATTAAAATATTCAAAAATCCAGTCTAAATCAGGAAACCATATTATTTTAACCTCCTACTATAGTAACAAAATCTAGGTTATGAGATTGGAACCTGGACATTTCTTCTCTCATCCTACAGCAAAGACTTTGATGGCTACCAATTCATCAAATTTGAGTGGATCACAGTTATTTCCATACATTACCTTTAATTTGGGCAGGCGCTTAATAGTCTTTAGTGGACGCAGCACTCTGAGCACACGCAGGGATTTGATTGTACTGATGTCTTTGCCTTTGCTGCTCCCCCTAGAGGCCAAGCAAGGAACAATAAGAAGTGTCAAAGAAACATCTTCTAAAGTTCTTAATAAAACAAGTGACATGCTTCAAAATGTCAAAAAAAAAATAAACTTGACGTCAGACATGAAACCAGCGAGTCCCGTCGGCTGTCTGACCACGTGGTTTCATGGACATTAAAAGCACCATCGTCATTGTTCATTATGATCTGCACCATCATAATTCCGTTATCCACTCATTGCATAGCAACAGGCATCTCTCGGCAGAGTGCCCAGCCAAACCTCTTTCTTTCTTTTTCAGAAACATTTCAGCAGAAAAACATAAAAAACGAAAAAGTGTTTTTGGATGAGAAAGCATGAAGCCTGGACTTCAAGTGCTACATTCTTGGAACACATTTTTTTAAATAATCTGGGATTTGTTGGTATTTGTTTATTAAAACTATATTTTTAGAAGACATAAACAAAGGTAAGAGTCTGAGGATCAAAAATGTTCCTGTCATGACACCAACAAACTCAGAGAGCCTTGAGAACGACCTGAGGAGGAAAACGGTTTCCTCCTTTAGGCCATAATCGGTTGTTTAAAAATGGAGCATCCACAACCACTACAGGTGAGTTGTGTGGCTGAGGTCAACAATGACTGAACTGATCTTTACAGTACGTTTATGGCACATTTAGAAAAAGAAGAAAAAAGCTAAGCAGGAGGCGCGTGGAATCCTGCCAAGTCTGAGAGCGGTCGTTCATCAAGGCTCGCTCTTAAACTGATTCCTGTGACAGAAAGCGTACAACAATTCAATTTAGCGGTGATTGACTGAGATTGAGCCTTGGCAGTTGTAGGTGTCTGTGAGTGGAGGGCTGTGTGTGCATGCAGGGGAGACTCAGCCGATAATCGATAACTGTTCCTGGTTTGAAGCTGAGCGGGACGGAGGTCTCTCTATCAGAGCGGCTTTAGAGTATTAGAGTAAAGCCCATTTAGGCCTTTGGGGTTAGGAAGTGGCAACACCTTTATGCATACACACTGACAGGATCTCACACACACACTCACACACACTGACACATGCGAGCATAAGGATGAGGAAACCTGTTTGAACCTGAATGACAAATGCATTCTGTCATGCTTTTAAAGAGTTATAACCTGGAACAGCAATTAAAAATGGTACACCACCAAAACATGAGCTTAACAGGAAACATTTCATTTCACTTTGACTTTTACTTGTCCTTAAACTTTAGGCTTTTTACAGTTGCAGATGTGAATGTTAGACATTTTAATTGATTTAAAATGTACTATTTTAAAGTACATTTACTAATGTACTAATGTACTAAAATGATTTAAATTCAGAATAAAAAATATGTCATGTCCGTTATTTATTATCCTAATTACTGCAACCACTGTCTTTGAAAATAATCGACTTTAACTTTATACCTTTTTACTTTTGTCAGTTATCGTTAATTATTGGAGGGCAGATTTAAAAAATAATAAAATACAGGTTCTAACCAAGATTAATGACAAAGACCTTTTAGTGGTGCACCAATTTGTTTGCTATTTGTGAGAAAAAAAAAAAACAAAAAGTGAAATATACTGTAATTTATATGGAATAAAGTTTTTTAGCAGTGTGTGGAAGGTTTCTTTGTGGTTTTGAAGTTTTTTTAGAACGGTCAGCAGAAACATAAACGATCAGGAGAACAAAGAAAGAAAGAGAGAGAAGCCAAGTTGATCCGGGTAATGGCGAGCAGCAAACCGAGCGCGGAGGGACGGAGGAGAAACTTTACCGGGTGCTGCTCCTGTCCGGATTGAGCCGAGGTGGAGACAACCAAAGTCAAAGACAGCGACAGAAAGAGGGAACGATGGACGGACAGCGGGGGGGAGGGAGGAGAAGAGCAACACATGGAAAGACACACACAGACACAGAGACAGGAAGAGAAAGACACAACAAGAGAGAAGGGGGGTTTGGTAGAAACAGGAAAAATGCATCTATGAGAGACAGACAAAGAAGGAAGGACGGCGGGACGGGCATCATCAATAAGAAACACACCTCGAACTCCAACCCCGACACCCAAGTGTGGCTTAATCATCATCCTAAATCAATGTTTGTCTCCATTTACAGCTGCTGCAATCACAGCTTCTCATTCTTGGTTTTTAGTTGTTTCTAATACATTTTATATACAGTATTCCCCCCTTATTTGTGGAGGTTAGGGACTGGAGGTATCCACGAATATGGAGGGAATATGGAGGACCCCCCACCCCGCAACAGAAGGACGTCTATTACCGGTCCATACTCTTTAAAACCACTTCTGAGTCAGCTGATGCCATTCTTTGGAGCTAAATTTGGGCCAGTATTATTTGAAACCCAAATAAAACAAATAAAAAAAATTATTGGTATTTGGACAAAAAAAATGTAAACCTAACCATTTTCAGCTTCAAATGTTCTATTTTTCTAGGTTTCAAAAATCAAAATGTTGATTTCAAAACTTTTTTTTTCACTTTAAACCCTTTTTTTCGATTTTGAAATTTTCAGATTCCAAAACTGAAAAAATGTGTTGAAAGTGAAAAAAAGATTTCAAACAGAAAAAAAGACTTTTAATATAATGAATTTTGAGTTTTAAAACTTAAAAAAACAGAACATTTGAAGCTGAAAATAATTTAGTCTATTTTAGAAAAAGTTAAAGGAGAAGAGGGACGTGGGAGTGCCGTCCACTCTCTGCTGTGCGGAGATACACCTCAGCAGCACAGCACCTCCTTCTCCTCCTCACACACAGAGTGTGATGAGCCGGAAGAGTCACGTGACTGAAAAAAAATCTGCAAATACGTACAACTACAAATAAAGAAACGCTATTAAGCGGGGGAACACTGTATAAGATTGATTTAGCGAACAAAAAGACAACAAATTTAGGCAGGGGTCTTGATCTGTTGACCGAAGACTTAGCTGCCTACCAGGCGAGAAAATAAGAGTATAACGATTCATTTTAACATTGATCCTAATTAGTGATTGATGATACGATTCATAGTCAAAATTGATTCATTTTAACAACAGAATTCATGGATTTAGGGCATCTTTAGCCAAAAATTCAACCAATATGACTTAAAGATAAATACCTGGGTAGTACTTAAGTGATGGCACTTACAATATAGTTAAATAAACCTAATCCAAAGTGTATTTTTCAGTATTTAATAATGGTATCGGTTGATTTGATTAACAATTTTCTATAAATGGATCTATACGGTTGAATCGTAGTAATTTAAACGGATTCATTGATTATGTCAATGAATCGTTACACCTCTATGAGAAAGTAAAGCTTTGAACAGCTTGCATGTAGGTGTCCCAGTGAAAAGTTTTGTTGCCCTTTAGGCCTCACGTTAACCCCAAAACGTCACCAGCACGTTTTGGGGTTTTCAGTAGTCAAAGACCAATCAACCACGAAGCCCTTAATACTTGCTGCTACACTGCAAAAACTGGATCTAAAAAAAGTTCTTGCAAGAAAAAACAACCATATGAAGAAAGTTTTTCAATTGTAAAATTGCTTAAGAATACTTAGTTACTAGAATTTTTTTCTTTAAATAAAAATTCTTGGTAAGACATTTTTTTCTCACCCCATTTGGAGATTTTTTTTTCACATTTTGACTTCTTGAGAACCGGTTTTTGCAGTGTGCTGTACAGACAGATATATATTGGTCCCTATAGTGACCAATCTGTTCTTTCTACATCTCCCATGGGCTACTTCATTCCTGCCTTCACTATTAATCACACCATAAAGGTCAATGAACCCTGTCGCACAGTGTCAATGTCACAAACATTTAGTAGAAAGGGAAGACTTTCTCATTCTTAAAGAACACACAGCACACATTCAGGCCATCCTCCATGAATGCGCAACTCAACAAAGCAGGAATTGTGCGCATCACTCCAGGAGAATTGCATTTTGGAAGTTTAATGTCACAGCATGCAGTTCAGCATTTAAACATTTAAAATTCTGTTATTTTTTAATGAGAATGATGGATGCCAGAAGCGTACTGTTTCATAACATACAAGTATGAAGCTCTTATATGCTGTCATGCTAAGTTTGTTTTGCCCCTTTGGAATAACTGCACTGTAGCTCAGCTGTGGTGTGGGTAATAGAAGCAGAAAAGAGACGTGTGCAGAGAGCGAGGGTGGGAAGCTGGGGAAGAAGAAGCAGCCCGGTTGCCTGCATCTTACAACAGGAAACCAAAAGGGGGATAAAAGAGAAGAAGTAGCATTGGGAGAGAGCAAGGGGAAATGTGAAAGAGGTGTCATCTTGCTAACTCATGCTGAGGAGGGCGATGCGGTGGAGGGATTCTCCAGTTGCTGCAGCCAGATAGTGGTTTGACAAGTTCCATCATGCTAAGGTTATTTCTGACTTGTGTAATAAGAAGGTGAGAAGAAAGTTGGGTATCTTTCAGGTTGAAGGGTAGCAGCATCATGGCAAATGATCTGGTCTTCACCCGATTTTAAAGCCCCGCTCTGATTCAAAAATTCATTTTTGGTGTTTTTAGCATGTTGTAGCATTTTTCTGATGGTGGAAGACATATTTGACAGAAATTAGGCTTAAAATTGAATTTCTACGCCTTACTTCACCATGAAGAAAAGTATAACACTGATCTGTATTTACTGTTACTACACTGAAGAAAGCAATAAGTACTTCAATACATATTAGCAATTGTTTTTTCAACATAAATAATAGAAAATAGAACATATTCATAAACGAGACATTTTTTAAAATAGAAAAAAGTTAATAACTTTAGACAAAGGTGACTTCCTTTTAAAATAAAAGACACCTGTACGATAGACTGACGTCAAAGAGGCAAATATTGTAGTAGGTAGGGTGACGTCTTGAGCGTTTATGAAAAAAAAAACTATACACAATATAATTTTTTTATTGGTGGATCTCAGTAAAAAATCTGTAAATCTAACTAAAATTAATTTAACTTAACCTGAAACATCTTTTTAGGTGCATTTAAAAACCTTTAATTTGTTCAATAATAGACAGTCCACCTTAAATTCCAGTGTGCCTTAATTATGAATTCTGGTCTTGCTTTCTGTGGTACAAAAAAATCTGTCAAATTTTTAAACTTTGGGACACTACAAACCCAAATTGCTTGATAGATTGTAAGAGCATTATGGGTATTGTAGTCAGGGGCCTAAACTGAACTAGAGTTAAATATAGTTTGACTAATCTGACTGTTTTGTTTTGCTAGATTTGGTTTATAGTCCAAAAAATACTTAATACTTGATTAAAAGCATGTTAGGATTCTTTAACCATAGAGCCCCAAAAGAGGGGTCAATGAGCCACATATGGCTCCAGACCCCTGCACTAGATCAAGAACCTCTTTGCTTTCCTCGTCTGAGCTGGCATCCAAACTGGACAGCTAGATAGCTCCAATGTTGCACACCATTTTTGTCGCACCCCTACTGTTAAGATGGGGCTTTTAGGTAGAGGGAGAGAACATAAACAGATGGATGATGGGAAGTGGGGACAGCTTAACAGTCCAACCCACAACTCAGAGGTGAATTTCTAATACTCCTAGAAAACAACACCGTTTTTTAAAATTTAGGCTATGAAGTCTCATAATCGAAATTAAAAGACAACTGAGAATAATTTAAATAGATTAAAATATGATTAAAGAGGGACTTTAAACCAGCATAAATAGAGTGCCCAGCAAAAACTATGGCATCCTCATATTCAAAAGAGTTTGTGGGCAAAAGTGTGGGAATCCGAAGCACACAGAAGAATTCAAACTCTCAATCTGTAGGGATGGAACTGGGGCTTTTAGTGTTAGAAATATAGTAGATTTCACTGCTACCAAGATGCACATAACCTCAAGGATTTACTGGATTTTAACATTCATTTTACTCAATGAGATTGAACATATTTTAGATCATTTTTTAACATTTATATAGATTTGGGAAAATTTGTGATCATATTAAATTGTTTTTGTAAACATTCCAAAGGGACTGAGCGATGCTGTGCAGTGTGTCACAGCTTCATGCAGCCACAGCGGAGGACATGCGGCGAGCATCCACAGAGCTGAGAAGCTTATGCTTCTCACGGTCATCTGTCCATACATATTGATGTCATATGTATTCATCAGTTTGCAACCTGGAAATAGGAAAAAAAAAAAACCTTCCTACCACCACACCCTGCCCCAGCATGCCTGCCTCTTTCCATCCTGTGTACTTTTCCAGGTCGTGCAGAAGGAAGGAAAGGGAAATACCTGCGCCTCCAGGTTCGTAACACGGTCGGACTCGCGTGTGTTTTTGTGTGTGTGTTTGAGTGCTAGCAAATCAGAGAAATCTTGCGGTCGTCCTCTCTGCCATATGAGTAACCTGGGCACTTAAAGGGTTAAAGGTGTCTGAGGCGCCCTCACCCCCACAGACTGGCTGAGCGGGGTCTCCAGCGATAAGAATGGAGGGAGGGTAAAATGAAAAGGAGGAGGTGTGGCTGCATCGAGGGTCAGATGTAGTCTTCAATGAAGCTGTATGAGCGGGAAATTTGTGTTGGATGAAATCTGAAGGATTATTTAAGAATTTCAGGGATTAGATCTGATAAAGATGAGCGCTGTAACATGAGAATAATGGCAAAAAAAACAAAAAAAAAAAACATCTGGGACGTGTTCCTGACATAGAGTATAAAAATGTAAAGCTGGAATCTGTCTAAATGGAGAATAAAACATAAAAAAATGGCTACTTTTTAATTTAATAAAAAAACTTCATATTTTTTTATGTTTATCCACCTTATTCCTATGCTCCATGAGCCTTTGCGTGAATTATGGGGGATACTTCCTGTACACGCCGGAAGTAGCATTTATTTACATTACAACTGTAGAGCCGACAGCGCAATCCCCCTTGTTTTGGATCTATAACTACATATAAATGTGGAAACAGCAGCTGTCATGTCTTTAAAGAGGCGACGTAACAATTCCGGTGCCTGTTAAAATTGAAGGATGACGTTAAAAAAAAAAGTCCAAATATAATATATAGTAGCATTTTTAGCTACTTTCTCAGTTCGGTTGCGGCAGATGGTGAAGCTCTGAACAATCTTAAAGCTCAGAGGCATATCAATACCTTCATAGCGTGATTATTTCTGCCGGAGTTACCACACAGTGCTGATCAATTGTAACCTTATCGTTTTACGTGCTTGTGTTTACATGCTGCCAGAGCCAATGAGGGTTGCATCGCGCGGTGTAGCTTTAGCCCGTTTCATGTTTTGACAAAGTCAGCTGTGGTTTAAACATCGGTAATTTTTGAATAGTTAATACCAGGGAGATGCAGCAATTACACAGAAATATCATCCCTGTTCTTGTGACGCTGCAGCAAATTCACCGCGCTGTCAGGTCTCTGCAGTACCCGGCGTCTCTTCTTCTATGGTGGTCCGGAGTAACCCAACCAGAACGTCGGATACGGATTTTCCTCCGTGGGTACTTTATCCACAAAATGAAACGAACATACATATAAAGTCTTAAGTGGCTTCTTAAGATTTACATTTGGAGCCAAATCCTTCTGACTTCATCCTCGCCCGATGGACGGTAAAATCTGTACCGAGGAGGGTAGCTGCACTCCCTCTTCGTCAGCGGCCCATGTTCCACACAACGCTCCTTTAGCCACAAATTTAATTTAGTTTGGGTGTTAGAACAACCATGAGCTGCGCAAAGCCATTTTTGAAACTTTTGAGGGATTAAGTAAAACACGCTTCTAAAGTTTCTATACACCGCTAAAGCTAACAAAACCGCCAACTTTCAATGGAAACAAATAGCGCTGTGTGACTTCCGGTTGCTATACCGGAAGTTGCACCCATAACCCGTTTTACGTCAGCGGCCCCAGGAATAAGGTGGATACTGGTCGATTTTTGCAGACCTGTTGTGTACATGTAAAAAAAAGATTATAAAAAAAGCAAAATTGTAGGAAAAATTAGCAAAAAATATATATATTTAGCTTAGCATTGTAACATGAAAGAAAATAAAAGCGACTTTGAGACAGACTTTAAGAGAATAACATTTTTTTTTTTTTTTACTTTTCTGCGATTCTGGGCAATTTAAAAATATACGTTTTTTTGAGCTGTATTTTAGGAATGACGGGGCTGTGTGGGGGATAAAGAGAAGCTCTCTAATCGAAGTGAAGTCTAGCAACCGATAGGACATGTAGGAATCGACGCTGCAGTTCACCTGGGAAGGTGTGTTGGTCAGCAAAAGGTTTAGGGATCAACGGTATGAATTTAGAGGTAAGAAAAAAAAGGAAGGGATGACTCACGGCCTGTTTGGTGGAAAGATCAGAGCAGCATGGTTTGGAGAACAGGAGAAGTAAGGGAATGGGAGCAAGGAACATCGGGAATTACAGTTTATTAGAAAGAGAAAGGGAGTGATGCTAGAGGTTGATGTTGAAGTGAGGTTTTAGGGTTTTTTTTTAATGGAGATAGTGGAGATGATGCAATTACACTCTAAAAATAAAAGCAAAGACCCTTGAGAAAAAGTAATGGAACACTTGGCAACGCATCCTTAAGAACAACTTTCATTTAGATGTGAACCACTTAGTAGAGAGCACTTAGATCTGGATTATGGAAATGTGATTTAGTGTAATTCTGAAGTATGTCGATCAAATCAGTATTAGAGGCAGGTAAACATCTCCTGGTCCAGCTGTAGCCTGTGGAGGTCCTGCTCTGAAGAAAGACCACTCTACTTGTGTATGTGTTTTTTGTGTGTCATATGTGTGCTTTCGAATATGTGGGAGAGGTGCGCAATAGCACCTCCTGCTTTCTCTCTCTTTTTCTTTTTTAATTAAAGACGACAAGATAGTCGCCATTGAGGCTTTACTTGATGCTCCCTTTTCTTAAAAATGAGTTTACCATATTTTCGGCACTAGGCTAGCGGACGCACTTAAAAGCAACAGTGTACCTTGTAACCCGGAATGCCCTATATGGATTAATTGTGGTTATATCATGGTCCGGGTGAATACTTGATTTTAATTGGCTGTTGGGTGTGGGTGATAATGCACATCTAAAAAATAAGTTGCACTTTGAGGAAGCACCTTCAGGTCTCCGCGTCGTGCGTTAATTTCTCGTAATGCACACTTACTCAGGTATTTTCCCTTACTTATCTTTCTGATGTTGAAGGGGTTTTTAGAGGTGGACAGCATTCTGTCAAAATGTTGGTCTGTCCTTTTAAAAGTTTCAAACAAGGTTGGGCGTTATTGTGAATATGCTAGTGCGGCTAACGTAGCGGTGTCAGACTGGATGGGTTTTTTTACGTAACTAAAAAAATTGGGAGTTAGCGCACCTCCAGTTTTAGACATATCGGCCTGTTTTTACATGTTACTAAGAAAGTTGGAGTTAGTGTAGTCACAGTAATGTTTGTTTTAGCCATATTGTTCGTTTTTTCACATGTTACTAACAAGAGTGGGAGTTAGCGTAGCCTCAGTAACGTTTGTTTTAGTGATATCCGTATTTTTTTTTAACATTACTTAGAAGGTTAGGAGTTAGTGTAGTCACAGTAAAATTTTTTTAGCCACATTGGTCTGTTTTTTACATGTTACTTAGAAGGTTGGGAGATAGTGTAGTCACAGTAACATTTTTTTTTCTATATATCAGTATGTTTTACATGTTACTAAGAAGGGGGGTAAGCAATGTGGTAAAATTACCAACATGGTTGACACACGCCACTGGTGGAGATCAGAGAAGTTGCTTAAAAACCAATTGGTTAAATCAATTCATCTGATTTTCAAAAATGGAAGTGTCATTGGTTGTTACGAAACATTTTACCCATCACATTTGTTTTCTTTTGGTGACCCGCAGTCACAGCCACACTTTGGAGACATTTAGCAATTTAACCTCCCAATCCACTTATGGAAGCAACTGTTATACGCCACTGCTTGTGTGGTGGCCTTTGGAACTGAGGAGAGAATTGAATTAGCTGATTCTTATAGAACTTTTATAAACTGGGAATGACAGCGAGAAGACGAGAAGACGTTGGTGTCGGGAAGCACTTTTTTATTTTTAGAGTGTAGGTTAAAAACGGGAAGACTCTGGTGAGGAACATTATATATAAGGATGTGTTATAGAGAGGAAGGTGGTATTGAAAGGTAGAGAAAGACCTGCAGAGTAAATGTCAAAGATGATTTTGGCTAGAAAAAAAACCAATGGAAATATGATTTTTGACAACATAAATAACAGAAACACATACCGTATTTTTTGGAGTATAAGTCATGTTTTTTGCATAGTTTGAAGAGGTGTCCGACTTGTAAATACAGTATTCAGAAATAACTTATTTGTGATTTTTTCTAAATTAAATATTGGCTCATTCAATATTTTCCCACTGACAATCGGTTGCCCTTTAGTGGTTGTTTCCCACTAACAACTGTTAGAAGGCACTGCAGGTGTTTGTATCCGTCTTTTGATACTCCAAAACAAACATGGAGGACCATCTGATTGTTCTCCTGAACTTAATGATATTTTTCTCATTTGCATTGTAAATGCTACAGTCGATGCTTCCATGTGGTGATGAGGCTGAAACTTGATGGTAGATTCTCTTAAACTTGACAGAAACATCATCTTTATGAACATATTTTTTAGACAAGCATTGAACATCAAATTTTATGTGCATCAAAAAGGCAGTGGACGTGAATTTTACATGTAAATCGCATTTGGTGTGAACAGAGTATTAGGGTTGGGATGATAAAATTGATTAATAGATCTGAATCATTCTAAGTTTAATACATCAATAATCGATCCGTAAAAAAGTAGAGATCGATCTGACACATAGAACTAAAGTCCGCTAGCTTAATGGCTTTTCCCCCTAGGTTGGCTAATGATAACGCTGAGTCGACGTAAACATATATTGCTGAACAGATTTATATACTCACAGGCATGAATTTTCCAAACTATATTAAGAAACATTTTTAAATTAGCTATTTTTGGGCCAAAGTACCATATTTTGCTCATTCTTCTGCAAAAAAGGTGTAACGCTACAGCGCGAGCTCCACCTAGTGGCCAAACTGAAAAGAAGTGAATTGAATCGATCCAGGCTCTGGCGAATTAAATTGAACCGATTCTGGAAATTATTTTCAATACTCGGTTCTACGCAGCATCATGCCAGGCTTGGTGATTTGTTCAAAAGGGTTTCACTTATTGCACAGAAGTGCGACTTATACTCTATATTTTTTCTTCTTTATAATACATTTTTTAGCATCTGCAACTTATACTCCGGAGCAATTTATGGTCGAAAAAATACGGTACCCTATTAGGGTTTGACATGAATGGGAATCAAACAGATAAAAAAGACAACACAGTGACAGGAAAATGACAATTTACGCACACAGAAAGGAGCGATTGCGATGAAGAGAAAAGAGGAAGAAACCTATAGCGAGCTGAGACAAGACTTTTGGCAGAGCTCAGGGTTTCTTGGTGGATCGGGTCCACAAAGCTGAGCAGCAGAGGTCTTTCTGTGGAAACTGGAATGTGTTTGTGTGTGAAGGTGATGAGCTGGAAGGTGTAAGGGTAGGGGGAAGGGCTCAGGGTGGGGCGAACTTACGTGAAGGCGAAGGCCACCAGAGCACCACTAACCACAATAAAGTCCAGAATGTTCCACAAGTCGCGGAAGTAGGATCCTTCGTGGAGAAACAAGCCTAGAACCACCATCTGGAAGAAACGGAGTGTGTTCGGTACAACAATGGCATGTGAGCGCCAAAATAAACCACGCTCACACACACACACACAGCTGTCCACGCTCCTGCACCACTATTTACAGACACGCACAGGTGCACAAGAACGGAAAACAAACCAAAGCAAAGACAAGAAAATCATCACTCCACAAATGTACACCCATGCAGTGATACTTTGTTACCTTGATCAACATTTCAAATGTGAAGACGCCTGTAAAAACGTAGTCAAAATAACGCAGCACCTGCAGAGCAACACAACAGCATGAGCTTTAATCAATCGACTTTAAAGACAAAAACAGGAGGAGGAGGAACAAAGGGACAAGGTAAATCAAACAGTTCAGAAGAGATTAACAATGAAAGAGAGTATACGCCACTTAAACCTACGCTTATATTTAAAGAAGGGATACATTATTGTGACAACATGCTTTTATCTGCTTTCTAACTTTGTAATCACTGAACTGATGACAGAACTGAGTCTTTCCTCTGAGATTCAACTAAATTTCTAACTAAGTAAATGACACAATTTGCTGCTGAAAGATGGAGAGTAGACAGCTCATCAGCTCGAGTTAGCAGGCGATTCCAAAAACCTTAAGTTTTCATTTTTTTTCCTTATTTTTTGACTAAAAACAATTGATTTTTAAAATAGACTCAGACATGTCTTACAAAAAAATTTGAGATGGTATTTTTAAAAAGAACATTTAAAAGCATAAAGTATAATATGTCTCCTTTTTAAAAGACTGAGGGCCTGATTTACCAAAAGCTAAAAAAAATCCAATATTGGATGTCCCTGCAATAGATTTCATGTGTAATTGAATTCATACAACTGCTTAGACTGCAGCCTTAGTTACTTTCACCCAATGGGTTCTGAATGGTAGAAGAGTTATAGTAGGTTATCTCAAATGTTAAATGGTTAGAAAGTTTATTTTAGAAAAATGAAATTAAAAGACCCATCATTTAATTTAAAGAAATCCTTTCAAGATTCTATTATGGTTGTATACACTTATAACTTACAAAAGGGTGTATTTATACATCTATATACATATGCCATCTTTTTTATGTAAAGCGTTGGCTCTTGAAGAGGGTCAAAGTCATTTAATATATGTATAAGGACAGGAGATAACGCAAATACTCTGAATCAGCGAATACGTAGCACCCCCGTCCAAACTGAAAATTCCGTGCATTTACTATATAGTGACATGAATGCACACACTGAGAACACTAAGCACGACACAAACACAGAAAGTCTTATGCCTCACATTGTTTTGTGGTGAGTTAGGGTTGACAGGGTCCTCTGCAGCGAGGGCGATGCTGCTCATAGCGATGACAGACAGGATGCTGAACTCAAAATACTTCAGAGTCAGGATGTAGTGACAGCACCTCCGAAACCTGGTGCAAACACACAAATGTATGCACATGTTGACACAAAAACAGTTCACAAACACACTGAACATTTGCTGCTTGGGGGAAAAAAAAACTTTAATATGCACGTGTAAATGTAAACCTGTTATTTTGAGGCACATAAGTGTGTGTACTCACGGGTTTGTGGTGGACAGTATGAAGCAGGAACTGAAGGGAGGCATGGGTTTGGGGCCATCTTCATCTCCACCTTCATCCTCCTCCTCCTTTTTCTCCTCATTCTTTTTCTGGTCAGTGTTAGCATTCTTGTTCACTGGAAGAAAACGACACCCTAAGTCATTAAGGATAATATTAACATTTTTGTGGGACAAATAAGTAAAAAAGGCATCATCTGGATATTATTTATAAATAGCATCTCAATTTATGGTGACACTTAAATTGCAAAAAAAAAATCTAATTTGCTAATTTGTGTTTCGGATCACGCTTCTTTAAGTTGCTACGGATCCACCTTAAAAAACAAGTATGGACACCACTACAGTTGGAGTAATAATTGGAGTAATAGGGAGGAGCCAGAGGGGTATGGAATGAATTTGGATTTGGCCGCTGTAGTTTCTTTTGCATGCTTTTGAAACTTTTCCTCTCAGATTCTTGTAGAATGTTTAGAGCTGGCTCACGTGAAGTGGACCCACTGTAGGACTGATGGTTGTTTTGTACTTGGGTTGTACCATGTGTGAGTGTGAAAGTGTGAACTGGTTGTTCTTAGTAGAAAATTCGCTCTTATAAATTTTACCTGATCAAATAATAGAATAAATAAAAAAAGTAGTAACTGTGCTTGAATGTCAATCTATTATTAGTCCACCTTGATAAATCTTACCCTGCAAGATGGCATTGGTGGAGGGGTACGGATACACAGGGGGCATGTCGATGGTTGTGTAGTCGCACTTGGCCATGCTGGTAAGGATAAGGCTGTCCATGCTGTGCAGCAGCGTTTGGGTGTCCGCGTCGCCGCAGTTGAGGAGGTTGTTGACATGGTGAGGGTGATCGGGTGGGAGGGCATAAAGGTGCCCGTGGGCGCTCGCCAGCTTGCTGTTGTTGCGGAAGTTATCAAGGTCCTCGTTGTACTGCTGGATGGGCCGTGTGGTGGACAGGCTGGGCCCGGCACTGTGGTGCTCCCTGATGGAAGACGAGTTAGGAGGGACACGGTCAAGAAGGAGCGAAGAATAAAAGTAATTCTTATGCTGTGTTCACACCAAATCCGATTCTCGTGTCAAATTTTCATTCCCCTCATTTGAAGCACGTCAAAATTTGCTGCTTTGTCTAAAAATATGTTCATAAATTTGACACTCCAGATGCGTACAGGTGAAGCTATCCTCATCGCTATGTGGAAGCATTGACTGTATATTTCATTTATAATGCAGGGATGATGCTGAGAGTTTAACAAAAGTGTCAGTAAACGCATCTCCAAGTCTGGGTTTAGGAGATCATTCAGAGATTCTCCCAGTACGGTGAGGTTTATCATCAACTCCATGAGCTGCATCTGAGTAATGGCCGCTTTCAGCGGTACTTCTGTCTCTCTGTGACTCAGTTTGATCACTAGCTTTCCTCCAAGGAGAGAATAAAATAAGATCAGATTCTCTTCCATGTTAGTTTTGGAATCCAGCCACTGATCACGTCAACCACAGTCAACAAAGCTCAGTCAGTGATTGGTTGATGCGCCCAAAGTTATTTAACGGCAGACGTGCCACACTCTACTCCTAAGTTAACATACTTCTGTACATTAACTTAACATAGAAACTGGACCCCCCCCCGAGGCTACGATCACAACGCCCTCTGCAACATGTATTCAAAGGCCCACTTCTGAGGAAAAGTCTGTAAATGTGCGTTAGGCGTCTGCTTCTAAATCTCTCACATTCACATGTATATGCAAGTTTCTATGACCTTTTTTCCAGTTCTTTTTTCTTCTTATTCACAGAAGTAGAAATTGTTTGAAAATTGATTCTCTGACATTATCTTTAATATATCAGAATAGGGCTGTGAAAGAAAAAGTCTGGACCAAAATTCCTGAAACTGTTACCGTTTCAGCCTTTCACACCAAGCCTCTTCCAACTGTAGGTGGCAGACATGCACTGATAAACAGTAGCGCAAGAAAAAGAAGCCCCTCCCTGTTTGTTCAGTGTGAACACAGTGGGCTAAAAGTGCTTCAAGTACCCAGGGTGCGTAACTTTACATGCGAATTGCATTCGGTGTGAATCCAGCTCCAGAGGGAACATTTAATCAACAACAATAAATCTATCAAATGTTGCCTGAAAGCCGTCTCAAGTCATCACCAAACTAACATGAAGCAAAACTGAGGCGTCTCACTGAAAAATTAGTTTAACCGTAGAAAAGGTCAGCAAAACTATCAACTTACTTTCTGCTTCGGTGGCCTCTACTTCTGTCATGGTTGCCATGTCGATGCCGCCTCGTCTTTTTGCTTCTTCCTCACCTTTCCCCCCTTCCCCCCCTGTTCCTCGAGATCTATGTCGTCTGCACGGTTCCCCGTCTTTGGTTCGACCGTGGTGCTGCTTGGACCTCCTGGGCTCGTTCCCGTCTCCGCCTTCACTGCGGTGGGGGGAAGCGCTGCGCGCCTGCTTCCGTTCTCTGTTCCTGCAGCGCTCTGGCCCCCTGGCGCTCCCCTCCACGTTACCCAGAGACGTGCAGCTGAACCCGTGCTCCATGCGGGTCTCCATCAGCGTGCACATCTCCCCGCTGTCTGCTATGACGGCTTTCTGGTGGCGATGGTGGTGGAAGTGATGATGGCGGTTGCCCCGGCGGCAGTGCTCCATGTCTTGGTGCCGGTACTGCAAGTCCAGAGGCAGCTCGCCGGGTTGAGTCTTGTTGGTGTTGTTGTTTCGATTGTCCTGTGGGTTCACCACCAGCGGCCTGTCCAGGTGGGTTTTCATGTCACCACGTCCTTTTCGTGGATAGGACACCTAAGTATGAAAAAGCGGTGGCAGTTTTAAAAGAGATCAAGCTGAAACCAAATTTGGTCCTAAATATCCTCCGCTCTGTTTGCTCTCAGCTACACCTGACCAGCATGCTGCTGACCAACTGGATCAGAGGAGTTCAGATAATCCAAACTTGTACCAAACTACTGGGATTTGCTGGGGGATCTGAGACAGCCTTACCTCTGAACAACTAATTGCTTACTCTGTAAAATATTTTATTAAAAAAAAAAAAAACTCAATCTGGTAAATAATTGAATAAAATTCTTATTTTTTTGTTTATTGACATACAATTCTCTTGCACCACACCAACGGACCCACAACTTGGAAGTGAAATTCTAAAGAACTACTGTCGTTCTGCAGGAACTGTTCCCTCGAAAATGACCGGGTTTTTGAATTATATATCAAACTCAAACTAAAAGTATTCATTTTCGGAGCCACAAAATGCCAAAGCAGCAGTTTGCCAAGCCATGTCTAGTGGACTCATGATGCTCAAATGTTTTCTTTACCTTGCTCCAGTTTTAGGGAGCTGCCATGTCTGACTACATTCCACTTTGATGATGTCTCCCAAGCATGCAGCTACAAGCCGCCCCATATGTATACTAGTGCTGCGGTAAAACTTTTGAACAAGCTCAAAAGGTTATAACATTGGTGATCTACAGCATGACCTAGAATGTACAGAAGCTATAAAGCAGGTCGGAGCACTGCGGTCCCGTACTTGTTAATTTGTCATCCGAGAATGGGTCATTCTCTGAGACGATGAAGAGAACTGTCCCAGAGGATGAGGTCTTGTTTTAAAGCCTTAGTCACATACGGGTGCACGAGGGTTGATCTGTTGTGGGTTTTTGGGTTGTCTGGGTTCATGGATGGTTGTAGGACGGAGTGGCCGCATCTAAGCCCAGATGTGTCCTTTAACTCAAGGGACGTCATGAAAAATGGAACGTACAATTGTCCTATGTGTGGGAAAAGTATCCTAAAGTTTTGGAAAAGGATAATGTAAGATTTTAACACTTAAGACGTATGGATATGGTGTCCTTACTCTAGTCCTGGGGTCTCCAACCTGAGGCTCTCTTTTACCCCTCCATAAAATAATCGTCATTTCTAAAAGTAAGGGTCGCTAACTTAGCACTGATTTATTTTATTTTGGTTAAGTTTATGGCTGAATTGAACCTAGAAACTGTAATGGTTTTATGTCTCTGCTGACATCATTAAGCCCCGTTTGCTCAGCCATTCCTTCAGGATACAACGATAGGCAAAACTTTGGTAAAAAGTCTGATCTTTTCTTTATTTTATGACTTTAAAGTACATTTTATTTTATGCTACATAGCAATACTTAGTAGTTTTTCAGAGGGGAGTGGCGAAAATATATAGATTTGTATATTCTTCATATCCTTTTTCAACTGGAACATTAACCGATCATATTTCATGTTTATGCTCCAGTTCACAGCAGTAGTAAATAGGAAAAAAGATGACGGCTCACCAGAGTAGACTTAAAGTATAACAACAGAAAGATGTAATTTATGTCTCGTATTGTTAAGGAATACATTTGATTCACTTGAATGTTCCCGTTTGGGAAAGGAAGTCTTTTATTTTGAAAGAAAGTCATATGGGTTTCTTTCTAAAGTAAAATGACTTTACACTTTGAGAAAATTCCAGTTTATTTTAATATTTATGTATTTTTTTGCACATAAAAGTAAACGTAATTCACATTTATTATAAAAAACTACAAGTAGTATGAAATTTTCCTAAAAGGGAAAAGGTTTTATGGTTCATATTAGGTACTGATCAAACAGGCCCAGATGGCCCTTTACTGGCAAAGATTGCAGACCCCTGCTCTAGTCGTTGTGCACATGAGGTGCATATTCTGTTCACTTCCTGACTGAATACTTAAGTACCCGTAGGAAGCCTGTAGGACGCCAACACAAACTACCCGCTGATTTTTTAGTTTGTAGTGTCTAATTTCTTGGAGTGAACGAGCCCCTTGAACAGTACGCAGGATCTGAGAGGATTGTGAGAAAGTGTGCATGAACATTTTTAGTCCATGGACTCACTGAGCAGTCTACGATCTAGATATTAAACGTGGCCATGAACAGGTTTGATCATATTTCACCCGCAGACAGCCCATATCCACACCTGTAACGGTAATTGAGTCTTAAGGCACATGATGGACAACCGACGATACCATTCCATGCAGATCACAATTTTAACAGCAGACTGGGTATATTTGTGTACATGCATGTCTTTCTTGGGGGCGGGACTTCTCACCTCCTCTCCCTCCCCTCCCACTTTCCAGTCGTCCTGCTCCAGCTCGTTGTAGAGCGCCTCACGACTCGTCATCAGATTCTGTCGCCGGATCTCACTTGTTCTTTGCTCCCAGACGGACTTGTTGGCTTTAGTGTGGTTCTTCTGCTGCTCCTTGCTGTTGGCAGAAGGGTCGATGGGATGGTTGTGAGGACAAAGAGCAAGAGGGGGTGAGTGTCAAAGAAAGTAGAAGATTTTGGAACAAGACAGTCAGACAGACATGAAAGCTCTGAAAAATTTCAGCTGTTACGGGGGCAGGTCAAAACAAAATGAAAAAGATGGAGGTCCTATAAATCTGCAGTTTGCCAGGATTATAACTTATTCAAACTTTTAACATCTGTATGAAGGCCAGGTTCAACACTTTTACTGCTGCTTTGGAACAGCAAAAGAATGCTGCACGGTGGTTACTGGGGATGCTACAAGGTACGCTAATAAGTGTTTGTGATTGTCAGGAAAACAGTGAGGAATAAAGAATATCCCATTAAGAGTTGTTTTAATGAGCCCAAATTCATCCAACCACATTTAATGAGTGGCTGTGTCTCATCGTTTTGCCGTTATGGTATTGGTTTTACAGCAATACACCTTTTAGGATGATGTCATAGTCGCATAACGAGACACAGAAAAGCGAGTAACAAGTGCTTTTTAGTGGTGTTAAAATTAACGCTCTGACAAGTAATCAGTTGGACCCATTACTTCCTGTTTGATAACACAACAACCAATGCTTTACATTTGTTAGTGGTTTAGTGATCGCCTCACTCCTAAAGTGTTTACATCATGTGACCATGACGGTGCCGGTTACCACTGTAACCATCAGTGGTCCAGTTATTCCGCTCTCTGCTCTGTTTGTATTCAGACTGAGAAAAAGCAGAGCGAACTGAAACTCAGTCCGATGGGAAAAAAATCGAAACCGGCTTGGAAGATGGGTCCAAGAGCGGATCCTGGTCCGGGACCAGAGCGTATTCAGACTGAAACTTTATTCTGCATCAATGGAAACGAACTCTGGTTCGCTTTAATTGGACCAAATGTGTCCAGTTTGAATACACTCCCCCCAAAGAATTATATTAATAATATAACAATTGATGGTACCAAGTTTTTTAAGCTGCATTGATTTCTGTTATTCCCTACTTCCCATTTAAACATACTTTAAAGGGGAAAGGTGGAGTAATAACTTAGAAAAAAAAACATCTACTGTTGCTTTAATTTTAAAGAAGATTTTTGTTTAAAATTTCAGAAAGTATTGTAGACAAATAGGGAACTTCTTCATTCTGGTTCCAATACCCATGAGATGTATTAGATAACAAATATGTACATTTAAATCAAACTTGTACACAAATCAGTTGGATTCTGATATTTTAAGACCCACTTTGATCATCTTTTCATCTATTGTTCGAAGTGTTCCAGTAGACTTTTAATTATGATTATACTATTTTAGCCAGAAACCTGCATCCTTTATAGGACATAGTTTCTGCAGCATAGTAGTAGTTCGTTAGAAATTTGCCTCTGAGTTGTGGGTGGAGCCGTATGAACTGAGCCCCCCTCCTACCCTCCCCCCATTGCTCAGAGCACTTTGTTTGCAATTCTGAGATTAGTTTTCTTAATATATGTCCTCCTTTATCAGAAATATTCCACAAGAACATGTTAAAATCACCGTTTTCATCGGAGTGGGCCTTTAACTCGACAGCCGAGTTCACCACAGTGACTATAGAGGATGTAGTTTCTTTGAGTTCTGCTTTGATGCGTTCTATTGTCAACAAATCCGCTGCCAAAAGCTGATTTTACAAACTGTTCGCTTGAATGTCTTGTTCACTTTGAAAATGAAAAAAAAAAAAAAAACGCAATTCACGTCTTTCATTCTGCAAACAATTGCCTGATTGTGTTCGCTTGACAATGAGGAAATGGTGATTGTGTGTATGTATGAGTGTGTGCCTGTCAATCACAGCAGAGAAAGTTCTGAGAAAATCCTTTTCTGCAGGAAAAAAATCTTCATGAACAAGTGAATACAACTAATGTGTCTACAGCTAAGAGTTGAAAGATTTCAAAAAGACTGGATCTAGAAATGTGCCTTCCAATGCATGGGGATGCATGCCATTCTGTGAGTGTACTTACGCTGCAATAGAAAGGTTGGCAGCAGACAGTGGGCTGACCTCTGCCACCTCCTTAGCCTTCTGCAGAGCTGTTTTCTGATTGGCCGCTTCCTCCTGTTCTTCCTCATCCTATTGGAGAAAAAAAATAGAAAATTAATTCTCTGACTCAGATGCTTTCTGGTCGGAGCAATAAAAGCAACAAGAAAACAAAGACAACTATTTAGGCTAGAAGCATAATCTGTTCTGGGACTTTGACCTCCACCGTTTGGCTTCATCAGGTTCTTGTCCTCTTACAGTTTAAATGGAAATAGGTCAGAACAAAAAGAATGACCCACATGAAAGTTTGTAAACTTCTCCCCTTTGTAACTAGGATGGCAGAGGAGCCCAAATTATACCTTAGTCACATGCACCTGCAAAGGGGGGGGTTGACCTGCATGGACGCTGCAGATTTTTGGGTTGTTCGGACCGTGGAGGGGTGGATGCATTTAAAATGGAGCGCAGGTGAGCCTTGCAGTTTCCTCGTGCAGACGCCTTCAGGGACATTGCGAAAATGGAACGTTCCCTTGTTGCGTGTGTGTATTTGTAAGAGTAATGTAAGTTGCACGCATTTATTCAATTCAATTTTTTTTATAGCCCAATATCTCAAAAGAATGACCTCATTGGGCTTCATAGAAGGTTGGTCATAAACTATAAGCAATAGTTGTTTGCTAAACTGAACTAAACTGACTAAATAAAACTGGTTATCCTTGGCTTTAGACTTAAAGAAGAATTAGCTTATCCAACTCTACAACTACGTATTTGAATAGAGTTCAGCCATATAGGACTGGGGGACAGGTGGGGGCGAGGTCCACAGCCAAGGCGAGCCAGAGGCGAGGTCCACGTCTAAAAACAGGAGGACAGACGATCCACCCGGAATCACTCCCACTCTGAGATGCAAGATGACGTCAGAGGCGTGGTCTGGGTGGTGCAGATGTACGGTGCCCTTTACACTCCAGTCATTAGTAAGGTGCACATAATGGCTCTGAACTGGTCACCTGCAAATGCTGCTCACATAGGGGGTGCAGATGATACTTACCTCCCTTTAGCACCTCTCACTTGAACAGCACTTACAGGCTCGGAAGGGTTGAAGGAAAATCTGTTCGACGTGTCTGCGACTCACCGACTTTAACCTTACTTACTTTTACATACTGTAAAAGTTTTCACTAATATACGACTAACTTACAATCTGTGTGCCCCACACAGATTTACCTGTTTTCACCCGTAAAGACAGTGATTAGCTGTTTGAATGAAGGGAAACGCTCATCCCAAACAAGGCCGTCCCAGGGCAACAGACAATCAGAACACCACAACTGCTCTGCAGGGTAATAGACCTTTTTCACTGTGACGTCAGACGGTGTTAAGGTTTGGAACAGCAAAGCTAACTGCTTAACACTGTGTAACATAAATTTACATAAATAATAAAAGGTAACCTCACAAATTTCAACAGAAAAATGTACAATATTTATTTTATGAATGTCCTGCTGAACTTTATATTCATTTCTTGTCTTAGATTGTTCACAAATCTAAATACAAATTTGTATAATCCTTCAATATTGGACGTTCTATTGAAAAAAATGACTTTTCATTTGAGTAGATATTATTCTAATGGGTTTTATTTTGCTTGATGTTATTCGCACATTTTTTAAGTGCGATCGGCACAAAAACTGATGGAAATTCATGTTGGCCACCCGTGTATTAACTGCACCCAAGGCTGAATTTAGTTGTTGTAATAAGGGGCATTTGTCGTTTTTTGGGTATTTTAAAATTAATAATTGTAAAAATAGGAATATTTTTTTAATGGTTATACATTATTTTTCTCCTTGTTTACCTTTATTATCCCGCAGGAATCAGACGGTTATGAGCAACAGCAAAGGGGAGCTACGTCAGAAAATAACACAACAGTTTTTAGTTTTCTTTATTGTAAAATACGTTGAAATTGTCTTACTTTAGCTCTGTTTTCAGGAATTTTGTGAACAAGAAAATGCAAGCAAGTTTAAGTGGGCAGAAAAGATCTGCTCCTCTACGTCTCATGTCCTGGAAAGCTAGTGGTAGCATTAGCATAAATTAGAAGAAAAAAAATCCTAATTACTTTTATAATCAAACAAGCAGCATTCAATGAAGTACTTGTAACCTCGTCTAACTATGACAGGGGCTGTCAGAAACAAATCATCCATGACTCGTTTCACATCATGCATAGGAATTTTTAGCCAGCTGTAGGCAGGACTACTGACATTTGTACTTATAGAATGTGAAACATCTAAGACGGAAAAACAAATACAACTAAATAAATATTGTAAAAATTGTGATTATAATTGATTAGGTTACTTTTCTTTATTTAGGTACAATTGCTTCAAACAGCGTTCGGTGTTGAAGCACACTCGCAATTTTGTGTGACGTCACGTGAAAAGAGTCCACATACTGCATGTACACCTTATTTTGTTTAAAGGGCTTATACCATCCAAAATCAACTTTTTTAAGCTTTTAAATGTATTCTACTGTTCATTCCTCACTATAAACAACCCCAAAGCAATGTTTTGATCTCTTCATGCATTTCTGAGTATTCCTCTAAAGACCTGCGCTCCGAGCACCAGCCCCTTCCAACCCACAGAAAACGAGCGGGCCCTCACGAGCTGATGTCACAAAGTGAGAAACGCCCCTTTCAGGAGGAGTGTTCGCTGCCAGAACACACTTTCTCCCCGAAGCTAGCGATGAAAGCTAGTTACGTGAGCAGACACGCTGCCGAGGCCGGCCCTAGGATGACGTCATGACAAAGGCGGCACCCACAAGGAGTGAAAGGTACAATAAAGAGCCTCAAAGATCGAGTCATCTTACTTTCAGGTATAAAAAGTTCACAAAAACGACTCCTATTTTAATAATATTTTTTTGTGCAAACGGTAATATATGATCGTATATATGAATATAGTTCACTCTAAAATACTTAAGTAAAGCATGGTATAGACAGTTTTAGTCAAAACACAGTCTTCATAAATACCTTGGTAAGTTCCTGGGCGTTGGCCAGATTGTCGACAGCGATGGCCAAAAAGACATTGAGCAGAGTGTCTGTGTTGAAAGAGTTAAGAAAATACTGATGCCAGGAAACAAGAACAAATTGTGGGGTTTCAAAGAGCAGATAAAACAGATAAGAAACTAAAGAAAATATAAAGAGTAAAGAGAAAAACTGTTGTCATTTGCAAAATTCATCTGTTTGCATTTTTATAAAATCCTGCAAATTTGAGTTTAAATTAGGTTATTTTATGCTGTTCATAACTTTTACTGCATTTTAATTGAACATATTTCCAAACATGCATAACAAGGAAAGATGGGGAACGTTAATGCAGATGGGCTCGGTGGGATACAGTTGCCAAAGAGCGTGAGAACAATGAAGAAGATGGAGAAGACCATTCCCTTGTCATTCACTCCTCCCTGGGACTTGATGCCGTCATACATGACTTCATTCCAGTCTTCTCCTGTCAGGATCTGCAAGGAAAACAAAAGAAGGGAGAAGTCTTTACGGAACAAGAAATATGCACCGTTGAAGCCTCAAGCTTTCAAAAACAATTTAGTAGATCTCTGACGTTTGATCAAAAATAAGTAAAAACGATCCTGGAAAACATATTGACTCATATTTATTTCAACTCATTATTAGGCAAAACAGAGATATTTGCCATGTCTTCAAGAATAAGTTTGGATCACTTAACCATCACTGGGGTTCACCCGCCCTCCCTCTGCTGGCCTACTTTGACTACCTGGCCCAGGTGAACCAGGTCGGCTCAGACGTTACAGAGGGTTTAAAGCTGTTTAAAGCAGTCAGCAGGAGGAAGGCGTGAGACGGGGATAAATGTGAGGAATGTGGAGCTCTCTTGGTTTTTTCCTGTTCCCTTAAAGCCAGTACACTTTTTTTTTTGTTTTAGTTTGGACTGAGGCCTTCTTGAAGAACAGTTTCTTTTGTAGTTGGTTGGTTGAAGGATGTTTGGGTACGTAGATCATACACAGTCACTACAATGCTTGACTGACATGCAGAAAGGTCAACTGAAGATCCTCAGATAGATAGGTCAATGCAGATGTATGGTAAACTATTATTTAGACGCCTAAATCAAGCCTTATTATTCCAGTAAATTATTCAATCTGACCATAAGAAAGAAAATTGTATCCAAACTGCAACAAGGTTGATTTTGAAATTCAATTAAAAAAATGAATATTTATTTATTTCCTATTCTCATAATTTTTATGTTTGTTAAGGCAGATTTTTAATGAATGCATGACTCTATGTCTCTTACCTGAAACACTGTCATAATGGCTGCTGCAAAAGTATCAAAGTTAGTCGGCGGAGTTCCCTTTTCAAAGTTAAATCTGGAAAAAACAAAAATTGTATGTAATGAATCATACCACAATATAAAAACAGTCCAGGTCAGGAAACGCGAGTCCTGAATTTTGTGCTGATACTTACTGTCCACCAAACAGCTGCATCCCCAACAAGGCAAAGACCACAATGAAGAGGAAGAGGAGGAAAAGCAAACTGACGATGGATTTCATGGAATTTAGCAGAGAAACCACCAGGTTTCGGAGAGGAGCCCAGTACCTGAGGTAGACAAAGGTAAATGTAAGAGAAAAAAAGGCAGCACAGCCAATGGAAGAGCTCAGAAATGTCATTTAAAGTTATTTTAACAGAAGGGTGAATAAATGGAAAGAAAATAAAAAATAAATGTTTTATATCAAAGACCCAGAAAAAAATGGTCAACTATTGGTTTATATATATAGATAAATAAAACAATAGTTGCCCATTTGAAAATATATTTATGGTATTTTCCATACCAAAAAGGAGTACTTAAAAGTATTGATTAACAAATAAATAACAAATAAAACTACAGCGGACCTTATCCAGAGCACTGTATATTTACATTACCTCTGACTGTGCCGACTCATGTCAAAGTGATTTTGAGAAGTACAGTATATGTCACTCAGTCAAAATGTCAGTCTGTTTATTAGCCTACTAGTTGCCGAGAAGGTTGGGTGTTATTGTGAATATGCTAACACGGCTAACGAGTATCTGTGTTGGATAGAGTTTTTCATGTTTTATTAACAAGATGGGGAGTTAACATAATTACAGAAACGTTGTTTTAGCTAAATCAGTTTGATTTTTACCACCTGCAAAAAAGGTTGGGAGTTATTGTGAATACGCTAATGTGGCTAACGCGTAGCAGCGTCAGACTTAGTTTTTCTTTTACTTGTTGCTAACAAGGTTAGGAGTTTGTGTAGTCATCATAACGTCGTCTGGTTTCAACATAATGCAAACAAGGTTGGGAGTTTACAGGTATTGTGAATATGCTAACCTGGCTAACATGTAGCGTGTTCCACACTTGTTCAAGAGCCTCTGTGAACGCTATTAATAAAGTCTGACAGACAGACTTATCTCTGACACTTTGGTCTTGTATAGTGCATCTTATAGTTTGGTGCATGTTATCACTAGTATATACGACAAAAGTCAGAAAATACATTAATTGATGATGCGCCTTAAAGCCCGGGTCTCCCTTTAGTGCAGAAAAACAACTAGCTCTTAAAAAATTTGGTGTGAAATCTCTTATTCAATATTTTTCTGTAATTTTAACCCATAAGAACCCATACTGATACCAGTCTAACAGAAAATATCAACATTTTCTGTGGTGGTATTTTCCAAATAATTTTATTCTTAAGGGGAAAATGGGTCTGCATTGTTTTTAGTTAGTCCCTTAAGTAAAAAAATAAAAATTAAAAAAACTATATGCTATTAATTCAAGCATTCTATCTGGTTCATTTTAAGGTATTGAAATTGTTTTAAACTTAATTTGGATCTGACTTTTTATCCAAGTCCTAAATAAAATGATACAAACTTTGAAGGGCCTGACCACATCTGTTCAAACACTCTGCATGAGATGCTGGAAGCTCAGAGATGGAGTCAACTCACTTTGTGACTTTGAAGATGCGCAGCAGCCTCAGGGCTCGCAGTACACTGATGCCGAATGATGTTCCTGGTTTTATGGTCGCCCACACAACCTCAAAGATACTACCCACAATTACCTGCAAACAAGACACAATCGAGACCACACCAGACAAGAAGGTCCAACTTCTCTTCAAATAAACTGTAACAAATTTAATCAAACCTGTTTAATAAATGCAGATAAAAAAAAACAGTCACAATTTAAAAGAATTTCTTTCTCTGCACTCACCACACAGTCGAAACAGTTGAATGATGAGTGGAAGTAAGGCTGGATGCCCAGACCATACATCTTGATCAGCATCTCAGTCATGAACAAGCCAAGGAAGATGAACTCTGCATAGACTAGAGGAGGGAGGAGTAGAAAGGCAGGAATGAGAATAAAGGAAAATAGTTAAGTGTTTGAGAGAAAAGACAGAAAAAAGGTGATGTGAGAGCAGAAGTCCACAACAAAGACTCTTTAGAAACTGACCTAACAACAGTCTTGTACATGCGAAGAAGTTTAGGTTTTATTGTGAATATGCTAACTTAGCTAACGTCTAGCTGTGCTGGACAGAGTTTTTTTTTTTTTTCACGTGTTACTAACAAGGTTGGGAGTTAGCATAGTTCCAGCAATGTTTGTTTTAGCTGTACCCGTTTGTTTTTTACATGTTGGAAACAAGGTTGGGATTATTGTAAATATGCTAACGTGGCTAACGTGTAATGTCAGACAGTTTTTTTTCACGTGTTACTAAAATAGTTGGGAGTTAGCATAGTAACAGTAACTTTGTAATAGTGGTATCACTATTCTTGCAACATGTTTTTTACATGTTGCAAACAGAGTTGTGAGTAAACAGGTATTGTGAATCGTAGTTAACCTGTTTAGTTTTAACGTGTTCTTAACATGGTTGAGAGTTAGCATGAGTCTTTTTTTTAACTATTGCATATAAGGCTAGGAGTTACAGGTATTGTGAATACACAAACAGACAGTAATAAAGTCAAACTAATAAACTTATCTCTGACCAACTTGTCTCACCTAATTATAGTTTGGTACAACTTACATATGACATAAGTTCAAAAATAGACCATTTATTGACAGTCCGCCTTATAATGCAGCACATACTACTTAAATCACAGAAACCAGTTCACAGAACAAAAAAGTGGATCTTACAAGACTTTGTTTAAATGTTCTTTTGAAAATTCTATAATAAATAGTGCTATGCTAAACATTTTACAAGCTTATTTGTTACAGAAATAACCCCTTCACACCTGAATTTATTCCCAGCCATGAAAACAATATTCACTTCTGGTACATATAGGTAATTTTATAGCTAATTTGGTTTGTTGGATATTTGAAACAACAGGAATTAAGGGGTTAAGAGTGCTTTGGAAGCTTTAACCAGTTATAAACATAATGCCTGTGTAATTCTGGCTGCAACAGACTTCACTTTTTCTGAGACGACAAATACTTTGTGTGCACTAAGAACTTCTAGCATGACTTTTGCGACGGTTTTGACTTCATATCACTGAAGCTTAAGGAATTTCATAGTTTATTTTAGTCAAAACACAACATTTTCTTACAGGACTTTTCACATGTTTAAGCCAAATAACAAAAATCTAAAAGCCAACATTGTTATCTTCCAGGCTGTCTGCAGAAAGAGAAAATCACCACTTTTTTCAACTTTGGGCTTTTCTTATTGCTGTATAACTTTTGCACTTTTGGTATTTTTTTCCTTGCTTCTGCATAGTAACAACAACTTCTCTTAGTACTTCTCCTAAACTGATTATAAAACAGAGGAAGAAATTATCCTGAATCTGAAATGGAAACTCAGCTTGTGCAAACCAACATTTTCTAGACATTCCCTCTGATCGGGGACTCGATCCATGCAATTTAAATTCTGGGAATTAAAGTTATATAGTTTGCGTATCTTAACTAAATTTAAAAAAATGAAAAAAAAGGTTATAGGCCATCACAACTTTGCAGCAAATACATGAAAGGACTTAACTGGGAAAGTCTTATACTTTGCTGATATATGCAAAATAATAGTCTAGATCTTTTTCAGTTCTTTTGTGTGTAACTACTAAAGTATGCACACAGATTACACAGCATCAATACGGAGTATTGAAATGGGTTTTTTCTCATAATAAATCAGTGTCAGTGCCTGACTTTGGCCTTTGCTTTTTTTTTTTTAAGAACTAAATGTGATAGCTGTTGTTCAGATAATTTTACTCATATTGTTCTGAGCAGCAGCTGCTGATTCTGCATTTTACCTCAGAATAACTGCATTTTAAAGGCCATCCACTGATCCACTTCCTGCGAGGATCTTAAAAAAGTTCAAACATGAGTTTCAACAATTTTAGTGCAACTCTGGAATTTATCCACAAACCGCTGGTCCTTTATCCACCAGATAAGCGAGTTAAAGGTTCCTCTGCTGGCGACCCGTGTGCGGTCAGTCAGAATGCGGGTGTACTCACAGAGGAAGTCAGAGAGCAGTTCAGGCTGGTCGTAATGCACCACAGCCACGCAGATGGTGTTGAGGCCCACCAGGCAGAGCACAGTCCAATAGAAGGCCTGCGTTTTCACCATCTTTCGGATAAAGAACCTCAGCCGTCGTTCCTTTTTACTGTAATTGGAGCCGTCCTTCCCGCTCTTTATACTGGAACGAGCAAAACCTGATGGGAACAGCCAGGACATCTACAATTTAGAAACCATCTCAAAAGTCAACACAGCTTTAACTTTTGACATTTTTTTAATTATTTTTTTTTGCTGTTAAATTAACACACTTTTCTATTTTCTTGGATAAAATATGGATAAACTTACTTAAAACGTCCTGTTTTACTGGAATTCTTAAAACAGTGCAATGCTGAATATTTTTTGAAGTTATGAAAAAGTATCAATTGTAATTCAGTTGTTCTGTTGGTTTTTCCATCAACTTTTTGTCAGATTTTAATTTTGAATGACAGCTTTTATTTTTCATGCTTTTATTAAAAAAAAAAAAAAAATTAGAAAAAAACATTGATTCAGTTTCTCAACCAAATGACCCGAAAAAAAAAAAGTCTTTAAAATGTTTTTCCAAGTAATACCTTTTTTGGTTCATCAACAGTTTCATAAATATTTTTTTTTTATAGCTGCATAAATTACAGTTATCTATATGTATACTTGACCCAAATTTCAAGTAGCAATACGGCCGATGCAGGATTTGGGAATATTTAAATATTGTGGATGGGCTAGAAAATATAAAGTTTCTGAGTTTCAAAATAGGTTCTTTGATCAGTAGTTTCTGTTGTTTTTATGAGCAATCTAACATTAAATGCAAAGCTTAAAGTCGTTTATCCCACACAAGTATTAGCTCCAATTATTTGAAATCACATACTCAACATTCATTTGTGGACTTTGTAAAACTAATCAATGTCCATTGACATGTGAAATTAGATTATTTTTGTAGAATTGTTTACATTCTATAATAAAAAAGTGGTGTTTTTTTATAATATTTGTGCTTCACGGAATCCAAACATTGAATTTTTGCTAAATGGCCAACGGAAACATCTACCAGTCTTTGTGTCTGTTGTGTTCTTGGAGCAGGTTTGGTCTTACCCACTGCGTCTCCCATGTTGTCCTCTCCTTCCTCCTGGTTCAGCAGCTCCGTCTTGTTGTTCCTGGTTTTGATGGTTGGCCGTCGCTTCGACCCTTTCAGGACAGAAACACAGAAGTTCATCAGTCTATCTATCAAGTATCAATCACTTGCTATCCTCTGTCATTTGCTGGCAAACACCTTCAAAACCCTCACATTTAAAATTTGATTCTTTTGCAACGTAAATGTTTTTTCTTGAGGATTGATTTGATGTGCAAAGCAGCTATGACAATTGTTTGAAACCATCTTGTCACAGACAAGTGCTTTAACGTGTTCATGTTCCTGATGATAGAGGACATACATAACAAAACATAAGCTTAACATTACCTTTCTGTGTATTTCTTTATCAACTTGTTGTAAATCAGGAGCAGATAAAAACATGCATATGAAAAAACACATTATTTGTGACATAGAAGGCACAACTGGAAGGCCACAGGCTCCCTGCTCCGCTCCATTCAGATGCATCCACTTGCAGACGAATAGATCTATGGATGTTATTGTTTTCCTTGTCTCTGCTGAAATCTGACTCAAAACTGCTCACAATTTTTGTTGCACCAGTAATGTTAGGCTGGGAATGTGAGGGGACGTAAGTTAGTGGGTGAATGTAAACCGATTGATGACAGGAAGTGGGGGTGGGCTTAAACCACTCCAATGGTCCCGCTCACAACTCTATAATTTAGAAACACCTTTTTTTTTTTATTTATTTTTTTTTAATTTTGCCTAAAAATAGGTAATTATAATTATAAGACAAGTGGGAACACTTTTAATTCAGTAAACCCCACTAAATCAAATATTTGACTGAATTTTTTTCCTTTGAAATTAAGAAAAATGTTTTGCAATATATATTTTTATGAGATTGTATCAGTTATGAGTTGTTGAGGGATTTGTTAGGTTTTTGCTCACAATACTAGTTTACATTGCAAAACTATTGACACGAGTTTTCAGGAAAAAAGCACCTTATTTGAGACAACCTCTCAAATTTGATCCTCATATTTTTAACATGCTATAACTGTATTATAAATACTTAAATATCAATAAAGTTAGCATTAATTCAATACAGCCAGTAGTCATTAAAAAAGAATGACAGTAGATGACTTATCACCATAAAGTTTTAAAAAATTAGCAATGGTTTTGCTGACAAAAGATATTTAATGGAAGCAGCAATTCTAAAATGAGCAGCAAAAGCCCTTCTACTGCCCCTAGTGGAATGATGAAGAACTACAAGGCAGAAAACTTGTATCAAATTATGTCCAATGGGTTTTAAGGATCGTTTTGATTATGCTAACGGGATAGAGATATCAGAAATGCATAACATCTATGATTTGAATGGTTATTTAGGGTAAAAAATAGATCAAAAGATGACTGGTGTGTGTCTTTAACTCTATGTTTAGTAGAACAATCCAAACAGTATATAGAATAAGCCCGGTTACCATCAAAGTTTCCGGTTTTATCCTCCTCGGCCAGAATCACCTCCTCTGTATGAATAAAACAACAGAGTGTTAGCCGTCTGAGCTGTGTGTCAGGAAGAGGGTGTGTGTGAGCGCGCTGACCTGCTTTGCAGATCCACTCGAGGTATCCGTTGAGCTCTCGCTCAATCTGCTGCTGTCGCCTCAGCTTCAGGAACTCGCTCCTGTTTTCCACCCGCTCTCTCTCTTTGGCAAATTCACTGTGGGGAGATTTGTGGAACGTTCTATTTGGCTGTGCTCGTTCTCGCTCCGAACTGAATGTGCGCGGAGCCGTCGCCGGTGTGTGCGGAGAAGCATACCCTGAGAGGACACCCAGCACCAGGTTGAGCATGAAGAAGGAGCCGATGATGATGAGAGGGATGTAGTACATCCAGTTCCAGGCACTGCCCTCCACGTCGTTGCTCTGCGAGAAGCAGACACCCTCATTACCGACCATACAGCACAGTTATAACGTGTGTAATCTGTTGCTTCAGGGATGACAATGACATTTAGGACTCCTAACATCGCTAAACTCCTGCAAAAGAGATCTGCAGTGACCCATTTTTTTAAAGTAACAGTATGACCTGTAAGAGGAGTCTTACAGTACTTTTGCAGCATCATAAAAACCGCCTCAAACTGCTCAACTGTTGTATCACCTGCCTTACTGAGAGCAAGTGTTCATCCAAGAAAGAAGTTTACTCAGGATCTCATGACTCCCGGAAAGCTACAATCACATTCTCCTCGATAATAGGCATCCATGTGCTCACTTTCAATGAAAAGAGCACTTAAATGAGAGCAAATGGGTGCTTCAGGCCTCTGTGTTTAAAACTCTCACAGTCATACATAGCTACTATATATACACATTTGTAAGTCCATTTTTGAGCTTCTGCGTTGAAAACTCTAATGTTCACGCATTGCTATGCAAGTTTTGGTAAACATTTTTTGGCTCAAAGCAAAAAACTTAGAAAACTCAGTTTTTGGGATTGAAGTACAAAACCATACAAAACTAAGTGTTCGAGTATGTGCGTTCACGAAGTTCCTGCAAAAGTTCCTACAAACAAGTAGGAACTTTCAAGTTCCTACAAAAGCCTTTCAGGTTCCGAATTCAAAATTCTCTGGTCCATGCATTGTTATGTACGCTTCTACGACTGTTTTTGATAATTCCGCGTTCAAAACTCTCGCTTTTATGCTTCGTTAAAGTAAGTTTCTACAACTGTTTTTGGTAATTTCATGTTTGAAACTATCGTTCATTATTGATTATGAACGTTTTTACTACTGTTCTTGGGCGTCTGCGTAAAGAATCCTTACGTTCATGCATTGTTATGTAAGTTTCTACAACTTTGGTAATTCCGCATTCAAAACTCCCACATTCTTGCATCTTTTTGTATGTTTCTACAGCTGTTTTTGGGTTTCTGCGTTCAAATTTCTGGTAACACTTTATAATAACTACACACTTTTAAGCATTAGTTAAGCATCAGTTGACATTAACTAACAATTAATTAATAGTTTATAAATAAATATATATATATATTCATGATTACAGATGATTACAATAATTGTAAAATTTACTAATGGTAATTTAAGACTTTATTCATTAACAATTGCAAATTAAATATAAAGAATTTTATGATTTACAAACCAGTTATGTAGAGGTGGTTCTTTAAGTTGTAAGCTCAATTAAAAAAAGTCTTATTAAATGATTAAAAAAACCTTATAAATGTATAATCATGTATCTACATTTTTAGATGTGTACTTTTAATCTGTTAATATATCATTTATAAGCCCATGTTCCTGTCGTTATGCAGGTTTCTACAGCAGTTTTTGGGCTCTACGTACAGAATGTGCGGCCCTTGAAGGAGAATTTGAATTTGAACCAATCAGGTGCTCACATTTCATACTGAGGTTTGGGTGTCATCCATTTAAGTTCACAGATATATCCATAGTTTGAAAATTGATCATAGAGTATGTATTGGAACAACATGTCTTTCCTTTATCAGAATCAAGCTGGAAAATATTTCAACAGATTTGGACTGCTTTAACATCTCGCACCAAGCCTTTTTCAGCTGTAGGTGGCAGACATGCACTAATAAACAGGAGAAAAAGCAAAAGAAGAAGAAGAAACCCCTCCCTGCTTGTTCAGTGTGAACACCATGGGGTAAATTCGTGTTCAAGAATGTGCGTTTAGCGCTTTCTTAAACATGCAACAAATGTTGTGTGTGTGAGTGTAGTTTAAAGCTGCTATCAGCTGATCTTCTGCTACCGGAGTGTTCATGCTTTGGGTTTATTATTGCCCAGGACAATATAATCAGCCAGTTCTCTATTAAACTTTCATTGGTTTCCCCCTGACTGCTTGTGTGAGCATGGAAGTCAGCCTACATCCATCAGAAAAGTTGTTAAATATAGTCTGAGATGGACCAGAATAGAGAGTTGAGGAGAGGGAGGTGCTGAGGGAGGGAGGGAGGGAGGGCAACTCCACAAGAGCAGGATGGATATGACGAAACAGGAGGTCAGCAGGAAAAAAAAGAAAAGAGTATGCAACTCTAAAAAAGTAGTTGTCACTGTGCTGAAATACACAAACAAACCCCTATCTTTGTTGGTGAGAGGAAGTGGCACAAGAAAACGTACATAGTAGAGCATTTCTGTCCATCCTTCCATGGTGATGCACTGGAAGACGGTAAGAACTGCAAACAGGATGTTGTCAAATTGCGTGATGCCGTAGTGTGGTCCAAGCCAGCCGCCGAGACACGTGGAGCCGTTAGGACACAAACGGGACGGCAGCTTTTCCCCACATGGTCGTTCATCCACTTCATCTTCTGATCAGAGAGAAGACAGAGAGAAGAGTCTTAAAGTTAGAAACCTGAAATGAGCGGCATCTTAATTGTGCTGTCTTCACAAAAGGCCCATATTAATAACATAATGGGGGAACTACTGTATCTGTGCTGTAACAATGACACATTGCACAAACCTTTACAACACAAAATGTAATGAATTAACTCTTTCAAAATCAAATGGTTTGTTACTCTCTTTGGTGTGTTTGAGTATGACGGGCAGCAACGACAGGCTCCCTTACTTGAAATGTCGTAGTAGCAGGTCTTGTGGAATTTTCCCATGTAGAACTCAAGGCCGATGATGGCAAACATGAGGATAGCCACAAACAACAGCAGTCCAATCTGCAGCAGGGGGATCATGGCCTTCATAATAGACTTGAGCACCACCTGCAGGCCTGGAGGACAAGACGGTTATAGATCCAAAGCTTTTGGATGAGTGAACAGATTAGAATGGCATAAAACCAATACTACAAATCAATGCAAAGCTTGTAGCAGCTACTTCCTCTCCTCTGTGTAAGTTTTGCGTGTAGATTCAGAAGCCTAACTATTTAAAATCCCATTTTGATGAAAAATGTTTTTTTTTTTTTTGGCGTCCACTTTTAGTCAAATTTTCATTTTCTTTGTCTGAAATATCTCTAGCCATTGTTGCTAATATTTGGGGGTTTGAGGTACTTTAAGAGAGTGTGTGAACAGAGAGCTCTCAGCTAGGGCTGGGTTGATAATATCGATTAATTGATCTAAGCTTAAAATCGATCCGTAAAAGTAGAGATTGATCTAATGCATTATGGTAAAATCATCTTTATGCTAACATATTATGGGATGCAGACCAAATGAACATCTTTTTATACTCACAAGCCACGAATTTTCCAAACACTTATCATAAAATAGTTTTTAAAGTAACCATTTGTAGTCTGAACTACCGTATTTGCTCATCTTGTCTTCTTCTTCTGGAATAAGGTATAATGCCAGTGCTAGCTCCATCTAGTGGCCAAACTGAAACACCTTCCAGGAGAGGCAGAACAATTATTGGAGCTTCTCCGTCTGAGTATCCATGTAACCCTGTATGGTATTAACAATCTCTTTATTATTTCACTAACAAAATTTGCAGTATGTGTATTGTATCTGAATAATATGAATATTTTTAAAACATACATGGATTCTTATTGTTTAATATTATTTCTAAAAGAAAATGTGTCTATATGTGCAAACCGTGTAAACACAAAATTTTATTAAATAAAATTGACTTGAGTGGATCGAAAGAACAGAGAAAAAATCTGAATCGAATCAATCCCGGCTCTGGAGAATTGAATAAGTTTCGGAAATTATTGGCAATACCCAGCCCTACTTTCAGCAACGAGGGGGGGTGGGGGGTGGGGTCTGGCTGCCCACAACTCAGAGGTTTTTGTTTGAAAATGGCATCATCATAATAAAAAAAAATCACAGGGAACACTTTTAAAAAATTTAAATCTAAGTAAAAGACGATTTCAACATTTTTAAAATCAAGTTTTCTAAGAACGTTTCTTCAACTCTCTGCATGGAAGACACATTTTAGAAATGATACTTACTGGGAATTCCAGACACCAGTTTGAGAGGTCGCAACACTCTGACGGCTCGTAATGTCCTCAGATCAAGCTGAGACCCCACAGATGACAAGATCCTTTAAAGACAAAGGAGACAAACAAATCTTTCTGGTGAGCTCGTCTCTTTAAAGGTTTCATACTTTAGTACGAACAGATTTGAAAAACATTGAGAGGTAAGCCAACACAACGCCATTTTATGTCTGTACAAGGTTTTTAACAAATTCATCTGACTGATGAAAAACAAAAGTCAGTAACAGCAGATTGGAGGAGCATCCGAGACGTCAATCATTAGCTGAAAACAAAACTCATCCACCCTGAAGTCTCCCTGTTCATGTTTCAATCTGCAGCTCTTTAACCTACAACATGATTATTTTTGACCAAATTAAATATTTCAAAATTACAATTGTACATTTTTGAAAGTAAAAAAGCTGTATTTTTTCCCCAAAAAATATTTAGTATTTTTAGCTGATGTCCATGAAAAAAAGATGATGGATCAACTGTGACTAATATAATATCTGCTTAAATATGTAATATTTAATTTCAAGAGATTTTTATTTCAAAAAACTATTTTCCATTCAATTGAAAAATATTGACTTAATTCGGCTTTTATGTTTCTTAAGTGATTTAAAAAAAGGAAAAAAAAACATTCACTGTGATTAAAAACAATAGAGATTTTAAGGTTCATGTCAGATCTACCGCATTTACAAAAAATGTCAATATTAGTATCGATATCAGGAATCGCCCAGCCCTACCGTCTTGCAAGAAAAATAATCTGATCAAGAAGGTTTTCAAAAACAAAATAATCTTAGTTTTAGTTTAATTTTCTGTGAGTACTATTTTTTTCTTAAAACACAGGCTCTTTTAGACAATTTTTCTTACTGCAGTGGCACATTTTTGCTCTTATTTAAAGAAAATGTGCCAGTGAGGTCAGACTATACACTAAGTGTTCATTTGACAACCAAGATAAAGCGCAGTCTGCTTTCTTATTGTCTCTGTTGCTCTGATGAAAAACAATAACGGCGAACACATTGAGATTTGTGTAAATGTGCCCTCCGACATGTCTAAACTTAACAGATCTGTATCAAGACACATGACTGATTTGAACCAGCAAAGTGCTGTCATGCCATGTGCCATAAACAACCAAAGTAGAGCGTCAGCACTTTCAGGCTCCAGTAAAAGCTTCGATGGTGATCAGATGAAAGAAAATGGAAAAAAATACAAGACTAATATATAAGATCGATAGATAAACAATCTTTATAATGCTTTCCGGTTACAAAATGATGTTCTCTTAACATTTACTTTGATCAAATGTTCCGTTGAGCTTTAGGGGTTAAGTAGAAAAACAAGCTCATGTAAAGTCCAAGAATGGTTGCCACGGGAAGAAAATTATTTTTGGCATATTCCCTTTTAGTCTAATGCTCATTTTGTTTCATTCCACGTCTGCCCAAACCCCCTCCTCCATCACTTTTCAGGTTGGTTGCTAATTCCAGTAAGAGGTCATTAATCAAGAGACACGGCACTGGCAGCCAAGCCAGCCATTCCCTCAATGGCTTTTTAACTGCCATAGCTAAAGGCCGTCCAGAACATTGAATAAAAAAAAAAAAAAAAAAAAAAAAAAAAAAACAGACATCAGCAAAGAAAAGCAAACTACCCCAATGTGACAAGACTTAAAAAAAAAAAACAGACGGCCTGGATTCAAGCAGCAATGTTACAGAGAAGGACTTTAAGCATTTTCTTCAACCTTTTTCAGCACATTTCTATTTCTAACATATTTCTTTCTTTTAGTTTCAAATGTTTTCTTTTTAGATTTTAACTCGTTTGTACTAAAAATTGCTCACAATTTTGATATAACTTGTGTTGAGTTCACCAGCTTTGCGGACAAGTGTCAGAGTTTCTATCCAGAGACTAGAGACTGTGAGTTCAAAGGAAAATCTCTAAAAGTAAGACCCTTTGGTTCTTTGCTCAGAATCAGTTTTTTATTTGGGGTTTAAACAACAGGAAGTTTCCTTTCCATTTCACCACTTTTTAAAGAAAACTGTATTATTATCATGTGGTCTTTTTCTAAAGATATTGTGGCTCAGACTGTGGCTCAGGTGGTAGAGCAGGTCGGCCAATGATCGAAGGATAGGCGGTTCGATTCTCGCTCCCGCCAGCCAAAATGTCGTTGTGTCCTTGGTCAGAGGGGCCGTAGGCGCGAACTGGCAGCCACGCCTCTGTCAGCCTGCCCCAGGGCAGCTGTGGCTACAGTAGTAGCTTACCATCACCAAGTATGAATGAGGTGTGAATGAATAATGGATATGCACTGTAAGCACTTTGAGCGTCTGGAAAAGCGCAGATAAATCTAATCCATTATTATTATTATATATTAAAGAAAATTAAGTTCAAAATTGAATTTCTGAGTGTTAACTTATTCAAATCTTTGTGATTCAAGAGCAGACAAAAAAAAAAAAAAACGCTGTTTGAAGTAGAGAATATTTGTGATGCAGAAAATATGCTGGTGGGCTATAAAATAATCCCGCCCACAATTCAGAGGTGCATTTCCAATGAACTATTGACACTTTGCAAAAACTATGTCCTAGAAAACGACAAGTTTTTTCATTTTGTCTAAAAACTGCATTATTATAATTAAAAAAAAACACTGGGAACGCTTTCAAATAAATCAAAAGATGGCTTGTGTGGGACTTTAAGGAAAACACCATCCTACAGTATGTGAAAACTAATAGAAGTTTGATTTACCACTCAATCCTTTCAAACTTTCCAGCTGTTAGAATTCCAGATACATTTTTTATTGTAAAAATAATCAGTTACACTTAAAAAAAGCATTTTAAAAGTCTGTGAATCAAAGTCACAGTAAATAGTAAGAGCTGTGTAATTAAAATCAGAGGAAATCAGATGATTCTGAGTTTTGCATCGATATAAAGTACAACACAATTATTAACGTAGAGGACTTCCTCTGCAGGGACCCGACAGGCCGGCACAGCCACCGTCAGAGTCGGAGCGGCGTTCACCAAAGCCTGCCACAGCTACCGTCAAAACCCGGTGTGGCGGCGTTCAGCAGGGCCCGGCGTGGCGTCACCAGAGCCTGCCACAGCTACCGTCAGAAAATAAATAAACTTAAGGAGTAGCTTCCAAACAATCTAAAAAGGGAGTTTGGGGAACTACTCACTGTTTTAACTCTGGACCCATTCTCACACTTCCTCGAGGATCCACACGTTTCAGCAGGATCCTCTCCCTTCACACCTGGCTGCTGAGCACCTCCCACACGCACAGGTTTGGTTCTAAAGACAATTTGAACCTCTTCTAGAATTGCCCTTCTTGTCATAGACCAGATGGACTTCATTCCAGTCTGCTTGGTAGTAGCGTTTTAACAGCTACTGTTCATTGTTTTAAAGAGGACTGACAGCTCCCTGAACTTCTCCACAACCTGAACCACATCAAATCTCTGTCCGTCCTTTCACTTCCCTACATGCGTGACCCTGAAAACCCTCAATAGGACTTATTACGTTTCAATTATATCAGAGCGATCCAATATTTGCATAAAAACTTTCAACAGGAATCACAAAAACTTAAAACTAGTGCAGATTCAGAACTCATTAAGCCCCTATGAACTACAACAGTAATCTACGTCAACTGAATTTGTCAGTTTTAAATGTACGCTCACTATAAAAACAAATCATTTCTCACCCATGACTTGATTTTAGATCATAACCTAAATGACCTGTGTTTAATAGGTTTAAATTGTGGTTCAACTGGTTCACCGTCAGAAGCGACTCCACCCCTTTTTTTAACTTTACAAGAGTCTGAAGCACACATAAAACATATTACAAAGAGTGCATTTTATCATCTTAGAAATATTGCCAGAGCCAGTCCTGAAATATTCATACATGCTTTTAGAACATCTAGAATAGATTATTGTAATGCTCTTCTTTCTGGCATTAAGAAAAACACTATCAATCAGCTGCAGCTTGTCTAAAAATCGTCTTTGAACCACAATATATTATGCCCCCTTTTACCTTGATTACTGCTAAACAAACATGTTACAGTATTCTTCCTTACATACCTGAACATAGCTAAAGCATGATGCTGCAAACCTGCAAGAACCAGTATTTCCCAAGTCTTTTCTTCTGAATCCCACACCGTCATCATCTCTTGCATCTTCTTGATATCTCAAAATTCATGTCTGAACGTTCCTCAGCTGTTTCTCATGTTTCTTCTGTTTTATCAACATGTTGAACATTGAGCTGTTAAAAACAACCACCACCAGCCCTTCGTCGCCAAACGGTTCAGATCTTGGGGATGCAGTCACCCGTGGCAACAGCCGAGCCTCTACCCATTTCACCTGGACGGCCAGTAGATGGAGCAGCAAGTATGCAGCCATTTCTTAGATAAATGTGTGTACACAACTAGTCAAAAGTCGACTCGTTTAAGGAGAGGCAACTCACTATTACCCCCCCAACACACACACACAACACAACAGAGAGAGCTGTAAATATCCATTAGAATAAAGTAGCTGTTACACAACCGTGTGTTACTTTAAATAAAGAATTGCACTCAGAGTAAAGGAAAGCGTGGGTGTGATGTGTCACATTTATGACGGCTAATTGTTGAATGACTAGCGTCTCAAAGTAGCGTTGACTTTACAACACTGGCTAAACATCACATGTAGGTCAGAGTGGTAACATTTTATAGATTCAAGCAAAATCAGTAAACCCTTAAATTTATTCAGGGTTTCTGGAGACTAAAAGCGACCAGATGGTATAAAACAAATGAATAAGAATAATAAAAAAGTAAAACCACAAGGGTGCAACATTTTGTGTGCATGGTGTCTACACACGTGTAACACAATGAGAAGAAAACACGAATTAAGGACACTGTTTTAGTGATAGAATAGGGTCATTCCAGATCCTTATTTAAAACGTGTTGCAGTTCCTTAGATGACCACTGCGAGCTGGTTTTATAGTGAGCAGTTTTCCAGTCATATTTATATTAAAAAGTACCAACCTAACATAAAATATAATTTAATGTACAGTTTTGTTTTGATTTGTTTTTTTTACTAATTTTTTTGCACTATAAGACTATGAAGTTTTCATGTTTTTTCAAAACTAACAGTGCAGCTTAAAATACATCGATTAATTCTGGTTCTATTTATTGATGTCAATGCAATTTAGATTTGTTCACAACACTCTGTCAAAATGTCTTCTTGTTTTTACGTGTAAAGATTGGATGTCAAATAAATATGTTAACGTTGCTAGCTTGTAGTGGTATCGGGCTGTGTATTGTTTACATGTCACTAACTAGGTTGAGAGTTAGCGTAGTCCCAGCAGCATTTGTTTTAGCAAGATTAGTCTTTACATAAGAGTTATTGGTATTATGAATATGCTAACGTGGCTAATGCTTCTATTGACGCTAACGTGTAGTGTGTTACAAACAAATTCATAATAAATTTCTGAGTAGCAGATTTATCTCTAAATCTTTAGTGAGGTTATAACGATTCTTTGTGAATCGGTTAAAACCGTTTCAAACTCGTCAACATATTAATTAAAAAATCGGTTTGTCACAGCCTGTACCTCAATTTAAAAAAGTAGAGCTGATGGCATTTCTCCATGCAGGCTCAGAGCGCAGCACAATTCTGTTCAGTGCCGCAGAATGTTCGCAGCTCCTTTGTAATCAACAGTTTCACATAAGTAAGTTCCAGGATTTCGCAGTGTTGCGATCGCAACTATTACTTGCAAATTCAAGCAAAGCTGAGATTTGCTCCTCACCCTGCAACGGCACATTTTCATCGCAACTTTCCTGCAACTCTGACCAATCTACCGCGACAACAGTGACAACGCAGCTTCACCACTGTTTTCCTTCTGACTCCTTCCCAGCCGTGCTATTTTTTTATTAACTTTTGTTAGCTCTCCGTTTCTTTTTCTCTGCAACCTGGATGTAAGGGGTAAAAAGAAAACATACTTGACCTTGAAAGTACCTTTAATTTATTGCGTTGAAAAAAAAAAATCTGAAAAAATCAAAATCGTGACTTTAAATTTATGAACTGAATTTGAATCGTGGCTTGACTGAGTTTTTACATCCCTAGTCTTAAGAGGTTAAAGTGCCTGATGCAACATTCATTCTAGCAATGAAAAGTCTATGCTAACTCAAACTCTTACCCGCTTCATTTTTTATGTCTGAAGTTCAGAATTCTAGAAATGAGGTACCTTGTGGGCGCATCACTATAGATCTTTTGATTGAAATAACTTTCAAACGTGCACAAAATACTTTGAAATGAGCCGTTCTGAACACATCTTAAAACCAATTGCAGGAAATGTTATTTGTGGACATGCATCAAAAATGACTTCTTCAGCAAATTTTACACAGCTTATGCTTGCTCATTTAGAGAAACCACAGAATGTGCTGACCATAGCTTCTGGGTTGAGTTTAGAGGCATAGAAATGAGTCAAATTTACCAAGTCAAGGTCTGTTATTTTATGCAACCGCTGCAGAATGGAATTTATACCATTTATTCAACCTTTTTGAGAAGTTTGTTGCGGAATATATGTATATATTGACTATTACAAAGCTTTGCTTGCACATCCAAAATGTCAAAAAATACATTCAATAAAGGGGCTGAAAACTTTGGCAACAAACTCTGATGTTTGATGGTTCCCTCTTTTGAAGATGCATGATTCCACCGTCTGGCTCCGCTGCCTCTCCTGCTCTTTCCTTCACCTCAAACTCTATTTATAGTTTTTGTGCTGCTGAGGCTTTAATTGCAGTTCTATCACTTAAAACTCTCCTCCTCAGTTTAGGCCTTGAAACAGCACTGTGTGTCGTAATCTATCTTCTCAGACTAAAGATACTTCAACCTAGTCAATAGTCAGTTGGAAATAAGAATAAATGTATTTGTCTGAAGTATAATGAAATACATAAAAAGGTAAAAAAATAAAAGAAGTTTTCTTTAAAGTGATCTAAAGTCAAGAGTTATTTTCAATGGAAGTAATTTAATTTTTAGCTGTCCGAAACACGATTGCATAAAAATTTAGAAAAATCTTTGCATCACACCCGACCCTATTGACCCTTTAACACTGGAGCTGTCACACTCGCAGACACACAGTGCCATGATATATTATATATAAACATGTATATATATATATATATATATATATATATATATATATATATATATATATATATATATAATATATATATAAACATTAAATGCTGATATAATATCATTTTTTAAATGTTTACGTAGTCAACATGAATTTGCTCATTTTGATGCGGAGAAAAACTGATTTTCATTGCAGCTTTGCATCGTTATGCAAAAAAGCACTTCACTGCTGCGCAGTTTTCAAACCAGCGTAAGGCTGCTTGACTTTGCCTCGGAGTCTGCTGGAATTGCATTAATTGCATAAATAGTTGAATAGTTGTGGTAGTCGAAAGATTGTTTACACTGGAGCTCTGATGTTAAAGGACCTATATCACGCTAAATCATCTTTTGGAGCTCTCAAGGGTATTATAATGTTAATTCATCACAAGAAAATAACCCCAATGCGTTTTTTTAATCTAATCACGTATGCATTCGTCTAAAATGATCGCCAAAAAATTTAATTTAAGCATCAATTCAGAAAAAAAGTGGGTCCTCCTGCACCTTATCTGCAGAGACAAATGCAGACGCAGAGGCCAGCTCTAGAATGATGTCATGAAATGGGCGGCACCCATGAGGAGTGAAAGGCGGAGCCTCAGAGATTTAGTCACCTTACTTCTGGTTAAGAAGAGTTCAAAAAAGTAACTCATATTTTATAAATAATAAATAGTAATAAATTAATCTTACTCTGATATAACCTCTTTAAGAAAAAAAACTAATCACACTGTAACAAAACATTCCAAAGTCCAGTGATCGGATTTTTTTAGAAGGGTAATGTGAAGAAGCGTGTGTAAATAAAAATCCTCTTCACTCCTAAGAGTGCAGTGTGAAAGCAAACACGACCAAATCAATCACATTTGTCAGGATTTCTTGCAAATTCAAAGAAACTCTGTAACTGTAAAAGTACAAAGTTCTTCTGCAACTCTCTTTTCATATTCTTAAACCTATTTCTGCTCATATTATTTTCTCAATATTTTATTCATTAGCTGAATCTATTATTTCCTGTTTTTTGAGCTTTTAATAAACATAATCATGTTGCGTGACAAAAAGTCCAACATGATTTGTTTTCTCAAATCTTTTCCACAACAGTGATTGTACTAATGAAGAATATTATAAATCAGGCCTGTACTTAATACACTGGAGTGTTTGCTAATGAAATACAGGATGCGAGTAAAAAAAAAAACCTTGTCACCTGAGAGTCAGAGCATGGGGAAGAGTGAGCAGATTGAAAAAAAGAGTGATAGTCCTGAGTGTCAAACTGTGAGATTCAACTGCTGAGAGACTCAGTGAAGTCCCAGGGAGACACAGACAGACGGAGGAGCGCTGTAGAGGAATAGAGGGAAAGTTTTCTCTGCAGTGGGAGTAGGTGTTTGGTTGGTGATGGCAGAGGCTGTCACTGCTGGGACATACCTAGAAAACAGCTCATAAAGAGACACAAACACATTTTAAACCTCCAGCATTATGCTAACAGTGGCTAACACAGCAGAACGTAGAGCCGGAGCACTCTCCTGCATGTGTTCAGGGAGGTTAAGTGCTCAGGTGTCGTAACACGTTCAAAATGACACACAAGATGAAGACGAGGGCTGTTCCATTGGACGTCAAGGACTTCTCTCTAATTGGATTTTCCATATCAGAGCACATTCTCTCACATCTGTACAATTCAGGACTCTGATAACATGACCTTTTTCAATGAGGGACAACAGAAACTCTGCAAAAACAGAAAATCTCACTGAATATTTTTGTCTAGCTTCCAGTTTCTTATGCTTAGTATAAGACAAAACTAACATACGAGTAAGATTTAACAAGATGTAGAAATTTGCTGGAACAACGAAAACATTTTTTATGCCATTTCATCCTAAAATATATATATTTGAGTAATATTTCTAGTGAAACTAGCATATTTTAGTCACTATTTTATGTATATTTTGACAACTTTATCCAAAAATATGGAGTCTTATTTTATTTGGTCTGGAAAAATAAAGAGCTGGACTTTTTTTTTTTTTTTTTTTTTAGCACAAAAAGGGTATATTAGGCTCAAAAAGTATAGAAGTATATGGTTGAAAAGTAAAAAAACCCAGTATCTTTTAATAATACTAAAACACCTAAATAGGAGCATTTATTGGTAAGTTCAAGGTTAGATTGGAATGCAATCTCTAGTTGCAAGGTTTTTTTATCTTCAGAAAAGTCATTAAAACATTTTTTTTACCTTTTCTGTTTATTAAGGTTAGTTTTTTTATTTAAAAAGGTGTTTAAATAAAAACATTTGTTAAAGTTGCATTAAAACACAATAGGGCTAGTGTTTTTGCTTATTTATATGATTTTTTTGTCTTTCATAAAGTAGCTCCACGACATCTTCAGTGAATTGTGCGTCTTCAAAGTCTGAGAGGCTCACAGCGGCAGATTTAGAGAGCTCAGACGTGTGACGTGCGCGGCTGTCACTGTACTACAAACGAACAACACCACCACGATGACGATTGAAGGCCTCCATGAAGATATCAGGGGTCATCTATTTTGCTTGATTTCTCTCTAGTCATGTAATCGCCATGGCAACCGGCAATTCCTCTCTTCGGCAAGTCTCCACGGTTACCGACCTGCTCTCATTCATAAGCGTTGCCAGGGAAACGCAGCCCTGGCTCATTGATGGAATGTCGGTGATGCTGCAGCAACTGGTATGGGAAGTGGGTCTCCTAGCGAATGATTTTCAGATCCTCCCTTACCCCCCCAACCTCTTCTTTGTACACAAATATACAAAGTACCCCCTCCAAGTCCCCTCATACTCCATCTCAACTAGAGCTGCTGTGCAGTAACTATATGCATGCTGGTAAATACTTTCACAGCCATCCCCTGCATGCAGACACACATATGCACAGGCATAGAAGCACAATCATGCATCCTTCATGTATGATCAATCCATGAACGGAGTAGAATGCTGCACAGCTCTCATGCAGTCATTTACATTTTGTATTCTTGTGATATCCTCAAAGTCTTGAGCTGCTCAACAAGCAGGACATATTTCAGATACCATCTACCAGAATGTCTGCCTACCAAGTCAAAAGGCCACCACCACCCAGCAATACCAATTAGACTAGCAGTTTTTTCAATTTACCCCAACCACAAATTAAACATATTAGTAACTGATTTTTATTTAGGAACGTCTTGAAAGAAATCTAAAAGCACCGCAGAGAATGAAAATAAAATAGAGGAGTAAAAAGATAAAAACACATAAAAAAAATATTATTTAAAGCAACGGAGCAATGACTGTTAAACAGAACTAATACATTTAAACAGTGGCCGTTTTAGACTATTTATGGAATTAAAAGCAATAAAGAAAGTTGAATAGCTGCAGTAAAAACATGAACCGTTTGCAGGACCCAAATGAAGAACTGTGACTACAGCAGCACAAAGACAAAGTCTGGTTTTATTCCACTAACCTGAACTTTGAGAGATGCTCCAATGGTCAAATTTGCATTAAAACTTATAAAAATCAAATTCATCTTCCAAACAAGAGGGTATGAATACAAATTCTGGTCATCAAAGGAAAAAAGAGGAGAAAAATAACTAAACTAAGAGTCAAATTAGCTAATGGTCACATGTCCCACAATGCCACTGCCCGGCGCCCTAAATGCATGCAGACTTGGCAGGTGGCCACGCGGCGGTATTTGTAATTAGGAGGGGGTGGATAGGTTTTTTCAATGCTGTATGGTGGTCAGCAGAGCTTTTAAGAAAAAGTTAGGACCATTTTTTGACATTGTCAGTGGCCGTCCAGGCACATTTGGAGGTTTCGCGGTGGCAGTCCAGTGGCAGGGGGGTAGAAGCACTATAATTGACTGATGGGAGGGCCTTAAAGGTCCCCAAAATGGTCTGATGATTGGCGGATTTCAGACTGCCACCCCCCTGCCGCCTGCTGCTGTCCTACTGCCACCGTCCGATTGTTAGAAATCGTCAACACCGGCATTTGACGAGGGCCGTACTCTGGCGATGAACGGACATCAATCTGGTGATCCCGGCAGAACGGCTGGCTTTTAATATTACCACAGCGCCCCCACTACCAGTGTTTTCCTGGACACATTTGTCCAGATGGACAAAACACATTAATCAACCAGAGGCTGGCTTCAATATTACGCCGCACTTTCATAATGTCCAAACAAACATATTAAAAAATAAAAAATAAAAAACTGTAAGATTACAAAATCTCAATCAGAATTTCAACAGAGTATATGTAAGTAGGATTGCACAATAATATCGCTTACAGATAATTATCGGCCCATATTGGATATCATACCAATAACTTTGATAAGAAAAAAAATTGCAGATGACCGATAATCCAATTTGTTGGAATACATAAGAGCTGTACGCTCTTACTGTGGACCTGCAAATACTCTTTTCACAAGTTTAAAAAAAAATATTGAGTATCACATCGATATTGGCTGCAAGAGGCCACAAAATATTGTTATTGGTTGTAAAAAGTCATTATCGTGCATCACTGTAAGCATTCTTTTACAAAGTCATAATTTTACTGACTCAATAAATCCTTAGTGTATACCTAAAGTAGATAAACGTCCTTAAAGGTTAGCAGTTGGAAGTGTGTCCTCTAAAACCTGAGGTTCAGAATAGACGGGGCAGAAACCAAACAGTCCAAACAAGTCTGTAAGATCTCAGAAAATCATTAAAAGAATAGATATTTGTCAGGAACCGGGGGTGTCGGTCCAAAAAAAAAAAAAAAATGCAGGAGACTGGACTTAAACGGAAATATTTCATAAATAAACATGAAAAAAAGATGACAAAATAGAATACACTAGGGGGGATTATATGAGGGATGTGGACCTGAACCTGATGGGACTCACAGGAACACAACACATTAATAGTATTTCCAAATATTTTTTTTTCAAAGAAAATTTTAATAACATTTTACAAAATTGCTGAGTAGGGTTTTCTTTCACGTTTCTGTTAAATAAAATGAAAGTACAGGAAAAATGTATCTTTTTTTTAATTTCTATCGTATTGTTTCCTGTCGACAAAATTCATTTGATATTAACTCAAATTATCAAATTACAACAAAGTCAAAAAATGATTTTATTTTAATTATGTGCCAGCATCAATTATTACATTTTTCTGTAAACATCTATTACTACTTCTAATGTATGCATTTCCCAACATTTTTTATTCAATCTGGTGTGTTTTGTGCATCTTTTCTCTTTAAAAATGACTGTCGAAATTATAACAAACACACACTGAGAGCATGCAAAGGTCTGAATATGCAGGAGCTGTGTGTGTGTGTGTACTGAAGTACGCATGTGCACGTGGATTATGAGAGTATCATGTGGAAACAGTGTGGGAGTGCCATGTGTCATCACAGTGTGAGCTCCACTCTTGTGCCCTTCGTGTCTCCCGCAGAGCCGTAACTCCGCCCCTAACCACCGCTTGCACATACTTTCAGTTCATGGGAATTCAACACACATACTGAGTTTGATCTATTAATTTGAAAATTGAGCAAACAGTGCATCAAAATGCAAAAATATTTTCATTCCATAAGAAACAGGTGAGTCACTGCTGAACACTGTACAAATCATTACAAAAAAGACTTTTACCTTTTAGATTAAGTAAATGCAAAGTATGTTTAGACAACTATTAGCCATTGAAAAACTCAAATATCAGAAGAATGATCTACATTTAACATTCATGGAGCCTGCAAGTAGTCTGAATCCAGACTCTTAATGAAGTTTAGGATTAATGCAGTGACTCTGACTTCAAGGTGCGGCTGTATGCTGTAGGGTTTCTTACATCAATTCTTGTTTTAGTCGGAACAAATGCAAATACCAAATCCCTGTGGAGCCTGTGACAAACGCACACTGACATTTTCTGTAGCTGTTCCCTATAAATGATCAACTGCTACAGTCTAGCCAAGACTGTTAGCTGTAAAGCAGAAACTGAGCGGGAAAAAAGAAAAAAAAACACACTTTTATATGGATGCCTATTTAGAGAGCCTCCACTTGAGCATACAAATACGGCTAATCTTGTGAAACACGTACAGTTCTGTGCTTACAAAAGTCAAAAACCTATAGACGATTTGTACAAAATAAATATCTTTTTAACTCTGTACTTTTTCCTCTGACATCATAGCGCATAAAGAGAAAATACCTATTTAAAGGGCTGTCGAGATTTCTGTTTTAAAGGGTGTCAGATAAGTTGAAGGAGACCAGGAGAGAATGGAGCAGATCTATCATGGCATGCTTAATGGAAAGTCCATCCATTCATCTAGCCATTTTCAGCACCCACACTCTTAGCCCGGACTAGTTGAGTTTACTAAAACAGTGCGCTGAAACAGATTGCCTTAAATTTCTTAAGTTGTTACATAGATCCAAACTAGACAAGTTTAGTTCAATTAACTTAAAACAGTACGTTTATACATTTGTCAAAAGGAAATGATGCTAGTAAGTTTACTTAATGAAATATGTAGTCATAACTTAAAATCTAAGTACATTATGTTTTTCAAAAAGTAACATTTTCAAGTGGGAATTGAACCCTGGGTTTGCATGCTAGTTCCTACACCTAACCAACTAAGCTATCCATGAACTTAATTCTCAATTAATTTTGCAGAAGACACTTAAATTTCCTTAATTTTGAGTACTTTGAATTATTATACTGCTTCTCACTTAGTAGGCAACGTCCTTATGAACTCAGACTATTTTAATACATTAAAAACCTGTACGAAACTTTTTTAAAACAGCAGTGCTTTGAGAATGTCCTATGAAAACGAAATGATTATTGGACAATGATGATGGACGATACTTCGGGAATGGTTTGGGTCACTATGGTCATAGAACACATTTCTTAAAATCCCAAAGGAGAAAACATGTTTTACATTTTATCATCAAAAGAAAAACAAAAAAACAATGCTTACTTATAGCCAATTTTGGCTAACAACCACCAGCGCTTTCAAACTCTGGGGAAAAATAGGATTTAAAAGCAACTTTATGAACAATAAATTTATAAAATTTTTACTATGAGAAACTCAGCTTAAAGCAAATTCTGATGCTGATGAAAGAATTGTAAGGAGGAGGACCAAGACGTTGCTAATTAATAAAGGGCAGAATTAGAGCCAGTTTCCATCAAACACAGTTTTGATATAAGCTCCGCCCACTCTTGCAGGAACTAAAGAACAGTAGTGATCTCTACAAGTATATAATTAGTAACACTTAAAACTAATCTTTAATGTGTCAAACAACAAATTTATTTAAGTAATGACACCAAACTAAAAATTATAATTAATGATTACTCAAAATTGTTATTACAGCTAAAGTCAGGGTTTACAGTGCAAGGAACCCTTTTGGGGTCGTTGTGGTGCTCACCGACTTCCCCCTTTAAGAACTACCTTTAGGTGTTCTTTAAGTGTTTGCTATGACATGTTGCCCTCAGAAAATAAGGTGCATTATCCACTATGGGTACACCAGGCATCAACAACCTTGATATTTCATGAGTTCCCCGTACAGGTTTGCCAATTTTTGACCACAGACACCCCATAAACACCAGTAAGGGGAATCCTAAAGTAGTAAGTTTGTGTGAGAGGTCTGTGGTTTTAGATAGGTTATATTCAAACAAACATTGCATTAAAGAGTGCTATAGACTCTGATTTTTTGCTGTGGCAGTGACGATCCACTGTACTGTCAGTTCTTTAGATGTTTAATTTACAGGAAGGAATAGAAATTTCCTTTGCTCTTCTGTCCCTTGTATATGACAAGGGCAGCACTGGACTAGGCTGTGACAGCTCCTCACAATGAAGAGTCCCCAAAATCAATGGTAAATAGCTTTAATACTAAAATTAACTGCACTTTTCACTTGGAATCAGACTAAATTAATTGATTGCAGCTTTATTTCTGGTGTCATCGCCCTCACAAACATTTGGAACAGTTGAAAATGGGGGTGTCCCACTTCAGCGATAACTTTGTATTTAAGAGATCTGTTTAACAAAAATGCAAATTACTGTTATATAAAATCAAGGCACTATATTATAGTAATTTGAGAAATCCTGAAGCTCCATCACAAATACCATTCCAAATTTGCTGTTGTTGTAATCCAGGGACACAATCTCCTATTCGAATTCTTCCAGGGTTCTAATGCTACGTCCTTGGCAACGCACGTTTATGCTAGCACTTCCAATGTAAAGTCGTCGTAAATCCTTCACGCCTCACTATGAAAGTATTTATGTTTGTTTTTGGGCTCTACAAACAAAACATGCGTCTATTGAACGTGTGTTAAAAGTAAAACCAGACTGAACTTTGCAAGAATTGGAGCATGCGGCGGACGTGCGCTAGTTCTACACATTCTCCTTCCCAATTCGACAAATATTGACGTTTGGTTAAGAACTCCTCCGCGTCACTTTCTGATGTTTACAGTGTCCCTATCCAGTCATTTTTTGACGTGCTGGTTATTCCGATTAGATCAGGGGTCCGGTTGTTTTGTCAGACCCGGTACCGGATGCAGATCCAACCTCGGGACACGGCCGGTACCAGTTTCGTTACCCTAGCCCGTCCACGTCTACTACCACATCTGGAACCGTTACGATCTGCATCTGGTACTGGTATTGGTCGACGTTCGGTAACAGTTTAAATTTAGTGTTAGGATAGCGGTGAAGTCCACGTCCCGGTAACGGTTTGTGACCAGAGCCTTGATTTAATTGGAACAGCCAGCACGTCAAAAAACAAGGAGTTGGAGACACCCAAAACTTCAATTTTTGACACGAAAGGTGCTTAACAATACGCCAAAATGTGACGACTTGGGAATAAGAACACGTTGGCTGTGTAACTGTAGAAAAGGAAGAAGAAGAAGGCGGCTCTCTCAACTTGTCCAGTGTGAACTGTGCACTAAACGTGCGCGTTTATCCCTAAGTTCTACATATTTTATATGTACTTTGATCCACTTGTATGTGTTTGATCTCTTTTCAACCAAAAATCTTCTCATCTTTCATTTATTCAACTTCACATTTTCTTCTCTTTCACTCTCCTGGCCGTTGAAGCTTTTAATGGCACAGAAAAGACAGATGTACTCACTTATTCCAACCGCATTCTCCATCTCCATCCCTTCTTCCTCCTCCATTCCCTATCCTAATTTTCGCTCCCACATTATTGCTGATGTCAGCAGAGTGAAAACACTCAGCTGATGGACTCTCTTTCTGCCCCCCACCCTCCATACACGTAGTCACACCATCTTCCCCCTTCCATTCTCCCCGCTCTTTTTCATCCACCTCCTTTTTTTATCCATTGATAGCGAGCTGAAGGAGAACTTAGGACAAATGAAGGAGACGTCTGTCGTCTTTTACTCTCAATGTTCTTTTAGTCCATGCACCTTTCTGCCCTTCAATCACATCATACGTCTGTACTGACTTCTGCTTCTCACTACACATCTGCGGCTTGGTTAGTGAGTGAAACATGTCTTGTGAAACTTAAATTCTTCCATTTGACATTTTTTTCTGTTTTTCTACAATGATATAATTTTTAGGATGCTTTGGATATTTAACTTTTCATGATTTTCTTTCTGTTATACTTTTTTTTGCCAAAAATTATGGTTATTTCTGTTGTTCCATGAACTTGTCTTTACCATATATCAGCAAAAGTAACTTTTTAAGGGTTTTTATTTTAGAATTCTTTTATTGATGTTTCTATGTCTTTGTTATAATTTTCTTTGTCTAATTATTGTTTGATAATGCCGTAAAGCTCATGTTCAACCAATGCAGTATCAGAAAGCTATACCTAGATTTAGGTCAATTGATTTTTTTTTTGATTGAAGGATTGCTCAATTAATTGATTGTTTCTTACATTTACTGATATGTCTGATTGATTGATTGAAATATTTAGAAATACTTTTTTTTCAAAAATTGAATGACAAGTTTTTTGATTGATCGATTAATTGATTGTTTCTTTGATTGATTGCATGATTTATGATCATGGTTTGTTGATGGATGAATAGATAAATTGATAGATTGATTAATAACGGAGGCTCGACGGTGCTTCTATTCCTGGCAGTCGACCTCGTCACTTGCTCGTTTCTCGTCTCAGAATGGGAGAGATGCCAAGTGGCTCGTCTGTGTTTCTGTTCTTGACAGTGGACCTCGCCTCTGGCACGTCTCGTATCCCCAGCTGACCCCCAGACCATCTGGATGAAGCCCATTTAGTTGTAGAGCTAGATAAGCAAATTCTTCTTTAACAGTCCTGGTAAATCGCGTGTCCGTCCCGGGATAAGATCTGTCCTTCATGTGGGCATCCCTAAAATTGAATTAAATTGAATAGATTATTTGATTGTTTCTTGATTTACTGATCAATTTATTGTATCTTTGATTGATTGAAATATGTATAAATACATTGATTTATTCACTACTTGATTGATAAATTGATGAACTGAATGATTAATTGATTGTTTTTTTGATTTATGAACTGTGTCTTAGATTTATTTAAATCTTTAGAAACATTTTTTGTCAATAATTGAGTGATTGACTAACTTAGTAATGCTGATATTGTTTCTTTGATTAATTGATTGCTAAATATAGTTTCCACTGTTTTTTTTTTCATTTGTACAGCAATCCTAATGTAGAGTTTGAACAAACATATGGTTTGGAGTTCTGGACAGCAGTTTATTGGGTTCACAGTGCGTTTACTTCAACCAATAAGGCTTTGTTATGTCATGAGAAAGTGAACTAATATCTCATTTGACGAGGTGACTTCTGTCTTTTTCATAAATGTCATAAGCTGGAGTTAGAGATGCTGATGCTCTAAAAAATAACTACGAGCTTATTGGCAGCACACACATGCTGGCATCATATTATTGGAAGGTAGAAGTTTTGTTTCTGACTGTGTCACTGTTTCTATTCACCACACCTTCTTAGAGTGACATAAAACCTATGTTCTTTTTTTATTGGTTGAAAATAGAAATGTTTAGTTCTTCATCAGTGTTTTTCCAGAATGACCAAACATCTTAACATCATCATCTAAATAACACTCTTTGGCTGTTTACGCAATCAACCTAAATTTGTTGATTCTGATGTGAAAATTAAAATCTGCTCTTCTCTACAACAGAATCCGATGATTCGTGTTGATTTCCCTTCACCACTGTGCAGTGAAAGCTGCTTTTCTCTGCTTCAGAACTTGCTGGAACCTCATTGATTGCATCAACGGTTGAAGAGTTAGGGCATCAAAAGACAGGAAGCACTAGAGCAAAAGCTTTGTTGTTAAAGGTTAATAGTGCCCGTCTTTCTGTCTTACCAAGGCTGTTATCAAACTGGACGCCAAAGTAACATTTTGGAGCCTATTCCAGACTGTCATAACCACCAAAATGACTTCCAACCTGTGCCTGTAAAAAACGTCACCCTGAGTGTTTTGCATTTCTGATAAACTCAAACAATATAAATCAGATGAATTTAACACAGCCAAACATCCTTCCGCGAGCACCCATGCTGTTAGCTGAAATTACACTTGGACGTCTCCTGGTAAGACAATTAATGCACAGAGGAAACAACACTCCTCTTCACATTCTGTCAGTACGCGCTGCTTTGTCAATCATCCTCATATTTCAAGTGTCACGCATCCAACTTTAGATCATTACAATGCTTGCGCAGCTTATTTCCCCGAAGAAATGTTTGCTCAGATGCAGTAAATAACCTGCAGGCAGGGAGTTTGGAGGGTATGGTCGGACCTATAGGAGAGCCACAAGTCTGTAAATGACTGCAGAGCAATAATGATAATGGAAGTGATGGCAAAAGGACAACTTTCAGCCACGTACTCTCACACTTTCTTTCTCCCGCATGCCTTGCTAGAGACTTCATTTTCTCTTTCAGCTGATCCTCAATTGGAGTTTTTCCACAAAAAGTAACATGGAAGTCACTGCCTTTATGTTTGACTGCATTTCATTATTGCCTTTTTTTTACTTGAATAGTAGTTTAAATATGTTCAGATTTAACATAACCTAACTCCCTTTACAAAGAAAGGCAACTTTTATGATTTGATGACTGGTTTAAGGTCATTTTTGAACAGTAGCCCTTTAAAATATGTCTAAAAACTAACTTTCTTTCTAACAGACATAAAAACTTATATCCATGCACACATCAATGGAGTGGCAGGACAGATGCTTGAATGTTTTCTCTTTGAATACCATTAGGTGAGTCCTCAGGACTTCTTAGGTGTCCTCTCATTGATTAAATGGCCCAGACTCCACTGTAAATGATTAGATTACCATGTGACGTCAGAGTACTGTGCCAAAAATCAATACGCTGACATCTCTGAATACTAAATGCGCTAGTCATTGTGTATAAGTATGTGTGCCAAATACTGTCGTCCTGCTTACCTCAACAAATGTTATATATATACTTTTATTCTATTAAATTCTTGTAAATACATTGGCATTTCATATTTTGTTTACTAACTGAGTCAAGCAATAACATATTTGTATTTTAGTATAATATTTTTTACTGAAAAGAACAGTAATCTGATAGAAAATTGCCACCTTAGCCGTCAGGTTTTCAGGTTTACTCTGGTGAACTTGGTCGAGCTGAGGAGCAAACCTACACCAGCCCAGCACCGCTCCCCATGAGTGACTCTAGGGTAGGGATAGGCAACACCGAATCTCAAACGCAGCTCTGTCTGCATGATTTCCAAATGTCCAAGCCCTACTCATAACTGATTACCTGGTTCAGGTGTGTCCAGCCAATTAGAACATGCCAGAGCAGGGTAAGTTGGAAAACATGCAGGAATGCGGTCCTCAAGGAATGGAGTTGCCTATCCCTGCTCTAGGGTGAAAGATAGTCCGAACCAGAGGGGGTTCTGAAGCCAGGCCTAAAGGGCCGATGTCCTACATGTTTTCCAACAACCTGCTATTGAAGCTCCTTATTGGCTAAACACACCTGATCCAGGTAATTAACAGCATATAAGGCAAGGATTTCTGGAAAATCAGCAGGAACCAGCAAGAAACCAACCCAAGGAACCCAAGACCTGGATTTGGACATCCCTGGTCCAAACCCTCTAAGATGAGTAGCGTTTAGCCTCCCATGTAAGCTCAGGTTCTTTCTAGTTTGAGATGGTGACATTCTAACACATTCTCACTCCAGTCCATCACTGGGACGCAGAGAGCACCAGTACCCCAACCCAATACCAATACCCAAACCCGGTATCAGTTTGCGGCCGGTACCATGTCCGGGCCCCAGTTCGCACCTGGTAGCGTGTTTGGTACCAGTTTAGGTCCAGCACCACATCTGTCCAGTGATGAGTTAGGGTAAAAGGTTTGGGTACTGGCACTGGACACGTCCCGAGGACCAGACCTTTTCTGGTACCGCATCCTGAGGGTTGCGGACCCTTGATTTTTCTATCGAACAGTCAGCACGTCAAAAAACGACGAGTTGTGGACACTCAAAACATCAGTTTTTGATGCAGAAGGGTTGATGAAATTAGAATGACTCACTGGCAAAATCATCTTTTTATGCTCAGAAATGGTTGAAATTGATGTTACGCTGGAAAACAGTTTTCTTTTAGAATCTTTTGGTTTGGTCTCCAATATGGTAAATGGCGTACACCGGTACAGTGCTTTACTACCCTCTTTGAAGGCCCAAAGTGCTTTTCAGTCACTGTCCTATTCACCCATATTCTGACTGTTCGTAAAATCAAGGGTCCGCAACCCTCAGGATGTGGTACCAGAAGAGGACTGGTCCTCGGGACATGTGCCAGTACCCAAACCTTTTACCCTAACCCGTCACTGGACAAATGTGGTGCTGGACCCAAACTGGTACCAGACACGCTGCCAAATACTGGTGCTAACCAATGGCTGTTAGGACCAATGTAAGGTTCAGTGTTTTGCCAAAGGACAGTACAACACTTGGGCAGACAGGGCGGAAACCGAACTTGTAATCGACCAATCAGAGGTCGACTGTGACTATGGCCAAAAACCCAAAAAACAAAGTGAGGGGTGTCTCTCAACCCAATACAATTGCCTCCCCATCCCGAAAAGTGAAACAAACACTGTGTGTATGACATCTGCTGAGTTTTTCTCAATATCCCTAACTTATTCAGAGGCAGTATTGTCACTCTCTATCTGTCTTAAAGGCGGGTTGGAACTTCTCATCCTTTTTCATATATATATTTTACATCTATTGAAGATGATCTGGGTTATTATTGGTCACAATACAGCAACCGTTATTTTTTGTTGTTTGTTTTATCAAGGTGTGCATCTTTTCTAATGTAAGATACCTTAAATATAAGGTTACATTCTAAGACAAATGAATGAACATATACAAATAAAAAAAGTCTTTATTTGTCTGATTTTAGTCAACATGAAAAAGTTGTGTTTTTTTTCTTTTTTTTGTGAAAATGCAATTAAATGCATCTATTATAGCTTAAACTAAATTCCAGATTACTGCAGTGTATGTTTACACCTCTTTGAATGCTTCAAAGGAAGATTTGTGAAGATCTGTATTGTGCCTTTAATTAGCAATCTAGGTCATGAATAGTAATCGAGTTACATCTACAGTAACTGAAAGCAAAAGTCCTGCCCATGAGTGTGTTTGCATTCGCCATAAGGAGCCAGCAGTGTGTGTTTATAGGTTGTGCTGAGTGATTGATCATAGGGAGCAGGGAAAAGCAGGTTACTGCAGCACTTACACACACACATTCATTCCTTCCCTGCATTTCTCATTTCCCTCTCTCCCCTCCTCTTTTGTTCCATCTCCATCTTTGCTTTTCCTCCTCCCAACCCTTTTCCAAACCCCACTCTCCTCCTCATCACTGCCTCAGCCTGTCCCTCCAGCCGTCGCTCTCCTCTCTTTCACGTGATCTTCCTCCAGCAGCTTCAGACTCCTCTTTGCTCCCCATCCTTCTCGCTGCATCTCGAAAAAGGCAAACCCATCTCTAATTTCCCCCACTCTCTTTCTGTCCTGTTATCCGGAGCCTAAGGAAGTGAAGAGATGCTGTCACGTGTCTTCTTCTTCCTCCTCCCTCCGCTTTGCAGCAGCAGTAGTATTCTACTGCTCCTCTAAAAAGGGGAATCATCAGTCTCAGAGGGCTCTCTCACAGCCTCCCTCTCCCCTTATCATTTATCCATCTGCTGAATCTAGCCATCCATCCATTCATACGACCATCCATCCATCTTTGGTGCAGCAGAAGTGCTGACTTTTCATGATAGCATTTTGAAGCCGCATTCATAGTTGTGCATTGGGGTCTACAGCTTTGACTGATTGATTCCTAATTGGAAAGGTAACCCTTTGGAAATGTGATGAAAGTAAAAGCGTTGCTCAAATAGGGACTGCTCAATATTTCAGGGCTTACCTTGCCTGTTGATTAATGGAAAAGTGTGTTTCAATGAGGGGGAAAAATACACACCAATGCAGCATTTGCAAACAGAAAGGACATTGGATCAAATCAACTCTTACAGTGTGCTTGTTTCCTAACATCAAATTTAGAATATAGTTACCTACATATTAGCATTAACAGAACAACTCCACTTGATTGTGTCGAATTAATTAAGCAAAATTCAAAAAATCATTCAGTTTTCTGGGATATTTCTAGGGCACTGGATTTTGGAATTGTAGATCTGGACAGTAATTGCAAACATGAAAACAGACAGAAGGTTTTTTCATATCAATCTGTTAACGGCTAAAAGAGGCATCGCACAAGCTTGGAAAAATATTAACAGACCCAGCATAAACCAGTGGCTTAAAGAAATGTTTTACTGCCTTCCCTTAGAAAGAATAACATATTTTCACAAAGGAAATTTTGGGACCCTTTATCAATTATATTGAAAATCTAGACCCAACAGATGATCCAAACAATTTTTGATTTGAACTGCTTAGAATTTTACGACTTCAGATTACAAGTTTTTTGTTGAGGATTACTGTAACAGTTTCAGATATTAGATAAGAGAAGCTGTGATCATTGTTAAGTTTTTATTTTTTGTTTGTGTGATTGTAGACTTCATTAATAACAAAAAGTCATACAATTCAGCCCTTTATTTTCACAAAGGAAATGTAATTAATATTATTGAAGCTGCTTTGTTGCTATGACCCATTCTTTAATGAAAATTTTGCAGGAAAAAAATTGCAAACGCACTATTTAATGCACTATGTAGTGAAGGAATTTGGATAAGACTTTTGAGGGTGGAAAAGACTACCATTTAACTTTAGCAGCCACTACTTCTTCTGCTAAGCATGTGAGGCTGGAGCACAACCTGAACTCTCAACAGTGTGCTCCTTTGATTGAACGTACTGTGTGAAGAAGGCTGGAGTGGTGAAATAATGGCAGGTAAATCAATTTGAACAGCACTGCTGTTCAGTCTGATATTATCCACACATTTCCTGCCTAATTTGATAATGAAATAAATCGTGAAGAATCAGTGGAGCGTGCAGCTGCAGCACATTTCATTGTTGCATCACTGCCCTCAGCAGGAGGGACTCCTGTAAACCACTGATATCCGTGGGGGTTCGCACGGCCAGGACATCTTAACAAGATTCATTATTCACTTTGGACGCACAAAATCACAAAACTCTGTTTCTGCTCTTTTGAGCTTCACTTTTATTGAACACATTTTCACCCAACTTCAAAGGGTTAAACTTTTTTCGCTATAATTTTGATTTGCCTCCTTAAAAATGTACAATAAAAAAAAAAAAAAAACTATTTCAATCCAAAATGATTGTGCTAGGAGAAAGGTGAGGCTACAAATCTGCTTTTTTTACTTTTACTCCTACATTTTTCTGGATTGATTTGTTGTGATCATAATCTATATCTTTATCTTTCTACAAAAAAAAAAAAAAAAAAACAAAAGCAAGAAGTAAATTGTAATTTCTCCATAGTATTTTAAATGTCTGAAATCTTGTTTTTGTGGATTTTATGACTGGAGCCTCATCTTATGAAAAAAATAAACAGATATTTGAAATCAGTTCAACATAAATGCTATGTTCAGGGCCTACGGGAAAGAAAACAACTCCAAAAACACATTTTTTTAAAGTTAGTTTAAAAGTTCAACATTTGTTGAACTAAATTTTAGGAACTTACAGATGCTCCTGGTTCCATAAGAAATTAATACTTTAGAGGGGAATGTTTTGGTGGGTTATGTTAACTGTCTTACAATAGTTTGCAGCAGATCCATGTTTTCTACCTGCATATGTTGCCTTTTTTTTACGTATTTTTTTAGTTTTTTAGCTGGTGTATGACATCTTTGGGAAAGGAAACTAAAAATAAGTGATTTTTTAAGTGTTTCTTACCATTTTTTTCTGATTACAAGGTGTATGATATGCCACAATCTCCATCTACCCGTTGGTCTTATCATCATATTGTTAGACATTTAGATAAAAAACAACAGGAGGATGGCAAACGCTTTGCAGTCCCTCTGGTAGCCATCGCCATAACAACAAACCTGCCTTCCCCTCATCTCTCAGTGAAGTGACATTTCACTTTGCCCCGGCTGCCGCTTCCTGCAGCGATACTCTGATCTAGCCCGTGTGTTTGTGTGTGTGTCCTCATTAAAGAGCAAAGCGACTAAGGGGGAGTGGCGCTGATCACACACACACACCTTGTCAAACCAGACCTCTGCTGTTTCAGCCTAAGTGAGCAGGATCAGAAAAGAAGGAAGGCATGCTGTTATCCTAGAAACGCACAAACAACAGCACTTCCATGTTCCTGTTATTATTCAAATTCTAAAAGATGACATGCTATCTTTGACCTCTTTAATATTATAAGAACTTAGTGAGTTTGAGTCCAAATATGCACATTTTGTAAACACTAAAGCTGCCTCTTGATCTCCTATTTTTGGATATAACTAAGTATAGCTATTCCACCACTCTCCACATATACCCAAAAATCCAAGTAGACCACCTCAATGATCTCAATGATGATTATCATCTGCCCTGAGATTGGGAGATGGTGAGTTTAATCCAACAATCAGGTCACATGGAAGACTTTATAAACGGGACACCCTGCCTTAACCTTGATAGTCATTATTAGGAGTTCATTTAGAACTAATGGTTCAAATATAACTCTATAGTGGGATAGCCTATTTGCCCATGCTGGAAATGACAGGGTTTTGACCATTGACTGTATATGAGAACTGGACAGAGCGAGTGTGAAAATGGCTTGCTTACTGTTCCAACCAAATGAAGTCATTTCAGTTGTCATTTTTATGCACAATGGAGGCCGCCATGTTGGAGCCAGACAAAATTAGTGAGCAGTGATTAGTCCGAGCCGGTCTGAGTCATCGTTTCTATGGGAGCCAATCAGGAGTAAGCTTGTTGGAAGTCCACAACCATTTGAGGAGTGGAGAGTCTGTCGACTGTTTTAAACATTCGGGGTGGGGCCAACATTGCCACATGCTTTTATTGAGGATGTGATTGGCCAGTTAACAACTTAAATAACTTTCACTGCAGACAAAATATATATAAAAAATAGGATTAGCACAAATATTTTTAAAAAGGATACCAGAGCAGGAATGGTGTTATTTTGTCTTCACAGATTTAAGTAAAAAAAAAAAAAAAAAAAATGTTCAGACAGACATATTTTATCCACAACATTCAGACGATTAACAAACATGCATCTGCTCTCTATAAGCAGTGAAATCTTTGGTCTTGAACATGTGAAGAAGCAATGCAGCCATTGACTTCCTCTTGTGTCTATTTGCAGAATGTCAAAATAAACATAAAAAATGATGGCGTCTAGGTAACAGGTGTTAGGAGACTCACCCAGTGAGTACGACCACAAAGTCCATGACGTTCCAGCCGTTCCTCAGGTAGGAGCCCTTATGTAACGCAAAACCCAGAGCCAGGATCTTTATCCCGGACTCGAAACAGAAGATGGCTATGAAGTAAGGCTCTGTCTCCTCCTGCAAAAGAACAAGAGGAAAAAAGGTGGTGTGCCACAAAAGAAAAATAAAGAAGTGGGTGAGGGGACAAGAATACAAAAAGAAAAGAGGATCAGAGTCAAAACATTTTTTGAACATTTTTTCATTCTGAACACTAATATATATATTTTATTGAAATAGAAAAAGAGGTATAAATGTATTAAAATGTATAACCTTTTTCAAAGCAAAAATGTTTCAAGGTGCAATACAAAAGAAATATAAACCAAAGTAAATTAATTTTAATTCTTTTAGTCAGTCTAGATAAGGGGTCCCCTAACTACGATCCGTGGGCCAGATCCGCTCTTCCTCCACATTTGGCCCGGCCCGGAACTTTTTTTGGTTAAATCAGACATATTTCTAGTTTTTAAAGCTAATTTGGCATTTAGTTAATATTTCAGCTACATGCTAGCTGTTTTGGATAATTTAACATAATTCTTTTAGCTTTTTCGACTAATTTGGCACTTAGCTAATATTTTAGCTAGCTATCAGCTTCAGCGTTTTCAACTATTTAGCTAGCTATCAGCTTCAGCATTTTCAACTATCATTATAAGCATCTATAAATCCATCACAGGACAAAGTTTAGGGACCCCTGGTCATCACGAACTTCTATTCTACATTGTCACCGTCCTCGCCAACCCGCATTCGAGAACTTCTTCCAATATAGTCTATATATAAACACACATTTATCCAAACTTTAGGTTTCCAAAACTCTTAAGAACACACATCACAATGTCAGATTTTATCTCTGTTTTCAGGCTCTATGTCTGAACCCTCCATTGAAAGTTAAGCCAGTTGGATATTGTCCAATCAGAGACTCAGATTTGATAGTGATGACATATGGGTCAAATCCATTTTAATTCATAAAAGTATCAACTGTTTAAAAATTGATCTAGAAGGAGAAAGGAATAATTGCGGCTTGAACCCAACTGGAATTATATTATACCAGGGATAGAGCTGTGATGTGCAAAATTTGTAAAACCTCAAGCCTCTTCCAGTTGTGAGTACATGCACTAGCATCAGGTAGTGACAGTTCAACACCATATGCTAAGGATTTTGTGTGGAGCGAGTTCTTGAACGTGCGACCCATACTCGTGCATGAAGCATTACACCTGGTTCACACCAGACGTGGTCGAGAGGCGCTTCTGCTCAGCTCGGGTTATTTAGACCTAATTTTGATTTTTTTTGATCTATGTGTTTACAGTAACCCCATAACTAATCCCCCCCCAGCAGGAGTTAGAGACCGGAGAGATCTGCAAATACTCTGAAAATGCATGTCTGGAGTGTCTGGTTTTTTTTTTTGTGTGTTGTGTTTGTGCATTTATTTTCATCTCTACAGTATGTTTAGAAACAAAAATATTATTGCATTTGTCAATCACTGTATTTTGTTGTAAAAAACTTGTCATATTTTGAAAAAATTACTGTATTTTCTCATGTGTTGGCGTAACTTCCTCCCAGATTTGATGCAGATCACTCACGGTTTGCGCTAGAAATAGACCGGACGCCAAAATGATGATCACTGCCTCGGCGCTTTGCGTCTGGTGTCAACTACAGAGTAGGTTAACAAGGGCGCCAATTGGAAGCGACCTCTATTCTGCGCCACTTCGCAGCACTTTCGGGTCCGATGTGAGACAGGCGATAATCCATCAAGCTTTAAAATCTAAGTTTAAAGTCATGAGGCTTGATATTGAAAACTATTTATTTAGATTTCTCTGTTGATTTTCCCTCTGTGGGCTTTTCTGTGAATGTTTATTCAGGAGGCATGTCTCCCTAGTCTGCCTGTCTCAACGTTTGCAGCCTTTTGTGTATAATTCCATTTCTGCACGCGATGATTGTGCAATTGTGTTGTGAATGCACTGCTCGCGGGCATGAGGGTGTGTGTGTGTGTTACCAGTCGTTCAGACAGAGGCGTCTTGTCTCCATCGGGAAGGTGCTGCTCCAAAGCCAGTACGATGCAGTTTGCAATGATGGTGGTGAGGATCATCCATTCAAACGGAGTGCAGCCGGAGTCAAGGCCAAAACCAACACATCACATACGACACATTTCACACACAGGCCGTGTAAATCACGATCAAAGCAAAATGAGACCACCTTTAAAAGCACTACTTTCGCAAAACGTCAGTGTTTTTTAAAGTCTCCACGTGGGATCCACTCCCCTGTCAATCACCTGTTTCCAGGACAGCGTTGTGAAAACAGGCAGTGATTTATGGCCCACTCTATTCTTTCTCTTGTTTGTGAGTCGTATTGCACCAATCACAGACAGGAAACACAGCTCAACCACTGAGGAAGCTAAAAACGGTCAGTTTACTCCAGGTCTTGCAGAGAATAAGATTCCTGCACACCCGCGCTCTGACTCACAGAGGTCAGCCGGTGGAGCAGCCAGCTTTTCACAGCAACCCGTCCATTCAAGTGTGTTTGGATGTGTTGCAGTGTGTTTGTGTGTGCCCATGCCTTAGTAATGGCTGCTGGAGGGGCTAAGATGACTGGATACATAGAGACAGATCAAGCCTGTGCCTAATTGGCCAGTCATTATCTTGTTAGTCCGCATGTGAGTGTCTGTCTCCTTGCATGTGCGTCTGAGCGTGCGTGCAGGGACTACGTGTCTGTTGTCGTGTTTACTGGATGCGAGCCTGACACTGACACCATGGCTGGAGGATGGTCTCCAAGTGTATGTGTGTGTGTGTTTGCACTGGATGATGTGAGGAGATCGGACAGGTCATTCTGGGTAGTGCAGAGTAACAAGACAGTACCGCATGCAGGCCGGCTGGCACAGCATGCAAAAGTGGAAAATAAGCTCAAAGATTTTGATTTTCATAATTAAGAGAGCGTTTTGTGTGATTTTTTTTTTTTTTTTTATGTGTTGCACGCAAGCTGAAACCTCTGCCCTTTCTTAGCCATAAACAAAAGAACTGTTTAACTGTAAATTGTGTCAACATGCATGTGCACTACGCGGTCGGTTTGATGGAAACAGAACAATAAAGGATCTTGGAGGAGAACCATCTCGTATGCATTAAGGCTTGTGGTTACAAAGCAGCGTTTCTGCAGACAAAAGGCAGTCCCAGAGTAAGCAGGAATACAATACAGAGTGGAAAACCATGAGATCAGCAATACATTATCTATAAAACCATAAGCAAACTGGCTTCTAACACAAATTGGCTCTGGGGTTTCGAACATACAGCTTACACACGGGTGCACACATGTATTACGGCACCACAGAATAGCTGCAGCATCTTTCATGGTTGTATCACTTAGTGGTCGGATGCTACTTTTTAAAAATAAAGACAATGTGTTTTGATTTTTATTTAAAATGAAGCACAGATTGTGATTGGTTTTGCTTTTTTCCTACGGTGCAGCCCACTGATCCAATGTACCGCGTGTGTTTGTGTGAGCGTTGTGCGAGTAGACATGCCTGCCACAACATCTATTATTCAGCAGACACACACTCTGCTGGCCTAACAACCTGCTGGAAGCAGAAGGTAGCACTGCTCTATGTGCCTCTCTCATTTCCTCCCATTTCTTCATATTGCTGCAGTCTCTTTCTATATATCGTTGAGATCTTTTATCTCTTTCAGCATCATTTCTGTTTGTTGCTCGATCCATCTCTCTACCTTATTTCCAATCAACCTCAAAATTTGATCCTCCACTTTTTTCCCTTTTAAACATTAGATGTTTTTTTTTGGAAAAACAAACATAAAAAGACTGGCTGAGTCACTAACATTTACAGATTACAGAATTTGGCTACGGTAGAATTGATGAGGTCTGCAGAAATGGAAGCGATGACCAATATCCACAAACATTATGTCTCTGTAAACACCTCTCTAACACATACAGATTTGACTGTTCTTAAACAAATATTGCATTTACTTAAATTCAGGAAGTATTTGGTCTCAGATTAACGTTGTGTCAGTGGAACAAGTTCTTATACTGTAACAAGAAAAAAGCACACACACACCCAGTTTGTACATAAGGAAATTCTAATAATTCTAATACCTCAACCGGTGATCCTTCACCCAAAATCAAGCCTTCATGCCCAGAACAAGAGCATCTGTGTGCTAGCACACACAGATGATTGTACACGTTAAGCCAAACAAGTTTTTGGGTTGTTCAACCCCATGAAGGGTCATAGAGGAGAGCGGGAGCGCAGGGGTTTTTGCGACCCCCTTTACTCACACAAACTCAGTCCCAGATTTAAAAAGTAAAATTATGTGGAAAATAACAAACCAAGTCGACTACAGAACACATTTCTGATGTTTTTTTACTGTTACACCAATGTCACCATGTGTTTTTATGGGTTATAAGTGACGTCATGAAAATGCATCGTACCATTGCCATGAGTGTGGCAAGTACATTGTGAAGTACTGGTAAAGATAATGTAAGGTTTGCCCAACCTGTATCCAATCATAAGGGCAGTTGTGACAGAAACAGAAGACTTTAGTTCTCACTTCGCTTGTGCTGGATTTTTCTATTTCTGACCACAAACAGGAAATTGTTCAGAAACAAAAGAATAAGGAAAAAAAATCACTAAGGTACTAAGTCTTTCCCAGGTAGTGATTATAAAAAGCAGAAAAAAGAGACAGCACCGTCAGAGATTTCTGGAAGTGTCCAAGAACAGAAGAACATTTCTCCTCATCTCCTTCAAATTCCTGCGTTGTTGGAACACAGGCCAACAAACTATTGTGTGCAGGTACACAGCTTCAACACCTGGACTTTAACTATTTGCAAATTTAACACAGAAAGGTCCACAGTTGGTGTTTCAGATCTTCCAGCCGGGATTTGAATTGGGGCCTTCCTGCTGTGAGGCAAGAGCGCTAACCACTGCGCCACCGTGCAGCCCTCATTATCAATTAGGCTAAATAATAATAATAAAAAAAAGAGGACATTTTATGTTTTTGCTTTACTATTAAATAGACTAATCATGGGAAATTATAACTATAAATATAAATCATGTATGCCAAAGATTGACTAATGACGCTCATTCTGAATATCAATATATATCTATTTATAAAGTCTTTAGTTGACTAACAGCAAGCCAGGTAGTGTAAAGCAGAAGTACATAAGCTCAACAGGCTGTTGGCTTTGACGTAGACAGTATCCAATCAGAATAAAACCTTATTATGTTTTCTAACTGTATTGTTCAGATGGTGGCTTGATTTGTCGACACATGCATGCATAACAGTTGGTGCCAGCTGCTCTGAATCAGTTTTTGTGATATTTTTTCTGCAGATGTAGCTCAACTCATCCCTTCGTTTCAGATGTGTCACTTTGTACTTTCATCAAGAAAAAAAAAAAAAAATTAACAGTTTCCCTCACGGAAGCTGTTCACATGACCACAAAAATCTGCCAAGGAGAAATAATCAGATGACCACATTCAACAATTCTGACGTCTTTATAATAGATTTTTTTCTAAAGTAGTGAATTGCCAAGACTGAAAAACCAAATAGTCTTAAAGATATTTTTTCAATGTTTTTTTTTTCCTTTCAGGCCAAAGGCGTACTTAAAAGCCTTATTTTTTTGATTAGATTATCAATGTATTTCTAAACAAATGTGTATACATTTGTAAATTTAAAATTAAGAATTGAATGAGAAATGAAGAGTCGGAAAATCGATCGATTCATGCGCTTCAGGCCATATAGCGAATCGATTATCTGGTTCTCTGTGGTAATTGAACAATAGACAACTGATTGATGGAGCCAGGACACTGCATCGCCAGTACCTAGTGGCTAATGCTAACTTGCTCTCAACCTTGGCTAATGTGTAGCATGTTCTAAACAAGTTTCTGAGTTAATGTGAACACAGCTGATAAAGTTTGACTGACTGAGACTTATTTCTGACTCTTTTGTCGCCTAATGTGTCTTATATATACATATATAACTTAAGTTTTTAAATAGTCCATTCATTGATGGTGCGTCTTATAATCCGGTGCCCCCTATGGTCAGGAAATTACAGTACATCTGGCCTTAGACTGTCAAAGTGAGCTGGGCCATTTGACTTAGAGTTGTCTAAAATAGCTCACGGCTTTCTAGATTGCGATTCTGCTGTTTTTCCTTTATTTATACTCTAAGAGTAAATGAGAGCTGACTGTCATGCATCAACCCAAAGCCTTTAAAATTCTGACTGACATGGTGTCAATTTCAAAAATACATCATAGCAACAAGAAGACATTTTAAAACAGCAGACAGAAAAGAAAAAAATAGATTAACAATTAAAAGAAATTAACATTGTAACACTGAAAGGCAAACTATGTACAGTTGCTGTACAAAGGGGCCAATAGTATTTAAACCAAACTTATTGGAAGAATTCCAATTATTGGTGAGAATTCCATTTGTTTATATATTTTTTTTTCCCAATCAGATAACGGTCGTAATATGATAATCAAGAAATCCAGTAATGGTCAGATATTTGGTTTGCGTGGAAACTGGTTAACAAAAAGGCCTACTTTAAGTCCCTAAATGCATTTTTTTGCTTCCGGAGTGTGTCCAAAACAGCGAAGATTTGGGAATGGGAACATATGGGGATTGTTTGTGGAATCAGGGAAACGCCCTCTTGGTTGTGCACTAAAATAAAGCAAAAAAAACATCAAATCAAATACTTTGGTCTCATTCATGAACCTGTATTAAGTAAAATTAAATAGAAACATCCATTATAAAAAACACATGATGTAATCAAATAAAAGCATTATTCAGAAAATAATTATTATATAGAGTTGTTTGCATTGAAAGAATAACACATACACACAAACAAAAAAAAACGAAATAGGGTTAAACACGGTAAAGCCTTTGCTAATCATTTGATGACGGGTATTTTTATCTACAGTGCATTACTGCAGTGGCTTGAGTATTCCGATTATAAACAAAAACACAAGTGCACTCGTGTAATCTTTCTTAACACCCTCTAGTAATTGTCTTTTACTGTAAACACAGCAAACCGCTGCTGCAGTCAGTCATTAGTGCAACAATTTGCAGACTCCAAGTGCTGGATAAATGTTGCCTCATCTGCGGCGCCGGTCAACTTGCAGGTGAGGATAACATTCGCTACAAGTGCTGTCACCTGTCATTTCATGTGCGATCCACTCAACTGACTCCTTTCACACACTCACACCACCATCCATTTTGCCTTGCAGTGCAAAACTAATTCATGGCTGACATATTTGTGGTGAGAGTAACAGGCAAACACCAGGGAGCGGACTGAGCTGCGCAGCCACAGTTCACTCCTGTCTGCAGTTGGGGACCAAATCTTCGATTACGGCTATTGTTTAGTGTGTATTCAGACTGGACACATCTGGTTTGCTTAAAGTGAAGAAGAGCTTGTTCCACCAATAGTTAGGTATGAATTATTAGTCTGAATACCCTCAAGCTGACCCTGTTCCAGGACCAGGAACCGCTCTCTGACCCGTCTTTCAAAGTGATCTCAATTTGTTTCCAATAGATTCCGTGTTTGGAGCAGAACCATTGAACCAAAGCAGCCACCGTAACCGAGCATTACAGTATGTGAGCAGAGAGACATGCGTAGGAAAAATAAATGTTTCTTGACATAAACCACTTTTATTTGTGTAATATACTCTATATCAGGGGTCCCCAGAACCAGCCCCTCCTTAACATTTGGCCCGGCCCCCTGAACACTATCAGAGATGTGAGATCATTCCTTCTGCAGTCTTTGCTCCTATCCGGTTATGTGTAGCTTTCTCTAACACTTTAAATGTTTGAGTTTAGACACATCCTGTTAGCCTACAGACTGATCCGCATCAGAGATAAAAAAAAAAAAAAAAACACTTGAAAAAGTTTGGGGGATCCCTGCTCTATATGACTGCCGTTTTGCTCTTTATTCAAATGCATTCTCTGTGGCATTATGTCTTCTATATATGAAGGCTTATGGGACACCCTGTATATGTCTTAATATGTGTCAGCGTACCCTCTTAGCCATCGTCTGCTCAGTAACCGTCATTGCAGCTTGCCTCCACCGTACCAAAGGATCAAAAGATGCTGTACGTGATGTTGATACAGACGTTAATAATTGATCAGTGAAATATAAAGTTTGAATGATTGCACTATTTCATCATGGACTGGAAATCGTAGGACTTCCTTTATTCTTCCTCGCCATGCTTTGCCCTGCTCTTGTAGTTCCTAACCAATGACTGGAAAGATCTTTAGTCGCATGGTTTTGTTTACAAGCTTTGATTTGAAACACACAACTCATGGTTCAGGACTCAATCGGGACCAGTTTATGCATCAGACTTTTACGGTCTGAACAGATCTATAAAGGCCCACTTCTACCATGTTTTGATCTATTTTAAAGGCGTTCCCAATGGACTTTTCATTATATTTTTGCCACTTTTTAGCCAAAATCTGTCACCAAGTCTTGGACATATTTTCTGCAGAACGGCAGCATTTTATTAGAAATTTCTCTTTGAATTGTGAGAGGTACTGTTGAACTGGGTCCCCCCTTTTTACCATATACCCTCTGCAAGGCCCTCATGAACAGAGGTGAGGTTCTCTTAGTAAAAATCATTTAGTTTATATCTCTACAGTTCCCTGTCTTCGAGATGAACGCATATGAAAACTAAATTAATTAATGGAAACAATAAACTCATAAAAATCCTGCAGTGTCCTCCACAAATCCCCTTCCAGCTTCCTCCACCGCTTATGAAAAGCATCTTTGCGTATGTTTTTGCTATGTGTGTGTGTAGGCTGAGAGTGTGTATCTGTCCGAGTGAGTGCGCGAGCGTTTTCAGCTGATGATGCATTTTGGCGTGGCGCTGAGGCTGTGCTTTAGGGGAGCCGAGCCTGATGAAGGGGAGATTTTAAATCACACCAAATGAAGCTTTATCAAATAAATGAAAGTGTAGCCATCGACTCAGCAAGAGTCGCTTCCTTTATGGACGAGATGCAAGCGTATACTTTCTCGCTGTCTCCCCCCCTTCATCTACCACACCTGCAGAGATTTCCATCATTTGTCCCAATTTATCAAGGTTTGCAACATTTTCATAAATGAACAATTTGATGCAGAGGGTTTAAAAAGCCTAGATTTAGGTAATTAAACGTTAATTGGAGGTTGCTGTCACCATGACTCACCACTGGTGTATTTACATTTAATATTTTTCCATTTTTTTGCAGAACAATTTTTTTGAGAGTTTCTTTTCTCCTTAACTTCTTTTTTAACATTTCATTTTTCATAGTTTTGTCTGTCCGTACGTCTTCTAAACCTAAACCAAATAGGGCTGGGTAGCGGCAACAATTTTCAGAATTCATTTGATTCGATTCATCAGAGCGTGGATAGATTTGATTTTGATTTCTTTCTGTCCACTAAATTCAATTCGATTCAATTTAATTTTGGGCTTACGCAGTACATAACTTGGCCACTAAGTGACGAACGCGCTATAGCGTTACATGAGCAAAAAACTGTGCTTAGACCACAAATGGTTATATGTCCTTGAAAGAGTTTGTAAAATTTATGCCTGTGAGAATATAAATGTTAATTTAGTCGGCAATGTATGCTTAGGTCAACTGACTAGCATTAGCTGTCCTATGGGAAATTCCATTATACGTTTGCATCAAGCTAGCAGACTTTAGTATAACGTGTCAAATCGATCTCTACTTTAATGGATCAATCATTGATCTAATAAGCTCAGATTGATTAATTGAAATCATCATCCAAGCCCTACTGCTAAATCCCTTTTGGGATCATGGAGTTGCTGGAGCCTGTCTCAACTACTATTGGGGAAGGATTGGACATTCACATTGGGAATATGGTGAAAGCAGGTTCTTAAAGGTGCTTCTAGCTTATCCTGTCACCACGCAATACTTGTGCATGAGCTCACTACTGAAAGACACTTGGTGTGAAATGTCAAAATAGTAAAAATCTCCCAAATTTGGCTCCTGGCTTTTTCTTTCTCAGCTCTAATCCAATATATGAAATATTTGGGTCATAGAATTCCATTCTGCCAACCAACAATTATTCATTTATTCATTGTGATCAATTTTAAAATGGTCGTCACTTCTGTGTTTTGAAAAGGAAACGACCTTCTCACTGATTGGTCAAAGCTCCTGGTTAACTTTCAACACGTGTTCCATGGCTGTGCGTTTTGAAACGCAGAGTCCGATAATCATCTTTAAAATGTGCGTAGCTGTGTGTGAAAAGAGAGATTTGAACGCAGAACCCTGAGAAAAACACACACAGACTGTGTCTTCAATGTGGATGCTTGGATCCGCATTGCTTAAGCCAGTGTAAACGCAGCTTCACAGTCACACCTAAGACCAACTTTGAGTCATCAATGAAGCATATTTTCAGACTGTTGGAAGAAGCTGGAGAAAACCCACACACACCAGGGACAACATGCAAACTCCAAACAGAAAGAACCAAGCAGGGATTTGAACCAGGTGCTGTGTGGCAAGAGTGCTAGTCACTACACCACCACTATGCCGCGCTCCTTATCTTTATCTAAACAGTTTGATTTGATTATTCTCTGCTTTGGTAAAATGATCTGTTCTTTGCTGGCTGCTGCATTAACGTTGTATCCCCTTCATTCTGATTCTTGAAGATCAACCCTCTTTGCTGGTTAAGTTGCCAAAGTCAGCCTCATACAGTCTGACTTTTATTTGGAGGTTTACATACACGCAAAACATTTACCATTTTCTCTTACATACCATACACACTCTCAGGTCCTTCTATTGGCGTAAACAGCAGTCACAGTCAAACACTCCATAACACTTGCACCATTTCCCATGATGCAACCAAATGAAACCGTCTCATCTGGAAGCTATGACAGCTATGTGCGCAGAAGTTTATTTTTTTCCTTGCCAAAATGATCAAGTTCAGTTTTACCATTAAATGATGTGATTTAACATCTGTTTGTAAAATAAACACTCAATCTGAAAGTTAATGTACCAGACAAAGCAAACATTTAACAGAATATTTCAAAAATCACAAGAAAAATGTTATGTATATTCAAGCGCTGGAAGCACTGCGCTAAAGCTAGCGCACCGGCGATTGTGGTGACGTCATCGAACGAAAGTGACGTCCGAAATATGAGGTTACAGAGAAGGGCCAGGGAAGAATTTTGATTGGGCCATATGAGTGAACACTTAAACAACCCATAAAGGTAAGTAGGGGTGAAGTAGGTAAGATGCAGGCAAGTTGTATGGATTTTTCTGTGTTTCAACCCTCAAACCCACCACTCACGTGCAAGCAGCCCATTAGGGATGTTCATGTGATAAGTGCGCAGTCCTTGCATAAAGCCAGACTGTTAATAATCAGGGAATTAGACAATCAAAGTGTAGTTTGTGTGTACAACCTTTAGATATCATACGGGCATCCGAGGGGCACTCACGTATCACCTGCCCACCACTTCCAGGCCGAATCTGTGCATGGTCAGTAAGGAGCGAGTGCCATCACCTATACATCATAAGTGCGTGTAATTTGCATTATCCTTACAAATACTTCAAAATACACTTACAACATGCATGACAATGCTAAGTTCAATTTTTGTGACGTCCCTTGAGGTGGCTGAACTAGTCTCAAGAAAACTGCAAGACACGCGTTCCCTAAGATGCAACCACTGCTGTCTATAACTGTCTGTGGGTCTATGACCATCAAAGGGACTACCACCATATAAGAACTATAACCATCTAAGGCTCTATGACTGTCTAAGGACCAATGACAGTCAATGGGTCTATTACCTTTTAGGGGCATTGACCCTCTATGGCTCTACGACCATCTGTAGGTCCAGGACCCTCTATGGGTCTATTACCATCTACGGGCCTATGAATGAGTATGGGACTATTACATTCTATATGACCCTCTATGGGTCTTTGACCATCTTTGGGGCTATGACTGTCTATCGGTCTATGATTTTCTCTGTGTCTACGACCATTTATGGGTCAATGACCGTCTATGGGTCTGTGACCATCTGTAGGTCTATGACCATCTATGGGTCTAAGAAAGTCTGTGGATCTATAACCTTCTATCGGTCTATGATCGTCTATGGGGTCTCTTACCATCTATAGGTCTATAACCATCTATGGGTCTATGACTGTCTAAAGGGCTATGACTGTTTATGGCAGCACCTGTACAGGAGCACAAAGTACAAATGAAATTCCTCATTTTCATTGTTTGAGTCTTCATTGTTGGTCCAGAGTCCAGCTGAGCTTACACACGTTAAGCAGACAATCCAAAAAACTGAAACATCGGCTGTAGAATGAGAATATACTAAGCATCACAAAACCACATAAATAAATAAAGTTAAGCTGCTTTTTCTATATATACTTGGTATACATTTGCTAAAAGCTGATAAAAATTGCAAAATATTTAGGCAGGTGTTGGAAAAAAATGCAATAAAATATGACATCTTGAGAAATACTAAATGATTTTTTTTAATTCATTTACAAAATGCAAAAGCAACAAAGAAAATCTTAAATTGAATCAATATTTGGTGCTACTGCCATCTGCTTTGCACCAATTCTTTTCGTAGAATCTGCTAAAAGTCAGATTTTTTTGTAGGATTGTCAATAGATTTTTAATCAACCAATTTTGCCAAATAGTGACACTGAAATAGTAATAGCTACTTAAGTGACTTAAAACTGGGCAAGGAATTGCCAAATTCGTCTACCAAGATGAGATTTACATGAAGATTTAAAACTAGAAGAGAGCGTACAAAATTGAGGAGCATTCACAAACGTTTACAGCAAAGATAATGAAAAAGAAAAGCGGAGAGTAAAAGACCAAAAAGATGGATGAAAGAATAAGACAAAATGAAATGCAGTAAAAAAAAAAAATATTAAATGGGGAAGTGAACAGTTGATTTAAAAAAATCAGGGTAATAAGAAAAGCTGACAGGCTGATGGATGAGGATGTGTGGCAATCAAAATAAACAGGAAAAGGTAAGGAGCAAAAAAAAATGGACACAAAAAGGAGGAGTAACATTTGGATGGTTTGAAGAATGCAAGAATGCAGAAAAAGGAGATATGAGGGAGAGGATGGAAGGGCAGGAGGGAAGATGACATGTGAGTAAAGATAAACTCAGGGAAGAAAGAAGAGACAGAGGAAGAGAAGTGCAGTATTTTTATCATTATGAGTGAGTGGGCTCCATAAAAGTAGGTTACTGTCAGCATACGTGGAGAATCACGCACACACACAGATACCCATGTATGTGCACATATACTGCAGTTGCTTCAGCAGAACCAAAATGGAGATGGCACACGCAACAACGTGTGTGTTTGAGGAAGAGATGGAGGGAGAGTGTGAGAAGAAGCCGGGAGGGTGTTCAGTGAGCCACGAGCCAAACCACAGGTTCCACCGTCAAAATACCAAGTGGCTTGTTTAAATGGCAGCTGTGAATATTTCTGAATATGGAAAGAATGGGGGAAAAAAATAAAAGTATATCTGCAGGCGTTTACATCATTATAATATACATTCACCAGCCAGGAGATCGACATCATGGATGTACAGCTGAAAAATCTGCAACAACTGCGTATGTTATCATGTCAATATGAACCAAAGTCTCTGAGGAATGTTCCAGTACCTTGTTGAATCTATGCCACCAAAGATTAAGATAGTTCTTAAGACAAAAGGGAGTCCAACCCGGTACTGGCAAGGTGTACTTAAAGTAGCTGTTGAGTGTATATTACAAATTTATTAGATATCTAAATCAAGCTTTTTTTTTTTATTTCATTGGAAAATCACTTAATCCTTTAAGTCAGTGGTGGGTTATTGTCTTTCACAAGTAAAATTAAAATAACTTTGGATATCTCCCAATTGAAGTACAAAGCAACATGACATCAAAGTATAACTGACATCTTCTTACAAAGATATATATATATAGTAGAAAAATACAGTAAAAGATATGGAACTTGTACCATAAAATACACAACTATTAATTGCTGACCAATATTTTGGGCAAACGTGTTAAATTGTTGAACCAAAAACCCCCATTGTCATGAGTAAGTCCAACCTTTAAGCACAGGGGTGGAGGTATAATGTGTTGGCCCCTTGCAGCCATAGCACCAAACTGACCATTTTTTGGGATGTAAATGATCTGAAACACAGCAAAAATGCTTCAGAAAGCTAAATTAGTGGACTCCAACAACCTGAAAACGCGGAGCAAAACAAATGCCCATCATGGTAAAGGATATTGTTTTTGCCTGACACCTATAAACTGTAGTATTTGAGCATCAATTATGTTTTCAGGCTATTTTGGTGGATTATTTTTTTTATGTCACAACAATTCATTTAGTTTATTTTATTCTTTCATATATAGAATATATATATATACACTTCTATTACACATTTAACATGGAGCTTTAGCTCCAGTGTTGAAATTATTTGAACTAGAGTTACTCTCCAACTCTTCTTTTATATAATTAATTTAATTCCAGCCGATTTTTAAGCTGCTTTGTGCTGACATGCAACACTTTACAGTAGTGTAGAGTTTATACTGTCAAAATACAATGACTAAGTTGGAGTACATCATAAACCCTTTAACACTAGAGTTGTTGCCGGCAACCCCTAAAAAAACACTCTCTTTAAGATACTGCAAATCTTCAACAGTTCAAGTAATCGATGTAAATCCGCTGATTTATATAAAAGTGGCACTGTGCTGGATGTTAGCAATATGTTGTGTACTGGTGCAAGGTCGGTATGAAATGTCACTTTTCTCCATATCAAAATCAGCTGATTCACATTGATCATGAGTTATATTTAGGCTAGAGGTGCTATGCTAGCTTGTTGCTTGCTTGTTTGCAGAGTTGGACGCCTTATCGGAATGCTATAGATGTCTGTTTATGCCGTGCTACAATTGCACAAACAGAGCTGGAAAAACAAAAAAGCGACTTTTCACAAGTAAATTTTTACTGTCAGCTAATAAAGTAGAACTTCTCAGTAAGATGTGAGTGAGTTTACTCTCAATAGTGAACATTTAGGCTGATCTCGCAGCCTATTCAAAGTCAATGGTAGATTTAGACTTCCCCACTATTTCCACATTATTTATAAGTGTGTTTGACTGCAGATCAGACCAAACAACCCGCCGGTAAACATTTTACTCAGAGGAGGAAAAGAAACTAGCTAGGATTCCCTCAGTAGCGGCGATCCAAGAGGGAAGAACCCAGTCCCCATCCAGAAGACGGATAGGGAAATGTGCCGTATGGGAAACTCCCTGTCCAGTTTTGTGCAGGTGCCGAGTCCTTCTGATAGAGCAGGGGTGGGCAATTGTTTTGACTCGTGGGCCACAAAGGGTTCTAAAATTTGGCATAAGGGCCGGACAAAGAGCAGATGGAAGGAGAGATTGGGTAATCAACCTCATAAACTAAAAAGATAATATGGAATTTAGAGAAAAACATGCTTTAATTTGGATTCAAATTCACAACATATTAATTTAAAACAGAAAATTGGGAGTTTTAATTTCTAAATTTTGATTTTTGTTCTCTTTTGGGTGATCCAATGGGTTGATGTTCTTCAGAGGAAAATGTGAACTCAAAGAAATGCTGCATTTATGTGATGTAGGAATAATCCGAAAGATCACCATCTGACTCAGAAAGGAACACACACGAACGTCAGAGAAACAACACCATTCATGGAAGAAACCAGAAATACAATGAAAATAAAACAATAATTAGGATTTTTGATTCAATGTATTTTAATTTGGAGGGCCACATTAAGTAGCTTAAGGGGCCGCATGTGGCCCCCGGGCCGTAGTTTGCCCACCCCTGTGATAGAGGCTAGGTAGGATCCACTTCCCATGCGGCGGCCACCGGCCCATAAACGGGTGCAACGGGTCTGCGGCAATATCGACTCAACACCCGACCCGTTCATAAAACACAGGCCGAAGAGTCTAAGAGTTTGCATGAATCTCAGGATGTGTGTAGATTTACATAAAATGACAATCGTAAATCCGTTAAACATTGTGCCTCCCATATTGTGACGTATTTATTTATAGAAAAATTTGAAATGTCGTTCATTGTTGTGCTTTGTACAAAAAACATTAATACCACAGCCTGGGTCTTATTTCTGTGATGATCAGTTTTTTTTTTCCTTTTAAAATTGGATTAAAATTTAGCATTTTATGGTCATTTTACTGTATCTGCTAAGCCCTATATCAATATTTACTGGCTAGTGTACTATCTCTAGCTTATATATTTCAATGGCATAAAGATTTCACTATAAAGGCACAAAATGTTCAAAGTGTCAAGATAGGACAAAGAGTGAGTCTTTAGGTATTTAGGCATCTTTGATATTGAAGGGTCAATGTTGTTAACCCACTTTTATTTTATCCTGCATTACCTTAAACGCTTATAATGGAAGAAACTGTTAATTTAATGTAGATTTGATGAGAAAAAAAAAGACAAAGAATATGAATAGTTCACAAGACAAAACAAAAACACATTTCCAGCTACTGACCTAAAACTGTAGGGAGAAGTACATTTGAACTGCATCTGAACACAGTCTGTCAATGCAGCTATTGCATAAGCTGGATGTAGCTGTAGTACATTTTACCTTCATCCAAGGATTGTTACCCCATTCTAAGTAAAAACTGAAGCTCAAATTATCTTTTCAGATGCTACAGAACCAAAAATCCAGACAATAAGTGCAACTTGAGCAAAAATCTCAAACACATACACACAGGCACACACACATTGTATCTTGATGTGCAAAAAAGGTGGGCTAACTAACATCCCACCATATCCTGCAAGCTCAGCAGCCATAAAACTGTCAGGTCCGTTGATGACGGACTAGTCTTCCCTCACACCCGCTCCCAAACACACTCCCGCAGACACACACACACAAACAACATTCACCTTAGCCACAAATCATTCAAACTCCCTCATCCACCGGCCCTTTAAAGACTCAGCACCCTCACTCACAGACTCATATCCACACGGTTAAACTTTTGACAGACTGAATGCAAAGTTGTTCGTTTGTGTTTTACTGGTGTAAAAACGAAAAATCAAATGACATTTCAAAAGAATAGTACTGCAAAAGAGAATAAGGTCAGCCCTTTAAATCTGTTCTACGAAATATTGAATTGCATTTGATATTTAGGATAGATTTACTTGGATGCATAACTGATGCTCTTGGTAGAAAGGAATCTTTTTTTCTGCGAACAGTGCCAGGTGGAAGTGCTAGACCCATTTGGTCCGTATATTTATAAGTTTCAGCTCCAGAAATAGAGCCTGATTCCACCACCTGAATTTAGCCTTTAGTGCAAACAGTGCAGGTGTGTTTATTTACGTCACACTGCATGCTTCAGCACAGCTCTGCGTGCAGCATGGCTGTCCTTTACAGACACAGCAGGACCAACCTGAAACGTGTGGAAAATTCAAATAAAATGTTCAGTTCTGCATGTTTAATGATGAATGGTGGAATAAATGGATTCAAGATCTGTGTTCTTTCACTGCTTCAGTGACTGTATTATTATTCTCCCATTGAAAATGGCTTACTTCCAGCTCAAACGAAATGAAGTCTATTCAGTTGTCATTTTTTCTGCAATACAAAGGCTGCCATGTTGGAGCCAGACAACAGCAGTAAGCTGTGATTGGTCCGAGACGGGATGAATCATCATTTCTATGTCAACCACTCTCGCCAATCTGGAGCTGGAAGTCCACATCCCTACCACTTAAAAGTGAGTTGCACAAAATTGGTCAAAATTTTGAATGTTTGACATAAGGCTTTCAACTTTCATTGATGCATCTGATTAGTCAGTTTATACCTTGAATAACTTTAAAAAATGGATTAGCAAGAACATTATAAAAAAGGTATCAGAGAAAGAATGGCTATTCTGATAAATACAATAACTGAGTATATGGAAGTACCAGCAGGTACTTCCTATTTGGAACAGAAGGGGGAACAGGTCACTCAGTCCAGATTGCATATGTAATCAATGTTTCTTACTGGGTTGGCTTGATGAAGTTGATTATTCAATCTGAATTGATCTCAACTTATTAGATCAATAATCGATTCAATAATCTTGCTAAAAGTAGAGATAGATCTGACGCATAAAGCTAAAGTCCGCTAGCTTGATTCAAATGTATAATGGGATTTCCCACAGGACGGCTAATGCTAATGCTCAGACAACCTATCCATACATTGCTGACTAAATGATCATCTTTATGAACTCACAGGCAAGAATTTTACAAACTCTCTTAAGGAAATATTTCTTTAAAGTAACCAACTGTGGTCTAACACACTGCTTTTTGCTCCTAATTTCTTCTTCTTGTAGAATAAACTGTAATGCTATGGTGCGATCGCCACCTAGTGGTCAAACAGAAACGCCCTCCAGGAGAGGCATAATAATTGTTGGAGCTTCCCCGTTTGAGAATTCGATCTGAACTGAATAAAGGGATCGAAAGAGTCGAAAAAAATTCTGAATCTAATCGATCCAGGCTCTGATGAATGGAATCAAATTGATTCTGGAAATTATTGGTGATATCCCTCCCTAATTTCTTCCATCTTCAACAGACGTTAAAGGAATTGTCAATCGGGCTATCTTTATCCTGTTCTCTGCTTGCAAATGTCTCTTTGACTTCAGATGCTTCAGAAAATGTGATTTGCCCTCTATCACAACAGTTATTAATTCATTATCACTTTTGTCTTCGGACAGCTGTTTCAGTGTTTGTATCATTCCAATCCTCTCAGATCCCCAACCACACACAATAAATAATGATTATAATAATCAAATTAAAAACTGAGGCTCTTGCTAAAATGCATTAACTAAATAAATTGTTACATAAACAGTGATTCCTGTACTTGTAAAGATCATGGGCTGTGACTGCTGCCAATAAATAGCAAGGAAGATTTTAAAAATGCTTTTTATTATTTTAAAGAGGAAATGTGTGAGTGTTCTCAAGTTCCTTACACGAATATCAAGACTTTGTTAAATTACAAGAGATTTCTATGCATTACAAAAATTCTCTGTAGCTCTTCACAAAATACAACTACCACAAATCAGACTGTCTTCAAATTTTTTCTGACTTAGTTCCACTCACTGTGAAATGTGTCAAACAATTTTGTGAGGTGATGACAGTTTTAAAAATGTAATCTGTGACTATTGGAAGCACAAACAAGAAATGTAGAATCTGGGCACACAATCGAGACACAAGTTTTTGGCAAGATGAATGTGACCCTCATGCAAATTTCAGCTCATAGCTCTTGCAAAACCAATTTAGTGTGACTCAGGGTGAGAGTTGTTCATTAATTTGCTAATTTTTCCCAATTATCTGTCTCTAGTAAGATGTGATATGTGAAAGAAATTCAGTCTTATTAAAAAAATGCTCAGTTTTGTCAAAGTAACATTTTCATTCTGTTTTAAAATGTTCTTGTAGCGTTTTTCTGATGACGGAGGACATATATAAAGAAAATTAAGCTTAAAATTACACTTATGAATATTTCTTTATTCAAATTGTTGAGACTCAATAGCAGAAAACGCAATATTCTGAGAAAAAGATTGTATTTTTGACCTAAAAAATCCACAGGGCTGGCCACAAGTTTCTTGCTTCGACCTCTCAGCAATGGGAAGGGGGGCGGGATTGCTCCGCCCCAACGGTCCCAGCCACTACTCAGAGGCAATTTTTAATGAACAGCTGTTGCTCTGCAGAAACCATGTTCCAGAAAACGGCATTGATTTTGAGTTAGAACAGCATAATCATAATTCAAAGAAAAGTGGGAACGCTTTAAAAATAGATGAAAAAGGTCTTTAACTTCTCTGTCTTGTATGTACATCCTACAGAAAACTCCAATCACTAAAATATTATTTTCCTGTGTTTAAAAACAATGGTGTAAGCTCTGGCTATTGAAGAATTTTGCTCATAGGTGTCCAAAAAAACGACTTGCGTCAACAGTGTCCATTTCCCTCTGAACAATCTGAAATACTGATTTATTGTATCTGCTACTGAGACATGCATCTCCTTGGCAAACGTTCCCCTCAATAATTAAATATCCATGTGGATACGTCAGCTACTGATAAATCAAAGCAGCAGAAGGATCAGAGACCACAGGTGTCCATCTCAGGCTCGCGCTCGCATCCTTCACACTGCAAAATGACTCCAGATTCCTGGAATTATTTCATACCAAACACTGAAGAAAACGTGTTGCAAGACAACTCCATTGGATCCTGTTCACAGATTTATCTGAAAATGTATGGATAATGAGCCTCTTAGAAACATTTCAAAACACATCCAACTTTTTTTTTTTAAAATATTCTCTTTGCTTAAAACTTTAAAAAGCTTTACATCAGGAATGGGCTAGACGACCAGTAGTCAATTTTATTTCAACTCCTTGATTAAATAAAAAGACTTTAAAGGGCTAGCCGCCACTGTTGTCATAATTATGTAACAGAAACACTATACTTATTCATATTTTTAACACAGGATGGCTGCAGCCCTATATAAAGCCCTAGTCTCATTGGGTAAAAGTGTAGGCTATGCGTGCCCTGATATGTAGTTAGCACATGCTAGCAAAACAACAAGTTGTGCTACATGGACTAGTTTGGAGGTCTCAAGGTAGCCACAGAAAGCATTCAGGTTGAGACGCAGTTTGTAGGCTGCAGATTGTCAAATATAACTCAGGTGTTGCACTGTGAGCACCATGCCCAGCAGTGCCTATTTCTATGAAAATCTTTAGCTAATTAGCAAAAACAGAGCCATTACGCTTTGACTAAAAGAAGCTTCAAATTAATTAAACCTGTGAGTACAAGTTAAATGACATGAAAAAGCAGCAATACAGTGCTAAACTAGCATTTTCGTTTTCTTAGCCGCCCACAATCTTCTTTTAAACAACATTAATACCAAAAGTAAAGAAATTAAAAGAGGAGCTACTGGATGACCTCCTTTGTTGCTGTTTTTCTGGTCATCGTACTACAATGACGCAACGACATGCTAGCCGTCTACTCCACACATGCGCCATTAAAACAAACTGTTCGGTAGAAGCAAGGCTTAACTGAGTGGAAACGCTCGCCAGAACTACCTGAAACAAACTGTACTGGGTTACTGACCCTTTCAGAGCGAAGCTTTAGCTCAAGTGTTAACAGTCTAAATTATCGTAAGATTTATTGTTTACGCAAATAACGCAATACCAGTGGATTCTGAAGCAGAGAAAAGCAGTAACCCATACATTTAAGCTGTAACAAAATCAAATCAGCTGAATAGGAAATGGTATCCATCTGAAACCAACCCCTAGTGGTCATCTGAAGTATTACAACATTTTGTACTTATAGGCTGACTTTGAATTAAAAAAAAACAATTTTTTGGAGCTAAAGCTCTAACCCTGATAAAACTGAACTAAAATAAACTTAGTATACATTATCCTCTTAGCTATATAATATGCTAATAAAACAAATGCAGTGAGTCAAAGTTCATTTTCTCTTTGTCCATACCCCTTCACTTTACTACCTCTCCTCATTACTCACAGCTCCTTGGATTAAAGCAGCTTGCTATGTAACATCAATAGTTTATATCCTGTATATTGCACTACCTGCAACATTGAGCTGCCGTACACATAATGACTGTGCATGTGTGCGCCTGTATATGTGTGTGAGCGTTATGAGGGGAATGGCTGATAAATGATGAATGTCCAGGAAATGAGGAGTTCAGCAGCAAACATATGACATCAGCAGCTCCTGCATTAGTCACCAAATCACATCTGCAGAGCACAACTTCATGCCGTACTTTCGCACACACCGCTGAAATTATGCAGAAGCTAGCCAGTTTGGCGTCTGTACTGATTGAAGGGGTAGATTTGGGGGACCAGGAAGACAGGAGTTTGTGTTGCCGTGGTGACTCACCAACCCACAGGATCGCTTGGAGATTTGCTCTAGAATCAGTCTGCATCCACCTGACTTCTGCCTCCACGGACAGATGCACTCACAAACACACTTATGACACACACCCACACACAACAGATGCTTAAAAAATACACCAGCAGATATCCACTTATACTGCAGAGCAGGTATTTGATCTTTACTAGCCTAAAATAATATTTGTTTAAACGTTCAGTCATCCACATAAAAATCCTACATGATCTTACAGAAAGCTTTGTCTAAAAAAAAAAAAAAAAAAAAAAAATTAGCAATGCACCTTTATTGTCTAACTTCTGACGATTCCCATGTTCACGTGAAGGAAATGGAGGAACAGACTAGCTAAAAGCAAGGAGTACCTGTGTGTCTGAAAGTATTTCACAGACAAAAGCCGGAATGAGTGGTTTAAATAATTAGTCCAATATCAGTCCCTTGTCGCCAAATGGTTAATTAAAAGCTTGCTCACTGTGGGTACATGAGTGCGTTTCCAGAGGATTAAAAGCCGTAATTAGAACTCTGCCTTCTCTTTCGTATTCCCTTTAAGTTCTTTTCCTTTTTACGTGTAAAGTTTTCTCCCCCGTCCACAACACAAACCCTCAGATGAAAACCACATTCACCACACTGTTTGGAGAACAAATGGAGAAAATTAAAAGTTTTTGCCACATTTTTTACTTTTATGGAAAAAAAAAATATTTAAATATGTTCAACAACTGCAGGATCTCAGGAGCAGGTGGAATATGGGATACATCAATTCGTCTAGATTTATTATATCCACCCAGTATACTTGTGCCTGACCGTTCTACGTCTGCATCCTGGCTGCCAATAAAACAAAACTAAATACAGATTCTACACACTTTAAAGCATGTCAAATACAGTAAGATGCCCTAAACATAAAAATTACCCATAAATAAACTTGATTTACTTTAGGTTACAGATGCTTTGATGTTTGTGTCATGTGTTTCTTTTAAATTGATAGCAGCTCAGTGACCTTGTTGTAAAGTGTCCGCCTGAGACGGTCAGGTCAGGAGTTCAAATCCAGGCCAAGTCATACCAAAGACTAAAAATGGGAACTACTTCCTGCTTGTCACTCAGCATTAAGGGGTTGGAATTTGGGGGGTCAAGCCACCAAATGGTTCACGAGTGCAGCTGTGTCTGCAGCTCACCACCCCCCCAGGGAAAAGGTCAAATGTGGAGAGTAAATTATTGAGAGTTAGCACTATAAGGAAAAAATTGCATTTTAAGCGTAATTTTCTCTCAGTTTTTGTAGATTTGGTCTCAAGAATGGTAAATGTAATGTAATCAAAATAGAAAATACATATATGTTCAAAATAGATGTGCGAAATATTTTGTTGACTTTGAAGTACAATATGTTTTCTCAAAAATGTTTTAAAGGTTTTCTAAAATTAGGCTTTTATCTTCTTGTTTTTTCCTGTTGTTTTTTTTTTTTTTACTTTTTACTGATCCGAAAACAATCCGAACCGCGACACGATCCAAACTGTGGGTTTGTTGATCCGTTCCACCACTATACAGTAAAAGGTGAAGAGTAGATCAACACAAAATCAGCGTAACTTTCCTGTCGTACCTTATGCAGGTCAGATGGATTTGGGCACCATTGCCGAAAAACAACTGAAAGTTTCTCAGCTATTTATCTGATTTACATGCCACATGGTGGATCAGTCTGACCTCCTTCCTCCTCTGTAGCAACACAAATCTCCTTCTCTCTATTATCCATACATCTCCCTCAGCATCTTCACCTCAGAGCCCAGAGATGCTCTCTGATGATGACCCCACAGTCCCCCCCCCTCCATCAGGATGTCAGGAACAATCCCCGGCTAGGTCAAGTGACACACTAATGAGGCAGACTGCTTGTCAGGCTGATTGACAGACTGCTGATGTAAAGGAGTCCCAGTCAGCAACCTGCCTGGCATTCTGCTCCGCTGGTGCAATGTATGTCCATTCGTTGTTGGGAGGAAAGGTTAATAAGTAGATGATTAAAGACTTTTCCCTTTAACGTCAAGGGACAAGCACAGTGTTTTATTAGTCCATGTTCAAAGGGTTATTTTTGCCCAATTTTAATTAGGCTTTGCACTTCCCACAGTATTGATCTTTTTTTCATTTTACACACATTTTTATTTTACCTTACTTTATTATCTACCTTTCTTTATGCAATTCTACCAAAGAACTGTTGCATGTTTGTTGATTTAAGTAGAAACTTTTTATATACATATTTTATAACAGAGAAATCGTAATATACTTAAGATGCACTTTAACCATTCTCCATAGATGAGAATTGGACAGAGTCAGTATGATGTCACCCATAGAAAATGACTCACTTTTGGCTCCAACGAAATCCAGTTGTCATTTTTTTGCATGTTGGGGCCAGAGATGATCAGTAACCAGTGATTGGTTCGAGTCAGTCTAAATCATCACTCTATGGCAACCACTCTCGCCAATCAAGAGTGAGCTTGTTGGAAGGCCACAGGCCAACCACTTAAAAGCAGGTTACACAGAGTATGTCAATCAAACGCTTTGAAAGTTTGACGTGAGGTCACATACTTCTATCGGGTCATCGGATTGGTCAGTTTATAACTTGAATAACTGGCACAAGAAAAAATATTTTAAAAATAATTAGGATTACCAAAAACATGTTAACACAGAACAAGAATAGTTATGCTGACAAATATAATGACAGAGTAACAGATGTTTACTTCTCGGTAAGCGGGTACATCCTATTTGCAATGCAAGAGTAAGGGGTCACTCAGTCCAATTCTCATATAGTCATCGACTTCAACTCATATTAAAAGCTGTACTGCACTATAGTGAAGCTTTGATGCAGTTTCAATAAGGAAGATCTACCTTAATTTCGGGTATACATGGGTTCTGATGTCTTTACTCTAAAGCAGGGGTCTCAAACTGAATTTACCTTGGGGCCCCTGAAGGCAGAGACTGGCTTAGACTGGGTCGTATGTGGTTCCATTTGGGTCAAAAATGTGTTTTTGCGTCCACTGTCTTTATATTTGGTCCATTGTCTGTCTGCTGAACAAGTTTATTGAACATTTGTTCATGTCTATGTGCTACGAAGCAATACTTCCAGCTTGTCCTGTGCAACTACAGGACCCGACAACGCTAGCAACTTTTGCTAAGGACTTTTCTGACAACCAGATCCAAAACGACAATAACAAATGCAAAGTTTTAAGCAAAAAGTTAGCTGAATTATCATAAAGTAAATAAAAAAAACTATAATTAAAGAAGCATGGACAGGTAGAAGATATTGCTTAGTAAACGTTTAACTTTCACATTAAGGCGGGGCCGCAAAATATAGACTTGGGGCACGGGCTGCCAGTTTGAGACCCCTGCTCTAAGCCAATAGCCACCTTTTCTTCTCAGCCAATCACATTTCTGCTGTTAAATTCATGAATGCTTATCTCTCTACATTCTATCTCGACAGTTTCCTCCTCCACTCTGCTTTGTCATAGACTGGCCTTCAACCACCATCAGCATCTGGGGCCAGGGATAGTCCACCAGGTATGAATAGGGCTTGGATATCTGGAAATCCTGCAGACACACTGACCCTCGAGGTTGTAGGCTCTGAGGCCTGAGCTTATTCCACTAGTATGCAAGACATCGTCGGCCCAGAGCCTAACCTCTGAAGACTAAGGACTTATTCACGTCCATCTTTTGTATAAAAAATAAATCAGTCACATTTCTAATATCTCTCCTTTATAATATATTATACTCAATTTTATTTAAAATGCTAAGCTACTAAATATATTTTTTAAAAATCATATAATTTTAACTCATTTTTTAAGATCATATGCAGAAGAGGACACACTTTCCTCTATATCTTGCCTCTTTCTTGTTGCAAAATAATCCACTTTATAGATTTAGGCAGCAGAACGTACTTCCAGAAATACATACATACAACAAATGTCAAAGGTACTAAAAAAACATATTCTTGCCCACACAAAACATACTGAACACACTTCCTAAAACATGCACGGATGCCTGCACAGTCTTGGACTGTAAAGACGAGGAAAACCGCTCAGATCAAATGCACACTGGGCTTGTCCCGCCTTTAAATTCTTCACGCAGACAATATAGTGTTTCTGCATATCTATATCCATCTACCTCACGCCGCTCAGAGCAGCTCTCCACTCTGTGTTTGACAGCAGCAGAGTAAAATGGAGGAGGGGGGCTGCGGTGATGGAGGGAGGTGAGTAAAGCAAAAAAAAAAAAAAAGAAGAAGCCACGTGAGCTGTGTGAGAGGAGAAGGAGCTCAGTGCGGACGGTCCTGGAGATGAAACAAAGAAAACAGAAAGCAGCTGAGAGGACCGACAGGTCCATTTCTGAGGATTTTGGCTGTACTTTCACTCCTAAAATCCCACACACCTCAGAGGAACATCACACCACTCCTCCTATTATCCATCCAAAGTCACAAATAAACTAACACTGCAGCTCAGTTTACAATAATTACATAAATGAAGGTGATTTTTACCCAGCACAGTCATTCCTCACTTTGACAAACAAGCTATCAGGCTGACAGAAATAAAAACAGTTTTTGTTTTGCTCCCTGAACCAGATTTCGCTTCAGAATTGAAACCTTTAGGGAACTAGTAAATACAGACAGCCTCTTAAACCAACAATGGAACACACAACCTGATCAATCCACCATGTTCATGGTAATATTTCATTTTAACGACCTATTTATGAAGGCAAAAAACTGCCAGCAATCCACCAGATTGTTACGTAATTCCCAACACCACCAGAAATCACACCTATAGTGAGCCTGCTGTCTAGGTGGTACCGAGCTTGCTTTCTTAACTAGCTGTTGGTTAAGCCTGTTGATGTCTCCTACCAGAAAGTGACATTACACTCAGAGACGGCTGCTGTCTGGGGGCTGACAGCGTGTTGAGGAGCTGTAAGATTAAACAGAACACAGGAGGGTGCCGCAGCACCCCGATGAAGGGAGAGGCTGGGGGTTTCCTCCTGTGTGAAGTCACTTTTCACAGAATCTCACTACACACTCAGAGCCTGGATGACCCTTGATTACTTCCATGAAAGGAAAATCCCAAGACTTCAAACCTATGGTTACAATGGGGACGGCAACGGTGGTCTCCAGCGTAGAGATCAAAATTGAATGTAAAGCCGAATGATAGCAGTGATAGGATGTTGTTTGACCGAGAGATTCACGCCGATTCGATGAGCGCGAGATCTCTATCTTGAACCATTTCAACTGAAACTATACTGTTTTAGTCAAAAACAATATCTATATTCTATAAATTCACTTCTTCCCACTCCTTTTCAAGCAATCAATCAAACTCTACTTGACATTAGTTAAAAATTACAATATTTAATTTATCAAATGGAACAGAAATGTGTCTTTGTTTTTGTGTGCTTGTTTTCTATTTTCTAATCAATGTATTTGGTTATTTTTTAATGATTGTCCAATATTTTTCACTATCTATGCTTGAAATAAACCAAATCGATCAATCAATCTTTGTAAATTTCAATAAATAAAATAATTGTATGCTTTTCATCTGAAGTTATCAATCAAACATTAATTGTGTGAATGTTTTATAAGCGTTCACACAATACTGATTCTGTTTCTATTTCTTATTTATTTTTATTCGTGCGCTTTTTGCATGTAAAAACTCAGTCACACTTTCACCCTTTTCTGCAAACCTTGGTATCAAAACATTCAGTTTGTTAAGGTTGTTGGAATTTTTCAAATTTCTTTAAAACTTTTAGCATGTTAAGTAAATTCATGCTTTCACTTTACGTAGTGTTAAATATCACAAAAAATGTGAAATTGTACACAATTTTTTAAGATTTTACATAAATTTTGTGATTTTTTTTTCATGCTTCATTAAATTGTTTGCACATTTTGAAACCTATGCTATATTGGTATCAAAACGTTCAGCAAGTTAGAGACATCAATACAAATGAGGCTTTTAAGGCTAATTTTCAGTTTACCTTATATTTTATCAACATGCTATGACTTTTTGATGATTTGGCATCTAATAAGGTTTTTTACGCAAATTCTGAGTTAAGATAGTATTTTAGCAATATGCTATATCTTTTGGCTAATTTGGTATCTACTAAAGATTTTGGAGCTAATCTGGAGTAAAGCTAATACTCTAGCAACATTGCGATTTTTTTTCAGTGAAATTCTTCAAATTCTTTGTGCACTTGCTGCAAATTGTGCATGTTTGGTATCAAAATGTTCAGCATGTTTAAGACATTCAGGAATTCAAATGTATTTATTTTGCATCTTCAGAAAATAGCTTCAGCATCTTTAGCAACCACATTCAGCATAAAGCATTATTGCAGGTAATGCAACTTTTCTAGTTCATTAGTGTTTTTCATCACAATGTTAAATGGCCATAAAAAAGAAAAAAATTGACCACTGTCGTCTCCAGTCAGTAAGAATGTGTAACATGACCTTTACCCTTAAAAACACAGTCACTATGCAGACGGTGGGCTAACTGCAGATGAGTCTATTTCTGATCCTACTTCTGAATGGATCTTTAGATTACACCACAACCAGATACTTAGTGGATGGAAGTTCTTTCACCTAACAGGCATGCAGAGACACATTCTCTCCTCTTCTTAGAGTGTTTTCAGACTGGTAAATAATTGGTTCCTGTCCAAGTACCCTTTGTTCCTGATGGAGTTCTGAACCTTGCGGGATCTACTGGAGAGTTCTGTTTTGGACCAAAACTTGTAAACAAAACTACGTGACTAAAGATCTCTTCACTCATTGGCCAACAGTTACGGGGGCGGGCCAGAACAAAAAAAGAAAGATAGAGGTCCAGCAGTTTGGAAAAACTTGTCAAGGCGGTTACTAAGGACCCTACAGTTACGAAGTATGGGGATAATTGTCTGTGACATATACATTTTTGGGAAACTATGTATCATGTTAAAAGTTGTTTTCATGAGTCTGCATTCATCCGATCCCATCTCAATGAGTTGCTTTTGGTCCACTTATTTCTGTCTCAGAGCAGATCGTAGTCAGACTGAGGAATCTTAGAGCGAATCGAAGTTTAGTCCGATTCTGAACAAACCGAGACCACCCTGGAAGATGGGTCCAAGAGCAATTCCTGGTCCCCTCCCAGGGTTTGCTTACACGTATTCAGACTGAAACTTTGTTCCAGATTATCAGGGGAAACAAACTCTAGTTTACGTCAAGCATGTCCGGTCTGAACACACCCTTAGATGCGCCTTTCGGTTATAAAACTTTAAATGATCGTTAGCTAAGGGATTGTTCCGTCACAACTGTAATACCTCCAACGAGTGGACACATTTCACTCGTGAAGAATTCTTGATTCTTTGTCGTCTCCCTTTGCAATTTTGTTCATCCATACCAATGCTTCCTTCCTTTTAGTGCAAGTCTTTAAACCTGATAAATACGGACAAAAAGTCTGTCCAGATATGCTCCAAAGCAGATTCCAGCTTCATCCTCGTTCCTTTGATGACTTTCTCTGAGATTATAACAGCATATCCAATTGAACTTTCAATTTTGTACTTCACCGTGTAGGCTTCTCATCAAAGTTATGCACATTTTTAAAGTAGTATTCCTACTAAGGAACCACATTTGATGAAATGCCAGATTTTGCCTTTTAGAAGGTTAGATAATCAAAGGGATAGAGAAGGCTTTTCTCTCCTTCCTGGCTTCAGCCAGCACTCGAAACTTCAGTCCTTTGGTCCTTCTGTCAGATGATTTCCATGAACTTGACCTCTTTGGAAATGTGATTGTCGATGAGTGTGCAGCAGATTTTGCAAGGGCAGTAGCTGCCGCTCAGAGCTGAGAACAGCATGGGCATCGTGTTTCACCACCATGAGATCCAGACAGATATACGCACGTGCATCCACACACCCAGACAATTGACTGTGAGGATCACATATCTGTAGTAAAGTTCTGTCAAAACAACCATTACAATGATTCTTGTCTTTCTGTAAGCGTGTTGGATCAAGTGAAGACTCATATCATATCCTGAGCCTAAATGCAAAAAAAATTAATAAGAAGTTCCTCATGAAATGAACTTTGTCTACATCATATAGTTGTAATTCCTATAAAACAGAGAGAAATAAGTAGAGAGAAATAAAGGGTTGAGCAAAGTATATCCATCAAACGTTCATATTTTTCTATTCCACTGTCTATGTGTGTGTGTGTATGCATATCCATGTATATGTGTGTTTTAAGATGAATAGACATATTAAGTAAGTATTGTAGGAAAAAAAAACATTTAGTGTTCTGATTTCCTTTGTTCATAAAAGCCTTTTAGCCCACAGTCACATGATCTACGTATCACATAAGCTCAAACCATACTAATTTACTATGGATTTAAACAGTTTACCAATATCTTTTAAAAAATTAGACATGTCTCCAAGCAAACAGGAGAGTTAGGGTGGTAATAAAAATTCTTGTAGGTGTCAAATAATCTTGATACAAATGTATTGCCCTGTCCAGCAGCTAAGCAAACAGATAAGAGCATAACATATCTTGTGTTTGAAAGTTTTTACTGTAACAATGGAGGATTGTAAATCTCTGACACATGAAGAGCATATTTGTATAAATCCCTTTTGTACTTGAGGCTAAACTTTATTTGTATTAACGCTATTTGTATACAATTGTTGGACCAGATGGAAAAAAGAGAGTGGGATGTAAGACTTGGGGGATAGGGGTGCAAGGAAATGGGGATAAAGCTGGAGTTAAAAAATTAGAGAATGATTAAAAAATAGAAAGACGTAGAATCACAAAACAAGGCAAGAATAGCTTAAGATTTATTATTATTATCATTAATAGTGTCAGAGCTTTGTCTCCCTCTCTGGTCACCGGCGGGAGCCATCTTTAAAGTACTGACTGCACTACATCTCTCAGTAGCCCCAGCGCACAGTTCTGGGGATACCGCACAGCTGTCTCTCATTTGACAATCATCTACAGGACACTTGAGCACTGCACAGAGCCTTACTCAGTGTGAAGTATTGTTTGTGCCACTCAGCCTGTATACTCAGTGTTTCACCCTGACCTGATATTCTGTTCACCTGATTCTGCTTGTTTGCCGCCTGCCCCGACCCTCACCTGGACCCTGACCACTCTTGTTGCTCTCTGATGTTCCCATGCTTGTTGCTGACTTTTGCTTGCCTAACCCTGATTTTGATTTGTGGACTTTTAGCTGTGTTCATAAACCTGCTGCAGTTAGAACCAGTCGTCCGTAGTAAAACTATATTTTACAGCCTAAATAACCTGACTTAAAAGTAGAAAGGACACTATGTTAGCAAAAGCACGCTTAACACAACACCTGCTATTTAGCTTAACCCTTTACATCAGATCTTTAGTACTAATGTTTACGTTCTTATAACTATTGTAACTCTTTAACCCTGGAGGTAATGAAGCTATTGCCAGATTCTAAAATGGAGAGAGGCAGCCTTGCACTGATGTGCAACACATACTGGTGTATCAATGCAAAGCCAAAATTGCGTCAACGGTCGAAAAGTCACAATATGTTAAAGGGCGTCTGATGTTAGAAGGTTAATAAAGAGCCTTTTTCAGCATTGTATTTTATAACTTCTATTTAAAAAAAAAATAAATGTATTATCAATAAAAAAGTTGATGACAAATTTCTGCAGCCCCAAACAGTTTAAAATACTATTAAAAATTAATTCTAGAATAATTCTAGACTAAAATCAAAAGGAGATCTAACCGAAGAATGATAGGATGGTGTTGATAGAGTATTTTGAATCCGGTGGCCCCTGACTCTTACTCAAATCTTTTACTGAAAATAGAAAACTGTCAAATATTCTAAGTGTCACATGGATTGATTAAGTGAAGACGCTTATCGAAATTTGAGTTGGCTCAACCAGACAAGATTATCCTTGGGTAATACCGCCCCCCCACACATGCATCTGTTGTAACTCGGGAACTTCTTCTTTGTCTGTTTTGTTTAAAGCAAACCAAATAAAACTGGTAAAACGTTTCGTCATCCTCCAACTAGAACCTACTCCACTGCAAAAACTGAATCAAAAGAAGTAAAGAGAAAGCGTCTTTGAGTATCTTTTAAAAGCGCTATATAAATAAAAATGTATTATTATTATTATTATTATTATAAAAAACTGTTTCAAGAAAAAATGTTGTATTTTCTGTCTTGCAGAAGTTTTCAATAGCAAAGTAATCTTGTGTGGCTCCACATGTCTTGGTGGCTAGAATTTTTCTAATATAGGACTCTTAGTAAGACTATTTGACTTACCCCCATTGATAGATTTCTCTGCTTATTCAAAAAAAAAAGTGCATCTTTTGACTTATTTCTAGGGGGGAATTTTTTCAAAGTTTACAAAGGTATCCTGTTAAAATTTCCAGAATCCATTTTCTTTTTACTCAGCCCAAAAACAGATCATGAACTCACTTTTTATGTTCTTTTTCTAAAATTCTATATGATCTTGTCTTAAGAGTAACAAATCGACTGCCTCAAAGCAAAACACTATAACTGGAAAATTTAACCATAAACTCAAATTTGTATAAATAAAATACATTTTCTGTACTTTTTGTCAATCACGGTCTTGTTTGAACATAAAGTTTATCTGCAGGTTTATGTAAGTGAAACTATTCTCTAACCAAATGACACATGTTGCTAAAAAATTAAACAAAAATGTTGGGTTGGTTGATTGTAATTTATTTGTTAAGGCAAACAATTAACAGATGTAATGTCTAATAATCTTGAAGGTTTTTACTTTTACTTTTATGTACTTTTAAATTCATTATTTAAAAAAATGTATTAAAAAGATCAAATTTAATGTGTTACTCAAAATAGCCTTTTTTTAATCTTGGGTTCAGAGTTTTTTTTCGTCTCTTTCGTGTCTCCACATGTCTTCCCCTCACATGATACCAGGCAGGACAGCCAGAACCCAGCTGGGTGAGTGTGAAACTCACACAGACAACGACTGCTCAGGACAGATGGTCAGGGAAAAAGACACGAAAGGAGAGAGACAAACACAGGAAATACATGGATTATTTATGTCACCTTATTGAAAAGAGTTGGTATGAAAGACAATGAGAAGACGATGTAAAAAAATGTGAAATTCTGTGTAAACTTCTCTATGCTGGTGATTATACACTTCCATCCCCTCCTTATCCCTCCAGCATAGAAAAGGTTAATGGTAAAAGCTCAGATAAAGAGCCTAAATACAATAAATAAACCAGATTTCAATCTCAACTGCCATTTTCTCTATAGTACAAAGCACAGAAAAGCCCTAATTTTTTTCAAAAATATATTATATTATATATATAAGTCGGAGTACCTCATATGGATTAATGCTGGTGTCAAAGTGGTTTGAGAATTAAACAACGCTCTGTCAAAATGTTTGGTTGTCTGTTATTGTGAATAAGCTAACGCGGCTAACATGTAGCAATGACAGACTGTGTTTTTTTGTGTTTTAGTCACTGTAACGTTTATTCTAGTGATATCAGTCTGTTTATTGTGTTACAACCAATGTTGAAACTTATAGGTAAAGAGAATGCGCTAATGTCTCTGATGTGGCTAACGTGTAGCGCATTACAAACAACTTGTTACTGTAAATGCAGTTAATATAGTCTAACTGACAGGCTTATCTCTGACTCTTTTGTCTCACTTAATGCGCTTCACAAGCCCAATACATTAGAAAATAAACCATTCAGTGACGGTGCGCCTTATTATCTAGTGCACCCTAATTTGTGGGCATTTCTTTGCTTTTAGGCAATTAGTTGCAATGAATTGTGGACAAAATGTTCTTGGACCAATATACATCAATCTGGCTTGACTCTTACAGTTATCTATATTAAAACATCTGCTGTCAGAGGTAAGAGTGGCGGAACAAAGTAAAGTGAAACATTTCAATCACAAACAGTTCCAGCAGGGTCGGTCGCAGTAAACAGCCCCGACCTTCTTCTGGTGGCTCGCCTGACTCATGTCTATGAGCCATGACTCGAGTCTCATGGGTTGTGGGGCCATACCATGATTTTCTTAAGCCTTTCAGAGTAAACTATATCTTTATATATGATCATTAACACTAAAAACAAATGATAAATGATAAAATATTAGTTGTTTTCCGTGAGTTTCCTACCCGGAAGTAAAACGACTTGATTCCCGAAGCTCCGCCTGCCGCTGCGTGTGGCTGCCGTCCATTTCATGATGTCTTTCCAGAGAAAGCCATGTGTTTGTATTTCTCCCATGAAAATAATACAAACTTCTTCAAAGATGGATGCACATACGATATATCTGCCTTTTGTGGGCGCAGCAATCGCTACACTGGTTCACAACAGAAATACACGCTTTAAGGTTCTTCATAGTGAGGAATGAACAGTATAACGCACTTAAAACCTAAAAAAATTGAATTTTCATGGTAGGGCCCATTTAAGACTCGTGAGCCACAACTCAAATCTTGTGAGCCACAATTCAAATCTCCTTAGCCATGACTCAAATCTCCTTAGCCACGACTTAAATCTCCAAAGCTACAGCTCAAGTCTCGTGAGCCACAACCCAAATCTCGTGAGCCACAACTAAAATCTCCTTACTCACAACTCAAGTCTCATTAGCCTTGACTTAAATCTCGTGAGCCACAACTAAAATCTCCTTACTCACAACTCAAGTCTCATTAGCCTTGACTTAAATCTTGTGAGCCATGACTCAAATCTCGTGAGCCACGACTGAAATTTCAATAGCCACATCTCAAGTCTCGTGAGCCATGACTCAAATCCCCTTAGCCATAACTCAAGTCTTGTGAGCCACGACTCAAGTCTCATTAGCCTTGACTCAAATCTCCTTAGCCGCGACTTAAATCTCATGAGCCACGACTCAAATCTCCTTAGCTAAAACTCAAGTCTCATGAGCCACAACTCAAGTCTCATGAGCCACGACTCAAATCTCGTGAGCCAGAACTCAAATCTCATGGGCCAGAACTCAAATCTTGTGAGCCACGACTCAAATCTCCTTAGCTGCGACTTAAATCTCATGAGCCACGGCTCAAATCTCGTAAGCCACGACTCAAATCTTGCGAGCCACGACTCAAATCTCGTGAGCCACGACTCAAGTCTCTTGAGTCACGACTCAAGTCTTGTGACCAACAACTCAAGTCTTGTAAGCCACCATTCAAATCTCTTGAGCCACAATTCAAGTCTCATGGGCCACAACTCAAGTCTTGTGAGCCACGACCCAATTTTGTGAACCACGACTCAAATATCGTGAGCCATGATTCAAGTCTCGTGAGCCACGACCGAAGTCTACTGAGCCATGACTTAATTCTCGTTTGCTACGACTCAAATCTTCCGATGCGCAGCTCACTTCTCGTGGGTCATGACAAAGTGGACAAAAGAAGCCTTGCAACAATATGCAAATATGCAACACTGTATAGTAGTGAATCAGCATAAATCAGCTCATTTTTATTGCAGAGAAGAGTGGAGTTGCTTCGTTAGCCAATACTTTACGTTAAGGGTCCCTAACTCCAGACCTCCAGGGCCAGCCTCCTGCTGGATTTTCTAGAAACCCTGTCTTATCTGTTGCTGATTACCTGGATCAGGCGTGTTTAAGCAGTAAGGAGCTTCAAATGGGGGTTGGCTGGAAAACATGTAGGACACCGGCCCTCGAGGCCTTGATTTGACTACCCCTGCCTTCTGTCAATAACGGCACACAAAGTTTTTCCCAACTTGGCTAAAATTGCAACTTTAATGGCACATCACGCTAGCTTGTCCTAACATTTGTCACCTGAATATATGTTCATCACATGTTCCTTACATTCATAACATTACCCCCTCAGTAAACTGCAGAACAGCGACAGTTGCGTAAAGATAAATGAAAAACTAGAGAGAGAAGATGGAGGACAGAAATGTTAAAATAGGACTGCAGGGGGAGAAGTACAGTGGAGAGGAGGAGATGAAAGCAGCTCGGAAAGAAAGAAAGGGGGTGAGAGGGAATGGGGAAGTACAGGCGGAGAAAAGGGAGGGAGGTATAATGAAGTCCTTTGGGTCTGTGGTGGAAGAAGCCACAGTGCCCGCCAGCCAACACAGCCGGGCTCTGTACAGATGGTGGCATGATGGTGCGTGCTCACTTCAGTGTCAAATTAGGAGTTGGATGTTATAAACACATGACAGTGTTTTTTCTAAAAAAAAAAATGTTTAAAAAAAGTCTCCCACTAAATAAAACTAGTGTGCCAGATAATCATGCTAGATCAAGTTTTTAACACAATTCAAAAGCCTTAGTTGCATACACCAATAAAGAGGTCGACCCGTATAGGTTTTGCAGGGTTTTGGGTTGTTCAGGCCCATGGAAGGTTGTAGAGGAGTGCAGTCACATCTGAAGGGGAGTGTAGAAGTGACTTTCTGTTCCCTTGATGCTCACAAGGCCAGTGTAAGGCACCAAGTAACACCATGTGAGTTGTATGCACTTTTGACGTACAGGAGTTCACTATGACCTGTCACCCACATCATAACCGTTAAGAAAAATAGTGCTTTAACATTTCCGTTGTAGGGGTTCACCCAGCGGTCTAAGACATTGCTATTTAATGCAGGCTTCCTGTTCAGGCTTGCCCACATTTTGCCAGCAGACAGTCCGTAAGTAGTCTGGAAGTAGTGACTAAAGCATAACACAACAGCGTTTAACTAAGACCATAATCTTTTCCAAAACCTATCATGAGGTTTTTACACCTTGCAAAAAAAAAAAAAAAAATGAATGTATACACTCACCAGCCACTCTAGGTACAGCTTGTTAGTGCTGGGTTGGACCCTCTTTTGTCTTCAGAACTGCCTTAATCCTTGGTGGCATAGATTCAACAACATAGTGGAAACATTCCTCAGAGAGTTTGGTCCATATTGAGGTGATAGCATCACACAGTTGCTGCAGATTTGTCAGCTGAACATCCATGATGCCGATCTCTCGTTCTACCTCTACATCCCAAAGGTTCAACTGGGTTGAGATCTGGTGACCGTAGAGGTCATTAGAGTCCAGTGAACTCATTGTCATGCTCTAGAAACCAGTCTGAGATGGTTCCAGCTTTATGACATGTTATCCTGCTATAAGTAGCATCAGAAGATGGTACACTGGTCGTAAAAGGATGGACATAGTCAGCAACAATACTAAGGAAAATATCCCCTACACCACTGCACCACCACCACCACCCTGAACCGTTGGTATAACTTGAGATAGATGATTGATATAACTGTTGATGTATAGAATCAAGTACTCTAACCCTCCCATCTAAATGACTCATCAGACAGAGTTTTTCCAATCTTCTATTGTCCAGTTTGGTGATCTTGTGTAAATTCTAACCTCAGTTTCCTGTTCTTAGCTGATAGACAGAGACACCTGGTGTGTTCTTCAACCACTGTAGTCCATCTACCTCAAGGTTGGACGTGTTGTGCATTCGGAGATGCTCTACTGCAGACCTCGGTTGTAACAAGTGGTTATTTGAGTTACTGCTTCCCTTCTATCAGCTGGAACCAGTCTGGTTCCTCTGACCTCTAGCATCAACAAGGTATTTCTGCCGCAGAACTGCTGCTCACTGGATAATTTCTCTATTTCTGATTATTCTCTGTAAACCCTAGAGATGCAGTTTCTATTCAGACCAGCTTGTCTGGCACCAACAACCATGCCATGTTCAAAGTCACTTAAATCCTCTTTCTTCTCCATTCTGATGCTCAGTTTGAGATGCAGCAGATCGTCTTGACCATGTCTGCATGCCTCAATCCATTCAGTTGCATTAACAAGCAGTTGGACAGCTGTGCCTAATAAAGTGGTCGATGAATATCAATATCCACATACTTTCAAGAATAACTTAAAACTTTAAGCTTATGTGTGATTTAAAAGAAAAGTAAGTCAAATATTGCCTTTTTAATGGGTTCTTATGTTTTTTACTGATTCTCCATTTGCACGCTTTCAAAAGTTTTGAAAGTTCCTTTTCTTTGTTCAGAAGAAAAAAAACCTTAAAAACATGTGTGAGTTTTTTGCTGTTATCTAATGTGGTTGAGGATAGTTTTTCTTGAATCTGTGCCAAAGGACACCATCTGCGTTTCTCACAAAAGTCTGGGTCTTTGTTAAAATGGCCAGTTTTGACACAGTGAATGGAATCGGTCGACACAACTACAACTGCACTTAAAACCTGTGAAATATGAAGACATGTGCTATGCTGTGTGGTACAAAAATATCTACAATTATGACATAGGTAATATTTAGCATTCTGGTTCAAGATTTACCGACATTATTTTGTTCATTTAAAAAAAAATTATTCCAAGTATTAGTAACAAAAAAGTATATCAGTAAGTTCATAACTAATTGAAATGAAAAGCTCTTTTTCTGAAATATAAAAAATGAACAATATGTTAAAAAGTATTTGCTTCTGGTAACTAAATACAAGTACAGTAAAAAAAAGTATTTGAAATTAAGAGGAGGCATTGTTTTTGGATCAATTAATGACATGCAAAGTCTCATCGTCCAATGTAATTGGTAACATGCATCTAGACATTGGCATTAACTTAAAAATATATAAGTTCCTTTTTTCATGTTTCTTAATATTTCAATGAAATAAAAAAAATAACTTTTGTGTTTATTGCTTTTTAAGTAAAAAGGAGGAATATATCATCACATAGCAATGTTCCACTTCTTAAAAAGTATATTTAAAAAATTTCTGATTTATTTTTTAGGCCCCTTTTTATTTACTGGCAACATATGGACTTCAAATACATTGCTTAATTTAGAGAGTTACAGTTGCTTGGTTAGTTTATGGGGCTAAAATTGCTTGCTTAGGATAGAAACTAATTGTTAGTCGTTAAGAAGTCAAGTTTCGTCTCTGATTTACTCCTCTAAAACTAAGACTATAGTGTAACTCTTGTGCTATCCTGGGCATGTTTTCATTAAAAATTGGGTCATCTGGACCCCACAAGACAGCGCACTGAACTTTTTTTTCCCAAGGATTTTGTATCTTCACTGGTGTCTGTGGCAGACATAAAATCCTGTCCACCTTTGTCATGGGAAGAATCACACATCAACATAAGGGAGAACAAGGTTTGAGAAAGTTAACAACATACCTAAACCTGAAGAATATCTCTAAATTGGATAGATTTAGAGAAATGAAAAAAACAGCAACACAAAAAAAAGTTTAAAGTTGCAATGTCAATTGCACCAGTCCAAACTGCCCTGACAGGTAAGATAAGTTGTCTGCAGGCAAAAAATGGGCTGGCCTGTAGGGGGGACGCTAGAGGTCTACTCAAATTGTTTAATCTTTTTTTTTTAAATCTATGGGTATGCTGCGGGCGGCAAGTCATAACACTTATGCCCACACATAAGGGTAATTAGGGGAAAAAATGGCATGTCGTACAAATTTTTCATTTTTTTGACCCTCCCAGATTCTGTGCACTGCGCAAGGGTTCATTAGTCATGTTCATGTGATAAGTGTGAGTTCTGTGTGCACTCCTCATGAGCAGTTTACAGTTAGGAATTAGTAAATTAGACAATCAGAGCGCACTTTGTGGCACTTACATATCACATACACAAACAGTGTATGCAGTACTGGCACACGGTCAGTAAGGAGCAAGTACACACACCTCAATAATGCTATGTGACATATGAACGGCATACTGTGTGTCATAAGTTTGTGTAATTAAATTATACAAATATTTCACAATTTGTTTACCACATACATTACAATGATACAATCTATTTTCATGACACCGCTTCAGGTTCATGTACAGTCACTGCACTTATGTCATGACTGAACCCATCATATGTGCATGTGACTAAGGCCTATGCAAAGAGCAAAAAGACATTGCATACCTACGTTGCAATGTTTCACAAAATTATAACATAAGCAAGTTTATCACGCACCTCATAATAGCCAATGGTATGTAGGAATTGTTTGTTTCATTTGCTAAAAAAGCCTCCATTTATTTGAAATTCTTTCATTTACAGTTGTTCAAAAGTTTTGTATATCTAAAAACAACCTGCTCTCTACTTGTTCAGATTTAAAGATCACAGAAAACAACTTCTGCCCTGACCTAACATATACACGTTAAATCAAATTCTTAAAAAAAAGTGACCACTATCCACAGAGCTCAAGTGTTGTCAAAAGTGTTGTGATTTTTCCTTCACCCATCTTCCAGACCCCGTGTGCAGACCTTGTTCTTGTTAATATGTTAAAGCTCAAGCCGAACCCTAGTCTGGTTTACTGTTTGTGTGCAACACCACTAGAACCAATCTGTCAGGAACAATGCTCAAGGACCCTCATTTGAGACTTGCCAGGCTTTTACAGAACAGCCTGCTTAATGCCCTGGGAATGAGAGCGGGTACAAAATCGGAAGGTACAAAAACTTATTTCCATACAACCGGCACAGTGAGCGACTGTTTCAGGTCTCAGAACCCCAGAGGATTCCATAAGACCCAGATAGATTGCACCTCTTCTACTAATACAAGTTCCTCTGGAAACATAACTGCAACTATAACAGAAAATAAAAGTTACGGCAACAGATCCAGAAATATTAGATGATCAATAAGCTTCACTGCAAATGATTTTGAGACTGAATGAATAAGATCCAAGTATTTGTCTAGACTTCCCTGTAACATGAAAATTAGAGCTTCACCTTCACATTAGACTAAAGATAGATGTTGGCTGGTGGAATGGCTTTTGGACATTATGTCCTTATGTTATTGTTTCATAGGGCCAGGCCATCTCAAGTCCAACAGTAATATAAGTTTATATTTTTATGTCATTAATCTTCTTTAATCAACAACACAATAATGAGCATCTGCATTTCCACTAATGAAATAACAGCAAGAAAAGTTAAAAGCATTTTTTTCTTAAACATGACAATGAAATCTTACATTTAGAATAAATAACCAAACTCCAAACATGAACTTATTGAGAAGTCAAAATATGACACAATCAGTGCCATATTTCACTACCAGAAGACTCTGTAACTATATTAACACCAGAGATGTTTAAAGTGACGCCTAAATAACAAACACTCTGCAACATACTGCAAATTACGCAATCAGCTAATAAATCAGCTAATTCTACCAAAGAGTTGCACTGTTATGCAACACTTTAAAAACGTCAAGTTTTGCATAAGAATAATCTGCTAATTAGTCAAAAGTTAAAGAGTTACAGTAATGGTAGTTTCAAAAATTGTAATTTCTTGACTATATCGTATGTCAGAACTGAGCCAAGTGAGTGTGGTGTCACCCAAGAAAATGGTTTACTCCTGGCTCAAACAGAATTAAGTCACTTCAGTTTCGTGACATGGATGTCACCATGTTGGAGCCAGAGGATGTCAATGAGCAGTGATTGGTCCGAGTAGGTCTGAGTCAACATTTTTGTAGCCAGTTTCACCAATCAGGAGCGAGCTTGTTGGAGGGCCACATCACTTGAAAGCAGGCTCAGGAAAACCTGACAATCAAACGATCGACGACATACTTTAACTGAGACATCTGATTGGCCAGTTTATAACTTGAATGACTTGCACGACAAATAATTAGAATTAGCAAGAATATGTTCAAAAAAGGCATCAGACCAGGAATGGTTACTCTGATAAACAGAATGACTGAGTAATAGCAGTTTATTTCTCTATAGAAGTCTATGAGATTTTGGGTCTCGGAGCCAGCAGTTACTTCCTGTTGGAAGTGAGGGAGAGGTCCTCTTAGAAGTCAAGTGCTCCAGGATAAGGAGTCACGAGTCACAACTGGAGCTAAATCTCCAGTGTAAAAGTGTTAAAACACTGACATTTGTTAAAGCAAGGCATATTCATGTGCACAACAATCTGGATTTTCCAACATTGCATCATACAACAAATATTGGTGACAGCAGAACTAATTGCATGAAATCTCTATATAATTTAATTTTAGTTTATGATGTCGATTGAAAACCTCCCAATGATTTAACGATGACATTTTGTTTACATATATTTTTTAATTAAAATTTCTCTCTGAGTGTATGTCAAATCTTTAATGTTACTATTAAACTCCACAACAATATCTCTGGCTGTAAATCTGAACCTGGTTTCTTCTAACTGTTTATGTGTGTGTTTTTTTTTTTGTTTTTTTTTTCAATTAAAACTGCAACTACAAATGCTTCAGGATCTGACAGTATTTATTTATAGTTACTCGTACTTTGTAACTGGGTTCATCCAGTGTGGGTCATTTAAAAAAACGCCTCTGCCTTACTATAGCCTCGTCTCCACTGAGCGGTCCAGCACAGTCCTGTACGGTACAGACCACTATTTTGAGAGTTTTCATTGTAAAATTGACCGAATCGTACCTTTTAAGGGCCCTCATCCGTTGAAGGTCCATAGAAAAACGGAACGGTTGAGGTGGAGATGCTACAGACACTCACTGATTAGAAGAAAGTGATGACGGCATTTGAAAGCACACATATAGTACTAAGCTAGCTAGCAATTCTGTTTTCATCTTCTGGCCATCCGCAATCTTCTTTGAAACATTACATTCCTGTTAACCACAATGTACCAAAAGTAAAGCAAGAAAAAGACGATCTGCTGGATGACCTCCATTGTTGTTACTTTTCTAGATGGCGCTCTATAAAGATGCAACGACATGCTAACGGTCTACACCAGGAAGACTCTGTGAAAACAAACCACTCAGTGGAAGCAAGGCTTAACAGAGTGGAAATACTCGCTAAAATTAACTTGGACCGTACTAGTCTTAACTGGACCGTACCACTCAGTGGATAAAAGGCTTACTCGGGCGGCCCAAGTCCTGGGTAAAATATAAGGTTGTGTCAGGAAGTCTCAACCAAACCAGTTAAAGCTGATTTGCTGTGGCAACTACTAACACAATATGCAGAAAGGTGAACAAGAACAACTATATAGAATGAGAGGCAAAGAGAAACGCAACGCCTAATCTTCAGTCACTATGATATCATCTAATCTTCAAACCTGTTCATTCTTTTTTGATTTTTTTTAAGGTAATCGCCAAATTCAAGATGTATTTTCCGATGGCATCACTCTGGCATACCTCAGATGGTCTGATGAGAGATTGGCCACCCTTATACAGTCAGTAGTAATTAGACAGCCAGAGAGGGATACAGTCATTTCCTCTCCCTTCTGGTTGCATGGTGCTTAAGCCTTCATATTGCTGACATCAGCACTTAGCCCGACTAGCAGCACACACGCTCATACAAACGCACACAAGCGAGTCGCTAACAGGCTCGAGCTCATTAATCAACAGCAGCGGCATCCCAGTTCTTGTAAGTTTTTGCTGTCATGGTTGACCGCCGTCACTGTCGTGGCCCCATTCAACTCCCCTGGAAACGGGTTGCGGGCTCGGACCCGGCATTGAAATCATGTGTTATGTCACGTATCAATCGGCATTTCACTTTGTTCAGATTCAAAGCACACGCTGTGACTTCCACACAAGAAAAGGATTCCCACACACACACACACACACACATGCACATCTGAGGCCGTCAGCCACAACTTTCATCCTTACTTCAGCAAGGCCACACCTAAGCATGCTCTCCAACAGTACCTTGGTGGGGTTTTATTTGAAAGGATATGGCCATTCGGTGATCTTTTTGGCGTATTTCCTCACGATGTTGTCTTCGCTGAAGAGGAAGAGGGAGCGGTTGACCGTTAGGCAGCTCTGCCGGACGGGTATAGGGTTGTACAGGGCCATGGTCCGAGCTCTCTGGGCCATCGACTGCTTGTACATCCGCTGTGCTCCGGGGGGCCCACCTTGCCTGCTGCCACCGCGGCCGGGCCCCCCTTGTCCGCCGGCACCCCCGCCACCACTGCCACCACCTCCTCCTCCTCCATACCTGTTGGGCACCTCGTCTCCAAAACGCGCCATTCTGCAGACACCAAACGCCAGAGAGGTTAGGAAGGAGCCGGGGGGAGTGACACCTCCACATGCCACCACCCCATCAGCCTTAGCTCCACACACGCATGCAAAAAAAATGGAGTTGTTCTTCTGTCTGTCTTGGTCTATCTCTGCTTTACCCCCCACCACCACCACCACCACTAGATCTTCAGCGTGGAGAAGATCCCTCCATTTGGGAGCAGAGAGGGAGGGGGCAGAGAGGAGGAGAGGAAAGGGAGAGCGCACATCAAGCGTTTGGAATATGGATGGGCTTCAGATTTATGTAATTTTCCTGAATCAGTCCTGTCAGGAGGAGAGAAAAAAAATTGGTTTTTGGAGGAGAATATGACAAAAAAAAATCTCGTCAGAGCATCAGACTTTGAAATCATTCAGCTTTTAGTGTTTCATTTGGATCCTTTTAAGACTTTTTTTTTAAAGCATCCATAATTGCTGAAACAGATCAATCACCTCGAATAATCCAACATGGATGCATAGCTGAGTGAGAGCACAAACATGCCATTGCAATTATCTCCTGTGAGCAGGCTGCTCTGGCTTGGCACTGCGTCTTTTTTCGCTTTCAACAGAATGGTGCATCTTGACAGGATCCGCAGTTGTCTCCCCCCCACCCGCCCCCCTCCACACACTTTTCTTTCTGTCTTCAGCGGGATAAAAATAGAAACAGATAAGAGTAAAATCTTTAATAATTCATTTATTCTTGAAGCATAGATCCGCAGTGTTTGATGGAGCTGCTGCCACCTCTGACTCTACCGGTGCTGCGCTCAGGTTACACGCAGACGTCAACGGAGGGGGGCTTCCCCAAAATCTGAGCCCGGTGACATTTGTTGATATTTGGTAATGGACGGTGCGGCATCCCCCTCCTCCTCCTCCTCTTCCTTCCTCCTCCTCCTCCACCTCCTCGCAAAGGCGTCGGTCAGTGCTTTTTGGGCGTGATTGCGCGCACTTGGAGACGAAAACGCACAGGTGCTCAATTTACCAATTATTGACGTCTTCCCTCCAGAGTGGGTCGGTGAAATAAAAAAAGGGGGGAAAAAAGAAGAATGTCCACGACAATCATCTATAATCCAGCGTTCGGACGGCGAGAATCCCGGACGAAGAGGATCCGGAGGCGCAGACCACTGGGGGAGGCAGCATCATCACCATCATCAATTCTCGCTCGGAAAACACGACGGCGGCGGCACGGGCGCGTCGCGGGAGCAGCTCGCATCTTCTTCTCCTCCGCCACCAGACACAAACCGACAACCATCCCCGCCCAGCACCAGCAGCATCGCCGCCGAGGCTCCGTGGACCAGACGCGCAGAGCCAAACCAGTCCGGCGTCTCTTCCCTCCCCTCTTTAGCGCACTATTCCTATCCTCCCTCCTTATGGTTTATCGTCTCCGTCAATCCCCCAGGGTGGGGGGTGGGGGGCGTGAGTCAGGGCGCGCACGGTCCGGAGGCGGGATTCTTTTTTTTTTTTTGCGCAAAAGAAGAAAAGTCGACGAGCGACGCGCTCCTGCGGTTCTGTTGCGTTCAGTCAGCGGCGAGCTGAGCTTCCGATCAGTCTGACGGGAACCGAGCGCCACGCGCACACCCGTGGACGAGGCTCGCAGCGCACGACGCACGGAGCCTCCCCCATTCCAGCCCACTCTCTCCAAAAGCGCACGATGGAGATGGATGGGCGTCACCTGGGCGCAGAGAGGGACAGCTTACCTTTAGCCCAGTGAAATCAGATGAACACATCCACTGTTTCAACACAAATAATCCATCACTGCTCCAAATGTAACTCACAGCTTCCTTATTTTGGTGCCAAACGCACCACCGTCCATTTGGTCTCATTTACTCTTTACTTAACATCCCAAATGTCCTCAGCTGAGTTTGTCTGGGAAGTCTTCCCAAATAATGACCGTAGAGATGGGAAATGTCCATAAAAATGCAGATTTTTGACGGTTTTACCCACAAACTGTCATTTTCTTTTAAATTAAATAGATCTAAATCTATAATAAACAAGCGTTTTAACAGAGACAAATGTTCATGTAGATCAGGATTGTCAAACTCAAAGCACAGGGGGTCAAAATCCAAAACACAAACAGGATAAACATTTATTAAACACACTAAGACTACATTTTTAAAACTTTAAAAACGTAACTTTTAAACATTACCATGAATACAAACAGGCAGGAATATTATAATAATTCTACTTCAACTTTAAATAATTTTAAAGTTTCACTCTTCATACAAAAGTATTTTGTCAAAATGACACAAATTAGAAATAAGCGCAAAATAACGTGGAGCCATAAATAGCAATAAAATAAAATGATCTTGAGAGCCGGATTTATTTACCTGGAGGGCCGCTTCTGGCCCCCGGGCCTTGACTTTGACACGTTATGATCAGGGATCTAACAATTTAATTCATTTTGGTTAAAGATATGATTCAATATTGGTTCATTTTGAACAATCATTGACCTAAAATCGATCCAGAACACAAACAGAACATTATTATCACATCATTGCTAAATTCGAAGTACAAATTGGCCGGTAATAAAGATAATTTTTGCTGCCATCACATGTGTTTGTCCTCTGGGATGTGTTTTACCTTTAGAGTAAAACAAACCAACCATGACTCAATTCAAATGGTATTTTTCAATATTGATTATCAATTTATTTCATTTTGAGACAAAATTATAATGTAGGTTGAATCAATAAATATTGTTTTAGACAGATCAATCTGGTTAAATCACAAGAATATAAATGTATTCATCCTTGCAGAGTTTATCCTTTACCTTAGCAGTTATTCATTAACTTATCTTAAAGGGGCCATATTATGATTTTTCTTAAGCCTTTCAGAGTGAACTATATCCATAAATATGATCGCATATTACCTTTGGAACACTTAAAAACAAATTATTTATGCAATGTCATTTTTGTGAGTATTTTCTTTACCGACTCAATTCCTGATGCTCCGTCCGTCATTGCGTGTGGGTGCCACCCATTTCATGATGTCATCCTAGAGCTTTTGGCAGCGTGTGTTTCGTTTCTCCCGTGAAAATGATCCAAACTTTTTCAAAGATAGGATACACATACTATATATCTGTCTTTTGTAGCCCTGCCGTCATCACCTGGTTCACAACGCAAATAAACTCGGTGTCTGCACAACTGTGCCCGACCGTGTGGGGGTCGGGGGTCGTGTTTTGAAGGAGCCCCACGTCTACAGTAACAAACACTGTTTGAACTGGAATTTATTGAAAACAGGACACAATTGGAAGATATATGGTATTCTGCATCTAAAATGAAACTTTTTGCTGATCATCGCTAGCTCAGTGGAGAAATTGGGTGTTGGTGTTAGACTGGGGCGGAGCTGAGTCTTCCAGAGATGGGACGTCTCACGATTTTACGTCAGATTATGAAGAGCTGCTCGTTTTCGAGGGTATGGGAGGTGCTGCTGCTGACAGTGCAGGTTTTTAGAGGATTACTCAGAAATGCGTGAAAGGATAAAAAATACAGCTTTGAGCTTGTTTATAGTGAGGAATGAGCAGTATAATGAACTTAAAAGATTAAAAAGTTGTTTTTTCCTGATATGGTCCCTTTTTAAACATGTCAAAGTCAAGGCCCGGGGGCCGTATCTATTTTTAACCTGTATAATTTTGACAAAATATATTTTTCCGGAGAGTAAAATATTGAAAGTTGTTTAAGGAATAATATTTTTGCCTGTTAAAAATTCAGTTTTAGTGAGTTATATAAATGTTTATTAGTCGGCCCGTGACCTAGGGTATGTTTTGTATTTTGGCCCCCTGTGTGACTGAGTTTGACACCCCTGCCTTAAAGTATTTTTAAGTGGTAAGATCATCTCTAAGTCCACAAACAAATAGGTGGAATCACAGTTTTATCTCCATGCTGAGGATAGTTAGAAAAGTTTAGAGTCCTTGTTTTTTCTTTTGTGTTAAAAAGAACATTTGAAGGAAAAGTTATTACCCCCTCTCTGCACCCCCCCGCCGTCTGTCATTCTGGCTCCGGCATCTGAGTCGTCTTTGATGCGGTTAAGCAAGCTGTTTGCTTAAGCTAAACCATCCGAGCTGTCATCGCTCCAACAAAAAAGAAAATGATGGCAAAGAAAGAGAAAATGAAATGGGGGGGGGGGGGGGGGCGCTCATTAAGCCAAACCCAAATATCTTTGCAGAAGAAGTAAAAATAAACCTCATAAGTACATTTATAGACACTCTTTCTTGTGTATAAAATAGCGTTATGAAACAACAGCTTTAACGCTGTCCATGGTCCTGAAATGGCCACTGAGACATTTCCAAGTCCCTCTGGCGCCATCCAAGGTCCTGAAGCAAGAGTAAAAAGCGCCGCACATCACCTGCCTGGCACTGAAAGCAACGTGAATGTGTGTGGGTGAGCTACTGTACTTCTCACCATCTGTTCATGGCAAAGGCATATTTGTAAACTCTGCTTCCTCGTTCTATCTTCTACCAGCTACTTTGGCAGTTCAGTGAAGTCCTCAAAGAAAGACATTTGGGAGATATCTGGGATCTAATTAAGGACAAATTATGAGGCTATTTTAAAACCAACAAGGTTTTCCTAACATTCTGTATAGACTGCTTGTTGTGGCTTTTATGAGGTTGTTTTAAATAAAGTCATGTGTGGGGTTTTGTTATTTTTTTCTCAGCTTTGTGTCTCCTTTTCCCAAAGGTCACAGCAGGGTTCATGGTCAATTTTTCAGAGCTGTTTCTGGTTAAGTCAAATATCTTCATCCACTTGTAGACAAATAGATTCATGCAAGTCTTTGTTTTCCTTGTCTAAGCTGGAATCTTAAAACTGTAGAGCTGGATCTAATACTGTTTGCCATTTTTATCGCACCCTTAATGCTAGGTTGGGGTTTTGAGGAGCTGTAAGCTAGTGGAAGAGCTATGGTTGGCAGGAAGAGGAGGCGAGGTTGATCGACACCGACAGTCCAACTCACAGCTCAGAGGGGAATTTTCTGATGAACTAGTGCCGCTCTGCAAAAACTATGTCCTAGAAAACAACCCAGGTTATGGATTTTGGCTAAAAACTGCAACATTTTGATTTTAAAAAAATCACTGGGAACACTTTTTGAATAGATAAAAAATGACTGGAGTGGGCGTTAAACCAAACTAATAAACACTATCTTAAAATGTTAATAAAGTGTATCATTTGTTCAGTTGAAATGAAAGGAATAAAGAGCACTAACAATCAAAATACATTCCAATAAAATGGCATGTTTATATTAGGGCTGGAATCACTGGGTACCTAACGATACGCAATATGTGGTTCACAATATCGATGATATCATGATACTGCAATAATTGATAAAAATCATCTCTAATAACTAACAATATATAGAAGAACGCAGATTTTGTTTATTTTTTAGTTTGAACACAATCATAACACACGTCTTGTGTCTTATATTGTGCAACAAATAATAGACACCTTTGTGCAACATTGCTGAAATCAGTAATACTATGTGATGAGCATCGACACCAACTGAATAGGAATTATCTGTAAAATTCAGTGCTAACAATAGTAAACATGAACAGCAGTGGCACATGTGCAACATTGTTGTAAACAACAGAACAACAATTATATAATTCAAGTAGCTGCCAGACACATAGGTGCTCACGACAGACAGTTTTGCAACGCACGCCCCCTATCTACCTCCAAAGGAACTTCTCACCAAAGAGTGACGAATATAGCATTTTACAGCCTCTTCAAACAAAAATAAAAGATTGATACTTGGTGAGAACCCATTGAGAATCAATCGCAGGACTAAATATTGTGTTAATCAACATGCAGTCACTTTTCAATCTTAATTGGATCAATTTCCAAACAATCGACAAATAATGGATTTTTTTGCACTTCACTTTTTGTCTTTATCCTGTGATAGCCTGGAGACCCTGTTTTTTTTTTTTTTTTTTTTTTAATTTAACCAGTTCAAACCTGGTGAAATGTCTGAGTTAACCATCTGCTCAAAAATGCAAACTAATAATTTTAAACATAACAAATTAGAGAGCTTTTGCTGACTGATCCAATGTTTCGCTTTTTTCAGTGTTGTTTTACAGTTGTTGGGATAGGCTCCAGCAACCCCACAATCCCAAAAGGGATAAAGACTTTTTTTTTTTTTTTTAATGATGAGCGGATGTTTTCACCTCGACCCTCTGACCTCAGAGCTAACCTGACAATGGACTCCTTTGACCTTTCTGTCACCATTTCTACTTTCTCAGTAAACCTCATAAAATTGATTTTTTTCCCAAAGGATCATTAGAGTAAACTGACTTTGTCATGTTATTTTTGCTTGCTGTTAAATAAAGGGACTAAAATAGAGAGGACCCTACTCGTTGGTCACATGATGAACTGCACAATCATCTATCAATAATGAGGATCAGACAGTGATAGTTGGGTTTCCTCCCCGTCTCCTCTGTGGTAAGCCTCTGCTGCTGCTGCTGCTGCTGCTGCTGCTGCTGCGCTGCATGGTCATGCAGCTTTCCCTGTTTCGCTCTGGGAGTGAGTGAGTGAGGGAGTGAGCGAGCGAGTGTGTGGGTGGGTGTGCATGTGCGGCTGAGGGAGTCGTGCTGAAGCCCTGATGCGCCGCATTGTCATTCAGGGAGCGTTCGCACAGGCAGCCCCCGCAGGAAGCCCTGGCACCTCCCCTCCTGAACACCCCAACCCCCACCCCCCCACCGCTCCCTCCCCGCCTGTTCTCTGATCTCACTCAGCAGGCCGGAGCTCCGCGGCGCTCTGAGAGGTCCAGAATGAGCACAGACACAGAACGAGCAAGATTCAGGCCATCTCACATTCAGATGGAGGAATGAGCGGTGACATTTGAAATTATCGAAGAGCGATCACTTACAAGAGTCTGGAGGGAGGATGAAAGATCTCTTTTTTTTAATTCTTCAAACATTAACTTTAAAATGAAATGATAAGCAAATCTAATAATCACTTTTTTATGTGATTGATCATTAAGAGCTTATCTGCTGTACAGACAGCCAAACAGAAAATGTATTTCTTCTTTTAAATACATCAAAACCCACGAGATCAATAGCATTTCCTTAAGAAAATGCTAAATTAGGAATATAAGATTTAAGAAAAAGAAAAAAAAAAAAACAACTAAAATGAAATGTCATTATTAGTAACTATGTTCTGCGTGGGGGTGTAGTAGTAGCACGGTTCTCACAGTGAGAAGGCCTGGGTTCTCTCTGTGTGGAGTTTGCATGTTCTCTATATATATATGTTTGCTCCAGGCGCTCCGGCTTCCTCCCACAGTCCAAAAACATGCTTAATGGGTAAGTTGATTATTCTAAATTGTACTAGGTAGTGACTGTGAGTGCGTGTGGCTGAGGTGGCCTCCCCCCAACAATAGGTGGGACCAGCTCCAGCAACCCTGTGAGCCTGAAAGGGTTTTAGCAGGTTCCAAAAATGGACAAATTAATAACTCTAACTCAAAGTGCACGACAGTATGGTTTGATGAATTTGGTAAGAAGAATTTCCCCTAGATAGAACAAAATGATATATTATGGCAAAACGGTATATGGTGTATACTTGTACTGTATAGTACTTTTCTACCTTCCTCAAAGACCCAAAATGCTTTACAGTCATAGAGCATTCACACACACATTCACACACTGATGGTGGCTCCACTGCTGAACAATGGTGCCAACCTTCCACCAGAGGCAAGGTGGGGGTCAGTGTCCTGCCCAAGGACACTTCAACTCATGGACGGGAATCAAACCTGCAGTCTTCCAGTCAGAGGTCGATAGTCAATAAGAAGGAAAAGTTTCAACTTGTAATAATCATGAAATCATGGAATTGTGACACAGAATCTTTCTGGAAAAGGATTTTCACATTTTTTGAAAGTTGGGACAAAACGTCCCACGTCGAAAAGTTGTCTTCTTATTAAAAAACAAAAACAAAATAGGACTATGTCCAAGGTCAGTCCTCGAGGGCCAACCTCCTGCTGGCTTTCCAGAAACCCTGTCTTATCTCCTGCTGATTACCTGGATCAGGTGTGTTTCAACGGTATACTGGTTGAAAAACATGTAGGACATCGGCCCTCGAGGACCGGCTTTGGACACCTTTGATTTAACTTATTAGATTAATAATCAATAAAAATCCATAAAAATATAAAAAAGCTAAAGTCCGCTTGTTTGATGCTAACCTTTAATAGGATTTCCCATAGGATGGCTAATGCTAATGCTCGGTTGATCTAAATCTACATTACTGACTAAATGAACATCTTTATGAACTCACAGACATGAATTTGCCAAACTCTTTTAAAGAAATATTTTTTAAAGTAACCATCTGTGGCCTAAAGCACAGTTTTTCTGCTCCCACTTTCTTCTTATTCTGGAATAAGGTGTAATTCTATACCGTAAGCTCCACCTAGTGGCCAAACTAAAACGCCCTCCAGAAGAAGCAGAACAATATTTACAAAGTAAATGATCTGAACATTTTTGTTGGAGCTTCGACTTTTGAGAACCTATGAGACACTGTTTGCTATTACCAATCTCATTATAATTATATGAAAACATTTGACAGTATTGTGAACTGTATCAGATTAATATAAATATATTTAAAACATATATTATTTTATTAATCTTGTTCTAAACAAATGTATCTAAATGTGTAAACAAAACATTTAATCCAATTGAATTGAGAGGATTGAAAGAATTAAAAAAATTTGAATCTAATCGTTCTGGGCTTTGGTGAATCGATTCTGGAAATTATTATCAATATCCAGCCCTAAAAGATAAACATAAAGATAAAACTAACATACTAAATAAATGAGATCTAAAGGAATCGCGAATGTTGTATTTTAACATATGGAGGTGTTTCTGCTTGAATGTTAGACTAGTTGTTTGATGCCCCGTATTATTTCTCTTATCTTTGACGAGATTTCACAATCGTCATTGGCTTTGGAAAAAAAAAAAAAAAAAAAAAAAATCAAAAAGTGTGGAACATTTGTCATGTGCTGCAGGTTTAGTTTGTTGCGCCCACACTTGAAAGGAACTCCTCGTCATTTTAGTAAAGATCAGCTCCTATTGTCTTTAATTTGAGGATCCAAGAGAACGACCAGGTAAAAACCTTCAACAGATGAAATGGCAATCACTTTTCCATTATATTTCCATTATTTTTCCATTATTTTAACCTTTATCAAAAAAAAAAAGGCAACTAATCAATCAAACAATTCGACTGTACTACAGACAAAAATCATCGGACTCTCACCAGCTGGATCTTCATTGGCAACATTTTCTCAGAGAGGAATGCAAAGTTTCTGTTTCTCTTTCTGGTTTCTAAGTGGTTTAATACGCTCAGTACTGACGACATCAGCTGCTTTGCCTGATTTTTGTTACTTGCTTCCACCTGCTGTCTGGAGCAGATCAGCTAACCCAAAAGGTTCAAAAGATTTACTCCAACATTGTTAATTCAAAGATAAGGGTTAGAAATTTAGAAAACAAAATATTTCAAGAAATCAAAAATCAAATGTTTGTCAAACGCTCTATAAATATGAATTTAATTATTAGTAACTTATAGTTTTATTATTACTAAGTATAAATTAAAACATTGAGGTAAACATGGATAAAACAAAAATTAAAGACCCACTCCAAAAAAATTGGTTTTTAGTGTTTCTAACATGTTCTTCTAACAAAGATTGTAGTTATTGTGTACAAACTACAATCAATGGCCTACGATGTTCTTGCTCCACTCTATTCTGATGCATCCAATTGTAGATAACTATAAATGCACGTCTTTGTTCTCCTTGTCTTAGCTGGAATCTGACTGGAAATCATACGACTGGATAGGTTCAGTGTTGCTCTTCATTTTTGTTGCACCAGTAATGTTATTTTTGGGGTGTGAGGGGCTGTAAGCTAATGGAGAGGGCGTTTAAACAAAGGAATGAAACGAGTGCAGGCTTTCTCCCGCTAAAAATAAACTCAGAGGTGAATTTCTGATGAAGTCCTGCTGTTCTGGAACTATGTCCCAAAAAGCACTACGTTTTCAAATTTTGCCTAAAAGCAGCATATTTGTAATTTAAAGACCATTGAGAGCACTTTTAAAAGAGATCAAAAGATGATTGGAGGCAGATTTTAACGTCATACATGCACTTTTACATGGTTTAATTACACACATCTCTAACTGCATTAATATATAACCCTAATCATTATAGTATTAAATTTTCTTCTTAGTTTTTCTGAAGCTGTTTGTCCCAACTTTGAAGAATCAGAATTAGCAGACTAAAGTATTCAGGGAACACTGTCCTCAGAACCTCCGGAACAGTCCTGCTTTATTGTTTAGCCGCTGAGCCTTCAGTGTCCATGTCCTGCCATCAGACCACACAGCCTCTCATTTGGTTCAGTTTGAGCACACTATTATTATTCTATTTTGGGGAAATAATGATAGTCCCTAGAAGAATTAGCAGCCCTTTCCTTTTACTTTCATGTACTCTTGAAACCGCCGGGAGCCCATCGGCCAAAGGTGAGCCTCAGTCTGGATTCTGGATACGTGAAAGACCCAACGACACCTGGCTGTTGTTTCCATGTCAACTCTGTGGTTTTGTGAAGGAGAGACACATTCAAAGGGAGCATCGACTCTAACCAAACGCCCTTTGAGTGGACAAATGCAACATAAAATGCAGATTCGATTACAAGGGCATATTGAGAAATATTACTCTATTATTCAGTACATGAGTCAACTTTAAATTTGATATCAATGGTGTTAAATAAACACACAGAGAACCAAAAATGACTTTTCTTTCTTTTAAGTTCTTTTAAATTAGTAACTTGACCAAGTACGAAGGTACTGTTTCCTACATGTAAAGACAATGTTTCTGCAAAAGAATGTGCATAAAACCTGTTAAATATCGTAAAAACAATCTTCCCCAACATCAAATGACAAATCCTTTGCTAACTTTATTTTCCACTTTGCATTACATCCTCAAAAGATGTCTAAATGAGTCTAGACAATGCCAAAGACCTTCAACAAGAGTCCGCGGTCGGCCTCAGGGTCCACCAGTATGATTGTGTCAACGATGCGACTACATGGATCCCCAACAACACTTTAGGAAGCCGCGAGGTTTCTGGAAGCCACTTTTCAAATAAAGGTGTGTGTGTGAGCGTTTGTTCCTCAGTGCTGAAGGTTGTTATACAAAGTGAGAGTGTGTTAGTCAGTTAATATTATGTGTGCGTCTGAGTGAGTGTGTGGCGATATAGCAAGCTGATGTAAGGTCCAACCTAATTAGAGGATTGCTCTTTTTTGGCACGTTCTCACAGCGACTGAACCTGTATTAATTGATTGGCTAGTTAATGGAAGTGCAGAGGAGAGATACGGAGGGATGGGGGTGGGGGGGGGGGGGGGGTTGCTGGACTCAGCTAATGGGCCTGGATTGGGTGTGTGGAGTAAGCAATTCCAGTCAAAGAATCAGCACAATAAGGCAGGAGGGGAGAAATCAAATGGATAATGGAGGACAGAAAGCAGAAATGTAGGAACTTGAAATAAAAGAGCGACAGACATCTTTTCCGAGGGGCAGATCTAACTTTTTGTTATCGCAACTTTACTTGCAAAAAACCTGCTTGGTCAATCTGCTTCTCAAAGTAGTAGTGCAAAAAATAAGATGGAGCCTTGTGAAACAAACGCAATCTATGTCGTAAGTGTGTTCCAAATGGGAGACGAAACACAATTCTCTCAATACTTTAATGGGAAATCATATAATCCATTTCACATGGCTATAAGGCACACTTAAAAGTCATAATGTTATAAATGAATCAATAATCAATGTAGGAAATTACCTTTTAGATTCACCCCCGTGACCCCAAAGAAAATGGGTGGATGGATGGACCGTTTGGATTGAGACATGGTATGTTAACTCTACTGATAAGAGAAAAACGGCAAAGTGCTTCTACCTAAATTCTAATGATATGGTAGCAAAAAAATATCAGTCCATCATTAGAGTCCAATGTATAGAAACCCAACATGTGGAGACCCATGTCTTGTGTGACCACAGTGTGGTAGAAAATTCAAATAATGTTCCCTTTGCGTTATTTTGATGTGGAAAAACAACAGTGGGCTGAACTTGATTAAATTAAATTGGGAATGGATTTGACTGTCATTCTTGTTTACTTGTTTGTTTGTACAGATATGTAACTTATACTTGATCATCTTGCGAGAAATACAAAGAATCTGCAAAACGTCACCTGCACTGTTCAGTACCAGGTATTTATCTCTGAGTCATGCTGGATGAATTTATGGCAAAATATGTCCTGGATCAATTCTGTCAGTAAATCAGATCGTTCAAAATGAACCAAAATTCACCATGAATTGTATAGTCAACCACAAGTTATGATATGAACTGAATAGTTGTAATAACAAATCCTTACACCTCCATTGTTTATTATTCACATCATTCAAACTGTAGGATGTTGATGTTCTTTAATCCATTAATTTATTTATTTCCTGAACCTGCTGATTCCCTTCTGGGTTCACAGGGTTGCTGGAGCCTGTCCCTGCTACTGTTGGGTCAGCAGTCAGCGCAGGGCCTCCTAACACATTCATGCATTCATAAAGGGATGAACATGGTCAGCAACAATACTCTGATAGGTTGTGGTGTTGTAACAATGCTCAGTTGGTACTAAGGGGCCCAAAGTGGGCCAAGAAAATACCCCCTACACCACTATACCACCACAACCAGATTCAAACATTTGATAAAAGGCTGGATGGATCCATGCTTTCATGTTGGTGACGCCAAATTCTGACTGCACCATCCAAATAATGTAGCACAAATAGAGATTCATCAAACCAGATGATGTTTTTGTAACCTTTTATTGTCGGCGGGCGCAACAGCAGCGTAAAGAAAATGAGTGATGGTTAAAAGAAAAGAAGCTAAATCTGGAACCATTCAATTGTCATTGATAATACAAAGGAATAGTGTAGTCTGCAAGAAAATAATTCCATTAGAACCAACCTACACGGGAACCTGAGAACTGAGAGAATCTGCTCCAGAACAGACCAGATAATTACTCACAGAAGAAACCAGATCAGCTACTCAAAGCTGAGATATTTGGTACTTTTGAATGTTTGCAGTGATTAAAAATCTGGATCTTTTTCTTTTTGTTTTGCACATTTTAATTTGTGTTTTGTGTTGTTTCGCTTTAAATTTGTTTAAAGAAAAAGCAAAAAAAAAAAGTAGAGTTGAATCATAAATAACTGTTTTTTATCATCTATTTTGTACTTTTATTAGAATGGAATAAATAAAAACAAATTTTACACAAAATGAATGAAAACACATTTTTACACTAGTTATTAATTTGCGCATAATGTTATAGTGTTATTAACAATAAACTGAATAAAGCAACAACCTGTAGAGCTGTAAAACATCACGGCTCTAGAGAAGATCTGCATGGAGGAAGGGCCAAAATAGTGAATACCTTGTGATGACTTACACAAAACATTTGACAACTGATTGCCAACAAATGATATGTAACAAAGTTTTGAGATTAGCTTTTTTAATGACTAAATACTTCTTTTCCATCTTAATTTGCAAATACATTCTTTAAAAATTAGACCATGTGATTTTCAGGATTTTTTGTTTCTCATAGTTGAGGTATACTTATGAAAATTAAAGGCCTCTGTCATCTTTTTATGTGAAAAACATAAAGGGGCTGACTGAATACTTGTTCCCCCACTGTACATATTTCTTTTGTTTTTTGGTTTTGATTTATTGAAATAAACTAATTTCAATCCTCATTTATTCCAAAATTATTATCGATTATCTTTACAACACAAAGAATCCCTAAAATATTAAATAAAAAATTCCATTTTGTTGAAACTATAGAAGTCAGCTTGGATAACAAAAAAATGCATCTTTTGAATTAGATGGGCAAGGCACATTTCTCAAAATCTCTAAAATGTCGAAAAGGAGTCACATTTTCAGTGTTTTTTAGGATAAACTACTCATATTTTAAGTCATTTAAAAAAATGTAGCTTTATAATCTACCAATCTTCCCAGTAACTGAATGTTTTATGGCCGTCTCACTTATGCCAGTTTTCTTTGGACATTATTAGACTTGGCACTTGTTTTTAGCTCTTTAGCCTTTTCTCGAGTCAGCAGTATGGTGTCAGCATGTTACTTAAATTGCTCTGAGATGCTTATGCGATGATCTTTTTTTGCATTTTTTTGCTTTATTCAGTATCTTTTTACCTCTGTTAAGTCGTGCAGAAGTTCCTGTAAATTATTATTTTTTTTTTTTAAATTTACGCTGTTTTAGGGCCTTCAGTGAATCTCCTTTAAGGTTTTAAAGTAACACTGAAGCAAGAAATTCAGTTTTACAAGTAAATCCTTGCTTTATTTTATCTCTGTGGAGCTTCTATAGTTCAGATTCATTTTTTGTTCAGTTATATAGACCAAAAAAAGACACCCCATAAATTAGGTGGTGAAATGAATGAACTCATTACGATAATTGAGCCATGATCAATAAAAATGTACATCTTTACCTGTTGAAGTGCTTGTAAAAAATGATAAAGTCATTAACAGAATCATGTTGGGTTAAGCAGGCTGTCTGTTAGACATAACAGGAAGCGGGAGGGTCCAAATGATTGAATGTGGAACAGTTTTTGGTGTAATATGGGCTGTTTGTGAGGAACTTTGTGTTGGTTTGGATCAACAATCCAAAAGTGTGTTCTGCTGGGATTTTCACAAGCAACCATGGTCAGGCAGACCAGTTTATCTGGTTAGAAAGACAACAGCATGTCACATATATCCTACTTTTTTCCCACTGGTCTGCCATATTTGAATATTATGTTCCAACCTGCACATTCAGACATGAAGATTATGGCATAAACTAAATGAAATCATGGATCTACCCTGCCTATACTCCATGCCACAACCATTCACGCAAATTAAATAATTCCAGTGGATTCTGAAGCGGTAAAAAACAGTCTATAGAAGACTTTTTTAGTAGTGAAGTTCAATCAATACAAATCAGCTGATTCTGTTGCGCTGTTATGCAACACTTCACGGTTTTAATGTAACATAATGTGTTACAAGATGGTGCAAAGTCAATGGAAAAAGGCCTGATTCCTGCAGGAAGCCACCTGTTCCCACACCTGATCCAGATTAAAGAGTGGAGACTGATTGATTGATTGATGTAACTTATAACATTGGAGCGTTTCATTGTGGATGTGCAGCTGACAAATCTGTAGCAACTGTAATGATGTGAAATCTCTGATTCTGTGGTGTTACCCCCACTCCTGGATTTCACACCCAGCAGGCTATGCGGTTAAGGAAGGTGTGGCCTGATGGTCTTGTGTATATATATGAGGATTTGCCCGCCTTTATTCTGTTGGCACATGAGAGAATAAAATTTCATGTTCTGAAGATAAGAAGTGTCCTTTTCTTCATTGCCACAATTCCATCGTCTCACTGAAGATATGCCACAAGCTTTTAGGATGAGATTTGTTACAGTCCATTTCCTAACTTTGATTAAAAAAAATAAATAAATAAAAATAAATAAATAAATAAAGGTTACCCTGCCATTTTTCTATCTGTAAAAAAAATAAGGAAAACTAAAACCTTGTTTCCAAAACGGTTTGGTACAGTCTGGTAATGAGTGGTACAGTACAGTACAGTTCATTCTGACGAGCGTTTCCTCTCATTTAAGCCTCACTTCCACTGAACGGTTCATTTTCATGGCACATGCGTTTTAGACCGCTAGCGTGCCGCTAGCTCACCTTGTATCACCCCGTCACCAAGGATGGCAAGGAGCATTTGCAGTTGCACCACAGACCAGGCCTTGCTATTGTTTGCAAGCTTTTTTTTAATACAGACTTGTAATCAAAGGGGTACACAGGAAACCCCAAAACCTCAAATGCTTATAAACATTGGAAACGTTAGTTTCAATGAGCTCCATATTGATGCTTTCTAATGAAGTCATCCCTTTCTGACAATCAATTGGTTGCTTGAGTTCAATGAACAAAGACTGCTTGGTTGTCGTGTAATTTTTATTGCCCTTTTCCCACCAAAACTTCAACAATTCTTTTGTTGAAATTCAGGGTTTTTTTCTCTTTTTAAAACTTGATTCAAGGTAGAAATTTTGCAACAAATTTCCAATCCTGAACAGCTCCACAAGACGAAGTTTTCTTTAAAATTTACACAAACCTTTCAAACTAGATTACTATTTTTTGTCAATGCAACTTAAAACAATAGTTTTTGATACACATAAATCGGACTGGAAAAAAGAAATATATTAGGCACATCTAACCAGAGATCAATTCAAAGACAAATTTATATTTTTCAGTTAAAATTTTCAATAGCAAAATTATTTATGAAACCTGAGGTAGCTAAAAAAACAAACAAGTTTTTCAGACTGGAAACTGAAGAAAGTTTTTCTCTAGGATTAATATTAGTATGAAAAAAACATGTAAGAATTTCATTTTTCAGCCCTTCAGGACAGAGAAAAAAAAACCCCAGGATGTTAATTTCAGTGCAGCACAATATGTGGCAACCTGCATGAGTCTTTGGAAAGGCCAGTGGAAAGGCAAGTCATGCATATGAAGTCCATATGTTCCGGGACGTTCAGGCCCACAGCTGAGTATCCGTTGGATGAATGTTGTATAAAAAAAAAAAAAACGAACAATATATGTGAAGTTGAATGTTGAATAATCTTTATTTAACTTTTAACACTTTAATATACATTCAATATGGAAAAATGTCTTTGCTTTTGTTACAGCGAGGATGGTGTAAAATAGAGAATTTCAGCATGATTAGTCATTTCATAGAGCCAGTAGTGGAGAAAGTGCTTCTCATCAGCCTGTGAATTATGGCTCCCAATACTCTGACTAATTAGAAAAGCACACTAACAGCAGTAATGCGTTTCAGTTTCCCTGTAATACCTATTTCTTATGTCCAAAAACAGATCAGCTCTTCAAGTTAGATTGAAGCTTTAATAGTTTGTTCCAAGAGTTTCATTAGAGAGGCAGAAACAGAGGAGAGTAAAAGGTTTGGCAAAACGTGACGAGCACGAGGGAGACGGGATGTCTATAGTCCACTTTGACATCCCCGTTATGCAACAGAAAGTGATAACGCAGATTCTTAGCATTAAGAACCAATGCTGCCCTCTGCTTCATTGGTTTACTTTTGATATGCAACAGAAGTCGTGAAAGAAATGGTAACGCTGAACAAATGCGACGGTCTAGTACTGTAAACCCAAGCAGATAAAAGTTGAAATAAAGGATTTTTTTTCATGATGGAGGACATACTGTATCTGAAGAAAATTAACATTAAAATTAAATTTCTGAATGTTTCTTCAGTCAAATCACTGTGAATCAGGAGCAGACAATAAATAGTAGTTTGAAAAAGAGCATGGTTGTGACAGAAAACACATAAACCATAAAACCATAACCATAAACGCTCAGCTTCATTTCATTCTGATGCATCTGCTTGTAGTCCACTAGATCCATGTACGTCTTTGTTTTTCTGGCTCAAACTGTACTGCTGGATAGCTCCAGTATTACTCACCAGTTTTGTTGAACCGTTAATGTTTGGTTGGGGATTTGAGGGGCTGTAGGCTAGCAAGAGAGAGCGTAAACAGATGGATGATGGGAAATGGGGGCGGGCTTATTCCACCCTGTAATGAAGAGGCTGAGGCCCAATCCAAATTCTTCCCTTTTCCTTTCCCCGTAATTTGAAGTAGCAGTTGAAGGCGAAGTCGTGTCCGGATTATTATTTTTTTAATTTCACCTTCCAAACCACCATCACGAGAGTAATCCTCGCTGTGCTGAGAGGCGCTTTTCTTCACGTGGGTGCGCTCTGAACCACAGAATTTTACATTTAAATGTAAGTAATGGCTTTTTGTTGTAGCATGACTGTTTAAAGCTATAAAAACGCTGTTATTATGAATATTCAAGCGCTTGAAACGCTGCGCTAAAGCTAGCGGACCGGTGATTATTGATGAAGTCATCGAACGAAAGTTCGCATTTCCAAGCTAGCTGATAGCTCGCAGCTAGCACACAGCGGATAGCTCGCAGTTAGTGGATAGCTCGCAGCTAGTGGTTAGCTTGCAGGTAGTAGTTGGCTCAAAGCTAGCGGATAGCTCGCAGCTAGCACACAGCTCACGGATAGCTCGAAGCTAGCGGATAGCTCGCAGCTAGCACACGGCTCACAGCTAGCTCGAAGCTAGCGATTAGCTCACAGCTAGTGGATAGCTTGGAGCTAGTGGTTAGCTTGAAGCTAGCAGATAGCTTGCAGCTAGTAGATAGCTTGCAGCTAGTAGTTGGCTCAAAGCTAGCGGATAGCTCGCAGCTAGTAGATAGCTCAAAGCTAGGGGCTAGTGCATAGCTATTGGTTAGCTCGCAGCTAGCGGATAGTCCACAGCAAGCGGATGACTCGCAACTTGCATATAGCTCAAAGCTAGCGGATACTTCACTGCTAGCCAGATAGCTTGCAGCAAGTGGATCTTTATTTGGGTAGAAAATATGAATAAAGATTTAGCTTTTGAGCTTTTACTAGTTCCAAAGTTGTGTCATTTTATCTCACTATTTAACAACAGCAGTTTTAGTGGGCGTTTTAGACAGTGAGGTGAAAGTGAAAACTCCCTTTGGTTCACTCTAAAGTCAGTCAATTCAGTAAAATCGGAACAAAATCACATTTTTCCCTGCATGCCTTGCAGCTCAGCTATGAGTAGCCGAGCCGAGGCCTTTCATGCCCAAACTGGAGAACAGCTCCGTCACTGCAGGAAGCTTGCCTTGATTCAAGCTATTAGCTAAATGATAGGCTGAGTGTGCTGGCTGCTGCCACAGCTGTCCTTCCAGACTGCACTGCTGAACAAACACACCCTTCAGTTCAGCAATAATCACAGATCAGACAGCAGTTTCTGTTGATAAGGAGTTTAAAGACCCACTCCGATCATCTTTAGTTCTAAGCGTTCCCAATAGTCTCTTAATTATGACATTTTTAGCCAAAATTGAAAAAAATCTGTCTATTTCTTGGGGATAGTTTCTGCAATAGTTCATTAGAAATTTGCTTCCGAGTTGTGGGCGGGACTGTAGGTGCAGAGCAACCCCACCCCCTCTTCCCAATATCCATCTGTTTCCACCAAGAATGGGCACACTACGACCCAGGTGGTCATATGTGGCCTGTTGGACTATTTATTCTGGTTTACTAAAGTGGAATAAATTAAATTGATAATTACCATTATTGCTTTATTTTCCTTGTATCTTTACTCATTGATGGTGCACTACAATTACATTGACACTAGTTTGCATTCATGTGGTGTTTTGTTGTTTTTCTGACTTGTATCTCCTTTTTCTGAGTCAGACAGTCATTTTTTTTTTCTCTAAGTCGGTGTTTTTTTCCTATTGGTGCATTTGATGCTAAAAAGAGAAAAAAAGTCACAGTTTTGAAATAAAAATTCTAAAATAAACATTAATTTTCCCTCACAAATAAAGCATGTGTTCATCCAGATTTAATCATATTTCTTTCTCGTTTGACCTGGATCGCCCTACACCCCACGCATCTGCTCCTGGTTTGCTCATCCCTGGTTTACACCCACTCCCACTAGCTTACAGCCCTTCTCACTCCCAGCCAAACATTACAGGTGAAACAAAAATGGCAATCAATATTGGAGCTATACATGCAGACTTTAGCAAGATTCCAGCTCAGACGAGAAAAAAAAAGACGTACATGGATCTATTCGTCAACAAGTGGATGCATCAGAAAGGATTGACTAATGAGATACTTAGAAATGCAATTTTAGGATTAAATTTCTACATATACACGTCTTCCATCATCAGAAAAATGCCACTAGAACATGTAGAAAACCCAAAAAACATTGTTTTATCAGAATAGGTCTTTAAAGACTTCATTTCCAAGCAGACAAAAATAAGAAGAAACACAAAAATGGTAAAAAAAAAAAAACAAACTGCAACCTAAAGAGAAACTAAACATATTCTATTATCATTGGTGACCAAATAGACGTTAAAATGAACCCAGGAGCCAGCTGTGATGGATGCTGCAGAGGGTACAGGTTAAATGTTTACATACTGCACATCAGAGTGTAATAATGCATGATGTATTTCCATGCCCATTATGTAGTTTCCCAAAGAGGAAACTTGTTTAAACTGCTTGGCTTGTGCACAGTTGACTCCTCGGAGAGAGCAGCTGTGCTCCCAGTGGATTCCCCTCATTAAAATAAAGGACGAATCAATGATTTCCAAACCATCTATTTACCCAGGGAGGAAAATTGCTGAGCTTTCACACTTTTCTTGCAGAAACACTGTGCAGCCTCTGCTGCCTGTACATACTCGACATATCACACGGATGTTCAAATCAGCCAAAAACGATTAGACTGAATTAGTGGTTTTGATAATAAAGGCAAAGAGGTGTAAATTTGTGGCTAATTCAATTATCAAATCATATTTAAAATACGTATTAACATCCAATATGTTGCTTTTTTTTTGTTTGTTTTTTGTTATGTAATAATGCTACAGGAACACACTAACATTCCTAGCTCTCAGTTAATGGAAACAGCGACACTCTGTGGAATCATGAGGTATTGCAGCTCAAATCTGAACCTTCCCAAATCTAAATTTAAGGTCTGTTTCAACAAAGTTGTTCATATTTTTTTAATAATAATACATTTTATTTATATAGCGCTTTTAAAAGATACTCAAAGACGCTTACAAACAAGTTACATTAAAAACAGTAGTAAGAAGAATAAAAAATAATACAAATAATAATAACAATAACAGTAAATAAATAAATACTTTTTTTAGTAAATAAAACTACCAAAAAAAATCCACCTAAGGTTCATTCAAACCTCTATGTTTATATTTGCATTGTACTTACAGAATATTTTACCCCATCCTTGCTCATTTTCCTACTATGCTGCTACTATTTATTTAAGCATCACCTTGTAAGAAACAGGCAGAAAACACTGTAAAGCGGTGCATTTCAGTCACTTAAACAGGCTGATTTGAACAGCCTTTTTGGTGTTTTCTTACTGTAATCTTGTACCATTTGGATTTAGAATGGAACACATTACATGAAGGTGATTCTGTTTTCACATAATGATAAAACAAACAGTCAATTTAATTCCTCCCACACTCATTCATATATAATTAGGGGTGAAATTAGGTCAGTTTCTACCTTAAAATGTGTATTTTCAACCAAGCACTACTACTATCGTCAGGAAACTTCATCTCAGAGTTTTTGTTTAATGTCATTAAATTTGTGTGGCAAAGTCCAGAAGCAAATTGGTCAATGTTTATGTGAGTATTGCTACACGGAAGTTCTTTTCTTATTTCTCTGACATCCAGGTTTGTTTTGTTCAAACCTCCTTCAGATACAATTTGTAATAAAATAACCTCTAAAAGCACAACTAATTTTTTAAATGCAAGCAATTAATATATCTTTGTATTAAATATACACCAACTTAAAATGTTGCCTTTTTCAAGGAAATAAATAGAACACTTCCTTGCATCCAAAGTAGAAGAGTTGATATATGATGCCACTTAATATTTATTGGACAAGATTTCCTTTCTATTTATAAATCAAATATGCATAAATGAAATTTAGCAATGTAATAACTGTTTACTGACCCCTAGTGACCACACAAGATATAAGTCTTGAGAATAGGACAATGTGGTTTAGTGAGAGCATCACTTTTTTTTTTTAGGTAGTGACTATTCATACAAAATTATGTAGCGATGTGCATCTTGGCCGTCGTACGTGTTTTGTGTGTTTCATCAGTTTTTGTGCTTGGTTGCATGTAAATATGTGCAAATAACAGTATTTAATTTTTTTTTTTTTTTTTCTTAGAAAAACTCCAAACCTAACACCAAAATGTGCCCCTTATTGGTTTATGGTATGTCCCTATCTCACCCTAAAGCAGAAATGTTTCACAATCAAGTCAAAGAAATTTTTTTAGTTTTAGAGTTAATTGATTTATCGGTTTATTTGTTTTAATGTAATTACACAATAAAAAAAAGAAAACGTTAAACTAATCTTTTCTGACCAATTTGCTCTTATTTTTGAATTTTCCAATAACTTGAAAGTCTCTTGTTTAGAACTTACTAAACAAAACCTTACATCAACATTTTGTTATCATCTGACAAACAAAATGAACAACTATTAAGTTAAAGTCCCATTAGCTGTCAAACAACTGGGTGTACAAAGTCTACATTTGACCCCTCCCCTGGGGGAGTGGTGAACTACAGACGCTTTTGGTAGTTAAACCCTCCGATCCAATCCTTTAATGCTGAGTGTCAAGCAGAGAGGCATTCGGTTCAGTTATAATGGATCTGAACGCATAAACCTTCCAGTCTCAAAGCATACTCTCCTCCACTCGGTCATTGAGTTAGTAAAATAATAAAAAAAAGTCCCTGGACCATATTTCAACGGGTCACTTGAAAATCAAATCAATTCTTTAATAGCTTTACCTTCAATTACATAGCACCCATTGCAGATCATGTGGTTGATGTGAACACATCTTCACTCTTTTGAAGCTAGTTTTCTGGGATATATTTAGGATACATCTGTAAAGTAAAAGGACCTAATTTGACTTGTTTGAAGAAGTTTGATGCTAAAAATTTAATTAATTTTCTTTTATTTAAAATTTACTCAATTAATAAAATATAAAAACGGACATGAAACAAACATACAAGATTAAAATAATCAAAACAATGTATCTATAAAACCTTCATTAACAATAAATGTTTAAAAATACATATGAGTCCACTTACAGTGTTACGACTCAGCTTGTTGCATGTGCTTTTTTGAAACTTCTGCTGACCCCGCCCAGGAGAAACCTTTCAGCCCCGCCCCCTCAAACCACAGACAGGTGGGGTTAACCTCACGAAAAGATCAATTCTCATAGATGGACACAAGGGGGCAGCATTCCCTCACATGAGAATTTAGAGCCTCATCTTCACAGCTGCTTGGTTCTGGTTTTGTTAACTCAAAAGGTGGATCCAACTTATCAAAACATTAGGGGGTGATAGAAAGTATAGATGTATTTTTAAAAGAAGATGTAGAAAATAAAAGTGCAAAAAAAGAAGACAGAAAGAATAAGTTCAGTTTGGGGTGAAAACTTACAAAGAGGGCAATCAGAGGTGAGTTGTAGAACACAGTATTGCTGATTCCATGACAGTTTTGTCAAAAAATTATGTTTCCAGCAAATTCAAAAGCCCACAAACACATCATCCGGCTTTTAGTTTGTGTTGACAAAAATGAGAATGAAGCAGCTCAGCCAATTTTCTATGTGACACGAGTTTAGAGGGCAATGCCAAACTGTCAGAATGTTCAAACCATCAAGAGCTACTGTGTCAGATCTGCAAAGTGACTTTTGTCATGTTCTTCATCAGACAACAATGCTCTCCATGCTCTTAGTCACTGCTTTATTGGACGTATGGATCTAGTTATGCAAGTGAAGGTATCAGAATTAAGCAGAGCAGGAAGCACATGGCTCACACAGTGTATTTTTTTACGTCTCAGAACAATCTTTTATAAACTTAATTTTTTTGTCTGGTCTGGATTAAAATAAAAAGTGCTCAGAAGTAGAATTTTTAACCTTATTATTTTTTTTAATACGAGTCCTAAATCATCAGAAAAATGCCAAAAAAACCTGTTAAAAACACCATTTCATTCAGACTCACTCATCGGAGTTGGTCTTTGAATGAAGATTGGACACAAAAACTCCATCAGTACACCTTAAAAGAGAGGTGAAGGTTTAAAAAGTATGTAGTAGTGAACATGCAGGTATATGAGAAAGTGGGGACAGATGTGCATTAGAGTGTCAACATGAATTTTGTGTTATAAATTCCACCTGACCTTCTTCAGTGCCTTAAACCACTCTCTCCAGTGCCACCCAGTGGTCACCCATGAGAATAAGACTCCCTTTTTTAACAGCAGTTTGCATGGATTTTATCAAAAGATTTTCTTCTCCTTCCTTTTTTCTTAAAAAAGCCTTGTAGCTTGGTGAAAAACTAATAAAATGGCATCATATTCTCAAAAACAATGGCTCACCTGTCTTTATAACTATACGAACTCAAGTGACCATTACTAATGAATATAGTTCAAACTATATGTTTAGAAGAGAGTTTGTGACAGTTACTGACTATTATTCCTGATTTGGGAGCTCAAACAACGTTTGATGAAAAAATCTGGCTTGCAAATTTGCAGGGAAAAATGAGTGTTTGACTTAAGGTTAGGTCACTAAGGTGAAGTTTTAACCACATCTTTATGGAGCTCGTTTTGTTCTCTGGTGACATCCATGTTGAAAGAAACCAGAACCACTCCAAAGTGTTTCTAAAATCAAAGTTTAAATCTCTTAAGAAGTATTTATTGGAAAGCAGGAGTCTATTTTCTAAAATACTCCCTCCCCATAAGCTACGCTCTTGGCACAACACAGTCACACAAGTGAAGCTTTGGAGCATTTTCAATAAGGAAGAACTACCTTGCGTCCAGGTACTTTGGGTTGTGTTATATCCCTCTACACGTCACTCATAAATTCGGCTTTCACTCTCAATAGCTGAGTTGCCTGCCTTTTTTTCCACAGTCAATCAAACTCATGAATGGTTGTTTGTCCACTTTCCAGACAGTTTGATTGCAGTCTGACTCTTGACCACCATCAGCGAGCCAGAGCCTGACCACCAAAGACTTTTGACTTATTGCATGCACATTTTTCTTTATCACAAATTCATCTTTACCCTCCCTGTTAAAGTGCTGTTTTTCCTGGTAGCTACCAAACACAGACTACTCCATCACATCGCCAGATGGAGAAGTGTGAGTTCTCACTCCAGAGAATGCGTCTCCTCTGCACAAGAGCGCGTTTTACACCACTGCATCCGAGGCTTTGCATAACCCTTGATGTATGGCTTTGATGCGGCTGCTCCGTAATGAAAACACTCTCCGAGAAGCCGACTGGTGCTGATATAAAGGCCACACAAAGTTTGTAGGTCTGTAGAAAGTTGGTGACCTCAGTATATCTCAGCATCTTCTGACCTGTTCTGTCATTTTACACGGGCTTAAACCTAATGGCTGAGTTGCCATCATTCCTATCCACTTCCACTTTGTTATAATTCCACTGACAGCTGACTGGAATATTTGCAGTGGAGACATTTCACAATTGGACTCTATGCACAGGTTTCATTTATCACAGTACCACATTGGAATTCTGTGAGCCAACCATTCTTCCACGAGTGTTCGTAGAAGCAGTGTGCATGACTGGGTGGAGGATTTTATGCGGAACTGGATGGTGGGACTGATGTAAGAGTAGAGAGGAAATACAGCAACGCTCAGACAAATGACTGACAGCTTTACGTGAAGACAAATGTGGACTAAAGATGAAGGTCTGAGAAAAAGGAAGCAAATGATGATGAAATGAAGATGGCACGAGCATGGAAGCAAAACAGGACATTGGTAAGTAGGACTGAACTAATGGATAGATGTAAAGACAGAAGGGGAGAAATAGGGGGAGTGCAAGTATTAAAATGAAAGATATGCAGTCTCCAATTTAAAGTGCAGCTGGCAACAGAGCCACATCAACAAGCCAACATAACAGACTGACAAATGCTGGCACCATCACAACACAGCACAACACAACAGACAGCCGCAAAGTGAGAGCCAGAATTAGAGGAAAAGGTCATTTTACGGTACACTTTTTTTTTTTTATTATTGCAGCCCACCTCCCTGCTGCCACTCACACAACTCCATCTTCAAATCCTTAACACTTTGCTTCTTTATTCACGATTCCACTGTACCTTAAATGAACTCGGATGTGGTAGTTGGCATCAATGAATCTTGTAAGTGTTACATTTTTGTGCTGCACAAAAACTGATGGAAGTGGATGGTGCTGGAGCTGGATTAAGACAAGTAAACTATGAGAAATACAGAGGATGCCAAAGGTGTAAATGCTGAAATACTTTACAGGTGTACTCATAAGTTTACATATCCTGGAAGAAACTATAACTTGTCATTTTTCATAGAATATGAATAATAACACAAAAAAAGAAAATTCCACTCAGTCGTTGGATTAAGCCATTAATTGTCAAATAATGTTGTTTACCCCATTATGATTTTTCTGGCAGTTGTGGCAGAAATGTTTGTGATTTAGTTTCAACAGAACTTTCTTGATCAAAGTTTGAATGCTGCTGAGTAGCATTCTCAGTTCCCTGGATATTTTCTTATATCCTGTTTTGTTCAGTTCAGTTACCTTTTCCCATAGATCTTTTGACATCTCTTTAGCTTTCCTGTGACTCAGGATTCAGAAATGTCAGTGCAGCACAGAATAAGGATCCAAGGGTCTGAGAGCCCAGAAACTCCCAGAACTTTTGTGCACATACACTGATTGCAGGTAAACGAGTCACAGGTGAGGATGGTTCCATTTAGCCGTCATTTAAACCCTCCAGTATCAGCTTGTGTGCATGTTTTCAGAACACAGTCACCAGGGTATGTAGACTTTCGAACAGAAATTTTCTGTTGACATTGTGATTTTAAAAGACTAAACAGAATTTTCTGATAGTAAAAAGCTTCACCTAATGACTGAGTGGGGAAAAAAGTTGTTTTATCATTCATATCCTATGAAAATTTACCAAGAAATCTGAATTTTTCCAGGATGTGTAAAATTATGAGCACAACTGTGGCTCTTCCCTGCTTGTCCAGCGTGAACACCGCGGGCTAAACGCGCCTTCAAGAAATCGCATTCAGGGCTTTCTTGGATGTGTGTCAAATGTCCGGTGTGTTCATTTCCGTCCTACCAGGTTCAGGTTTGAAAATAACTCTATTAAATACTTTCAGTGTATTTCCATGTCTTGTTTTCATTTTCTTCATTGTTTGCTTGTTTCTCCTTAGGTTTTGGAGTGTTCAAGTTTATTTATGAAACGTTCAACCTTTCTGCCACTAACTTCAGTCTCCTGCATATATTAGTCCTACAACACCAGTTGCTGACGCAGACTTCTATGAGGGTGAACATCGGAGTAATAATTAAGAACATCAACGTTTTAGAAAAGTGTGAAAATCATTGTAATTAGACAAAAATAAGCAAAATAGTAAGCAGTGTTCTAAATTGCGATACATTCTTAAGGAAGTTTCTTTTTGATCCACCCATCCATTTCCTCCTGGTTGTATCCCTAATGGGGTCAAGTAGCTACCAGAGCCTAACCTGATTACTGTTGGGGTACACCCTGTTGCAGGGCAACACAACCACACATACACACTCAAAGTCACACCAAGCCACAATTGAGAGTAATAAATCATCCTATGAAGCATGTCTTTGGACTGTGGGAGGAAGCTTGAGTGCCTGTAGAAAACCCATACATACAGTCTTTGTCTTTTTGACGTAACCCGTTTTCTTACACACACCTCTTTGTCAAACTAAAATTTCAGTTTGAATAAATAAAAAAGCAGATCTTTCCCATTGCCAAAATACTCTGGGTCATGGAGAGTAATTGACTGTAACTCTTATTATGTTTGTGTCCATTTGATAAGTAAAAATAGATTATTTTGTAAAAGGGCCACACTGCAGATAAATTAATATATTCTCATTCAGTAAAAGATGAATAGGAAAAAGGTCTAAGCTCCTGCAATCTACAATCACTTTGGCTATTACTAGTTATCACAAAAAAACAGGAGGAGTTCTAAATGAATAGTGTAGATACTGTTAAACACCCAGAACTTAAAACCAGGAACATCTATCAAGCCCATCAACAATCTATCCATCCATGGATCAAATGCATGACAGAAGAAATGTAGTTTTAACCTGTCATGTCTAATAAAAATCTGCCCCCTCCTTCCTCAGCTTTGCTGACACACCTGGTCTGATGTGCAACTAGGTCAGCAGCTGTCTGCCCGTCTTTCAGCCTATTTATTTGTCAAAATAACAAGGCGCCATGAAGCGCTCTGTCTGTCACAAACTTACACCTTCGTCACAAATTTCAGTGTCAAGCCCACTCAAGGGTGTGTTTCGTGCGCAACGTCGATAGTTTGGATATAAATTTGAAAAAGGTACAGTGGAGTGTTAGCTCAGAGGCATACTGTAGTACTTTAGTGTTTGATAGTCTCTTTAAACCGTTCAGGGTCAGGGGGAGGTTGGAGCCTATCCCAGCTGTCACCTATTGAGATTTGAGGCGCATAGTGGAGAGGTTTGGTCTGTCCATCACAGGAGCACACAGAGAATAACAACACAGCACATTCACTTCAGTTAACCCAGCATGTAAAGTTTGGAATTAGCAAAGAAATGGCATGGGGGCAGCAAAACACAAGCTCCAAGAAGGTTTAAGGGGTCGAGTTTTATTCTTAAATTATCCAAGTGATACAACAAAAAAATATAAAACACTGGCATATTGAAATTAAAGTTAAAAGTTTAAAATAGATATTTTGTACCATATATACAGTTTTCTTTGCTATATTGAGGTTTATCTTTAGCGGTCTCTATGATTTCTTTCAGTTATTTTGCATGCTTTTTTAACAGTACACTGTGTTCTGCATCCTGATTGGCTGTAGACCTTTATCCATCAATCGTCTCCATTCAGTGACTCCTGTACAGAATGCGTTCAATTTACCAAATTTACACCAAACTTCTAGAGTGAACAGATTTTTGTTTTCTTTCTATAATACTGGACTTATTTTTTCTGTGAAGTTTTAAACTTTCATAGTTTAATAAACAAAAGAGAAAAGTGTGAACATGTTCATGTCTGCCTCGCAAAAGTGGATAAAGTGTGTAGTTGTCTTGTTCTCAGACTACTCCGCTTGTGTTGGGTTTTTTTCCCCCTTGTGCTCCTGGAGCATGTAATTAGTGTTCATTTGTCTCACCTGTTCACCCTGCATATATCTACTGCTGCTTCAGTTCATTTCTGTCAGTTTGTTTGCTGTGTGACAGTAATTGTGGCTCTGTGTGGTCTTAGGTGATTAATATCAAGTTGTGTTGTGAGTTTTTTTCCTTCTTCTTCACTATTTTTTTGTAATTTGACCTGGTGGAGGATTTTTGTTTCTTGTTTGAGCTGTTCTTTTTTTTCTCTTTGGACTCAGAATTATTTTTTTAACTGCTCATTCCCAACACCTGTGGAGAGGAACTTTCCCTGACCGTTTTCTGAAGGATCTCATTGGACGCCGTGTTCCTCTCCCCAGTGGATGAGCTTTAAACCTCAAAGTTCAACTGTAAGCCTGGATTCATTTTTCCCTTCACTAACTTTTTTTTTTTTTTTTTTTTGCTATAGATCTTCTCCTCATAGGGGCAACGACAGTTACTTTTGGACAGTGGATTTTTATTATTTATTATTATTATTATTTTTTTTTTACAAATTGATTAAAAAATCCTCTCTTCCTCTTGTATTCGGACTGTTTTGGGTTCCTCACTAAATCCTGACAGAAGGGAGGAGTTTTACAGCTTTTCAACATCTCTATTCCTACTTGGACAATTTCACTTGAGTTCATTCAATAAAAATAACTCCTGGGATAAAGAAGGGACCATATGTATATTTAAAACATCCAAATATATATGCATATCATTAAAGTATTAATGAAGAGTTTGTCCTGTTTCGTGGTGGATCCCGCTAGCTGTTATGTACAGTGGCCCTTCAGTCCAAATAACACCAAAAATGAATAACAATTTAAAAAGCAAATATTAGCAATCTATGATGAATTTTTATTACCGATAGCAGATATTTTCTGGCCTCTTGCAGCAGATACCGATAATTATTACATTTTTTTTTTTTAATAAGTGAGGAAAAAAAATGTTTATGTGCGCATGGCTCTTATTTCAACAAATTTGCAGAACTAAATGGTAAATGGTGTGTATATGTCGGTTTTGATAATCTGTAACCAATATTATAGTGCAACCCTAAGAAATATTAAACATTAAATTTTAGAACTGAAGAAACAAATTTCAGAAACCAAAACGCAAAAAAGAAAAATTGAAATAAGCTAAAAATGAAATATTTAGGAAAACAAAATGGATGATGACAAGTAAAAAAAAATTGAACAAAAGAAGAAACCGGAAAAGGTTGGTACTATGGGTTATCACTGATTAAATGTTTGCCCAACTTTTCCGCTGAAAGGTATATGAAGCAATACTGGATATACTCCTGCTCCGTATTAATCATAAAACTTTTAGTATGTGGAAAGTGAAGACTCATTTGAAAAACTCATGTCAAAACTCAAATGTCATCTTCCAGTCGGTGAGGTCTCATAGTACCCATTCTTTCTGGGTTCTTATTGTTTCATTTTATTTTTGGTTGTTTCATTTTTATTTTGTTCAATTTTCCAGAATTTTGCTTTGATTTCTAAAACCTGATGCTATTTTATCATTGGTTTTGTATTTTTTCTCTGATATTTAATTTGTCTTTGCATTCAGTCATTTATTGGTGTGATTTGCCCTTCAGGGCCACTGTAGTTTAGTGTTCAACATTCAGATGTGTCCTACCAACCGCCTATTGATGTGTTGTAGTCTCAAGAGGGACTGTAAAGTAGAAAATGGAGATCTGTGTACTCACTCCCATTGCTTCCTCTTGGCCTGTGGTGTGTTGTGCAGCTTGTGCGCCTGATGGGCCAAGATGACGTCCCTGTAATCCACCACTCCTCCCCTCCTGCGGATGAGCGGCACTGTTGGGTCATTATTGCTGGGAGTGAGAGGTATGGAGCCTTGGCCTGTTTGATCCTCATTGTTGCTTTCTCCACCAGAAAAGGGCATGTCATTGAACTTCTCCACCTGGACATCATACACAGTATGGTAGTAGGTGGGGTTGGGGCCGACGCTGCTCCCACTGAGGGGCGGCGGGCGGCAGCGCAGCGGCTGAACAATCCCTTGGGAGGGAGAGAAGCAGGACGAAGTCTGAGGCCACGCCAGCGAGCCATCGTGGTCCTGACAGAGGGGGGATAGCATGAGGCTAAGGAGTATGGGGTGGGGTGGGGGGAGGAAACAGAAAGGGTAGAGATGAAGGAGGGCAGAGAAAAAAACAGCTTACTATAACACATTATGCCTCAGTCACAACACCCCTTACAGGTGGATACAGGCTGTCTCCAGCCGAAAAACCTGTACAGGCAAACCTGTACAGGGCACGCAGGTGGTGCACATGAAACATCAAAGTCATAAATAATTCTGAGAGTTCATAGAGAGTATGTTCATGGACATATTTTTCTATTGGCATGCTGAGACAACTGCAACATGCTCAACTCTTTTTCATAAACCACAGTTCCTCTCTTTGAATCTTGTCAGACATTTTCTCTTAATCTAAAAGAAAGAGAAATGTAGTTCTTTATGGCCTTCTCTGTTATTATGCAGACACATTCTCAAGGAAATTATTGTATTGGAGGTTCATTCTCTGTATGAAACCATAATGTTGAGTACTAGAACAATTATCCTCCATTCCTCAAGCATCATCTCACTCTCCAAGATAGTGTTCAACTGTCCAGGCAGGAAGCCTGCTACCATCCAGCAAGGCCAAGTGAGGCCCATATGGTTTAAAAGTGGATAGAAAATGTGGGCCCCGAATTAGGCTTGCCCACATTAGCTTAAGTTGGCACTTTGTGGGTTGGTTCACTGTGCAAGCCAGCCTCCCAATGACAAGCTCTGCTGTATCGGGCTCCACTGTATCGAGTTAGCGAGCTCCGCTGTATCAAAATAGCGAGTTTCACTGTACTTAGGTAGCGAGCTCTGCTGTATCGAGCTAGCAAGCTCAGCAGTAGCACTAACAGTATGTGTGACAGAATGAAGGCTTTATTTGTATCTGTTTGTATGATTAAGTGTGTGAGCTGTAATTGTATTGTGTACACTTTGAATAGTTTAAATATGGAAATAATTTTGGCCAACAGGTATGTGTATAACTACTGAGTGTGTGTCTTGACAGGCCCCGCCCATTTCAGTTTGCTATTTAGCGTAGCGAGCCAACCCACTGAGCGCCCACTAAAGTCAATGTGGGCAAACACAGATAGGGCCACCACCGATACTGCAGACAAACCCATTTGGGGCCCACATTTTCTGTCCATTTTTAAACCACATGGGGCCCACTTGGCCTTGCTGGCTGGGCTGCCACTTTTTCCAAACACTTCACACAAGTATGCTGTCAGGACCAAATACTTTCCCCTCTTCTTCCCCTTCAATATTTTCCTAACTTCATCCTTATTGATCTTTTCTACCGTCTGCTCCCCAACAGCCACCTCTCCTACTCTTTACTCACATCCCCAAATGATCAAACTGCATTATAATGAGTCTGGTTATAGACTAACATTTGACCAGAACATTGTTCTACCGCTTTCACAATTAAAGTAAGAACATAATGTAAACTGTTGTGTGGTGGCAAAAGGCAGACAAATTATATATCCTAATAAAAGGGGAAGGGAGGGCAAAAATTAAAGCTTCAAAAATAATGCCTTTTACCCTTTAAAACATTTTTGGAGTAAATTTGATCTGAAAATATGAGCCTTAAAGGAGAAAGATGCAATTTCAGATAAATTAATCTGCTTACAGAAAACTGGATATGAGCCCCATTATCTTAATACATTTATAGACAGTATGAAAACCTTTTATGATAAATAATCTGCTGATGCATCAAGTTATACTACTGTGTTTTCAAATTTCTTACAGTCAGCTGTGTTGATCAGCATTTCAGAGGCAGACTGCCACTGAAAAGTCCTGACCACAGAGGGGTGGATGGTCAACCGGTAAAACAAATGGGTCTAAAGATAAAAACTAAACACCTGACAAAATAAAAGCAAATCTTCAGTTCTTCAGTTCACTCTTTTATTCTCCCACATTTTTCAAAGACAGCATCAATTGGGGGAACAAACAACAGATTTGTGTTGCAGAAACCAGTCTGCGTCTCAGCAGCTTTATAGTCTCAGCAGTATTTAAGCATTTTTTTTATCTTTCTTCTGGGAGAGAAGATGAAGCACCTGTGTAAATGTAACAGAGGTGTGGACAGGGTCCTTAAATATGATCAATCACCACATGGTTCCTGAGCGCGGCTGTGACTGCAGCTCACCGCTCTCACGGGAGAGGGGTCAAATGTTGAGAACAAATTCCTCACACTCAGGTGTGTGACAAATACATTTTTTTAAACCTCTCAATTACAGTAATTCTAAGTTTGGAAAAAAAATATCAAAAGATGCTGTGTCAACTGGATATGAAATCTTTAAATTTAACACTTAAAACTAAGGCTGTCTTCAAATTGATAAATAGAATTAAACTTCATTTAGAAGTCCACAATCAATCTATCAACTAAATTAAAATATTGATTTTTTTTTTATAGCAAATATGTAGCTACATTTTCTGAGGCAAAAAAAGGTAATTTCGGATTGTGTCACGGTTTTAAATTCACTGTTTGGATCATTTTCGGATCAGTAAAAAGTAAAAAAAAAAATATATATATATATATATATATATAAAAGCTAAATTAACTTTTGGAAACACTTCAAATCATATATCCAATAAGAATATAGTACTTCACAAACACAATAATTATATATGCAACATCAAAACATTTGGCCATTGAGGCCTATTTATTAAAACATATTTAAACTTTGAACACAAACTAAATTCTAAAATATGTACTTTCTGATTACATTTGCATGTCTGTAGTCAAAATCTACAAAAACTGATAGAAAAGAATGCTTAAAAATAGTGTTGAAAACACGAAATCTATCTGGAGTACTTCTTAAAATACAAACGTTCTTGTCCCACCCGCCTAATGTCCTAATTTAATCACAAATGAAACAGTTTAAATTATTTTTTGGTATTAAATGTTTTATTGACACTAACTGTGGGAACATTTAAATATTTAAAATAATTATCTGTAACTTCCGTGCTCGCTTTTCCTGGTGATTTTTGATCTCTTTGGCTTGCCATACAATCGTCCCCTGACGGCACCGGCAAGTACATTACGGAGTGGCTTTCTCCTGTACGGGACACTTGTTGCTCTTAACTGGGATATTCTTTAAATCCAGAAATTGAAACGTGTACCAATGCTTTTATGCAGCTCTTAAAATAATTAACCTGATATCTATCGCTCCGCGTCCTTCATCATGAAGTCGAGAACATTTTTTGACAGAAGCTCCTCCCACACGCAGCGGGAGCTTCTGGTGAACAGACAACATACTTTAACGCTTATCAAAACAAAGAGGATTTACATGAATTCAATGCAAATTCCATTCAATGTGAACGGACATTTGATTTAAATTATGAAAGCTCGAGGTGTGCGCACACGTGGAGGTTGGAGTGGTCCGCGGTACACACGTGTATCCCGAATCGTGGCTTCTGATCCATACGGACCATGGAAAAAAAACAACAAAGATTCATAATTCAGAGTGCCTTAAGGATTTAAGTCTGGTTGTGTTCAATGATGTTGAATTGATTTAAAGAGGCACATGGTGCTCTGTAAATACAGTATGCTTTTAGGAGTTGCAAACAAGGCTGGATGTTATAGTAAATATACTAACACAGCTAACGTGTAGCAGTGACAGACTGTGTTTTTTTTTTACATGTTACTAACAAGGTTAGGAATTAAGTGTAATCACAGTAACGTTTGTTTTTGCACTACCAATCTGTTTTTTTACGTTTCAAACAAGGAGTTGCAGGAATTATGAATACGCTAAAGTGGCTAACGTGTAGCTGTGTCAGACTGTATTTTTGTATCTGTTAACTAACAAGATTGGGAGTTAGTATAGTTACAGCAATAGCTGCTTTCATTATTTCAGTCATTTCTGCGTACATGTTTACCAAAAATCAAACACATTTTTTCTAAGCAGAAGGTTAACACTGGCTGAACATTTACATCCTTAAAAAGCTCCACCTCTAATATCCTTGTCATGTTAAATCCTTGAATTAAAAAAGGAGAAGTACAGTAAAAATATATTTGCCCTTTTTACCCTTAGTGAAGAAAGAGTGGCTGAGAATGGAGAGAGAATGAGTCAACACAGTGGATGTGGGTTCATTAATAAACCAGACATTTAATAAATGTACACAGGACGCACAACAATGAGATGCAGAGAGACAGAGGAGAGAACAAACGGGTGGAGGGGAAGTAGAAGAGAAAAAAACTTTGGACTAAATTGTCATTTTAACTTTTACTACAGTGAACAAAAATCTGTGACTTGTGTGTAATTGTGTGTGCGTGTTTGTGTGGGCAAATCGCAATAGAAACAGCACTTTTCCTCACCAGTTATCTGCTGAGAGTGCATTACACACTATTTCTCCCTGACATGGTGTAAAGTGAAAACTAATTCACACAGACAGCCCCACACACACAGATTTACGTTCACACGGCGCAGGTACAATGATGAGACACAGTGCAATGCTAAGGGCTTTCTGGGTTGATTGAAGGTTCAAGTGCATGTGTGTGTCTCAGTTCACCACAAGGCTTGAATGGCCAAGGTCTCGTTGTATAAGCGGTTGCGTCGAGCGGCACGAACTCGGGACAAAGCGCCAAACACGGGGCAAGGACAAACTATCGAGCTAATGAGGATGCAGAGCGGAGGTTGAGGTAGAAACGGAGTCTATTGGACAACACAGAGAGGGTGATGGAGAGATAAATAAGGAAAAAAGAAACGCACGAGGTTTCACAGCACAGAAACAAGAGGAGAAAATGTGCACAGCAAAGGAGGTGTAAGAGTTGGGCAGTAAGTGAAGTGGAGGAAAAAAATTATATCAGCATTTATCCCTGAGGCACAATGGTTTTGAGAGCACTTTAACAAAAAGGTACAAAGGCAGCAAAAGCCAGCAAAAGGAAAGAGAATGAGCAGGAGAGATTAGAAACAATGACTGATGAGTGCAGGTTATTTCTAATTGTTGAGATCACAGACAACGTAGAGCTGTGTCTATGAAGCAAAACCTCATATTCACTCACTGTCTCCCTGATTTCACCTCACAGGCAAGAAGGTATCTCACCACCTAAAACAAAACTGCATTTTTCAGAGTATAAACCTAGTGTTTCATGGTTTGGTCAGGGGTGCAACTTCTACTAAGGAGTGATATTTTTAAACATAAATAGGCTCATATATTGATTATTATCCCACTAACAATCAATTGCCCTGTAGGGGTTGTTTGCCGCTAAGAACTGCTAGAGTGTGTGTGTCTCAGTATTTGCTACTGACAACAACGCAGAAGAAGCACTGCCCAAAGCAAACATGGAGGATAATCTGATCCTTCTCCTGAACTTTATATTGTTCTTGTTTGCATCAAGACATTAATATACTTGGTTTTATCTTTTCCCTCCTTGGACTATTGTGGATCAGCAAGTACTCAAACTGGCGTACAGAGACACAGAAGAACCACTGAAAGCGCCATCATTCAGATGCTGGCTCCTGCAGTAGAAAAGAAAGGTCCCAAAAAAAAAGACTGAATGATCTAATGAACCCTGACATGGCAACACATTCTCATCCCTACGTCGTCACATATTGACGTTTGGTTAAGGCTCCTTCTGCGTCACTTTTTGATGTTTTTGGTGTCCCCAACTCGTCGATTTTTGATGTACTGGATGTTCTTAAGATCAAAGGTCCACAACCCTCGGGACACAGTACCGGATGCAATACTAGATGAGGTAGCGGATACGCACTCTTCCTCCAGTACTGGTACCCTAACCCAGTCCCGCTACCCTAATCTTAACCCAATATGTTTGGTACTACGTCTGGCACCGGTTTGGATCTGGCCTGGTCCAGAGTCGGTTTGGGTACCGGTGCGCTACTCGTCACGGTTCTGGACGGGTTCTAGGTCATGGCCAGGAACTGGAACAGCCAGTACATTGAAGAATTACAACTTGGGGACACCCAAAACGTCAAAAAGTGACGTGGAAGGGGTCCTTAACCAAACGTCAATATGAGATGACTTGAGAGTGGAAATGTGTTGGACAATGAGATGTGAATACCAAGGTTTTTGTAGAGCTCACACAAACCTGATCTCTCAACATCATCTGTGTCTTCTATACACTGCATATGAGATATATAGTCAATGCCTCCATATAGCAGTGAAGCTAAACACCGTAGCTTCACCTGCATGTGACGGGAGCATCTAGTTTATGAACCCATTTTTGGACAAGCATTGAGCATTGGACGCCAAAACAGGCAGCAGTTGTAAATTTGACAGGTGAAACACGTTCAGTGCAGCATCACACCAGGCTTGGTGGATTTGTTCAGAAGTGTTGCACTTTTCTCCCAGAGGTGCAACTTTTACTCTGCAGCAACTTATAGTCAGGAAACTACAGTAAAGCATCTCTATCGTGGACCATCCTTAAAGACTCTAAGAAAAATTGGGTTTATGGTGTTTTTAACATGTTTTTGTAGCTTTTATCTCACAACATTATATAATGAAAATTAAGCTTCAGATTCTATTTCTGAGTATTTCTTTATTCAGATCATTGTGAATCAGGAGCAGACGGAAAAAATGCTTTTTGAAAGAGAAGTTATTTGTGATTTAGAAAACACACTAGAAAGAGGAGGGGTTGCTTTGCCCCAATGGTCTCACCCACAAATCAGAGGTAAATTCCTGATGAACTCCTGTCATTCTGCAGAAACTAAGTCCTAGAAAACGGCATGTTTTTTTTGGCTCAAAACTGCATAATAAGTAAAAGAACACAGGGAAAACAAATGATAGATTCTTTTTAAAATGATTGGAGAAAAACGATTTGTGCGAACTGTAGAACTTAAGAATGTAATTTTTACTAGTAAAATTGTTGGTAAAATGTTATTTAAATCTGATTTAGTCTTCGGTTGGTTAACTTAGAATGGTCTTATTTTATATACAAAAGATGGAAACACCTTAATGATCATTTGTATTTTTCATTCATCCTTTAACCGACTCAGTTCTTTCATTTTATGAGATCTATATAATGAAGGCCTGAAGGACGAGAATGAAAGAGCTGTATAAAATAAAAAAGAAACATGAATGAAACATAAAAGCCAACCTTACACATCACTGTAGTGGCATCATCTGGGTACAAGGTTCAATAGGGGTAAAACCAGTGGTTCTTCTATAACTTGATTTTATAAACATAGGAGGGATCCACAACAGTGCTCGTTGCTTGTAAGGAAAAGTAAGAACAATTTCCCAGAAGTCTTCAAGAACACCAATATCATGGTCACTATAATTTTCTATACTTTTTTTTATGCCAAAGCAGTTAGCATTATCAGTTTCATTCATCAGGAATTTCAATTTCTGTCATAAAAGTAAAAAACAAAGATTTAAGGTCAGATTTGGAGCTTTTATGAAACATTACCTCTTTTAAGTCAGTGTACAATTTGAACAATTTTAGACTTTCTGTACAAGTGTTTCTTAAAGCCTTAGTCACATGCACCCGTACAGGAGGGTTGTCCTGTACTGGTGCTGTGGGTGTTTGTGGAGAGTCATAGAGAGGAGAGGCCACATCTTCACAGACGTGTAGGTGCAGGTATGTCTTCATGAAGGACTGACAAAAGTATTCTCCATCCATAAAAAAGTTTTGTACTTGCAAGAAAAGATTTGTGTGTGTGTACATCCGTAAAAAAAAGTTTAACAGCTGTGATAAGAAATTTGTGCGTCTGTCAAACTGTTTTATAACTGCAGAAAAAAATTGTCCGTCCTTAAAAATGCTTTGCATATGTGTCAAATGTCACATGTAAAAAAGTTAAGTTATAAGAACTATTTTTGATTCTCAATGAATCAACCTATCAGCCACCTTAAACTGTCACCCGATCAGTGCGCTGCTTGGACCAACCAATCAGATTGAAGGTTATATGATGAAATTGAGGAAGATTTACGAGAAATGGTCATTTATATATTTTTTTACGTCTATCCATCCATTTTCCTGACCTGCTATGTCCCTTTTGAGGTCACTGGGTTGTCAGAGCCTACCAGCAACCAGTCCATTACAGGATTATTGATATTGTGTCTATCAGTATTACTTATAGGAAATTCTGATGATATCTTACATTTTATTTTATATCATTCAAGAACATGTTTTTTTTTTCCTAGCATGGATGTCGTGCATCTGATTGGCTGGTCCAAGCAGTACACCGATTGGATGACAATATAAGGCTGCTGATTGGTTAATTTATTGAGAAGTAAAAGAATTGCACTTGGGTCTTGTCGTTGTAAATCAATGTCTATGCTTGTTTGTGCACGTGATGCGTGCAAGTATTTTTACAGACGACAATTTATTTTACAAGTGCAAAATCTTTTTATAGATGCACAAATATTGTAGTACAAGTACAAAACCTTTTAACTGATGGACAATACTTTTTCAGCGGATCTATCTTCAACTGAGTGAAACAATTCTTTCTCAGAGTACCCACTACCCATGGTAGAGTTTTTCTGTTGTGTTGGACAACATGACATCATCCAGAGTCACAGTCCAGCATTAGACTTGGAGGGTAATGAGATCACTGCACCAGTGCACAGCAGGCGCTGACATGCCACAGGATGGAAAGGGACGGAAATAATACACAGACGAACTGATAATTATGCAACATACAAATGTGACAGTTTTTTAAGTCGTTGTAGTAAATGTGGGGATGACATCAGAGTGTTTGTCCACCCAATTATGCACACACTGTAATGGAAAGACTTAGCTGTAAATGTACTAAGTAACAGAAAGTCAACAGCTGTACTGTGGGACAGTTTCATTCAACTCTTTTGGAATGCCATCCACAGTCACACTGAGACCCTTAAAAGATTAAGTCATCTGGATGCAATTTGGGTGATATAAAAATGGAAATTCTTTAAATGGGTGTTTTTTGTTTTTTTTTTTAAAACTAACCATTTGTAATCAGATAGATTTTTTTTAATTGTCAAACCTACATGAGATCTGAAAAAATAAAGTAAAACCCCAGGTTTTTATTTAATTTACATTAATAATTTTTTTTTTTTGAGAGAGAGAGAGAGCTACCACATAAACTCAGAATTTGAGCTGGCAAATATATTAAGAAACAAATATTTAGAGTATGGATGAATAAAGAAAGAAAGGTCTGGGTATACACAACAAAAAAGTTAGTAATTTTGCATTGCTTTACCACAATGCAATGGTGCTTTACAACCTTGTGCAGCGGAAGTGTTCACATTGGGTTTGTTTGTTAATTTTGTTAGTGGCCAAAGCAGCCCCTCTAAAAAGATACCAGATCAATCAATCAGTCAATAATCAAGAGATGTATGATAGTTTTAGTGTTTTTATTCAAAGTGCGAACATTTCCGAGTCAGTATAAGCAGTCAGAGCTGTTTGGCTGCAGTGCAGCTGCCAGCAGCGGGGATTTTATCTCCAAATCATCGACAAGCAGGTGTTGAGAAGTTTGTGGCAGGTGAAGTTGAGCAACACAGGCAGGCGACTCACAGTGGTTAGGGAATGACAGCAGAGAAACAGACAGCAGACATAATTTCATCTGAGCAACTGTCCGGTAACACTGAGATTTCTATCAATTGCTGTAATGTTTTCTTCCCTCTAGCAACCATCGACACGCACGCTAAACCCTCATTTACAAAGACTAAAATGGCCACGATTTAAATGATCCTTCATTGAAATTTTCTACATTGGTTGAATAAAATCCCAATTCTCAACCAAGGTTATACCAAAGGGCTACACAAAGAGCAACTTCCTTTATCAATTCATAAAATTTTGAGCATTCTGGTCTAATCTTGTAAAAAGCGGTGAGCTGTAAACCTGGTGTTATAATCTGTAATATTTACAATATGTGTGTAGCATGTTTGCAAATGCATGGACTTTAACCTTCATCTTGCATGACCTCCAGGAAAAAGCCTTCCTCTCTCATGTTTCCAGACAACCACAGTAATGATTGTCGTTCTCCGATCGATTACAATGCAAACCAAACAAAAAAGCTCAACTTTAAGTCAAAGCAAATAGGACCTCAGAAACAGTTGATTTAGGAAATTTTTATTCCTTTTTGGAAATCTTAGATTATGCTGAGCCAGGCTGGCCACATGGGGTTGTAGACAACAAAAGACAGGATTAGTTGTATTCAGCTTTTACCCAAACATCAGCAATGTCACCCGGGACACCTAAATAACAGTCACTCTTTGACATATCTTACTGCCATCAACCTGAATCAGCGGATTCTCATTCAGAAATATTTTTTATTTTTATTTCTAACTAATATAATACTGTATATTGGATATAAGCGCAAAGCTGGAATTACATTAATTTTGTAAACGGATGAAGAGTTACGCTAGTCAAAAGAATTTCAAAGATGGGGCTAAAGCTCTGATGTAAAAGAGTGAAAAGGATTAAAATAAAAAACATTTTTGTTTTTCGTCAAGGTGGTCAAGACGTGTGCTTTTGGCTGTGAGAATTAGCAAAGCCATTTCTTTTTCCCAAATGCTAATTAAATAAGGGTAGCAGTGGATGCAGTTTATTTTATTTATCTTTTTGCAGAAAGGCAGCTGTTACTTTTCTTTACAGAGGATTGCTTCATGGTGAAAAAAACCTCCCAACTGCATGTGACAAGTGAGTTTCTTTTATGATGTAGTGTTTACCCCAAGGGTGAGGAACTCTACACCTTAAGGGCCAGTGTGTCTGCATGATATCCAGATATATTTGCCCTACTCAAGGATGATTAAGTGGATCAGAGGAGTCCAGCCAATTAGGACACATCACAGCAGGAAAAAAGAGCTGGAATGTGGCTCTCCGTCCCAACCCCTGGTTTACACAGGTAAACGCTCATTAATACTGAGCTGCATTAGCCAAAAAGTTTAACACACATTATCTAAATGATATATAATAGAAACTGCTACTTGATGCTCTGTTCAAAATTTCCCGTGATCTTGCCAACAATCGAGGCCTTTGTTGTGCATCAGCCTAATTGAAATGGAAGAAATTCATGTTTGCAAAATATGTGTTTTCTATGGGGTGCCGTTTGTAAATCAGAGATGTCAAATTTTTACATCAATGTTTTCAGATATTTAGCGTGTTTTAGGAGAAAAAAAACAGGTTTTGTTTTTCAAATGCATATTCTCACCCTTTAAATTAATATATTTATAAATGTTACATTTAATAACTAAATATTTAGTTAACCAACTAAATATTTAATTTTAAGCTAAATATTTAGCCTACAAACTAAATATTTAAGTTTTGCAATTAAATATTTAGTTTGCTCATTAAATATTTAAATCTAACCTAAATATTTATTTTTTCAAACTAAATATATAAGTTTTGCAGCTAAATATATAGTTAGGATTTAAATATTTAGATTTGAGTTAAATATATAGTTAAGATTTAAATATTTAGATTTAAGCTAAATATATAGTTAATATTTAAATATTTAGATTTAAGTTAAATATATAGTTAAGATTTATATATTTAGATTTGAGTTAAATATATAGTTAAAATTTATATATTTAGATTTGAGTTAAATATATAGTTAAGATTTATATATTTAGATTTGAGTTAAATATATAGTTAGGATTTATATATTTAGATTTAAGTTAAACATATAGTTAAGATTTATATATTTAGATTTAAGTTAAATATATAGTTAAGATTTAAATATTTAGATTTAAGTTAAATATATAGTTAAGATTTATATATTTAGATTTGAGTTAAATATATAGTTAGGATTTATATATTTAGATTTAAGTTAAATATATAGTTCAGATTTATATATTTAGATTTAAGTTAAATATATAGTTAAGATTTAAATATTTAGATTTAAGTTAAATATATAGTTAGGATTTATATATTTAGATTTAAGTTAAATATATAGTTCAGATTTATATATTTAGATTTAAGTTAAATATATAATTAAGATTTAAATATTTAGATTTGAATTAAATATATAGTTCAGATTTATATATTTAGATTTGAATTAAATGTATTGTACATAGGATCCGAACACCTGTTCTCCTAACCGAACGCCTGTTCTCCTAACCCTAACCTTGAACCGGCACCGATGCGGGTCGGGTCCAAAATCCTGCTGACCGTCCGGTTCCGTGATTGTTCCGTGCATCCTAGACGTTGCTATTTTACGAGTTTTGAGCCCGAAAAGTCAAGAAAAACAAACAGTGACGGTGTAGCACCGTCAGCTGATAGCTGCACTCAGACACACGCACGCACACGCGCGCGCACCCACACACCCGCATTCACACACGCGCTCCATTCATCCTCGGTACTTACGTTCCTCTCTGTCCCTCTCCCTCTGCACGTCTCCCTGGGTGCACACAAGGTAGCCGACTCCTAATCCATGGCATACATTCACATATAACCGATCATGCAGTCACCTGTAGCTCTTTTGTTTACAGGAAGTCAGCGTCCAATCCTGCCGATCACGTGACTTACTGTACCTGACACCTGAACTGCATGTCCAAAATAAATGCATGTATATTTAACTTAAATCTAAATATTAAATCTTAACTATATAATTAACTTAAATCTAAATATATATATATTAACTTAAATCTAAATATATTAAAACTTAAATCTAAATATATAAATCTTAACTAATATATATTTAACTTAATCTTAAAAAATATTTAAATCCTAACTTATATATTTAACTTAAATCTAAATTATTAAATCTTAACTATATATTTAACTCAAATCTAAATATATAAATTTAACTATATATTTAACTTAAATCTAAATATTTAAATCTTTAACTATATATTTTAAGCTCAAATCTAAATATTTTAAATCCTAACTATATATTTAACTCAAATCTAAATATTTTAAATCCCAACTATATATTTAGCTTCAAAACTTATATATTTAGCTTGAAAAAATAAATATTTAGGTTAGATTTAAATATTTAATGAGCAAACTAAATATTTAATTGCAAAACTTAAATATTTAGTTTGTAGGCTAAATATTTAGCTTAAAATTAAATATTTAGTTGGTTAACTAAATATTTAGTTATTAAATGTAACATTTATAAATATATTAATTTAAAGGGTGAGAATATGCATTTGAAAAACAAAACCTGTTTTTTTTCTCCTAAAACACGCTAAATATCTGAAAACATTGATGTAAAAATTTGGCATCTCTGATTTACAAACGGCACCCCATAGTTTTCAACCAATAAAAATGATATTGTTATCAAGGTATTTATGATTAAGCATTGAAAACAGCCTCACAAGTTCTTAAAAATGTATTTGAACAAATATTGTGACCGTACTACAGACTGTATTATACAATGACTAGAGCTTTCAAGACAAACCTATCTGAAAAGTCGGATATCTATCTTCCAGAAAACTCGAGTACGAATATTTGCCACATCCAAAATCGCTGATTTCCAATCTTCATAAATGTAGTCAGCTGTGAAAAGAGGTAGAGCGGTCGAGCTCTGATCGGAAGAAGGAAGGTTTGGTTCCCACCTTGCCCAACCAAGTGTCGTAGCTTTAAAAGCTAACCAACATTAGCTTAAAACTTCAAGTTTAAAGCTTACCATCATTATAATGATGGTTAAGATGTGTGTTTTACATCCAGTTCATGCACAATTGGATTGGTCGACTAATCAGAAAAATAATAAGTAATTAGTTGAGTGTGTGACAGCCCTGTTGCTGAAATATGTTAAAAAATCTTTCTTTTTGTTGACAATTTATATTACGTGATATCACAAAAACCGAGAAGTAGAAAAGTTAATAGAAGTTTGGGAGTTTTTTGGTGTTTTCATTAAAGATGAAAAAAGTTAATAAAAAATGTGTGTTTTTTGTAGTTGTTCCATAGTCATTTTTATGTAAGTGTTGTTGTGTCTTCATTTACCGTTTTTTTTTTTATCTACTGGAACAGCAGTCAGCAAAACTTTGAGGATTGAAAATATTTTGAAGATTTGTTGTCAAATGGTACAAGCCAGCAGTGTTTAGTTTACTGCTGAAATTAATAACAAGAAAGAAAAACATTTGTGTCTCATATTGTTTAACCCTTTAACCACAAAATCTTTGTGTTAACAATTTAGAAATTATGATAAATTAAAGAACACAGACACAGGAGCTCCGCTGTTAAAGCGTTAAAGCGATGAATACCATTTCCTTCTTTTAAATCTTTGTGTTTTTATCTGTTATGTTTTGTTGATTCTGATCTCCTGTTCTAAATAAAGGTATAAATAATGCTAATTTAATATATATTTTTATTCTCAAACACACAGAATCGTGGTTTAATCGGTGAATTGTTGATCTTGATTTGTGAATCGAATCAGATCTAAGTTTTTTAAATGAAATTACATTCTTGTCCTTATCATTGCTATAATGTGATCCCCCAAACTACTGTCTTGTCTCAAGCCTATAAGGCAATGTGCCTCCTCTTAGTCAGGTTAAACGACCAAAAAACAACAAAATAAGATTCACCGATGGAGAGATGGAAAGATGGATGAGGAGACAAGAGGGTCAGAAGGGAGGTGACCCAGAAGCAAAAGCGAAGAGTTCAGGTGTGAGATTGAACTTGGTAAACAAGAATTAAAAACTCACACATTCGGCCGTCTGTCAGAAAGACTCCTGTCCTCCCAGAAAACAGCAGAGAAAACTCACAGTGCAGAAAGAAACAGGAGGAAGGCTCAGGTTTAAAGATGCTGCGCTCGTGTCATGCTTTGGCGAACAGGCATGAAAATGATAAAAGACAGAGGAGGGAATATTTTCAGCAGAGAGGTACAATAATACTTGGAGTGATCTGCGAATAGGGCTTTACATAACTCACTCATGCAGCAGCGTTTAGCCAGTGTGTTCAGGAACAGCCTGAGAAGAAAAGCTCTCAGTCTCTCGTGATTCTGACTCATTTGGAAGATCATTTGAAGTCTGATTTGCTCACAGTGATGGGCGAGCTGTTTGCTTCTCATAGTGGTGTATTTGACACCTTTTTTTTAAAAATTTTCAACCACAATGGCACCCAAAAGACAAAAATAAAAGGACTCGCTGCTGTTTTTTTAAACAATTAATCAAGTTAACTATCCATCAACTGTTGCCCATTAAAACTTTATTAAAGCTTACAAAAAAAATCTACTCTTGCATGGGATAGTTGAGTAAATGAAAAAGATTTTTATAAATGAATGAAAAAATAAAATACATTTTCTCTACAAGTAACCAGTCAAGTATAAGGGGGAAGTTTTAATCTATTTTTATATCAGTGCATTTTATCCCATACTATAGGCTTTTGTTTAATTCACAGAATGTCAGTCATGGTTCGTGTCATTCTGTATTTCAAAGATAACAGGCCCTGTTTTGAAACCTCAAAGCTGTTACTTGTAGAAAATAAAAGAAACAGACCTTTTTTCTTTTTTGTAATATAATTACTCAGCTTCATTAGACCTGAATTAAATTCTGCTAAGTGGGTGCATTTTTGCAAGACTGCCTGCAAATACAAAATTAACCCTTAAATTGTAGCGTTTGGGGGTCAATGTGTAAAAATATATATTTTTTCTTTCAATCAATGAGTTTTGTCACTGTCACAGTTGGTCTACAGGGCAGGTTGCGTATTAGTGCCTTTATAATAATTTTTTGTTTATTGTATGTTTAGGTTCATGTCATCATGTGTTCAACTTACATTTAGCGCCATAAACACACCTTTAAATGATTTAAACACACATGTATAGCCCTTCAATGAAAATTTTCAATACATTTTTAGAAATACAAGTTCATTCAGTTTTAACACATTAACAACATTCAATTCCATTCTTTCTTTGAATTATTTTTTTAAAATAAAATCCCAATTCACAACATAGGTTATCTAGATGCGCTATACATCAAAATAAACTTTCCGTATCACGTTTTAGTTGAATTGACAGTCTTCTGTCCTAATTTTGTTTTAAAAAAAAACAAAAAACACATGAACAATTTGTTTCTATGCATGTAATTCATTATCAATTTGCTGTTTCTACTGCAAATAGGTATCAAAGTTAATAGAATAATAGAATAGAATAGAATAGAATAGAATAGAATAGAATAGAATAGAATAGAATACCCTTTTTTGTCATTGCCAACATCAATTTAATTGTAATTTTCTGTGATCTCCTGTTATGTCCATGCTTAATCCTTTTGTCACGTCATGTATCTGCTTTTATTTATTCATTTTCAATCAAATTGTAGATATACAGTCAAGCCAATCCAACGCAGTTGAAAATTTTGGAGTTGCTGCATAAAAGACCATCAGTTAAATGCAAAAGTTATTCATTTCTGACTATAATACGAATGAACATAAGCATTAAAAAGTAAACAGGGAAAGGAAAAAAAGGAGGTTTACATAACAACACTGCTGGAGTGTCCAGGAAGGAGTTTAACTCAACCCTTCTCGTAAAAGTATACAATATTACTTATTTATTTATTCATTCACATATTTGGTTGTTTCAAAGGGAATGAAAAAAACTTTATATTATTTGGATTTTTTTACGTTTCGTTTTTTTAATGCAAAACAATTCAAAAATTCAAAGTTCAAAGAGGGCTTTGAATGAAGATTATACTCTTTTAATCCAAATTAAATTCATGCAAACACCATTTTACAAAAACTAAACAAAAGAAAACACAGAAAAAAATCAATTTAAAAAAAAAGAAAAAAATGTAAAAAAAATTAAATCAATGAACAAATACTTTGAAATTCTTTTTTATTATTATTGTTATTATTATTAGTAGTAGTATTTTAAATCTTAAGGAATGACAAATATTATTGTCTTGCCTGCAGCTATTCCACATATCAACCCTTCTTGTGGAGGAGTTTAGTTTAGTACAGTTTAGTTTATTCTTAATGTTTTCATTAACATATTTAACATGAAATAAAATTAGAATATGTCAGAAAAAAAATCTCAACCAAACTTCACAGAGTAAAGACTCTCCCAGTCTTAAAGTAGAATCGGTCTCTCCTTTTGAAGTTGACTGACAGAGGTGTTGTGGCGGGATCCTACCTGGTAGTCAGGTGCTCCTCTCTTGAAGGAGTTCCCTTCCAACGACTCCTTGGACTCCGGGTCCGCACACCGGGTCTCCGGTGTCCCGGAGCTGCTCGGCGGAGGCGGATGGAGAGCGGCGGAGGAGAATCGATAGCGTGTGCGCCGCCAGAGGACAGGAGAACTCCATGATCACGGCCACAACATCCCGTTAAAAGGGACGTCCGCGGAGGAGGAGAGGCGGCGAAGCGGACGGGAAAGTAGAGCCGAGCATTTCCCCGCAGAAACAGGAGGGACTGTGCTGGAGGAGGTGTGAGCAGGACGTTTGGGTCAGCGTGGTGACTCCTCATGCAGGACGATGAACTCCCCCCTCTCCGCTCTCCTCTCCTCCCCCCAGCATCCCTCTCTCCTCCTCGTGTTCACTGCAAATCTTTCAAACATAGTTGCAGTGTCTGCAGCGAGTCTGCACCTCAGAGTCTGCGGAAGTCATTGATGCTAATAATCAGGACTGAACTTATTTTGACACATGGGCGATACTAAGGTTTCCATATGGGGGGGCTCAGGCCCTCACTGTCAGCTCTTCAAAAAACTAGAAAAAAAAAAATCGTGTTCTGTGCTCATACATTTTGTCTCATGATTGAGGACATATCAATACAATTAATCTTTAAATTGCATTTTTGAGTATTTCTTTATTCAAATCCATGTGAATCAAAAGCGGATGAAAAAAAATGTATTTCTGACAAAGAAAATATGATTGGCAAACAACAAGCTTGTTGCATCCACTTGGAGACAAATAGATCCACGTATGTCTTTTTTTTCTCGTCTGGCTCTTGACTGCGTAGCTCTTCTATTCATCAACTATTTAGTTTTACAGCTAATGTTAGGTTGGGGTTGTGACGGGCTGTAAGCTAGAGGGAGAGAGTGTAAACAGTAGGGCTGGGTTAATTAAATCGATTAATCGATTTGAATCAATTTAAGCCTTCTTCTTCTTTTCCTTTTGACTTTTCCCTTCAGTTTCCTCCATATAAGCCTGTCTTCAGCATCCTCTACTCTAACACCAGCCACCTTCATGTCTTCATTCACTGCATCCATAAACCTCCTCTTTGGTCTAGACCTCTTGCCTGCAGCTCTAGACTCAGCATCCTTCTACCAATATCTTCACTGTCTCTCCTCTGAACATGTCCAAACCATCTCAGTCTGGCCTCTCTGACTTTATCTCCAAAACCTCTAACATGTGCTGTTCCTCTGATGGATTCATTCCTGATCCTATCCATCCTGGTCACTTCCAAAGAGAACCTCAGCATCTTCACCTCTGCTTCCTCCAGCTCTGTTTCCTGTCTTTTCTTCAGTCCCACTGTTTCTAGTCCAACAACATGGCTGCTCTCACCACAGTCTTATTCATCTTTCCTTTCATTTGTGCTGAAACTCTTCTATCACACATCACACCTGACACTTTTCTCCACCCATTCCAACCTGCTTGCACTCGCCTCTTCACTTCTTCTCCACCCTCTCCATTACTCTGTACTGTTGACCCTAAGTACTTAAACTCCTCCCCCTTCTTTATCTCTTGTCCATTTAACATCACTCCTCCACTTGGGTTCCTCTCATTCACACACATGTACTCTGTCTTACTGCGGCTAACCTTCATTCCTCTCCTTTTCAGGGCAAACCTCCACCTCTCTAGCTCCTCCTCCACCTGTTCTCTGTCTCTACAAATCACAATATCATCTGCAAACATCATAGTCCATGGGGATTCCTGTCTAACCTCATCAGTCAGTCTGTCCATCACCATTGCAAACAGGAAGGGGCTCAGAGCTGATCCCTAATGTAATCCCACCTCCACCTTGAACTCCTCTGTCACCCCGACAGCACACCTCACCACTGTCTTACAGCCCTCATACATGTCCTGCACTGCTCAAACATACTTCTCTGACATTGTATGAGGAAGTCTGGAGTGACATATTTCCTCTCTGGGCACTCTGTCATAAGCTTTCTCCAGATCTACAAAGACACAGTGGAGCTCTCTCTGACCTTCTCTGTACTTCTCTATCAACATCCTCAAAGCAAATGTAGCATCTGTAGTGCTCTTTCTTGGCATGAAACCATACTGCTGTTCACAAATGTTCACTTCTGCTCTTAGTCGAGCTTCCACTACTCTTTCCCATACCTTCATTGTATGGCTCATCAGCTTTATTCCTCTGTTGTTACCACAACTCTGCACATCTCCCTTATTCTTAAAAATGGGCACCATCACACTTCTCCTCCATTCCTCAGGTATCTTCTCACCACCTAAGATCCTGTTGAACAAGCCGGTCAGAAACTCCACGTCCATCTCTCCTAGACACTTCCATACCTCCACAGGTATATCATCAGGACCAAGAGCCTTTCCACTCTTCATCCTCTTCAAAACCCTTCTCACTTCACCTTTACTAATCTTTGTTACTTCCTGCTCCACAACAGTCACCTCTTCTATTCTTTGTTCTCTCTCATTCTCTTCATTCATCAACTTTTCAAAGTATTCTTTCCATCTTTCCATTACATCACTAACACCTTGAAGCACATTACCATCTCCCTCCTTGATCACCCTGACCTGCTGCATGTCCTTCCCATCTCGATCTTTCTGTCTTGCTAATCTGTACAGGTCAGTCTCTCCCTCTTTACTACCAACCTAGCATACAAGTCATCATAAGCCCCTTGTTTGGTCTTTGACACCTCTACCTTCACCTTACGCTGCATCTCCCTGCACTCCTGTCTACTCTCCTCAGTCCTCTCAGTGTCCAACTTCTTCTTAGCTAGCCTCTTACTCTGTATACACTCCTGCACCTCCTCATTCCACCACCAAGTCTCCTTATCAACTTTCTTTCCTAATGATACACCAAGTACACTCCTACCTGTCTCCTTGATCACAGTAGCTGTAGTTATCCAATCATCTGGGAGTTCCTCCTGACCCCCCATAGCCTGTTTAAACTGTTTCTTAAAAGTCATGCAACAATCCTCTTTTTTCAGCTTCCACCAGTTTGTCTTCTTCTCTGCTTTTGCTCTCTCTTTCTTCATCTACTTCATCACCAGAGTCATCCTACACACCACCATCCTGTGCTGTCTGGAAACACTCTCACCAACCACTACTTTACAGTCACTGATCTCCTTCAGATTACACCGTCTACACAAGATGTAGTCTATTTGTGTGCTTCTCCCTCCACTCTTAGAGGTCACCCTATGTTCCTGTCTCTTCTCAAAGAATGTATTCACTTTAGCCATTTCCATCTTTTTTTGCAAAATCAACCACCATCTGTCCTTCTACATTCATCTCCTGGATACCAAACCTGCCCATCACCTCCTCATCACCTCGGTTTCCTGCACCAACATGTCCATTGAAATCTGCACCAATGACAACTCTCTCGTTTCCAGGGATGTCTTACAAGCAAATAATCAAACTATTTGACAGCCATTATATTTAATGGATTTGTTATTATGTGTGTGCACTATATGTCATGGTTCCTCACCCCTCCCTTTCTTTCCTTGGTGTCTGCACTCTGCTCTCCTGCTAATTACCTGACCAGTTCCACCTGTGCCTCCCCTTTCTTAAGCTGCTCTCCGTCTGTCACTGGTGCCAGAGTGTAAAGAGCCTTTTCGCCTTCTCTCCAGCCATTTGAGAGGATCCTGTCCAAGTTTTCTCCATTTCTAAGATTTTTGTTTGTCCGTTCAGGCCCTCTGTCTTTCTCATGTTTTTGGATGTATTGTTTCTGTCTGAACTCAAATTGGATCATCTCATCTCAAGTTGTACACGGACCTCTCCAGCAATCCTCCTGTTCTGAACCTGATCTCCTTCCAAGCTGAGTTTGGACCTCACCAGTATTCCTCCTTCTGTTCTCAGAGCTCTTCCACTACAACCTTCGTGAGTGAGCAAAACTCTAAATGACTAAGCCAGGTTGTAGCTTTTAGCTTTATAGCTAACCTCTCTTTTCTTGTAGTGTCTCCACTGCCTCTACTGGTTAGGAGGATCCAGGGGTCTCCTCAGCTCTCCACCATTTTCCTCTGAGCAGAATAAACTTAACTTCTACAGCTGAGCCTGTGTCATTCTGGGGTTCTGCCTTAGTCCTCACACTATATTCATAAGTGCAATAATGTCTATTTATGATTAAGAGCAAGATAGCAATGGATTATTTTATTTATTATCCAAGCAATTCATAAATCAATGCGTCAAAAAAATATTTTTTGTTGTTTATTGAAATTGCTTAAAGTGAACCTATCAAAAGATATTATTTTCATTTACTTTTGGATTTATATTCTAATGTCGATACTGCAAATCTATCAATACTGTTCTTTCGTCCATAGAAGATATCATCTGTTTATATGGTTCAGAACCATTGACTGTAGATAAAAACTAGATTGAGTGTGACGTCACCCATAGAAAATGGCTTACCGCCGGGTCCAGTTAAATGAAATCAATTCAGATGCTATTTGTTTGCGACACACACGACAACATGTTGTTGCATGAAACATATATTTCCAACAGCTACTGGTTTGTGGATCTATTGTTTGAAAGGACTGACCAGAAACCAAAAATGAGGGCATGTTCACCAAGGAAAATCTGTAAAAAAAATAAGAGGAGAGCTTGACTGTTCACTACTCCCTTATCAGGACCCACATTATCTAGTAAGATCAGCAGATCTTTTCGCAAATCTCATTGGGATTTGTAATTCCTAAAAACTCATAGTTCTGAAGTCATTGTTGACTCTGTTTGATTTACTTTTGTTTCTGTGTTTGTCTAATAGTCCATGTACATTCCTGTGTGTTTGCAAGTGAACTCTTGCTTACAGGCAGAATGGAGTTTTCTTGTTAGGTCTACATCAGAGTTCAAATGACCTTCAGCTGTGGACCAAACGGCTCAGTGTGAAAGCTCCATTGACTATATATTAGAACTGAGAGTGACACACTGCCTGGAACAAAACAAAACAAAAAAAGGGATAGAAATATAATCAATATAAATGAAGTTTAGCCTAAATAACAAAAGGGGGGGTTTATTTATACATATATATATTTTTACATATATATATATATATGCACACCTTTTGTGACAGAAGATTCATAATCCTCCATTGTAACATTGTATCTGTTTGATAAGTGAAGTAAAAAATAAAGAACTGAGAGTGACGTCACCAATAGAATAAGGTTTATTTTTGGCTCTGTCCAAATAAAATCAATTCGGCTGCCATTTCGGCTGTTGAAACCATGTGATGTTAGTGAGCAGCGATTGGTCCAAATAAGTCTGAGTGACCAATTCTATAGCAACCACTCTCACCAATCAGGTGGGAGCTTGTTGGAAGTCCACACCCCTCTTTTCCACTTAGAAGTGGGCTCAGGAGACTGTGTCATTCAAACATTTGATGCAAGACCACATTGAGGCATGTTATTCTTTATAACTTGAGTAATTTGCTCTACAGAAAAATGTAGAAAAAGAGGATTATCAAGAACATGTTAAAAACTTAATAATAATAATTTAATAATAATAATAACCTTTATTTATAAAGCACATTTCAAGTTAAGAATCACAAAGTGCTTCGCCGAAGTAAAACACAGAATATAAAACCACAATTAAGAAAAAGCAATTTTAAAAAGGTATGTTTTTAGCTGCTTTTCAAAAGAAAAAGTCTACAGATAAAAACAAGAATGAACAAGTGACCCGACATGAAAGTTAAGAAATAAAACTGGGTCTAGAGTCACTCCAAGGTTTCTTACAGAGGTTGACAAAGGAAGCAAGTGGACCAATCCTCTGGACTAGGGGAGGCATTTGTCAGGAGCACAAACAAGGACCTCAGTTTTAGCTTCATTTAGTTCAAGAAAGTTTTCATCATTCATCTAACTCTTGACCAAATCCAGACACCAGCTTAAAATCTGTATTTTAAAAACATCCTGAGGTTTAAAAGACACATAAGACTGAATATCATAAGCATAAAAATGAGAAGAGCTTAAAACATGCCACAAAGGCAGCAGATATAAAATGAGCAATAGAGGGCCTAAAACAGAGCCTTGTGGTGCACCAGAAATAAGGGATGCAGAGGAGGACTTAAGCTTAGAAAATACAACGGAAAATGATCTACCAGTCAGATTCGAAGTCAACTAGTTTAAAGCGGATCCGGACACCCCAACCCAGTTTTTCAGCCTGTCCAAAAGGACGTAACGGTCGACAATGTCAAATGCTGCGGTCAAGTCCAGTAACAGTAGCACAGAGCAGTTTTCTGCATCAGGATGTCATTTGGGGCTGTTTCAGTGGTGTGAGCTCTGTGAAAATCTGAATGAAACTGATCAAGAATGGCATGTCTGTCTAAAGCAGTTGTAAGTATTACCTTAAGAATGTTCCTTCTGACAAATATAATGACTAATAGCTGTTTATTTCTCAATAGAAGTCTGCGGTATTTTGGCTTCTTGGATCCAGCAGGTATTTTCTATTCAAAACACTAAAGATGAGGGGTCAGTCAGTCAGTCTAGTTCTCTTATACGGTCAATAGAAAACACTATAATGGGACTTTTTAAAGAAAATTCTAAAAATCAAGGGACAATTAAAAATTCTTGTTTTACTTACGCTTTTTTTTTTCATCCAAAATACATTTTGTGCCGTTTTCACCTCGTTGATCTCAATTAGAGAGTTTGAAATGTCTTCAGTCTCATTTGCAGGGTGACTATGCCCTCTAGTGTTAGACAGATGGAGTATTTTTCCCCAGCATCCTTTGCTCTGTTCTCACTGAGGTCAGATTCATGTCCCGCCCGTCTCCATCCCACCACTGACTGACCCCAAGATCGAAATTCAGCAAACCTTTTTATTGTTATTTCAAAAAGATCCAGCCCATCAATCAATGCTGGCGTTAAAAGCTGACTGGTGTATTTTGATATTCTCTTTTGCTGGTGGCAGTCAACAACAAAAGCACCACCATGACTGAGAAACTCTAAATTGAAAGAAAAAAAAAACAACAATGGAGAAAAAGGCCGTTGCTTGATTACTCGAAAAACAAATGAGTCAGTCAGCAGTTTGAGTCAGGACAAAGTCAGGGGAAAATCCAGTGGAGTTTGCTGAAATGTGGCAGCAAGCCAAGCAGCTAAAGTGCCCACTCTGCACAGCTGCAGCAGAGCCAGCCCTGGAGGGACATGAGTTATATGTCACTAATCAGTCCCACATCTAGCTGACTTCCCAGCTTCTTGTCTGTAATCAGCACAGACACACAGGCAGGTAATGGTGCAGTGGGGTGCATGCGAGGAAGTCCGAAGATTTACGGAAGGAGAAGATGCAGAACAGACTGAGCGCTTTTCACACCTTTTAAGTAGAGTTAACCTTCGCCACTTACAACATTTCTGAATAGTAAATGAGAGGAGTTAAATGAATAAAACTTGAATTTCATCTGATGATGACAAAGGCTAAAAGATAGACATTATTAGAGAAACTCTTCTATTTTGACGTAAAAAAAAAAGAAAAAAAGTCTCTGTCAAACTCTATGAGATAAAAAAAAAAAAAAACTGTAAAATTCTTACTAGTCTGGTTCATATTGAAACACTTCACTTTTTCTGTACAAAGAAGCCACCGGCCATGCTGAAACCCAACAATGTATCAATAGGAATCCCATTGGAATTAGAAGAAGTTCCCAACCATCTTGTTCTTGTTTGGGGTCACAGAGATGCTTGTGTCCATCATTGAAGAGTGAAGGCAGAATACACCAGGATCAATTAATTACATCCTGTGCCATGTAAAATCATCTCAATGCATCAAGTGTAGTAGTAAGTAATGGAATGAAAAAAAAAAAAAAAAAAAATAATATATATATATATATATATATATATATATATATATTAGCGGTGCATCTCAGCCAGAAAAGCATAAATCTAACAAACTAAGACTAAATAAGAGTGAATTAAATGACATTTCTACAGGTCTTGAACTGTAAGGCGCACTTAAATCCTCTACACAAATACACAAAGACCAGACAGCAGTTCCTCCAAAACATGCACAGCTTTATTCAGGACATGAAGCATAGGTTCAGCCAAACAAAAACAATGATATTTGAATTGACCATCAAAATCATTACAAGTTTAAAAACAAGAAAATAAAACAAAAAAAAGTCAAAAATGAGTGTTTTTCCATCTTGTCATTGTGTCCTTGCTGTCCACGTCTCTTTATTACTACGGACATAGTCGTCCAGAGAATGTTGATCCGTATGGTTCAAACCATCACCCTTCTCTTCACATTTGTTTGGGGCAGGCCCTCCGTTACCATGGTGGCGACATCGGCTGTGGGTTCTGGAGGTAGGACATCACAACCGCTGAGATGGATAACCTGAGGATGAAACAAAATGAAAGTTTTATCAGATTTGAGGGGAAAAAAAACAATCTTTACTGCTACAAGTTTTATTAAAAGACAAGTGGAGAAAAGCAGCCTTACACTAATATGCCACCCTTTACAGTATTGAAGTGCTACCACAATCAGCTGATTCAGACATGGAAAAAAGTGGCTTTGATACTAACGTAAAGTGTTTGGGTGCACAGATGTTTTTTGCTGCGTCAGAATCAGCTGATTCATGTTTGCATAAACCATTTACAGTAGATCAAAAAACCAAGAACTGTGGCATTCCTAACAGAAGCACTCAAAATATGGGATCACATGAAATTTTTAAATATTAGATTTGTTTTCCAAAGTAAAATACAAAATTGTATTTAATGAACAGTTTTCCCTCATTTATTGTGAGTGTTACGTTCTAAAAAATAACCCACAATAGGTGAAATCTGAAAAGAAGGATAACAGATGTTCTAAGGCTTTAAAACTACACACTCTATACACTTTTCTCAGACCGATATGAACATTTTTACACTTTCTCTTTTGTTGAAACTCTCAAAGTTCAAACCTTCATAGGAAAACAAGTCCAGTTCTATAAAACAAAACAAAGATCTGCTTGTTATCAAAGATTTATGTCGATTTGGCAGAAACGGCACAGAAGATTGACAAGATCATCGGCCAATATGGACACAAAACACAGAGCACTTGTAAAAGTAAAAAAAAGAAAAATTGCACAAAATTCACATGCAGTGAGACCGTGGAAGGTAAACTTCAATCAAATAAACTTTGTTCTAATTCCAGCACAGAGACGTATTTATCAGGAGTTAGTATTACTTTTCATGTAAGGATTTTGAGATTAACTAATAATAATAATAATAAGAAAACTCTTTGGCTGATGCAAATAGTGCCATCCTAGTGGCAGAAAAATAATGAATTAAAGAGGTTAAATGGGCTCAGAAGCCATTTGTTTGTTTGTTTGTTTGTTTACAGGCAAAAAAATGAACAGAAAGAAAACAAATTCCATTATAGATCTATCCAGGAAGGTTATTCAATCTGAGAAACTGATGAAACTAAAAACCCTCTGGCATGCGGTTACCTCCTCCCTCGGAGAGAAGCCCAATCTGACTCTAACAAGGGCAGGGAGACGATCGGGAGGCTCCAATGCACAACGGAGCCGCAGGACAACACCCGAGTGTGCACTTTGAAACAAAGATGCCTCGTAGATCGCCAACTGGAGATGGAGCTAAATAAAACCATCTACCATCTGAGCCAGCATCGAATAGAGGCAAGAGGATGTACTTTAGGGGAGGATCATCAGCTGCTGCTACTAGGATCATAACAATATTTTGATATACATCTGTATCCTTTACATCCCTATCATTTATCCTCAAACAGACATCTGCAGATGGTTTATATTTGTCAGGCTGAGCACTTACATGAAGCTGCTCATCATCTGTTTGGTGTCCTCTGAGCTTCTTGAGTTTGCAAAGCTGATGAAAGAACAGTAAACAGCTATCCAGGCGCACCACTTGAGCTGAAACACAAACAGCGTTCATGAGGATCCAGACGGCGGCTGACAAACACTCAAAAGATTCCACAACTTCAGAGGTCTGAAAAATCAAAGGTATTGAGTTGGAGCCAAATCTACATGTGTGCAAAGGTTTTTGAGCTGGTTACAAATAATCACAAACTACAAGACTGAAAAAGATATCTGTTTTTTTTAATCAGTTAGTTGATCTGATTCCCCAAAAAGTATATAATTTTATGTCCAAAAAAAACTTATTTTCAAATCTAGTCACTTTGTTGCAGGATCTCAACACTAAAACTGTCCAAAAAAAAATAACAGTGGGAGAGCAGCATTTTATGAATAAAAACATAAAATGAGTTAACAAACTATTAAAAACACGAACGTACACACAATCTACCACTGTGCTTCCTCTGTTAATTCTGTCCTTTGTGCTGAAAGTCGGGATCTGCCCTTCATCCCCTCATCCATGAGGCGACTTTACCCTCAATCTCATAAATGAAATGACTGACAAAGATGTGTCCTTTAGGTGCTGCGTGTTTAAAGTGGACTACACACGTCACAGAGGACAAGCGGGATTTAAGAAAAGAAAAAAAAAAAGAAGAATTGGTTAAGTCAGAGGTCTGCAACCTTTAGAGCTAAAAGAACAACCAGAAAAAAATGCAAAGTCCCAAGAAAAATGCACATTATTTAATTATTTATGTTTTTGTGGCCATTAAGTCATTTATTTACTGTAGCTTAAATGTTTACAGTAATTTAATTCTGACAGTATTTATTTCTATGTATAGTAAAACAATTTGATTTTTTTAATTTTTGACACCAGAACATACAAGTTCCTTTCAAAATAAAATTAAAATATTTTCTTCAGTTAAAAGTGCACGAAATCTAAACATCAAATCAATATCAAGCAATTAAGCACAACGTGGAATCTTTTCTTTTTTAAATTAATGACAATCCAACTCTACTTTAAGAATTTGCCTCTAAACAACAACTTGACTGCAAAACTGCAGAGGCCAAGAATGTTAAATCACACTGACAATATTTTCAACTTTTACCATCGTTTTGCTTCATGGTCAAACATGTTAATAACATTAATGACAAAAGTCAACGAATAGAAATTTAAATTAACTACATATTCATTATTTATTCAAATTGTTTGCATTTGAACAACAGGTGAATAGTGGAGGGACAAAAGACCCCTGAGGTAGGTGGAAATGTGTGTGCCAGGAACCTTGAGCATCAGTCCACACATGCTGAAGATCATGCCAAGAAGGTTCATGTAGTCAGGAGTGGGGTCCTCAAGGGTGGGGTTGGTTTCTGTGCTGGGGGGCTTGTACCTGCCAGAATACACATTCAGAAATAACTACACAAAGCCTTTGATTCAGATTGATATGAAATTCCTCACACAGCTTTATATACGTTTTCCACCATTAGAAAATATCACATGAACATGTCAAAAACACAGTTTTCCCTCGGAGTGGGTCTTTTAACTATTACCCAGTCAACCTAATTTACTGTTTAAATTACAAAGAACAACTATTAAACCAGTAAAAACATATTAAAACTAACCACAGTGTTCTAAATCTACATAAATTAAAAAATATATTTCCGTATAATCCATTCGAGAATAGATTATAGTGCTAACGATAATCCATTTATGCACTCGTCTTCAATGACAACTGTAGCTAACTAGCTGCTAGCTCCCTCTATAAGGTGGACTGCTTTCTGAAAATAAATAAATTAATAAGAAATAAAAAAACAACTCCACAAAACTTTTACCTGAGAATTTTATTTTGTCTCCTCGGGTCTGCCATGTTATTGGAGGACATTTTGGGCCCGTATGGTGAAATTAGAAGAGGAATTTCAACTCAGGTAAGCGACACAGCTGATGGGCCTCTGTGGAGAAGGGAAAGGGATTGCATTTCCGCTTCCGCTTTGGGATTTTTTAAAACAAAGGCTTCACATTTTTCTTCATTTGTTGTTTACTGGCAGTTGGCCAAAACCTATGTAATAATATCATTCTGGAGAGGGAATCAAGAATAAAAAATAATGTGTCCTTTGATTCCAAAGACAGTTTTACAACAAAATCCTTCTTTAAAGTTTGACAGAACGACAAACTCTTATTTTGGTAGGATTGACTGATCCCATAGTGCATTGCGCCTGAATGCTAGCAATTTCATCTCAGCAGCGGTGATGAATGAAAGTAGTTGTCTATGATTATCATTGTGGACATTTTAGCTTAATTTAACATGGATAAAGCGTAAAATTTCCTGGTTAAGAGGAACAGACTGAGTGAGTAAACTTTGAGTCAAATTTAACACCAAAAACGAAATACGATTTAACAAAGTGAGCTAATGTGCTATCAAGTTTGTCCAATAAACAAAAAATTGTGAAGCTTATTGGGAAAAAAATAAACATTTAAACTAGTAAAGTTGTATTTTAATATGAACAATGTATATTTATGTGAAACATTTTTGCTTTCTCACAAGTTAAGTCATCAGATTTCCAGCCTGATGGGCAATTTTTATTTGTCTTATTTTTAGAAAGAGACTGGTCATGGCGTTTCCTGAGCCCAAACCTCAGGTCCCCCAGCTTCCTCAGCATCTTCTGAGGACGATCAACTGCCAGCAAGGAGCTGTCAGAGCTGTACGCTTCAATGGTGAGAAGGAGCTTTATAATAACGTGTTGAAATTGCTTCATGAATGTGAGAAACAAAAGCAAAGATGACGATTTTTCAATTGTCCCAGCATCCTGATAGACAATGTTGAACTGTCATTAAATTATAATATTTTTACTATTTATTTTTGTATTACAAACAAGTGACAAACATAAAATCAATGTAGCTTTAAATTGCACAAACACAAAATTTATTAAACACCCACTCGGATGAATACTTGTTGCATTTTTCTGATAATGAAAGGCGTATATAAACAAAATATAGCGTAAAATTTTATTTCTAAATATTTCTTTGTTCAAACTACTGTGAATCAGGGACTGATGGATCAAAACTGTATGGCTGGATAGCTCCAAAATTACTCGTAGCAGGAAAACGTGGACAGATGGATGCCGCTCTAAAAAACTCAGTCCTAGAAAACGACATAGGTTTTTTTTCTATTTTGGTTAAAAACCACTGGGAAGGGTTTTCTCTTTAAACCATATTTACATATTCACTACCCCAATGTAAACTATTACAAATTCATACATGCAAAAGCACAAGAAGATTTTCAGAATAAAGTTTGAATTTGCACTTTACATTTTACTGTATATGTTTTGAAATAGTTTTGTCCTCAATTTTTAAGTGTATGTTTCTTTATTTTTCACAAGTATTTTATATGGCACATGGAAGTATTAATTATACAATACTGGAGATCTAATTTTGACAAAATTAATACACTTTATTAGCTTTTACTTTGAAAAAAGTCAATGGTTCTGTTATAACTCCTACTTTGCAAAGTGGCTTTTATTAAACAGAAATGGACATGGGATAACAAACTACTGATTCACTTTATGAATCAACTTTTAGTTGGTTTAATGTTGACTCATTTATTACATTTTTTGCTCAAAATGTTTTTTGATCTCACCTTTTTTTTTACACTTAGATTCAAGGGAATTGAAGGTGTAAACTTCCAAACTGAAATGGCAAATTCCTACAATAAAACCCTTCACACCAATCTGCCATCTATCTAAAAAAACATGCCAAATATTTTCCCAAAGGAAAATCAGTCCATAGTTGTTAGGACTCATCTTACATTTGGTCTAACACATGTTTCTCTAAGCTCATTCCTGCCTCTGCTTCACTGTTGCTCAGTCGATGGGAACTACTTCCTGTCCTGCGGCAGCGACAAATCCCTCAAGCTGTGGAGCGCGAGTCGAGGGACGTTGCTGAAGACGTACAGCGGCCATGGCTATGAGGTTCTGGATGCTGATAGGTGAGGCAGGTGCCACTGTTTCCTACAAGAAATTTGAAATGGTTCAAATTAGATGATATAAAAGGACTCTGCTACAAAACCATCTGCAAAGGAAACACAGAATACATATGTAGTTTTTTTTCATAATCAATAATTTTCATAATTTCATAATAATCATTATTTTCAATATTTCCTTCAAGTTTAAATTGTGTTCTTCTGAGTTTAAAACTTTTTTTTTTTTTAATTACAACATCTGTTTTTCAAATGAGCAGTTTTTATTCACTGTAATCTGATCCAGATTTGATCCACAACTTTGACTCTAAAAGTTCTTTTAGCTGTTTTTGATGTAGTTAATAAATGTGTTTAAAAAGAGGTTTTTCCCGTATGCTCCCTTCTTAGTTCCTTCGACAACAGCCTGATCTGCTCCTGCAGCTCCGACAAGACAGTGATTTTATGGGATGTTGCTTCAGGCCAGGTCACACGGAAACTCCGAGGCCATGCAGGGGTCAGTTCTGGTTTTGACTGTCGTTTTAGTGGTCTCTGCACACTCCTCCTTCACTCTTGATGTTTTCTTTTATCGTTTTTCCAATAGAAAGTGAATTGTGTCCAGTTTAATGAGGAGGCAACTGTCACTTTGTCTGGTAAGAAATCACTTGTGCATCTGTAGTTTCAGCACCAGACAGCTCAGTTTTACAGCGTCTGTTGCTCAAAATGCCAAACGCAACCGAATTCAGAGAAATGACCTTAAAGCAACAAAAAAAAAAAAAGAAAAAAACTAATAAATAAACAAGAACATTCTTCAATGTTATTGCTTTTTTTATGCGGTTTATTCTCCCCTCATGTAGGATCCATAGATGGGACGGTGAGGTGCTGGGACAACAGGTCAAGAAAATCAGAGCCTATCCAGATCTTAGATGAGGCTCGCGACAGCGTCAGCAGCCTCAAAGTGGTTCAGCATGAGCTGCTCACCGGGTCAGCCAACGCAGAGACTCATGGTTACCACTTAAGTCAACCATTTACTAAATGTAGAATATGTCTGTTTAGGTCTGTGGATGGCAGAGTGAGGCGCTACGACCTGAGGATGGGACAGCTGCATGTGGACTTTATTGACAGTAAGGGATTTTTTTTTTTAATGTATGTATATATGTATATGTATGTAGTTTTTTTTTTTTTTTTAATGACGTGCCTGCTTCTCACCTACTTATTCCTAAGTTATCTCTATGACCTGTAGCCTGCAACATGCCTGAAGAAAAAGAGTGTATGAACACTTTTGCCCAAGGATTCATCCTCTGATCTATACCGTACGCACTCGTCAAGACAACGTCTGACGTTTTGTACCCTTCTATATTAACAGTGATTCTACTTATTACAGGTCCCATCACTTGTGTGTGTTTCAGTCAGGATGGTCAATGCACTCTGAGCTCCAGCTTGGACTCTGTGGTTCGACTGCTGGACAAAAGCACGGGGGAAATGCTCGGAGAGTGAGTTCAGGTTCCTGTTTGTTAAAAAAAAAAAAAAAAAGAAAATTCACTTTGATTCCATTCTTGTCATTGTACAATTAGAAAGTTCCTCATCAAGAATAACAGCCAAATATTTTTTTTTTAATTAATTTAACAATTAAAGTTCCAGTAATGTAATAATAAAATACACTAAAAACGAATGTTTAAAAAAACGTACACTTGAACCCCTGAATTTATTTCCAGCGAATAAAAAAGATGTATTTGCTTTCAAGTAAAGGCTAAATTAGGAAGTGGTTTGTAGTGTACTTGCATCAACAGGCTTATAATTTAAATCAAATCTAAGTTTGTCAGTCTGTTACTTCTTCTCTTCAGACGATCCTCTAGAAAGCAACACATCTGAGGTTTATTAGTCCAAATAAAGGGGTGAGGTCTTCCAACTCTGAGCTTTAAAAAAACCCTCTACTTTCAAATGGAAAAAAATATCCGAAAAACAGCTTTTCACTAACCTTTTGGAAAGCTTTTCATCGATTAATTTCAACTGTGACTGAAGACATTCAGCCATTTTCCCACTTTTGTGTGGGAAAATTCAAATTTTTGACTGGATAAAAGTTGTGTTTTCTGCTGTTTTTGTCTGTATTCTTGTCTTTATTTATCCAGGTGTTTAAGAACAAGTTCTTTTTTTTTTTTTTTTTTAGCAAATATGGCTGTGAAGTCTTTTCTGTGTTGTGATGTAACACTGATTGTTGTTGCTGTAGATACAAAGGCCACAAAATGAAGGGCTACAAGCTGGACTGCTGTCTGTCCAGCAGAGACACTCATGTCCTGAGCTGCTCTGAGGACGGTCATGTGTACTGCTGGGACCTGGTGGAGGTGAGGCAGCAGACCCCCCCCCAGTGCTGTATATAATCACATATTGTTCGTTCTTATTGCACATTAAACTGTTTATTTTCCCCCTATACTTCCAGGGCTCTTTGTCTCTGAAGCTGCCGGTGGGGAAAGCAGTCGTCCAGTCTTTGTCCTTCCATCCATCCCAGACCCGCCTGCTCACCGCTATGGAAGGCCGTGTTCAGGTGTGGAGTGCAGAGCCAGAGGAGACGGAGGACGATGCGCCGCTCTCATAAAAGCACGAACGTCCTCAAAGAACAGCATTTGACTGCATCTGCACACAAGCAGCTGCGGCGGATGTTCAAGTGATGTCGATTCAACAGTCAGATCGACAACATTACTGGACTCAAACGTTTCTAAATGTTCCTTCTTAGTTGAGTCACTTTTGAGATATTTTGTACATGAAACAGACACACAAAAACAGTTTAACAAAAATGTTTATTTTCATGGATTCTGTAGAAAATAAATTAATCAGCAATTCCAAAAAGATTTAAATAAATAAATAAAATTATTTTACAAAAATATGCAGTTTTTTTTTTAAGTCTTTCACACAAAGACTAAGTCTACAACATTTGTAAAACATCACAACAGTTTCATAACTTCAAGGTTACACTGGATAGTCCATCTTAATACTTATCAGGTTTTTTACAACAACGATCAAATGTTTTTTTAAAGCAAAAATCAAGTGTTTTTTCTTCTTTAAGCAAGAGTCAAGTGTTTGTTTTCTTTTTTATTCAAAACTGCAGTGTTTTTTTTCTTTATTTCATCTAAAATTTTGGATTTTTTAATTAAAAAAAAAAAAAATTTCTTAAGCAAAGAGTACGTGTTTTTGTATTTATTAAACAAATGTTTTTAGTGTCTCTCAACAGAAACAAAGTGTTTTTTCTATTTAAAGCAAAAACCAAGTGTTCTTTCTTTATTTCACCAAAAATGTTAGATTTTTTTCTTTTTTTTAAGTAGAAATCAAGTATCTTGGCTTTTTTATGCAAAGAATTGTGTTTGTATTTGTACAAAATGTTTTTTTTCTGTATTTCAACAGACAAAATGTGCTTTTTAAGTAAAAATTTAGTTTTTTTTTCTTAAACCAAAGATCCTATGTTTTTCTTTTTAAGAAGAAGCTAAGTTTTTTGCATTTACTTAAACAAAAAATAAGTGTTTTTTCTGTATTTCAACAAAAATGTAAGTGTTCTTTCTTGTTTAAAGCAAAAATCAAGTGTTTTTAAGCAAAATAGAAATAAGCAAAAAAATGTAACCGTATAATTTTTTGCTTTTGTATTTATTTTAACAAAAACTAAGTGTTTTTCTGTATTTAGATTAAATTTAAGTGGGGTTTTTTTTTAGCAAAATTGATACTTTTCTTTATTTAAGAAAAAAATAAGTGGTTATGTATGTAATTACACAAGAACTAGGTGTTTTTTTTCTGTATTTTTAAACAAAAATCAAGTTTTTTTTTCTGTATCATGTTTCCACTGACCCTTATTTGAATGTGCCAAAGTGTTACTAAAAAGTCTTGCAGGTCATCATGTTTTTTGTCATGCTGTCAGTCAGACCTGAATTCCTCAGATTTTCATGTCAAAGTTCTGAAAAAATAACCTTTTCCTTTCATCTCATGCCCTTTGACCTCTCGGATGTCTTTGGTTTGGAGCGCCTGCCCTCTCACCTCCCCACTCATCAGCCCACACAGCTGCAGCCCGCCGCCGACAGCTTCTCCACCTTGTGCCAGCGGTGGGAGTTATCCAGGAAGGCCATGTCCTCGTGGTGGGTGGGTCTGCAGCAGGGCGCCTTGTGCCACACCTCCCCGGGCGGAGGGCGAGGGAGCAGGCCGCTGAGCAGCAGGTTGTTGAGGGTGAGGTCGTGGTTGGAGCGGGTGTGGGGGCAACTCCCGCTGCAGTACTTGAACAGGACGCTTTCGTCCGAGTCGTAGCCCAGCCCCAGATCTCGAACCTGCAGCAGGACGGAGCGCAGCCCGCAGTGAGAATCGAGGGGGGAGCGGCGAGTCCGAAGCAGGGTGACGTGGAAAAAGGATGACCCGGAGGTTTCCTCTTGAGCGTCCTCCACAGCTGGATGTCTGCTCCTCCTGTCCTCCTCCTCAGAGTAGGAGGGTGTGGATGCTGTTTCCAGCTTCTGATGACCTGGAGCAGAGGAAATGAGTGAAATGATTCCAATATTCACACAGATTTTTGGGCATAATACCCTCCAAACCCCCCCAATTCCAGCCCTCACTTACCGATCAAAGATCTCAGCCAGCGGCCTTCTCCTCTCTGGACACAGAAAAGAATCAGGATGAGCTTGATCAGGGACCTCATGGTGAAAACTCGCCTCATAGTGAAGCAGACGCCGTCGTACCTCCGTCTCTTCAGGTGGGAGTGATGCTGAAGACGCAGGCGAGTCGCGACCTCCAATATATAGCCCTGCCAGGTGAAGGGGGGGTGAAACGGGCGAGGAGGTGAAAGGAGGGGAGACGGAGGCTAACCCGTTACTTGCCAGCTGATCATCCCGCTCACCTGAACCTGACGGGGAGCGAGGGAGGCCAGGTGACCCACGATTTGTCTCGATTTCTTTCGTTTCTGTGGGCTCATCCCAGCAGCACGGTCTCCCGAAAGCTCTTAAAAGCTGACGAGGAGCGGGCAGTGATGTCACTCTGAATCAGTGGACAGCACTGATGTGCTGGAAAAAAACAATAATCCAAGCTTTGCTTATGAACAAACGTACATTCTTATTTGAGTCATTACGGATTTAAGATGGCTCCTAAAATAGGTCCAACCTGGACGTCTGCTTTGTGTCACCGATGCAGCATCCAAACGCCAGCAGGAAGGAAGCAGGAGCGTTTTCAGCAGACATTCCACCATGGGGGGACTCGTCTTAAGCAGGCCCATAAATTCAAGGATTTCACCAGCAATGTGAGGCTGACATGTAGAATATGTAGACTATGCATTATGCAATGATTCTAGGGCCCTAACAGGCAGGCAGTGGAATTTGAAGATGGAAAGAGAGTGCATTTTTGGGCCCTGCGTCTTCCATCCAGGTGCAGGGAGAGCGCCTTCATCTTTCCCATTCCGCTGATGTTATTCAGTTGGATTTGTACATTTCTTAACATTTTGAATTTCTAACGCTTTATTTGGTAAAAGACTTTCTTTTTACGTTTTTCTGAACATCTCATGCTCATCTCAGTCATCTGGACGAGTGTTTCAGATCAACATTGGGGTATAAAAACCTTTATTTAATCCCTACGTTTGATCATTTACTGTTACAAAACTTTTTGTACTTTTTGATGTGGCTAAAAATTGCATTATTGTAAATGAAAGACGACCAAGTGGGACTTTAAATGTCATTTTGCTTATTACCGTTATTTTCAATTGTCTTGAAAACATTCATTGCACACTGAGCCACATGTGGTGTACTTAAGCTTAAGGGAGAATGTATGAATTCTGGGTCTGCAGAAGAGAGCGTGAAGAGTCTGCAAAGTTTGTCCAGCAGATCAAATACAAATTTTCTATAATCAAGATTCAATTTGAATCTTTCATGGGTTTTTTCACGTAAATATCTAATTTATCTAAATATCTATTTAGATAAAAAAGGAATTCTCATTATTGAGTATGCAGCTGTAAAATTTACTAAGTTGATCACAAATTGATCATTTTTGTTTTATTTTTTTCATACGTACAAGCAAACAACTAGAATTCAGAGCAAGTCTGTTGAGTTTCCAGTGGATTTATTCACAATCTTGTTAACTATAAAGAATATTTAGACCTACAAGAATTATTATTTCTATTAAATTTTTGCTAAATAAAGAAAAAAAGGCAATTTTAAATTGGTGTGATGATCCACACCACAACCTGCATGATGAATGAAGATTGATATGAAGTGAATATGAAATGAAGATTTTCTTTCACAAAAACAACTTGTGAGCACAAACTATTATCATTTTTTTGTGGGCAGAGCTGCCAGAGGCGGTTGCTGGTAAAATAAAATAAAATAAAAACTTCAATACAAAAAAAACTTGCCAAAACTAAATAACAATATAATGATACTATAACATTCCATTAAAACAAAGGGGAAACAGACAAAACGTAATGTTTTCTATTGACACAATGACATGTTCTTTTAATGTTTATTAAAAAATAATACATATAATCACTGTGAAACTATAAGGTGAAGAAAAAGCTAAATGGTGTAAAATACATGTTTATTTTTTAAATCAAATTCAGTATTTGTAACAATGAAATGTAAATAAAATGTGTTTTGTCCTGAAAAAGATTTTGATAAATATAATTTTTGGTAGTCAATATACATGTAAAAAACACAGTGATTATGTAAATATTACCTAAAAATAAAGTGTTCTCTCTTTCATGTATTTTTTTTATTTCGCTTTTCTTCTTAATTTTGAAAATGAAAATGAAAATAAAAATCAGGCAAACTTAGACTCAAGTTTTATGTCCACTAAACTTGTAAAAAAAGAATAATTAATTTAGTGCGTTCCAGCTTTTTTTTCCAGCAATTTGTCTGTACCAGAACTGTCCACTGCTCTTTTCATCTCTAACCATGTGAACTTTGCTGCAGAGTAAAAAAGCAAAAGTCTTTATTCTGAAAGGTTTTAGCTCTATATTAGAAAAGGTCATCTAAATCAAATAGTTTGTGCTGTAACTTCATTCATTTTTTATGGATTAAGCCCTGCCCTGTACATTTTAAAAAGCCCTGGGGGGTTGTCGGTTTTTTTACTACTGACCTTGTCCTTTACATACCTGCTGTCTCTTTTTTAGGTTGGACCAAATGCAGAAAAGCAAACATAAAACATTGAGTGTTCCTGTGGGCTTAACTCGAGCAGGAAAGTTTCCATTCATGCTTTTGTAAAGCATGCAAAAAGGGCAAAAGACCCGGCACATTCCTCCCTCCTCAGGTATGAAGGCAGAAAGAGAGATTGAAAGCAGAGGGTTACTTTTAGAAATACAGTGGAGATAAAGTAATCCTCTCGGATTAAAGTCCGAGGAAGAAGTCTGGAATTCCAAAGACTGGAATGGGAAGAACGTGACATCACTTTGTGTTTAAGGAGAGACACGCTGTGTCGACAAAACCTGAGTCAGATCTGACCAAACTACGCAAAGTCTCTTTTGAACTAAGGTGAACACAAATGCCACCTTCAAGGAATGCACAGGGAATCTATCTAGGGTGTAGGATCATTAAAAAAAACTGAGAATAGTTTACCCAAAGCTGTAAAAATAAAAAAAGAAGTGCAATCATAGATTTGAAAGAGTTTCGTTAAATGTCTTAGTCATAACTGCCCTTACGGGTGAATATGGGGTGTCTGCCGGTGAAAAAAGGCAAACCTGTAACAACATTTTAAGATTGTAGACAATCTCGTGAGGCTGTACCAAATTTTATACTGGCAGAGGTTGTAATGAACACTAATGAACACTTACTAATACAGCGTGTTAAATTGGAGCCAACGTTATTTGAAACCCATTAAAACAAATTGAAAAAGATTTTGGTGTTTGGCAAAAAAAAAAGGTAAATTGAAACTTTTGCTATTCTAAAATTAATTATTTTCAGCCTCAAATGTTCCATTTTTTAGGTTTCAAAACTCAAAATGTCAATTTCAAAACTTTTTGTGGCACTTTTAACTCTTTTTTTTTTTGTTTGTTTTCGATTTTGAAATTTTCAAATGTCCTGGTTGTTGTGACGTGCATTCAAGAACGTGTAAAGTGCGTGCTGGCTGCGTCAAATTGCTTCTAAGCGGCCACTTTCAATGAAAAGTCTATGCAAATCCACAAAGACCAGAATTTCAGGCTTTACCGTCCAGAACGCCCATGATTGTGCGTCCCCAGTCGTGGGTTCTCTGTACAAATCCACCTCTTGTAGGTGGTAGGTGAGCGCTAATAAACAGTAAAAAGAAGAAGAATCTACTTCCTGCGCCTCTGGTATGAACACCACCGGCTTAATGCACGTTGATTAAACTGCATAGCGGGGGTTATTGAACGCACCACACTTGTTGTGTGAAGGCAGCATATAATTCATGAACGATTGTTTTGTGTTTGGTGTTCATGCTGGATTGCAGCTTATTCGCCACCAGTTTGAAGAGGATTGGTGTGAAATCTCATGAATTTTGCTCCAGGCCTTTTTTTCCACAGCTCTATTCCGATACATGAAAGACTTGGTGCCATAGAATTTCAACCAGGCACAAACCGAAATGATTAATTTCTCCTCCATGATCAATCTTCAGACAGTTGGTACTTCCATGAATGGAAGGGGATGCCGTCCATACATCATTTCCAAATTTGAGTCGCTGATTGGTTCAACTGGTTTAACTTTCAAGGTGCGTTCAATGGACATGCAGTTTTATGTGGAGAAACCTCAGTGATGACACGTGAACGATACGCACATATATCTGTATTTACATAGACTTTTCATTGAAGTGATTCCTTGAACGCGTGTTGCAGAATGCGGTAACTTTACAGGCTGTCTGTTTCTCAGATCTGTTGTTCTTAATTTTTGGCTTCTTAAGTCAAGGTCAGACTGAAAAATGTGGAAAAAGATGGAGAGGAAGATGGAGTGGAAAACAATGATTTGCATTTAAGTTTGAAAGATGGAGAACTTGAACACAACCTGGGCTTCTGAGGCAATCAACCAACGCGGTTAATAGATGTATCCCATGAGCCATCAGGTGTCAGGACTCCCACCGCCACGTTCTCAGATGACCACAGACACATCTCCCGGGTTAGTTAGTGTGAGCCGCGAATGAAGAAAGCGTGCTGCGCATTCCTGCCTGAGCTGGTCGGACAGTCAGTCCTTATAGGGCTCGTCTGAGTGGAGCGGGGCAAGAGTGCAAGGAGCAGTCTAGCTCTAACGGGAAATATGTGGAATGAGGATTTAGGCTTGGAATGTCAAACCTGCATGGAGCGGCTCCTGTTGATCTGTAAATCTGTGTGTCAGAGAGGAGATGCTCAATCGTGTGTCATCAAGACACAAGAATGTGCAGGTTTTTGTTCCAGCCGGTCTGTGGAGCAGGTGACTGGACAAACTAACCCAACTCTGGGAGAGGATGGAGAAAGAGTTGGGACAACAAGTCCAGAAATATACTCAGATTTGCACAAATATTTCTATTTTATTAGTTTGAGGCATTGAAGACGTCTCTGAAAACTCATGAATCTTGTTTTACTTTAACCATAAGAAATGTAAAAGCTTCATGAAAAGGTTTGTTGGTATAGGCACAGGTTTTGACCCTAAAATTCAACATAAAAACCGCAGGACGCCATCAAAGAAAGCATATGCTGAGACGGCAGACCTCTTTTAAAGCTGAATCTTTTCCTTTGTTTGCCGGTTCGGCAGCCTGTCTTTTAAATCACAAAACTCAATAAATACAATTTTTAGACTTTGTTCCTAAATTACTGGCACGCAACAGAAGAGTTTTAACTTGTTGGAGAGAGACCTGGCTGCACACAAGATGGCGCCTGATATAATCATCCGAATGTGGAAACCGGGAAAAAAAACCCAAATTGTTGTAAAAGGGTTAAAAGAAAGATTGTTTTAGAGTGATAAAAAGCACAACATAATTTTAACACCAGAACTCGTCCTGTACACCAGTTTTTTAATGTTGCCCTCAAGATGTCATTTTATTGTACTTGGTAAGAAAATAAACATACAGTGGCCCCGAAGGGAAAACCACTCCAACAGATCACTTGATGTGAAAACATAATACATTATAGTACAAAAAGCAAAACAAATAAAAAAGCAGCATAACATTTTAGAAATCAAAACAAAATTCCAGAAACTAAAACACAATTTCACAAATCTGAAACAAAGTAAAAAAAACTAACATTCTGGAAAATAAAGTTAGGAACTATGAGACATTGCTGAGTGGAGAATGATGTTTGAGTTTTTCAAATGTGTCTCCAGCGTCTGAATACTTAAGTTTCATGATTAGCATGGAGCAGAACCAGTATCACTTCATCCTAAAAGCCTTTTGGTTGAAATGATGACCAAATATCATCATCTAATCAATAATGTCCTAACTTAATGTAGCTAACTTTTACAGTTTCTTCTTTCTTTCATTTTTTTGACATTTAATTTTTCATTCATTCATTTTCCTTGCCACTTAATCCCTTTTGGAGTCGTGGGGATGCCAGAGCCTATCCCGGCTGCTGATGGGTGATGGCAGGGTTTACCCTGGACAGTTTGCCAGTCTGTCGCAGGGCCACATTCGCACACACAGTCACTCACACATTCATACCTAGGGGCAATTTAGTCACCAATTAACCTATGAAGCATGTTTTTGGACAGTGGGAGGAAGCCAGAGCACCGGGCGAGAAGCCACACATGCACAGGGAGAACATGCAAACTCCACACAGAAAGGTCCCAGTTGGTGTTTCTGATCCCCCAGCCTGGATTTGAACCAGGGCCTTCTTGCTGTGAGGCAAGAGCGCTAACCACTGCGCCACCATGCACAATCCCTAGCCATTCAGTATTTTTCTGGAATTACTTTTGCTTCCAAAACATTTAAGTTTTAATCCACTTCATGTTTTATGGAATTGTACCTTGGTTTAAAGAATTTTATTTTTTAATTTCTAAAATGTAATGTTATTTGTTTCACATTTTCAATTGTCATGATCTTTAAAACGGTTATTTCAAGTGCTTTGTTGATGTGATTTGCATGATGTCATTTGTTTTCCATGCTGGCGAACTCATTTAATTGAATTTCTATAGTTTTTCATTTCATCCATCAATCCCTCCGTCACATTTATATTATTTCTAATGTTCTAAAGAAGATTAAACTACAACAAAGACTCAAAATAGAAGTCATATCAGAAATTTCATTTCAAAAATCTGATCAAATCAATCCAGATTATTTAATAAATTAACCCAAATGCTTCGAAAAGATAAACAAAAATAAAAACAGACAATGAGAGAAAATTTATTTTTTTAACCCAAAGTGACAGAATAGATTTTTTGAATTTAATATAAATGACAGGACGGAATTGGTTCATTCTTTGTAGTCCATAGCTTCCACTAACACACATACATCCTCAAGTTGCAGGAACACAAATCCATCAAGTCAAATGTTTTAACTGAACAGAGCAAAGACACTTTTGAAGGACACCGTGTCCTTGATATTCTTCACAACACAGTCACAGGAGCAGTCAGTGGGTTAGCGAGTTCCTGTCCGTCCGCAGCAGAACTGCATATCAAAGCTGCACCCTGCAGGAGGGACACCAGCTCAACGGGACCCGCCTGGTCGCTCTTTTTCGGGGAGTCTCCCTGCAGTTTGGGCTGCTTCGGCTGGACTGTCCCCTTTTTTTCGCTGTAGCCGCTCAGCCTGGAAGCCAGAGATCTTTTAGGCCGAGGCGTCCTCTGCTGCTTCTTCTTCTCTGGGTCGTGCACAACACCGTGACGCAGGAGAGACTGTCTCATGGCGAAGGTCTTTCCACAGCCACTGTGGGAGCAGACGAAGGGGCGTGCACCCTCATGGAAGGATCTGATGTGGCTCTGAAGGTTGAAGACTGTTGTGTATGATCTGTCGCAGTCGTCTCTGGGGCACATGAAGACAGTCCTGGTTTCACTGTGGATGGGTAGATGATTCTGCAGGGACCAGGAGTTCCGGAACACCTTGGAGCAGTGCTCACACTTCACAGCAGGCTGGTGGTTCTCCTTCTTGTGCTTCAGCAGGTCTGTCCAGGTCTTTCCTGTGAAGGTGCAGTCCTTTTCAGAGCAGGGATAGCCTTTGTGCACCTTCTCGTGGCGCTTCAGCTTACTGGGGACGGCAAATCGCATCTGACAGCCTTCATGTGTGCACGGATAAAGGGGAACCTGCGAATGCTGCTCGCACAAGTGAAGCTTCAGCTGGTTGTTTTTCTTGAATTCCAGGCCGCAGCCCTCAAATGAGCAGACGTATTTCCTGCACTCCGTGCTGTGCTTCCGGCTGATGTGTCTATTGAGATTCGACTTCGTAGAAAAGGCCTCGGTGCAGCCTTCAGCGGTGCAGCTAAACAACTTTTCGCCGGAGTGAGTGAGCTCATGCCGGGCTAGGTGATAGCGATCGCAGAAGCTCTTACCGCAGCCGCTCCGCTCGCAGAGAAACGGTTTGACGCCCGTGTGTTTACATAAGTGCGCGTCCAGCTTCCACTGCTTGTTATATGAGGCCGAACATTCTGGGAAAGAGCAAATGTAACGTTTGTGGACGTCTGTTTTAGTATCCATTTCAAATAAATAAATGAAAAAAATACGACGCGAGCACGTTTCTTCCGTCCGTCACCGGCGTTTCCCACAATCCTCCTTGATATGACGCACTTCCGTACAAACACGGAAACACGTGACCATCACGTAAAAATCCTAGTATTTTGTTGCTAGTAGTGCAGCTTCTAGAAGAGATTTTGTAAGTGCGAATAATTGTTTCCCGCATTAACAACTATGACTTTTGAACATCTTAAATCGATATAAACACATTTTTAGTTTCATGTAGGTATTTGAACGCGTTTGTCCTTTTAGTTTTGTGGAATACCAGCACTTTATGTAGGAAGCTGGTTGTTGCTAATATTAGCATGATCGATGTTTTCTATTTCTTTATTATCCAAAAAGTGCCCGATTAATTATGTTATTTATGTCATTTAATGCATCTTCGTCGCGGTACCATGACCCAAATAAATAAATAAGCGTATCTGCAGGAAGTTTATAGCAAATTGTTTGTTTGTGTGTGTGTGTAAACAACAGTCATTTCGGCATTTAAACTAGTAATCTGGTCTTTTTTGTGTGCTAAAGGGTTGACTTCCGAGGAAGAGTGGAGTTTTAGGTGTCACAATGGTAAGCAGAGACATTTATTGTTCATTTATCGACACGTTGCATATTTCAGAAAGCGTCTCACCTAAATGTCATGTATTGTTTTTGTTTATTTGACAGGGTGAAAGAAAAGGAACCAATAAGTACTACCCTCCAGATTTCAACCCAGCTAAGGTTTAAAAGCCGAAACTCTTGTTTGTATTTTTATCATTTTATCTTAGCTTGTAGCTTCTGACTAAAAAGGATTTTTTTTCTCCTATCTTCAGCATGGTTCCCTCAATGGCTACCATAAAACTCACGCCTTGCGTGAAAGGGCCAGGAAACTGTCCCAGGGGATCCTCATTATCAGGTCAGTATCTTCATTTTTTTTTCTCTTTTTATTAATATAACATTTATTTAAAAAAAAAAAAAATTCTTATACACATTTCAAGAGAGTCGGTGATAGTGAACCAACCATTTTTAGATCACGGACTGGTTTAACATCATGCAATGTTTTCATGATCCAAAAAGAGTTCTTTGTTTTTTTCATGTTTCTGGTTTCCAAAAAATTAATTTTTCAAATTCATGCTAACTTCAGCCCCGTCTGGCTTGTAAGATGTGACGGATAAATACAAATACACAACAGTCATTACTGGTATTTTCTAAATATAATATTAAACATGAATCCATCATGTGTATAACTTTATTATCAGTATATGTGCAGCATTAGGGTCAGTTGCTGCATATCCTGCAAAGTGGGTTAGGTATGTGGGAACAACTGTCACAATTAACCCATTTTTTAAGGAAGATTCTTGATTGTGTCTCTAAACAGCAGATTTTTTTTCAGAGTTTTTCAGCTAAAGGGGTTTTTAATTTAGCGGTCGTATCAACTGCTTTAAGAAGACGGTGGACACGTTAAGAGGTGGACAATTTAAAGTGTCAAGAATCAGGCATAGACAGATTTAGTGAACAGACTCTTATAGTTTTCCAAAATGAAACTTCCTTCAGAACCATAAAAAAAAAAAGAAACAGAAATGATCTAAATTACTGTTTTATCTTTTTTGTGTCTGCGGCCCGGTATCAAGTGACCGTGGCCTGGGGTTGAGAACCATCTTATGTAGTGACAGAAATATGGAAAATACAACAAGTGGTGGAGGTATTTGATTGGGACAATGGGACAATCTAGTTATTTTCAGTGGCAGACTTCACTAGAGCAGAAAATAAATGGAAAAGTTGTTTACATTTTTTGTGTAACTGATTGTCTTTTTTTAATTAAGGTTTGAAATGCCCTACAACATCTGGTGTGATGGCTGCAAGAATCACATTGGCATGGGTAAGTAGAGAAAACATAGATAGCCGTTGATCAAATGTTACTTCATGTGTTGTGTCCTTAAAACTTGTTGTCTGTTTGAACAGGTGTTCGTTACAACGCTGAGAAGAAAAAAGTGGGGACCTACTACACCACGCCAATCTACAGGTAAAGTCAAGTCACCAGTATTTTAAATGTGTATTTTACACAAAAAGGAAAAGAAATGGAAAGAAAGTTTTGCAGACAAAAACAAACGGTAGGAAGCAAGTAGATATATTATTATTTTGGGCAATTTAAAAAAAGAATTCTACTGTAAACAAGAAAAAAGGAAATACAGTACCGCCCTTAAAAGTCACTAGACTACCAGAGAAAAAGTGTTTAGTCAAAAATGTTTCAAATCCACCAAAAACTGCAATCAACTCCTAACCCCCCCCCCCCCCCCCCAATTTGTTTGAAAAAAAACTGTATTTAACCTTCATTTAACCATGTAAGCTTTTAAGTTCTTAAGTTAAGTTCTTATTTACAATAATAATCTTTGAATAGCCCCGAATGTCCTCAGCAGACCCTGAAAGGCTACTGCTAGTTGAGAGGATTTGGGAAATTCATTTTTGTAATCAATTACAGCTTTCAAAATCTCCCTAAACAGTCCTTTCTTCTGCTTTTTTGTCATATAACCTTTCATTTTGTGTACATTAAAATACTGACAAAATAAACAGTTAAAAAAAATGTAATCTCCTTTTTTTTACTACATGATTCTACATCTTTCACAAACACATATATATATTTTAACTTTTTCACAGGTTTAGGATGAAGTGCCACCTCTGTGTGAACTACATCGAGATGCAGACAGATCCAGCAACATGTGACTATCTCATAGTAAGTGGGGCACGCAGGAAGGAGGAACGCTGGGACATGGCTGAAAACGAGCAAATCCTTACTACCGGTAAAGACTTTAACCCCCCCACACACCCCTTATTAAAAAATGTCTTATAATAGAATTTAATGCTTAAATCAATCACAAAATATGCAAAAATGTGTTATCCAACTACACCAAGAGCTCATTTGGGATTGTTTGTTGTGTTGATGTATTCTACCTTCTAGATGTCAGTGTTCGTATTGCTTCTCTAACCTTCTGACTGTCACCTAATCGAAACAGAACGGGAGGAGAAGGAGAAACTGGAGACGGATGCAATGTTTAAGCTGGACCACGGAGGCAAAGACAAAGAAAAGCTCATCAAAGCTCTGCCCAGCCTGACTGAGATCCAGGACTATCAGTCCGGCTGGAAGGATGACTTCCAGCTCAACAGCACGCTCCGCAAGAAATTCAGAGTAAGAAGAAAACCTCGTGGAGTGCTTATGTTATTGTCTGCGAGCTGCATATAGAGCCCATAGTTAATCAAGTTATGGCTAGATATTATTTGTCAAAATCAACTCCAAAAATGAGTTTTGTACATGAAAAAAATCGTATACAATATTTTTTGGTTATTATTTCGTTATGTTTCCTAAAAAACTTAGACAGAGATTTATGCCAGTGTTCTTTAATTAACTGTCAACTAAACTCTTAGTTACTCTATTTTCATATTGAACTTTTTTTAATACTACTTTTTTTAGTAGTAATCTTTATAGCTGGATCAGACTTTCATTGGGTACCACTAAGACACACTTCGAAAAATCAAATATTGATAATATATTAAACCTTTTTAACAATTTTTCAAAAAATGTTTGTGTTGACGTTTGAATGTAACTGTCAGAACAAAGCCAAAGAAGTAAAAAAAAAAAAAAAACCAAACAAATTCTTTACTTTCTCTTTGAAGTCCCACTACAATCCTCTTTTTGATTGATTTTCCAATTGGTCTTCTAATTATGATTATATGTTTTTAGACAAAATTAAATATAAAAAAACCTGTCATTTTCTAGGATATTGTTTCTACAGAGCGGCAGGAGTTCATTAGAAATTCATCTCTGATTTGTGGGTGGGACTGTGAGAGTTGAATAACCTCAACCCCCCTTTCCCTCTTCGTTGAAAGTTTTTTGACATAAAGACGCTTCAGGCGACATTTTTTTGTCTGCTCCTGATTCACCACAGTAATTTTAAGATTAGTTTTCTTTATATTTGTTCTCCATCATTAGAAAAATTAAAAAAGACCCAAATCGTGATTTTCACAAGAATGGATTTAAGAATAAGAATAAGATTTTTCTTTAAGAACTTTGTTTTCTGTTTTTTAAAAGTACTTCTTTTTTTGTGGTCTTACTTCTTCTAAATGGTTTTGCAGGCAGAGAAAAAAATAATGGCTGAGGAAGAGGAGAAGGACAACGCCGTTCGGATGAGGACCAACCTCTCCATACCGCTGCTGCCAGAGAAAGAGGAGGACAAGAAAATTGCTGCTCTGCTCACTCTCCAGGCACCTGATTGTAAGCATCACATAAAAGTGAACTTCTGAGATGGATATAACATTTAATAAAATAAATCTGCATCGTCTTTTATGTAGCAGTTTAGTAGCATAAACTTTATGAACACCTTTGTGTAATTTTTCTGTCCAGCTTATGAGGAAAAACAACACAGCAAGAGGAAAGAGATCGCCTCCCGCTCCTGGTTTAAATCCCCGTCCGTTCCAGCAGGGGGAGCTGCAGGCAGCCTTCTCCAAAAGCTGGGCCACCAAGGGAAAGAAGCCGCTGTGGCCAAAGCTCTGGGCTCCTCACACAACCCCGTTCTCTGCAGGCGCACAGCAGGATCCGGGTTAAAGGCTGAGCTCTGTGCCACCGTCGCCCACAAAAAGACCAAACTAGAGGTGGTTCCTCCCTGTGAGATAAAGGAAGCCACCTGTACGGGGCAGGGCATGGCCAACGGAGGAGCTGCACGTGAGGGGCAGGAATGTGTCACGAAAGATGCAGACAAAAAACTGAATAACACAGAGGAGTGTGCAAAGAAGGAGCAGCAGAACCAACGTTCTGCAGCAACCACGTCTTTAGTGGCTGACTACAGCGACTCTGATTCAGATGGTGGAGAATGAGACGGAAAACAGACTCAACACAAAAAGAACCCCAGCTGTTGCAAATCCTTGTCTGCAATTTCAATATTTTCAAGAAGTTTTAAGTGTATTTGTCTGAGACCACTTGAAACTGTTCTGCTCATGTGATCTGGAAGGGAATGTTGTAAATGAAAATGCGTCGCGGTTTACAGGTTCTAACATATTTTTACTAGAGTTTTAAAGCAGGCTGATGTTGCAGGTGAATGAAAAGGAGAAAAAACAAGTGGAGCTTGTATAAATGTGCAAAAAACACAAAACCTTTTGACTCAGATCTGGGTTTATGTACATCTGAATGAGGAACTTGCATGTTTGATCTGATAGAGCAGCAATCACTCATAAGCTAAATAAACTGGTTTAAGTAAACATTGTTCAGCTGGTTGTGGTAAACGTGTATATGTCATTATTTTATGTTCTTTGTGATGTCTCTTCTTTGCCCACTTTATATAAATTGACAGTCTACTGGTAGAAAACCACATCAAGAAATTAACTTTAGAAAATAAGTTTCAAACCTTATTGCTGGAAAGACTGAATTATTAGTTCAAAACTATCAGTAGAGGGAAAGTGTTCTCGAAGTTATGGTCAAAGGCCACTCTAGCTCACTGGGCAAAAGTCTGTGTTGGTGTTATTGATCACCAGTAGCCCCTCCCTGTCAGGGTAGCTGTCCGATGAGGTCGCATTTTGGGGATTTAGTCTCATTAATCCAAATTGTCTTTCCCGGGGCCACAGTCCGCTCAGAAACCAGAGAGTGAACATGGTCAAGTGGACGCTCTGCAGCTTTTTATTTCTTTGTCTTTTCTGCATCTCAAATGGACAGGAGGACCGCAGAGGCAACCGGAGGTAAACAACCCTTCTTCTTCGGATTCTGAAAACTTTACATCAAATGAAATCCTAGAATGGTCTATTAAATTCATTTTGTTCTTCACAGACAATCCTGGCGTGATAGGTAAATGTGGATCTCAGAAAGTTCGACCTTCAGCCTCTGACAGCTTCAGTCACTCATTTGTGGGATTATTTTTCAGATTTTCACCAGCTAAGAAATATTGGGACCGGCATGAGTAAGTAACCCAAAAGTAAAGTAATTTGCTGTAAACCTTTCCAGATTAAGGTTTTTATATTTGTTTATCCATTGTCAAATTTTACACAGATTTATGAAAATAAAGTTAGTACATTTTGAAAAGGTTTTATGAAATCCCAGTATGTTTGTATTTATTCTCACTGCCTCTTTATTAGGTACACTTGTCCAACTGCTTATCAACGCAAATTCCTAACTAGCCAATGCATTAATGCATGTAGACAAGGTCAAGACGATCCTCTGTAGTTCAAATAGAGCATCAGAATGCAGAAGAAAGGGGATTGAAGTGACTTTGAACGTGGCATGGATGTTGCAGCCAGATAGCCTATTTCACAGAAACTGCTGCTTTACTGGGATTTTCACCCACAACTATCTGTAGAGTTTACAGAGAATGGTCAGAAAAAGAGAAAATATCCAGTGAGTGGCAGTGGGTGGGAATACCATGTTGATGTTCGAAGATGGTTCCAGCTGAAAGAAAGACAACAGGAACTCAAATAACCACTGGTTAGAATTGAGATCTGCAGACGAACATCTCTGAACGCACAACAACCTTGAGGTAGTTTATGACCACAGTGTACCATCTTCTGATGATACTTCCAGCAGGATAAGACTCCATGTGATAAATCTGAAATCATCTCAGACTGGTTTCTAGAACATGACAATGAGTTCACTGGACTGTAACGACCTCCAATGTCACCAAAATGCAACCCAATAGATCACCTTTGGGGTGTGGTGGAACCGGAAACTGGCATGGATGTGCAGCCAACAAATCTGCAGCAACTGTGTGATGTCATAATGTCAATATGGACCAAACTTCTGAAGAATGTTTCCAGTATCTTGTTGAACCTATTCCACCAAGGATTAGTGCAGCTCTGACGATAAAAGGGACTGCATGGTGGCACAGTGGTTAGCACTCCTGCCCCACAGCAAGAAGACTTTTGGTTCAAGTCTCTGTTGGTCTGAAACAGAACCACCAATAGGGGACCTTTCTGTGTGGAATTTGGATGCTCATGCGTGGGACTCCAGCCTCCTCCCACCATCCAAAAACATACTTCACAGGTTAATTGGTTACTCTAAATTGTCCCTAGGTGTGAATGCGAGTGTGAATGGGTTAATGATTGTGGTCCTGCGACAGACTGGCAACACGTCTGGCTGCTCCCGCAGCCCCGTAACCCAAAAAGGATAAAATGGATTAAGATAGCAAAAAAAATGAAGTGAAAAGGGGTCAAACCCAGTGCTAGCAAGGTGTTAGTAATAAGTTGGCTGTCAAGTGTAAATACATGTAAATATATATTGCTTTGCTTTACAACACTGACATAAAAGAAAACCTTTTTTTCACAGACTGGATTCCGGAATACAAACTCTTCAAACTCAACCAAGGTACTGTTAATTAAGGATTTTTGATTTCCTACACTTATTGAATGTTTTTCCAATTAGTTTACAAATAAAAAAATATTTAGCAATAAATATGTCATTCAAAAAAATACAAACAACATTTCTTTTACTTCCAATTCTTCACTTTCTAATCAACAAGTTAGCATTAGGCTAACTTAGCAGAAGCTGTTTTTTGTAAATAACGCTATGTTTGTTTGTGTTAAGTGCTCCACCCACTTTTAAAGTAAATTTCAGACAGAATACAAAACAAACAAACAGATAAGCAAAAAGGAAAAATAAACTTTTTTGTTTTGTTTTTTTTCCCCTGGGTCATGTTTTCCTGAAGATTCACCGTCATAGCTCCAGACCTGCTGAGGACTGACAGCCAGGAGAACATCTACCTAGAAGCTGTAGGTCTGAGCAACGCCATCACCGTCTCCATTGAAATCAAAGACTTCAACAAGGTCACCATGTTTCTCAGCGAGAATGCAATCCTCAATCAAGAGAATGGCTTCCACACCATAAAGTCTATACAGGTGATCTACCTGGCAGGTCAACTGGAGAAAGTCTCTTGACTCAGTCGCACTTCAAAACAGCAACATGTAGAGCATTTCTTTCTCTTTTTATAGCTTTCCTCAAGTTCCTTGAACCGTGAAGAGAAGAAGAACAAGTTTGTGTATCTGACAGTGAGATTTCAGGATCATCACACAGAGGAGCGAGTTCTGATGGTGTCCTTTCACTCTGGTTACATCTTCATCCAGACTGACAAGCCCATCTACAACCCTGGAGACAAGGGTGAGGATGGAAAGACAGGTTTCTACTGATTTCCCTGAGCAAAAAGCTCTCTCTAGGTGTACAAGTAAAGTTAGTCTAAACGTGAGGCATACTTGACGTTTACTTTTTACCATTTGTACATTTTAAACTTAATATATTCCAATTTAGTCTGAGGAATTAATTATACAGCTAGTATACTTCCTACACTACATGCAACAGTGTTCAATACTTATACTTTCTATGCTTTTCTTGTACTTATACTTCAGTACACTTTAAAAAAAATGAACTTCAAGTGTACTACTTTTACTAAGGGTTTACACAACAGTTTGTTTGGACCAGCGACAAATGTGTTTTATTGGAGCTTTTCTTTTTTTCACAGTTCGATTCAGAACCTTTGTGTCCTCTCCGTTCTTCAAGCCCATGGACAGTTCCATCACCATAGACATCGCGGTACAGTTAAATCACCAAACAAGGAACCCAAACAGAAGATTTTGAAGGTTTATGATTGTCGATGGTAACCTTTGAAAGCTCATTTTTGTGCTTAGAATTCAGATGGAGTGGTGGTCAAACAGATCACCAGGACCAGATCCATGACGGGGGTCTTTGCAGACACGTTCGCACTCCCCGAAATCGCCAAGTAAGACCTGAACAAGGAATTTTTGTGGCTTCCCCTATCTGGTGGAAAAAGATTACCCTTGAATTAAACTCAAACTAATGTGACAGTGCTCACTGTCGGAAAACATGTTCTCTCTGGACCACCAAATGACCTAGTTTAAATTGGGGATGTTTGTCTGCATGCATAACATTCATAAGATTAGAGTCCAGGAAGGAAAAAACACTTCTCACTTAGTAAATTTATTATCAGTTGATGCACAATTCTATTCCGCAAAATGTTTTTATCAGCTTCTAAACAAGAGAACTTAAAACTGATGACCACATTTGTAAAAGTGGAGGTTAAATGTAGAGGTTAAAGCGAGATATTACAGTTGAAGTTTGTGATTGGTCAGCTGGTGTAAGTCCCCGAAGTTTCACACCATCATTCTCTGAGCTCCTGTATGAAAGCCCCGCCCATCTTTGAACACTATAAAAATATGATTATTTTATAAATATGGGACTAATCTGAGATGTTGAATTGAACTTATATTGGGTTTTTATTATGTTTGGCTCTTGCAAAATGTATTTAAAAAAATGGAATTGGTGTTAGTTACATGTGTATAAACCTTGTAATTGACTTAACCAAATCTAACCAGATGATGGAATTGACTTTGTGTGGCTGGATTATTGTCTGGGCTTCAAACGATGTGACTAAATGTGTTGCAGTGAAGGAACATGGCAGGTGACGGCAAAGTTCGACCACTGGCAGCAGAACACTTTCACCTCCCCTTTTCAGGTGAAGAAATACGGTAGGTGACAGTAAGATCTGAGATCTGAAGCGTTTTATTTATTATTTTTTTTCAAAGACATCATTCATTTTTAAAATGATTTTATTTTAGTTCTTCCCGCTTTCAACGTCACCGTGACACCCACCAAGTCCTTCATCAGCTTGGATGACAGTGAGCTTGTGGTGGAAATCACTGCAAGGTCAGACCAGCTTAAACAAATACAAACACATTTCGATGAAACTGTTCTGCTGTGAACTTTTCTTACGTACATTTCCTCAGCTAGTGATTAAATAGATTGATTTTCCTGCTAATTTCAGTGTTAAACCTCTATGTAAACGAGTGTGAACTCATGGATTTATAACACCAAAAGAGAAAGTTAAAAAAAAACACTCATTAAGACAAATAAAAGTTTGTTTTGCTTTGCTATAATTGTTGTACAGGTATCTGTTTGGGGAGTCTGTGGAGGGGACAGCCTACGTAGTGTTCGGAGTGAAGGTGAATCAGGAGATGAAAAGGTTGCCTTCAGTGAAGCAGCTGTCAGATGTGAGTCTCTGTCTCTACTTCACATTTTTTGGGTCTAGTATTTTTTCTAAACAAAACAAAAAAAAGAAAAACAACATAAAAGTAATCCCACTTTTTTCTTGGGACGCATGCAGCTGGATGGTGGAAGAGTCAGTCTGAGTATGGATGAGCTCAAGGCAGCATACCCCGACCCTCAAACGTTGGTGGGACACTCTGTGTATGTCAAAGCCTCTGTGCTCACTAAAACTGGTAAAGAAGCCCCCTCTGTTCAAATATTAAGAACCTCTCAAAAATAATACATTTTCATTCCTTTTTCCTCTTTCCATGGCTTGTTTATGAAGAAATGATAGTGTTTGTGTTGTTTGGATCACTTTTTTTTACTTCTTTTTTCTCACAATTTGGAGGTTTTTGGTTTGCTGATCAGTTTATCAAGACTTATTGTGTCATCTCTGCAACTCTGCAGTGTCGACATGTATAAATATGTCCTTTAGACCCGTAAGCAAACCAAACCTTTGACTCCCTTTAAGTCTACTCTTGGAAAAAACAAAAATGTGATTCAAGTCATGCTAAATAGTTGTGTCATTCAGGGAAAAATGTAGCCAACGTAAAAATTGGCTTTTCCTTTTTTCTTTTATTAAAAGGTGACTTAGCATCATCACTATTAATGTTAAAAAGTAGGGGTGTAGCAGGTATTTGTCTCAGTCATACTGGTTGAACTTTTGGGTAAAGATGTCCATTTTAGGTCAGTGAATCGGATTGGTCAAAATGAACCGATATCGACTGTAAATGGTATCAGGAACCACAAAAATATGTATATTTTCTCTGGTTTCGAGAGCACACGTGTGTTGATTTATTGTCACTTGGGGATTTCTAATAACCTCAATCTATGTGGGAAATATATAAATATATACATATAATAAAATTTAACACAATATGAAAATAATAAAAGTAATTTAAATAATACACGTAAAGGAAATAGTAAAATCAAGCCGGGGTGGGATTATATGAATTTGCTTCCTCCCACTCCCTTTCAGGCAATCTATTTGATTGCTTGAAATAAACTATTTCAAATCAAATCAAATCAAATCAAATCGGATTTGATCTAATCTGATCAGTGCGGGTCAGGTCTAACTGTTGTTAAAATGAATCATTACATTGCTATAAAAATATTGTGTCTGTCAGTCTGTCTTTTCAATAACTTGAGGTTTGTATCTCTACAGGAAGTGATCTGGTTGAGGCGGAAAAGACGGGGATCAAAATCGTCAAGTCCCCTTATGTCATATCTTTCGCTGATTCTCCAAAATACTTTAAACCCGGCCTGCCGTTAGACCTCACAGTAAATTCGTTTTGTTGTTTTATTTTGATTGAAAATGATTCTTATTATTTAAACTACGTTTCTTCCTGCCTCCTAGATTCAGGTGAGCAACCATGATGGTTCCCCAGCCCGCAACGTCCAGATGAAAGTGAGTCTGTTGGATGTTCCTCTGTTAGCCTCTGCTGGAACAACCAAGGCCTCCCTCAACATGCCCAACGATCAGCAGCCGCAAACCATCACTGTAAGGAAAACTTCATTTTTATCAGTTCTGTGCTCCAATTTTTTATGTTTTCTTGATAGTCCTCGTTTAGTTCCTGATTATTTGATGATAATTTTAGCTTTATCAGTTTAATCGTTTTTTTCGAGATCCTTCAAATCAGCATCATCAATAAGCAGCTCTGCTTAACTCCAAAAGCCACGCCATTTTGCAGAGGAAGGTTTCAGATCAACATAAAAAATAGCTTTTTAAGACATTTAGTTTGTGGGATTTTGGTTAAAAACTTCATAATCACAATTAAAACACTACACAGAATTATTCCCATGCTGCGATCTGTACAGCATATCAGATTGGTATTTTCATTTACCCCCTCTTAAAAATGTTCTCATTTATTTTTCAGGTTGAGACCACCCAAGCAGACCTGAGACCAGACCAGCAGGCCAGAAACCAGGTGACCCTTCAGCCCTACACCCCCTTCAACCAGCACCAGCGGAACTACCTGCACATCTCCACCGGGTCCAAAACCGTGTCTGTAGGAGACCGGGTGTCCCTTGATATCTCTGTCACCATGTCAGTACCAGAGAACAGAAAATTGGTCAAACACATCACCTACCTGGTGAGACGTTTTCAGTTCATGTTCTTAGGATATTTCCACTGTAGCGTAAATAAAAATGTGTTAATAATAATTTACTAAGATTGGCTTCCACTGACCTCTGCAGGTACTCAGTAAAGGTAAAATCCTAATAGCCAAACGTCTGGATGTGACCGACCGATCTTACACCAATGTTGGGTTGGTGGTAACGTCGGACCTGATGCCCTCGTTTCGCGTGGTGGCGTTCTTCAGCCTCCCCTGGGTGGGAAGGGAGGAGGTGGTGTCAGACTCTGTGTGGATAGACGTGGTGGATTCCTGTGTCGGGGGGGTGAGTGCTCAAGCAGGACCTAAACTACAGTAAGTGTTGATTCTACACTCGAGATGTTTTCAATTCCTCTTGTTCTGCAGCTCACAGTGGGCTCAGGAGACAGCATACCCAGAACTTTAGCCCCAGGAGATAGTGTACGTTTTCATATCAGAGGCGATCCGGGGTCAAAGGTCAACCTGGTGGCTGTGGATAACTCTGTGTATCTCCTCAACAAGGACAGACTCACTCAGAAGAAGGTACATGTGTTTGAGGAGAAAGATGCACTGGCAGACCTGCTGTCCTCCCTCTGCACTTTCTCGGTTGTTACTCAAAAAAAATAGTGTGGAAGAAGATTATGGAGCAATTCTTATTATGTAATGTTAAACAAACAGATTTTTCTTCTGCAATGTTTTGAACTGTTGAACATGAACAAGATTTAAGTCAACCATACTGTGGGTTTTTTGGAGGGTCAAATCCATCATCAACATTTCAGAGATTTAACAATTCAGAGCTAGAGGGAAGACATTTCTAAAAAATCCTTCAGAATAATATAAAAATAATAGTATTCGTTTTAACTTGCTACACGGCCTGTTCTCACTACATACACATCAAGATAAAAATAAAAGGTCACAGGTATATTTGGTTGGATTTTGTAGAACTGACCAGCCTTTCTTAACAGAACATTTCATGCAGATTTGGGACGTGGTGGAGCATGGAGACATGGGCTGCACAAGAGGAGGAGGACGAGACTCCTCCGGAGTGTTTGTTGATGCCGGAATTCTCTACTCCTCCAGTGCAGGGTTCAAAACACCAACCAGACAAGGTATTCTAATTACAGCTCATGTTTAGAAGAATCGACGAAGTCTTTGAGGCTGCCCCGTCACGCTTTCCTCTCCTCAGTACTCCACTGTGCAGGCGGGGCTCGACGGAGGCGCTCCGCTGAGAAGTTAAAACGGAAACAACAGCTGGGTGAGGGTCTTCCTTGGTTGAGCACTTTCACAACTAACACGTGCATTATTTAGTTAAGACTGGTTATAAAAGCTTTCTCCCTCATCTGCTTCTATTTCTTTAGTCCATCTTTATGCCTACAGCCCTGAAAGCACATATAGCGCTCCTATGATATTATGTGTATGTGTGTAAATATTTACATAAATGAGACCGGCCAGAGCTTAGAAATAGCTTGGAATTTTTTTATTAGATGTGATAAAACACAAAAATGCCTGGCAACTTTTGTGACACCTTTTAAGATTTGATGGCCTCCCAATTCTGTCTAAGGAGCATTTTCAATAAACTGTGAAGGTTCACAATTAATCAGCGGACAAAACGTGGGTTTTTTGCAAGATGGTGCAAGACAAGATGGTGTATTTTCAAAGATAAAAGTACTTTGGGCCGAACTGAGAAAAATAACTAAATGAAAGCAAACAAGTGGGACTAAACTGAAGGCCTGACCGGTCACCAGACTCAGCTGACACACTGGGGAACTTTACAGAATGTGGGCAAAACCATAATGGACACATGAGGGAGAAAACAAACTAACCAAACATTCTAGCTAATACATCCGCGACTGAAACATAGGAAAAAAACAAACTAGCAACATTTAAATAATATAGATATGTTCTTAAAAAAATTAACTAAAGAAGCAAAAATGAAGTTCATTTTCCCCAGTGGAATGTCCCAATCTCCGCTTCTGATTGTTATGGATGGGTGCATAACTCAGAAAACAAACAAAAATGAGTAAACTGTTTTTCCCCTAAAATAAATTAATCAAATATGCACCTATTTTGTTGTGGTGGAGTTTCAACCACCACAGAAACCTACAATAAAAGTGTTGGGGAAAAACAAACCTATAACAAAGTAAACTTTTGAATTGCAGCACAATAAAAACATCTATCTAGACAACAGCACAGCAAAGATAAAGAGCTAAATGACAATCTATTCTGACTCTTTTTGACTATTGCTATATTTTGAGTGCAGCCACTGAGTGGTCTGATTCAATCCGGTATTTTGAGTGTTTCTATTGTTTAACAGCACCGACTCGTACCTCTTGAGGGCCCCCAATCTGTTGTAGGTCCTTAGAAAAATAGAATGGGACAGTTCTTCTTGAAAAGCTGCAAAAGTGGGTGGGACTTTCAACTCTGCCTTAAAGTTTCATTTCTTGTACCTTCATTAATGTTCTGAATTGGATTTTATTTTACACATCTTTTGTCATGTTCTTCTTGTTAAAGCTCTTCAATTTCAGTGAAACCCTGTGTGCACAAATGGTTCTGCTCCTACATAAATGTGCCTTGCTTTCTCTCCGACCACAGAGAATCACTACAAAGAGAAGCTTGAGCGCCGCTGCTGCAAAGACGGCCTGCGGGACATTCCCATGCCATATTCCTGCACCCGCCGTTCCCTCTACATTACTGAAGGCTGGGAGTGCATGCGAGCGTTCCGCTACTGCTGCTCCACCTACCGGGGCCAGGAGTTCAATACAGAAATTCCCACCACCCCTCCACCTATGACCACTGCTCCACCCACCACCACACGTCCACCCACCACCACGCCTTTAGTTTTTTACGAAATGGACACACGAGAAAAAATCCCTCTGAGACGGGAAATGTTTGGTTAGTATCATTTCTTTTCCATGCCAAGATCAATCTTTACTGTTTTTTCATCATATATTGGTGCCATTTTTACTTAATCAACAAATCAGTATTAACAGATTATGCATGTTTATCTTATTTGTAAGAAAACGTGAAAAATAGAAGAAAGATTTAGACATGTCTGAGAGAAAAATGGGAATCAAACCATCTACCTTTCTGCTTCAATGGGGTAGTCATGAATTCCGTCATTTAAAGTTTGTAATCCTTTCAACAGGGCTTCAAAGACAACTTTTAGTGTTTGTGTATATTTTACATCAAGTTTATTCTAGTAAAACTGTTAAAAAAGCTTTTGTTTGTATTGAAAAATTCTTATTCTAATGTTTTTATGCATTCTTCTCATTTTTAATGCAGTGCATAATTATTTACTGTTTCATTCAAAAAGCATACATTTTTTTCCTATTTTTTTCTTTCCCAAAAGATTGGGCAATGGGAAAGAGACCAGGAGAGCGTCTCAGTCTTTCACAAAGAACGAATGCTAAACTGCACATGAGCTTTTCAAACATGGACAGGGGTTTTGAGGAAGCTCCAGCAATGCCAATGTTGGTGGGAGAAGAGGAGGAGGATGATGAAGAGTGGGAAGAAGTGGACGAGAGCCAAATCTATCTGCGTCACAAGTTCTTTGAGTCATGGCTTTGGATGGACGTTGACCTGCCCAGTAAGGCAGAGAGAGATGGGTGAGTTAGACGCAAACAAACATCTGACAGAAAGTGCTTATCATCTTTATAACCATCATCATCCTCATGTCCAAAGTCATTTTTTTTAAAGATTCTTTTAAAACATTTATGCTCTTAGAATTAATTGTTTACTGCAAAAGAAATCCAGGAAATTAGACATTCGGAATTCAAGATTCTCAAATATTGCTAATTTTCTTTGTGGTCTTGCAGTTAAAGACCCACTCAAATCATCTTATGATCTATTTTAATAGCATTACCGGTGGTTCTTTTTATTGTAATTATGCTGTTTTTAGCAAGGCTTCATCACTTAAATATTCATTTGAGTCCATTTTTGTTGAGCCTTCTTTCGACCTATTCTTCTTTTTCTTTTTTTTTTTTAACTTCACTGGTTAATTTTTACTTAACAGCAACTTTTTAAATTGAAAACTTTATTTTTCTTCAACTAGAGAGCCAGAATGGAGGGATAAAACAGCCCCGTGTGGCCCCGGAGGCTCACACAGCAGCAAGCAGCGCCGATTGTTGCTCCCAATATTGCTGATGTAATGCTAGCAAACAGGCAGATGGCTAATTTAGCGTCCACAAAATAAACTAACCAGTAAAGACACAGGCTGTCCATTTGATAGTGTCTTGATGAAACTGCATCTGATGTCAGAAGTAGTTTGCTAGTGAAGACCATTCTTTCTCCTGAAAGTTGTATTTTTGGTAAAAAAAAAACCAAAACAATAAAGCCAGCATATATATATATTTTCTTGGACTAGCAACATATAGTAGGTCCTCCATCATCTTTCTACTCCTCAATAATTATTTGTTTGGACTAATGTGTTCTGCTTTGGATTGATTTAATCTGATAAAAAAAATCTGTCTCTGATCCACAGATTGGCGTCTTTTAATCTGGACAGTGCGTTGCCCGACAGCATCACAGAGTGGGGTGTTCTTGCAATCAGTGCTTCTCCTCTCACAGGTGAAGCGTTGCCACAAAAATCTCATGTTCCATAATGCATTTTTAAAAATGTTTTTTCTGAATAAAAAGCTTATTTTTTTGCAATATTTCTGCAGTTATGATGTTGTGAAGACATTAAGGCAATGTTTTCCTTTTTTGCTGTTTCTTTAAAAGAAGCCGTTGAAATTTGAAGTGCATTTATCTGTTTTCAACAGGCGTTTAACCCAAACCCCAATACATTAAATAATTGATGGAAAATTCAATTTATTGGATATAAGATGTTTTTTTTTTTTTTCTTTTCAAAGATAGCATAAGTTATGATACATTGGATGATTAGACAAGGTTTTTGTTCGCAAAAATTTTAGTTTAAAAATAATGACATGCGTGTTCAGGAAAAAAGCACTTTATTTACTCACTATCTCAAATTTGATCCACACATTAGTAGTAGGAATTGACTGCAATATAAAAAAAATAAATTATCAACAAATGTTGCATTATTTCATTTCAGCAAATAGTAATTTAAAAAATGAAAATATAAATAGATGAGTTAGTCTCACCATAAAGTTTGAAAACTTGCAAAACTTTTCCCAGTAAAAGCGTGTTCAAGATTTCATGGAAGCAGCCATTTTGAGCAGGAAAAGTCCTTCTACTGCCCCCGTGATCTGCAAATAGACAGTGGGACAAAAAAGTATTTAGTCACCCATTGTGTATTCTGCCACTTAAAAAGATGAGAGGCCTGTAATTGTCATCATTGGTATATCTCAACTATGAGAGACAAAATGAAAAAAGGAAAATCATATTTACTGATTTTTAAAGAATTTATTTCTAATTGATGGTATGAAAATGAATCTGTCTGGCTTCAGGTTTCTGCGTTGCCCAGCCGTACAATGTCAAATCCTGGAAACACTTCTTTGTCGACTTAAGGTTGCCACACTCTGTAGCGAGGAACGAGCAGCTTGAGATAAAAGCTGTGGTGCATAACTACGCCTACACTCCCCTTCAGGTGTGTGTTTCTTTTTTTTTTTTTACTGTTTCAGTGTCTTTGTCTTAGAATGTTTGTGTCACTGCTGTTTTGGTGCTCTTTGCTCAGGCCAGGGTGGTGCTGATGAAGACAGAGAAGATGTGCAGCGTTGCTTTCAAGGACAAACACACTCAGGAGGTGACGGTCCCTGCCAGCTCCTCGGTGGCGGTGCATTACACCATCGTGCCACTGGAGGTGGGGAATCTTCCTCTGGAGGTCACGGCTTTCGCCAAAGGCATGATGGGGAGTGATCGCACCCAGAAGTTTCTGCGTGTGGTGGTGAGTCTCTCATGGGGGAAAAGTTGTTTCTTTACACGAATATAGCTCTGAAACAAGTTAATTAATCGAGAAGGGAGATATTTGGCATAAAGTATATATCAGTTTTTTAAATCTGTCGTTCTCATGACATGACCAGCTGGAAGGAGTGGAGAAGACAAAGGTTCAGACTGTGGTGTTGAATCCTTCAGCTCATGGAGGTACGCTGTGAATTATTTTACATTTGAACATTATTTTACTCATTTCAAAGATTTCTTCCCAAATTAAAGTTCTGCAGTTTATTCTCCTCAATATCTGCAGAGTTGTCTTCTTGCTAGAATCTTTTAAAACAACATTTTAGTTTTATATAGTATGGCATATAAATATAATTAATTGATAACTACATCTCTGTTTGCTGCAGGAAGCCAAACTGTTCACGTCGGCAAAATAGAAATGAATGACGTCGTGCCAAACTCTGTGCCGGAGACTTTCATCAACGTGAGAGGTAAGCATGTGATCCAGCATTAAGAAAGCATGACAAAAAAAGATATATTTTTTTAAATTCATCCTCTCTTCCGGTCTTCAGGGAACGTGCTGGCAGACAGCATCGATAACTCCATCAGCGAGGACTCTCTGGCTGCTTTAATCCGGATGCCTAGCGGCTGCGTGGAGCAGAACCTTGCCTCCATCACCTTGCCGCTCATCGCAACACTGTACTTGGACCGGACTGGTGGCTGGGAGAGCGTGGGGGTGGAACGCAAAGCCGAGGCCCTGGGTTACATCAAGAGAGGTTAGGCGGCGGGAAAGGGATAACTAGATGTTTGAGGAAAACAATGTCTATGATGGAATAAAGGAGCATGATCAATCAAAAAGTAAACCAAATCCCAGGTGAATCCACAACAAAAGCACCAAGAGTAATCAAGTGTAATGCAGTGTAATGAATAAGCATCAATGATTAAAAAAAAACATTTGAATAAGTATGAATGACTGATAGATTTTATGTGTCTTATTTAACTCATATTTTGTGTCTTCAGGTTATGAGAACCAGCTGGGATTCAGAAGGACTGAAGGTTCTTATCCACCTTACAGCCGCCAAGGAGCCAGCACATGGTGCTTTCTTAATCTTATATTTTATTATTTTAACTTTTAAAGTAGTTCAATAAAGTAAGTCTGTTTTAATTTCAGATGTGCAACTAATTTACAAGTTAATCGTTGATGGATAATGTCTTAGTCACAATTACCCTTATGGGTGTCTGCGGGCAAAAAGTGGGCAAACCTGGGTAGGGCTCATAGATGACCCGTCCAGCTTTTTTCTTCAGGCATGCTGCAGGCGCCAGGTTGTTACCTGCAGCATGCCCGAAGAAAAGGACAACCCACATGGGTAAGTTAGACGCAGGCAGGCTATATGAATTTTTCATTTTGTCAATCGCCCCAAACTCTCCACGCTGCCTGTTAGTATTCCTCACATCATAAGTGTGTTTCTTGCGGACGTCCTGGCTGTTAGAAATAAGAAAATTAAACAATTACAGTGTAGTTTGTGTGGACATCCTACAGGCACTTAAAAGTTGGAGGCTTTAGAACAGTAAGGAGACAGTACACACACCTTACTAACGATTACTAGTTACTACTTTTTAAAATAAAACAACTGTCTGAAGGGGACTTAACTTACACTTACCACACTCACACGCTAATAGTACGTCCATTTTCATGACGAAAAGCCGCAGGAACCCAGAGGGACGCTCACTTAAAATGCATCTGTTCCTGTCTACAATCCTCTACAGGCTAAGGCCTAAAATGGTTTATTCCGGACACTAACAAACAAACTTGTTGTTTTACCCTTTTATATCCTCATGAATCAATTCAGAGCTCAACAACAAAGTATTTTTAATGTGCAGAATTGATCTGTACCGTCTGATTTCCCGGCAGGATCACTGCATACGTGGTGAAAGTCTTCTCCATGGCTTATTCAGTCACCAGCATCAATGAGAAACAGATCTGCGATCCGCTCGTCTATCTGGTGAACAACAAACTCCGAAAACGAGTTGGAGTTTATGAAGAGGAGAACCCAGTTTACTCCACCACCATGACTGTAAGGAACTCACACTTCACTAGCCCTTCTCTTTTACTCTCAGAGGTTGCAGTTTTCATTTCCATTTCTTTGATTGTTTCCGCATTTGCTTTTTAAAATAACAGTAATATTCTCTTATCAAACTGGAGTTTGATGATTTATTCTTGGAAAAAGTCCTCTGTAGTCTTTTGAGATTTGAAACGCATTAAACTGTTGACTCTTTCTGGTTTCTATCTGTTGCCCCTCCAGGGCGGCCTGCGTGGCGGTGACCCAGAAATAACGCTCACCGCCTTTGTACACATCGCTCTTTCTGAGGCCAAGCGGGCAGGGATCGCATGCACCAGTTCAGGCGTGACTCTGGAGGTAATAACTTCCTCCCAAAAAAAACCTTTATGGCTATGTTGATGTTCTGTTGCACTCAACGTGACCCCGTGTCCTGATTGAGATTCACAGTCAGCTAAACTCTCTCTTGCATCACTTCCTCCAAGGAGCAGACAGGTGCTGTAGTTAGCAAGATTTAATGCAAAAAAGTGTGAAACTGAAATGATACAAAATACAGAAAAGTATTCAGTAAATGAACCATTTTCACATAAAAACTTAATAAAGACGGAAAAGTACAGCAATGTTAGCTAAAACATCGTTTAGAATTAGCATTTGACACATGCTCAATTAACATCATAAAACATCACAAACTTAAACCAAAATCGGTAATATTGTTGACAGCCTTCATATTTAACATAAAACTTACTCATATTGCCACTCAAAGGGCTGGAAATGAGTGGATGGCTTCAGATTGGAGAGCAAAAACCATCATGGTCTGTCTTACTGCAGCACTGAAAAACTAGCTGTTTTCTTCCTGCCACCTATGGGCTGAACATAATACAACAGGGATATCTATCGCCCTCTAGTGGTCTGGATGAACATTACAGACATCTAAAAGTTACAATACACTCCTCGCCTGGCATTATTTTAAGAATGCCATAATAAACTAACTAAACATCGGGAGACAATAACAAAATACAATTTGCAATGGGTCTTGAGAAAACCTTTGTAGTCTTGTCATGTGGCACTTTCACCTCCACCTTCCGCACAACTCCATCCTTGCTCGGAAGAGTCTTCACAATGATTCCCATGGGCCACTCGTTCCTCTTTAGCTGCTTGTCCTTCAGAAGAACAACATCCTTTTCTTTCAAATTTGGTCTCTTCTGCTGCCACTTTTGACGACTTTGAAGCGTGTTCAGGTACTCTTTTTGCCAACGGGCCCAAAAGGTGTCGGCGAGAACTTGGACTCTTTTCCACTGATGTTTGAACATGTTTCCCTTGGTGAAATCCCCTGGTGGAACTGGGATTTTCTGAGTCTTTTGGGTTAACAGCATCATGGGAGTCAAGATCAAAGGCGCTTCAGGATCTGAGGAGACTGGTACCAAAGGTCTTGCATTGACAATAGCTGTGACTTCAGCCAGCAAAGTTGTCAGTACTTCATGAGTCAAAGAAGGATTTCCTGCTTGTAAGAGCATAGAGTCAAGGATGCGTCGTACAATACCTATCATTCGCTCCCACACACCGCCCATGTGGGATGAATGAGGAGGATTGAACACCCAGGAGCATCTTTGTTCACACAGATAGTCCTCCACAGTCGTGTGTCCAGCTTTTGCAGGGTCGAGCTTCAACTCTTTAGATGCACCAATGAAGTTAGTACCGCAGTCGGATCTTAGTTGTTTTGCAGGTCCTCTGATAGCAAAAAACCTACGGAGAGCATTGATGAAACTTGAAGAGCTTAGTGCTTCAATCACTTCAACATGAATGGCTCTTGTGGACATACAAGTAAACAGAACTGCCCATCGCTTGCTGTTGGCGTGACCACCCTTTGTGCGTCGTGCAGACACCTCCCACGGTCCAAATACGTCCAAGCCAACATAAGAAAATGGGGGTTCTGTCTGTAGTCGTTCTGTGGGCAGATCTGCCATGATTTGCCGCTCTGTTTTTCCTCTGAGCTTTCTACAAGTCACGCACTTGTGGATGACACTGCTGATGGACCTCTTGGCTCCAACTAACCACAAACCACTTGCTCTCACTGCTCCCTCAGTGAAGTGTCTTCCTTGATGCTTGACTGCTTCGTGATGATGTCGAACAAGCAGTGTAGCAATGTGATGCTTCCTTGGTATTACAAGAGGATTGGCTTCATGACTTAGGAGTTTTGATTCTGACAAGCGTCCTCCAACACGTAGGAGATCTTTGCTGTCAATGATCGGCTTGAGTTTGTACAGAGAACTGTTGCGTGGCAGATCTTGATTTGCCTTTATGCATTTGATTTCCTCAGCACACGCTTCATGTTGGACACATCTGATGATAGTGTGCTCTGCTTGACTCAATCCTTCCTTTGTTAGACTTCTTTTGCAAAGATGCCACCCATTGCAACCTTGGTCTTTGGACTTGAAACTTTGAGCAATGTGACGAAGATGAGCTACTGCCTTGACTAGAGATGACCACTTTGAGAATCGCTGAAAGCGTGTGGAACCTAAAGGGCTTGATGTAGCTCTGGTCACAAGCACTGTCACATTCTGACGTATTTCAACATCCAACTCCGGGTCGACGAGGTCGAACGGACCTTTTTCAGGAGTGACCTTCTTTGTGTCGAGAAGAAATGCTGGACCAGACCACCATGAGGTTCCTTCAAGCTTGTTTGCAGACATTGAACGGGAAGCATGATCTGCCGGATTGTGTTCTGTCGGGACGTATTTCCACTGGTCTGGGACAGAAGATTGTTTGATTCTCTGTACACGGTTGTTCACATACACTTGAAATCTTCTTTTTGTGTTGTGGATGTATCCCAAAACGACTTTACTGTCAGTGAAAAATGTGAGTTTATCAATCTTGACCTTTAACTCTTCTTTGAGAAGCTCTGACATTTCCACCGAGAGAACTGCAGCACAGAGCTCTAATCTGGGAATGGTTAGGTCTGGCATAGGAGCAAGTTTAGCTTTTCCCATGACAAACCCGACCTCACTGTGGCCATCTGCATGTGTAGCCTTCAGGTACCCTACTGCTGCTATTGCTTTCACTGAAGCGTCTGAGAACATGCAGAGTTCTATGAAGGTAGCCTGTGAGATGGAGAAGGAAACATAGGCACGAGGAATGTGCAGTGCTTTAATATGTTGTAGCGAGTCCTGCCATCTTCTCCACTCATCATACATGTCCTCTGGTAATGGCTTGTCCCATTCAAGATCTTGGCTGGTAAGGTCTCTGAGAAGAAGTCTGCCTTTTATGGTGACAGGTGCAATCAATCCTAAAGGATCAAACAAACTGTTAACAGTTGAGAGAACACCACGTCGAGTAAAGGGCTTCTGTTCTTGTGGGACATCAAACGTAAACATGTCTGATGTCGTGTCCCAAATGACACCCAGGCTGCGTTGGAGATGGAGCTTGTCGGTTGTGATATCAAGGTTTTTGATTTCTTTAGCTCTATCTTCAGGAGAGAAGGCACTCACCACTTTAGCTTTGTTAGATGTTATCTTGTGGAGGCGCAGATTTGACTGTGCAAGCATTTCCTTAGCCCTTTGTAAGACGTCAATGGCTTCCTCTTCTGTCGGGAAAGACTTCAAGGCATCGTCTACATAGAAGTCTTGTTCAATGAAGTTTCGTGCATCTGCTCCATATTCATGTTCTGCTTCTTTGGCTGCCATCCTCATACCGTAGATGGCAACTGCCGGTGAAGGGCTGTTGCCAAAGACATGCACTCTCATGCGATAGTCCACCACATCTTTGGACAAGTCGTTGTCTTTGTACCACAGGAAACGAAGGTAGTCCCTGTGTTCTTCCTGGACAACAAAGCAGTAAAACATTTGCTCGATGTCAGCTGTGATAGCAATCAGATCTTTCCTGAACCGTAGAAGCACACCCACAAGTGTGTTGTTAAGGTCAGGGCCAGTAAGTAAGACATCATTGAGCGACACTCCCTCAAACTGGGCACTGGAGTCGAACACCACACGGATCTTCTCAGGTTTTTGTGGGTGATAGACACCGAAAGTGGGGAGATACCAGGTCTCTTTGTTCTTGTCACAAGGTGGCGCCAATTCAGCATGTTTGTTGTCGAGCATCTTCTGCATAAATTCAACAAAGTGTGCTTTCATGACTGGTTTCTTGTCAAACATGCGTCGAAGAGACTCAAGCCGCTTAAAGGCGTAGCATCTGTTGTTTGGGAGAAGGCGTCTTGGGCTTCGAAATGGGAGTGGAGCAACCCAGCTGTTCGTATCATCTTTGAAACACTGTTTCATCTTTTCCAGAAAGATGAGATCTTCAACTGAGTGCGCAAGGCGGTTGTCCTTATTAGTCTGGTAGAAAACAGTCTCTCCTAAGTTCTCAACTGTGGGTTTCACTCTTAGGTTTGAAAGTGACGATGGACTGGAAATGGCTTGCGACTGGCTCAGTTTGAATGTCTCTTTGACTTTGAACTGACTGTCACAAGGAGTGAGATAGCTTGGGCGACCATTGTCCAACACATGAGTCTTCAGTGCACTCACTTCACTTGGCTTGTGGGCACTACCCAAACACACATCACCGATAATGACCCAACCTAGGTCAAGCTTTTGTGCAAATGGGTCGTTCTGTTTTCCACATATTTGTTTTCTCACCTTATGGACAGTCAGAAGATTTCGTCCGATCAGGAGAAGGATTTCAGCCTGTGGGTCAAGTGGCGGAATCTCAGCAGCGATTGCTTTCAGATGAGGGTGGTGTGAAGCTGTCTTTGCTGTTGGTATCTCTTCCCTATTGTTGGGGATAGCATTGCATTCTATCAAAGTTGGAAGGTGAAAGCTCATTTTTCCCTCAAATGACTTAACTACATAGTCACAGGCTCGTCTGCCATTTACTTGTGTCACACCAGCGCAGGTCTTTAGCGTGTATGGTGAGGTTTTGCTTTGTATAGCAAACATGTCGAAAAACTCTGTCTTTGCTAACGATTGGTTACTTTGATCATCTATTATTGCGTACATCTTTTTTGCGTTGTGTGGCTCACCTTTGGGATGAACTTGCACGAGACAGATCTTGGAGCAGGACTTTCCTGTGATTTTACTACCACATACCTCCGTACATGTGGCTGTAACATCAGGGTTCTGTTCGACTTCCTGCTCCCCGCCATGGTCTGAAGGGGGCGATGGAGTCTTTGGTGCTGGGCCTGGGTGCAGGGCTGCTAGATGTCTTTCGCTGCTGCATTCCTCACACTTTATTGTATTTGCAGTCTTTGGCTTGATGACTGGTAGAAGCAAGGCAGCGATAGCAGATGTTATTGTCCTTGAGCACCTTCTTTCTTTCTTCCAGCAACATTATTCTGAAACCTCTGCATTTTTTCAGTGGATGAGGTTTGTGATGTATTGGACATTCATTTTTATAGTAGTCACTCTTTTCTTTTTTCTTATCTGTCTCTGATACGTCTGTCTTGTGCACTGTGACTGATTGTCTTTGGTTGTAGTTACCCGTTGATCTTCCTTTTTTGTAACTGACTGTAGAGTTGAAAGGGGGGTTATATGTTGTGGTGAAGCTCGGATCATTTCTTGCTTTGGCCTGTCCTCTCACAAAGTCTACAAAAAATGAGAAGGGAGGGAAACTCACCTTGTATTCTGCTTTATAGTTTGAGCCCACCATTGTCCATCTTTCTTGAAGGGGAAAAGGCAGCTTTTCCACGATTGGACTTACTCCTCTGGCTGTATCAAGGTAACTCAAACCTGTTAGGTAGCCATCTAGTTTTGCAGCTTCCACTTCACACAGAAGATCTGACAGGTCTCGTAGCTTTTGAGGCTCTTTGCTTGAAAGCTTTGGGAAGTTCTGTAATCTTGTGAACAATGAGTTTTCTATTGCTTCGGGTGAGCCGTAACATTCCTCTAGTCTTGTCCAAACCATGTTCAAACCCACCTCTGGATAGTTTATGTGGACTGCCTTTAATCTTTTCGCGTGTTCAGAAGACTCTGGGCCAAGCCACTTTAAGAGGAGATTCAACTCTTCGTTAGCTGTAAGATCTAGTTCGCTAATAACGCTCTGAAAAGTGGCCTTCCAACTAAGGTAACTTTCTGGCTTATCATCAAATGTAGTCAGCCCTCCAGTTACAAGTTGACTTTTAGCTAAAAATCTTGCAAGGTCACTGGTTGTGTCGTTTCCAACATTTTGGCCCGAAAACTGCTGAGGTTGTAACATTTTGCGTGGAGTCTGCTGATTTATGCCCCTACTGGCGGATGTTTGGCGACATCTTGTGGCAAAACTGAGTATTGTTGTTGTTTGACATGGAATGGTTTGTCGACTCTTGGTTGATCCTGCTCTCCTTCATACGTATACCTGTGCTGTGAAGTCTCTCTATCTTGTGATGGACTGTGTTTGTTTATGTACTCGCTCACCTTTTGCTCTGTTGTTTGTTGAAGGGGCAGAAAACTGAATTCATCACTTTTCACCGCATCGCCGTACTGAGCTGCTGCTGCGAGCTCCATGACCTCTGCTTTTGCTTTGGCAGCGTCCGCTTCCTTCTGGAGGTTGAGCACATCAAGTGTTGCTTCTAACCGTGCCTTTTCCACTTTAATATTCAACTCTTTCTCAGCGTAGGCAAGTCTGGCTTGTGCTGCTTGAGCTTCGGCCTGTGCGCGTGCTGCAGCCAAACTGGCATGGCTTGACACAGATGACGGGAGGTGCTGCCTGCTGCAGATCGAACAGTTAGTTTTTCTTGAACGTGTTGAGGACTTTGATAAATGTGACTTGGATGAGTGAGATGGGCGTGATCTCTCCCCATGATCTGACTTTACTTCCTCGCCGAACTGTTCTTTCTCCATATTAGCTTTTGAATAAAACTGCTGTTGTAAACTGAATGCTTTTCTTCCACCAACCGTTCACTGTGGTCCCTCGCAGAGCGCTATGATTTCACTGTTCTGTTGCACTCAACGTGACCCCGTGTCCTGATTGAGATTCACAGTCAGCTAAACTCTCTCTTGCATCACTTCCTCCAAGGAGCAGACAGGTGCTGTAGTTAGCAAGATTTAATGCAAAAAAGTGTGAAACTGAAATGATACAAAATACAGAAAAGTATTCAGTAAATGAACCATTTTCACATAAAAACTTAATAAAGACGGAAAAGTACAGCAATGTTAGCTAAAACATCGTTTAGAATTAGCATTTGACACATGCTCAATTAACATCATAAAACATCACAAACTTAAACCAAAATCGGTAATATTGTTGACAGCCTTCATATTTAACATAAAAACTTACTCATATTGCCACTCAAGGGCTGGAAATGAGTGGATGGCTTCAGATTGGAGAGCAAAAACCATCATGGTCTGTCTTACTGCAGCACTGAAAAACTAGCTGTTTTCTTCCTGCCACCTATGGGCTGAACATAATACAACAGGGATATCTATCGCCCTCTAGTGGTCTGGATGAACATTACAGACATCTAAAAGTTACAATACAGTTGATATTATTTTTCACAATCACTCCTTGTGATGCTTTGAGTAATAGTAATATCAGTGGTGCATTTGTCACAGAATGCAAACGAATGGACAACGCGGTACCTGAAAAAAGCTCTGCTGACAAAAGGGAGGCGGCCTTACACAGTGGCTATTGCATCGTATGCGCTGGCTCTGCAGGAAAGCCCCCCCAACCTCCATGAGGTTTTACTTCAAGCTGCTTCACCAGGTACGTTCTAACAGGCACTGTTTTATTTACACGCAAAAACTCAGTACCATCCATCCATCCATCCATCCATCCATCCATCCATCCATCCATCCATCCATCCATCCCCATCGTACACCCTGAACTGATCACTGGTCTTCTGCAGCGCCCCTTTGGCAGTTTTTTTTTTTAAAGATAATGCTTTTTTTGTGATTCCGGATGTTTTGATATTTAGCAATGGTTGCCCACATTTAAGTTTAGCATTGATAAAAAATGACAGTTTTTAAGTTGTTCAATATGTTTTTCTTAAATTCTAAACATTTTTTGACAGTTTCTTTCTATTGTTTCTTTGATCTTACTCTCATCTTTGAGACGTTTTTTGCCTCTCTCCTCAGTGCTTTTTACCAAACGTGAAAAGACATCAAGCTCCTCAGAAGCAAAACCAGCCGATGGTTGTGTCACTCTTCACAGCGGTAACTCTCACGCTCTGCCTCCCCTTCAGATTCCAGCCACTGGCCCGACACAGAAAACTTCTTGTTCCAGCTGGAAGCGACTGGCTATGCTCTTCTCGCTCTGGTCAAATTGGGACGCATGGAGGAAGCAGCAGCTCCCTTCAATTGGCTGAACAACCAAAGAAGGAGAGGCGGCGGCTTCGGCTCTACACAGGTACCAGGAGGGGGAGTTGGTCTGTAGATGAGCTATCCATAAACAAAAAGTGACCTCATACTGCTTTATGAAAATGGTATCTTAAAGACCACCTAACTTTACTGGTAGAACAAAAATGGCGAGCAATATTGTAACATGTACGATTTCGAGCCAGATAACAGCGCAGGTGAGGAAAATGAAGATGCTCATGGATATAAGTGGGTGCATCAGAATGGAGCGGAGCTTGTGACCCGCTCGGATGGCATGTTTTCCTCCTCTCCTGATTCACAACGATTTGAATAAAGAAATACTTGGAAATGCATTTTCAAGCTTAATTTTCTGTAAACATGTTTTCCTTCCACAAAAACATTTTAAAACACCAAATGAAAACAACATTTTAATTGGAGCGGGTCTTGAAATAGTAAAAATGTTTTTTCTTTCAAGAAAATGTTTCAATCAACATACGATTTTCTCTCTCTAGTCCACCATGGTGGTACTTCAGGCGCTGTCAGAGTACATGATCAACAAACCACGCGAGGACACCAACCTGGATGTAGACATTAAGATACCGGGGCGCAGAGACTTGCGCTATCGCTTCAATCCTGACACCGCCTACGCTGCTCGCTCTTCCAAGGTAAGACAGCAAAAGGTTTGTCTTTTCAGGATTACCATCTCCAGCATGGTATAATGAACCAGCTCTGTGGCCTAGTGGTAGAGAGTGGGTTTGGCTCAAATCACTGACTGTATTTAAGAATTGGACTTAGTGACTCCTCCCCCTTGATGTTCCAAAAAGAAAGTACCCACTGCTCCAAGAAGCCAAAATCTCATAGACTTTTATGAGAATAAATAAGCTATTACTCAGTCATTCTATTTGTCAGAATAACCAGTCTTGATCTTGTACCCTTTATTTTTTTCCGTTGTATTATATCTTTATTAAAAGTTAATTATTATATAAATTGACCGATCAATAAAAGACCCTGTTGGCCTCCCCCATGACCATTTGATTGTCTTGAGCCTGCTTTTCGTGGAAGGGGAGTGGACTTCCAACATGTTCGCTCCTGACTGGTGACAGTTTTTGCTATAGAAATGATGACTCAGACCGACTGGGACCAATTATTACTTCATCTGGCTCCAAATGGTGGTATCGTGGAAAAACTGCAACTGAACTGACTTTGGATTGCTGGAGCCAGAAGTAAGCTGTTTACTATGGGTGATGTCAGTCCAGTTTTCTTATACAGGCAGTGGTTCAAATCCACAATCTGGTCATAACAAAGACTAAAAATAGGGACCCAGTACCTTCTTGATTAACCCCATTTGTCATTAATTAGCAATGAACCATTAAATCCAACGAAATTTAGCATCACCTTGAACAGAAAAAAAGTGTATATGATTGGATAAAGTCATGAATGAAGGGGTTGGATTGGGAGAGGAAACCCTAGAATGGTTGCATCTCACCACTACACCAGAGAACTGATGGAACTTCAAAAACAGAGCAAACGTTGTTTGTTTCATTTGTTTTTCACTATTTTCTACTTATTCAAGATTTCCTCTGTTTAGCTGCCTGCAGGTCATGAGTTTGATGTGGTGGTTAAAGGAAGTGGAGAGGGAATACTGGAGGTACATCATTAATCTGGCATCTTCTTCTCCCTCACTTTTTTTTTTTTTGCATAGGCAAAACTTTGATTCACAATTTATTTCTTTTTGTTTAATGATTAAATAAATCAAATAAATTCTTCTTCTTCAAGGTTGTGACGTATTACAATCAGCTTCTTGAGGTGGATGAGAAAACCCCCTGCAATGACTTTGAGCTCAGTGTGAACATAGAAGAATCCACAGGTAACGTATTGTTTACTGAGATCCTTTTTGCATCAGTTCAAGGAGTTTTAGTTTCATTTCTCTTTGCTAGGTTTGATGTGGTTTCCCAGAAACTGATAGCTTTTTAAAAATTATCTTAACTAAAAACGGCAAAAAAAAAAAAACTCTCCGAACACTTTCTCAATAGATCAATTTATAACTGGAGTGTTTTTTTTTTTTTTTTTAGCAAAAATAAACATACAAGTACAGGTCTGTGTTTTACAATTGACTTACTTTACTTGTTTGTTCATGTCAGAAAAGCGTCCTGCAGATGTAATAAAAGCATACCAGATCACCATCAAAGTCAGGTCAGTTTCATCTTTTGTGAGTATTTTTTCAGCAAAATCCCACAAACTTACATGAAAACTTACTTGGAGATGATTCCATGTTCTGCAATGACTGTTTTTCCTTAAGCTTTCACTAGTTTTCATGATTTCCTTGCAGTATCCTGCCTGAATTGGAAGATTCTCTGACATCCACCTGTTGTTAAATTCTAAGGCTGATGATGATGCAGTGTAGCTAGATCAGGACTTTGTTGCAATGTTTTTTTTTTTTTAATTTTGAACGGATTAGGGGTGTAACGGTCAATCGCCTAATTTTATGAATCTATTTCTGTTCCTATGATCCAACTAAATTTTTCAGTCTGAGGCAAGTTGCTGATTGGTTGAATCAACCAATCCAATTATAAGACCATATTAAAATAAACAAAAGAATATTTTTTATTAATCTTAGAAAATATCATTTGGATTGAGGCATGGTAGGCTTATTTTAATAGAACTTAAAACCACTACTGGCCATCACAGCAGACAACACACATTGGACTGTAATGATGGCCGGTATTTGACCTAGATTAGTGACTATTTCACCACAAACCAGTACCTATGGACATTCAGCCGGCAGACAGAAACAGGCTTCCTGTACCTAAACAATCTTCCCTGATCGGACTGTTCCCGGGCCTAAGGCACACTCCCACACACTCAGCTGAAAATGCGATAAGCAGAGCTGAGTGTCATGGAAACCGATATTCCTCCCATCTCCATGACCTTCTCCTGAGTTTTCAACGTCTTGATGTTGTCTTGTTGCCCCCTCAGGCTGCGTCGTGAAGCGCTGTCCCATTACACATGGCTGCTAAAAAGGCCTAGCCTGTCGTAGGGGCGCTGTGTATATGGATCTTTCGTGTTTGTGAATCAATGTTGCTTAAATGTATTTTTGCTCGTACTTCAATCTATGCTGTTTCTACTGCGACATAGGTTGAAGATGCTGGATTTTTGACATCATATCCTGTCTTCTCTTGTGTGTCTTTTCTGGGCAATTAGCGCTGCTGGTTCTGAGTGGCTGCTGTTCACTTCTGGGCAAATTGTCTTTGGATATGATGCTCTACCACCAATTTCCCTTGGGATCAAAACAGTATATTGTCTTGTCTTGTCTTATCTATCCCAAATGAACCAATTTGACAAGGAGTCATATCAGTAACCATGAATTATAATACTAATCCAATCGTGGTTAAGCTGAACTGTTACACCCTTAATAAGTATAGTTCCTTATGAACCTCAATCTCTCTGTGTTCCTGATGGTGGTTAGTTGGTGAATATTTAGACCTGTGTTTTCTTAAGTCTAAGTGTTGTTTACCTTTGTGGATGTCTGTCTCTTTAACAGAGCGTTAGGACCCAGAGATGTAAGGATGGTGGTGCTTGATATCAGTCTGCCCACTGGATTCACCCCAGAAAACTCTGATCTGGAGATGGTAAATAGCGCCCAATGATTGGGCTAAGGATCTCAGATCTGTCATGCAGATCAAACTTTTTGCCACACATGTGAATTTCCATTTAAACAATTTTTCAGGGTTTTTTAGGTTACAAAGGTGTTCTCATGTGTTTTTCCTCAGTTGTCCAACTCAGTGGATCGTTACATCAGCAACTTCCAGACTGTAGATAATTTGAGTGAAAGAGGCTCCCTGATCGTCCACCTGTTCAAGGTTGCAGTTTTGACCTATTTGACAGCAGACAGAAAGAGTTTGTTTTAAATGAAACATTAACAAAATTAGATTTTTTTTCCACGTTTAAGGTTTCACACAAAGAGCCAGAGATTCTGATCTTCCGCCTTCAGCAGAACTTTAAAGTGGGCCTCCTCCAACCATCTTCGGTGACGGTCTATGAGTATTATAACCCAGGTAGCCCGTCATATTCCACAGCAACAAAGATAATGCTTGATATTTCATGTTAATGGTGAAGGGAGTGCACCTACTTTCTTCCTCACAATATCACAAGACTTTCTACATTAATTCACTGCATCTTGACTATGTCTTTTGAGCTTGAAGGTAACCGTTAAGTTTCATAGATCACCGCTGCAGCCGGACTTACACCCCCAAAGAGGACAAGGAGGAGCTCTCTCAGATCTGCAAGGACAACGTCTGCCGCTGTGCACAGGGTACCCCCCCCATGTCCATGCATTTACGTTCATGCTGCCTTTAATTCTCCCCTCTTTAAACGTTCTCTTGAATCTCCAGGCGACTGCTGTGTGTCAAAAGCTGACAACAACACTTTCTCTAACAAGGAGAGAGAGATATTTGCCTGCAACGGCTTACACCACGGTATGATAAACAGACTCACAGCTCATTCTTATGGAGGAATACAGCGCTCTTCTACTCACTGGCAACTTTATTAGGTACACGTTACTAGTACCGGGTTGGACATGCTTTTACCTTAAAAACTGCCTTAATACTTGGTGGCATAGATCCAACAAGATACTAGAAACATTCCTCAGAGAATTTGGTCCATACTGACACGACAGTGTCACACAGTTTCTGCAGATTTATCGGCTGCACATCCTTGAAGTCAATCTCCCACTTCACCAAATCCTAAAGGTGATCTATTGAGATCTGTTGAATTCATTGTTATGTTCTAGAAACCAGTCTTAGATGATTCCAGCTTTATCACATGAAGTCTTATCCTGCGGGAAGTATCATCAGAAGATGGTACACTGTGGTCATAAAGGGATGGACATGGTCAGTAACAATCCTCTGGTAGGCTGTGGGGTTGTAGCCGATTGGTACTAATGAGCCAAATTGTGCCAAGAAAATACCCCCCACACCACTATGCGACCACTACCAGCCTGAACCGTTGACATAAGCCAGGATGGATCCATGCTTTAATGTTGTTGATGTCAAATTCTGACCCAGCCATCTGAGGTTGTTGTTTTTCTAATCTTCTATTGTCCAATTAGGATTGAGTTGCTGCCAGTTGATTGGTTGATTAGAAATGTATTTAACGAGCAGTTTGAAAAGTGTACCTAATAAAGTGCCCTGTGAGTGTTTACACAGGGGTTTAGAGAAGAGACTCCTGCAAAACTTTTGCTTACGCTCTTGTATTTCAGGTAGTGATTCTGCATTTGATTTGTTCTTTATTTTTAGTTTTTCAGGTGAAGGTACTGAGCATCAGTCAAGGTTACTATGACAAATATGAGATGGAAATTACGCAGGTCATTAAACTGGGTGAGTGTCATGCTCTGACTGATGTTTTTAAAGCCATGCACAGAAAAATTCCCATTAGAATAAAATGTTCACAGTAAAAGCAAGTATTCTCAACAGTTTTTTTTAATTGCATGAATTGCTTTTTTTAATAAAAGTTTTTCTTTTAGAAACTTAAAAAAACACGTTTAAAAGATTTGAAAGAGTAATGTGTTTTAGGGCTAAAAAAGTTAATCCTGTATTTTTGGTTGTTATGAACCTTTCTTCTACATAAATGAAATACACTTTCCATTTCATGCTAAATCTCCTCTGGTTGGAAACAGGTGTGGAAGATAGAGTCGAGGTTGGTGAAAGGAGGCTTTTCATGTCTCATGGAGGCTGCAGAGAAGACCTCCAGCTGAAGGAGGGTTCCCAATACCTCCTTATGGGTCCCAAAGAAGACCAGTGGAAGACTGATCCAGACACCAACAGGTAATGAGGAATCAACACCTTCAAAAACTCACTGTTCAAGTGGAATAGAATATAGATTTTTTTAGAAACCAGAAGACACTTTTTTTTTTTTTTTTTTTTTATTGAATGCTCATATTATGCATCCTAAATGAGGACATGATGTCAGAGTTCAGCATTCTACAGTAATGTATACATATAAAAAAATGTAAATGTAACAACATACATTTGTACCATGTGTATAAAAAATCCAGATATATTTTTAAACCTTTCTTGATGGTATAGTATGATTCATTTTTCCTGTTGTTCTCATTTGAATATTCTTTATATGATGCTAATGTGATTGCACTTGAGATAGTCCACACGTATGTGCTTTTGGTTCAACTATCCGCTGCTGCTTAGAATAGAATAGATTAGATTGAATTCTGCAAATGAACAGCTTTCATTTTAACTGTTTTTTATTTATTTTCTGTCTCCATTCACTTGAGACATTTGATGACATCCCATTAGGAAGTTGTTTTTATTTTTTAAGATTTAAGACACACTTTATCCATCATTGTATGTTCCCACATTGTTGTGGATCGAATGTAAGACAGTGATTTGACAAAGTTTTAATCCAAGCATAACTCCTGGTTCTCCATTTTTGTTGTCGTCAGATTCATCTACACATTGGGGAAGGACACTTGGGTGGAGCGCTGGCCTTTACCTGCAGAATGTTCCAGCATGCAGGACAAATGCAGAAGCCTCAACACTGCTGTGAACGAGCTCTCCGAGTCCGGTTGTATCATGTAACTGCGCCTGCATCTGCAGATGTTTTCCTGCATCAGTCAACATGATGGTCAACTATGCATCAATTGTTGTTTTGTTTTTTTTTTAATAATACCAGCTTCTACAAAGTATAGAGAACTGGTTTGTATGCAGACAAATAGGCATCCATGTGTAAGAGCGCTTAAGAAAATGTATGACTTTATTTTCGAAACCATGTTAATCTTTTTAAATTTCTATTTGCCATACAAAGTTCAATTTCATTTATTTGTTAGAAGAAATCTTGACTGTTAGAAATAACTTTATAAACTTTCATCAATTCTTTTTAAATCCAAATGCCAGTTCTTATGTTTTGTTAAATATGTGGTAATTTTCCTATTCTACATCTTGTAATCTAAAATCTACTTTGCTGTTCATTATATTAAAGCGATTGCTTGTATTTTACAGATTTAATTTAAAGACCCGCTCCAATGATCTTGTAATCTATTGTAAGAGCATTATCAGAGGTTTTATTCGAACCCAAATCAAAAAAAGCTGTGTTGTGTTTTAGGAGATCATTTCTGCAGTGCTGCAGTTGATCTTTCAAATTTGTCTCTGACTTGTGGGCGGGACAGTTGGAACAGTCCACTCCTTTACCCATCACCCATAACTGAGAACTACCGGTTTATGCGCTCTCACCTGCTAACAGCCCCTAAAACAAAAATAGTTAGCAATACTGGAGCATATTTAGCCAGTTTTTAGCCAGAATTCAGCTCAGATGAAGAAAACAAAGACGTACATGGATCTATTTGTCTGCAAGTGAATGCATCAGAATGGATCGAGGAGCTTGTGGCCCATCCAGCATATTTTCTACGTCACAAATACACTTTTTTTCGAACTGTATTTTTTTTTCCAGCTCCTTATTTAGAACAATTTGTACAAAAACATACTTATAGTGTGTTTGGTTCGCTTAAAGTGAGCCTGAGTTCGTTTCCCCTGATCATCCAGAGCTCATTTTCAAACTAAATACACCCAAGTGGACCCTGTTCCAGGACCAGGAACCTATTGAAAACACTAAACAAATTAAACAATTATTTATTTCTTACATTGAAAGAAAGAATGTTAGAGAAACATTTGCAAACCTGAAATCCATGACCGACTTTGGCCTGTCACAAATAAAACAAAAATTTACTAGGTAAATAAATTCCTTCCCCCGTCATGGTAAATTACAAAAGCTATTAGAAACCACAGATGTCTGGTGAATGGGCTGTAAATTTATTCTTGTCAATGCAATATGAATTCTTGTCACTAAAAATAAACATTTCAAGATGAGCTGTGTCAAAGGTTGTAAACAGATCGTAAATTGTTTAAGCTCAGCTAGCTCATTAGCTCATGCTTGTTGGTGTGGTAAAATAAGAAAATGCAAATTTATGGAGAAATCGATACAAAACAGATCACTCATAGTTAAAACCCATTTTTATGGAAATCCTCTCAAAGCAAACTTAGCCGGAAGACATTCAAACTTGGGACAATGGGGATCAATACAGTCAAATCAATTGTGCAGATCAAGGTCAAATCCGAATTCTTCCCTTCTCCCACCCCTCCATTTGTTGGGGCATTTGTGATAGAAGGGGTGTCTGAAATAATTTTTTTAGGGGTGAATCCTCCAAGCGGAGGGATACAGATTCCTCGGTCGTGAGAGGGTTACGCGTCCCGCTGTTCCGCAGAGGAGAAGCACTTTTTTCTACATGTGGGTACAACATGAGTTGAATTGTTGTTAAATGATTTATTACACCCCTATTTGAAATCCTTTAAAGCACAATCTCTAGATAAAAACAAAGCAGCAGGTTTTCAAAATTAAGCTAAAAATAGATTTCATCATGCTAGCTTTTAAGCTGCTACTTTTATTGTAATTTTTTCCATGTGGTTTAGTTTGCTATTGTTATTCTTCTCTCATGTTGCTATCTATAAGTCATATTTCCTGTTTTATTTTCATCATCATTTCTTTCTTGTTCTAAGCTATTTCCTGTGATGGATATAAGCTAACTTCAACTCAAAGCAATGCAAATAGAAGAAAAGAAGAATAAAATGACACTAGAGAAACAACAAAGCTCTGGTCGGTGCTTGCTCCGCCTCCTCTGGCTTCTTGTTGGCCCCAAAAGTTCAACCCTTCAGTGGTATATCCAAAGCTAAGGAACAAACCACAGGACATGGTTAGCACTTGTGGGCATTACATTTGCATGTTAATTAAACTCAAAAAGACATGAAAGAATGAACGTGGAACTGGTTTTTAAATTGGGTTAGCTCAGGGGTCTGCAACTTGAGGCTCAAGTGATGGTGGGAGGATCGATCCAAAACACAAAAGTATCAATCTCAAGATGGTATCGATACCGGCCCACAGATATCGATAGTTCCAGTCTGGTTTGAAACTTTTCTTTATCTGCAAAAAGATCCCAGCTGATTCGCTGCTTCACCACTCTCACCAGTCCTGAGAGATTTCAGCAGCAAATCTCACAGTGTGCTTGATCGTTCTCCTTATTTCCACTTCTTTTTAAATACATAGTTGGTTTTGACAAGTCCATTTTCATTGTTCTATTTAAAGGCTTAGAAGTTACAAAATATTTATATGTCTACCAAATAAAAGGTACAATAAAACATTCACTGCAATTAAAAACAATTGAGATTTCGAGAGTCATGCCACATCCACTGCATATACAAAAAATATTGGTTTTGGAATTGATAGATGATATGGACCGATATCAAATTGATACCTTAATGCTCACTATTGCTCAGCACTGTGGCTGTTAAATAAAAAACGTTTTTAATTTAAAAATTAACTTATATTTGGACTAAGAGGGACGTTGAGCAAAACAAAAGTCAGATAGGTGAAACTTTTTCAACTTATTCACAAACAATTGAAGCACGGTACGTATCACTCTGACAGTCTCTTCACTATGGGAGCCATAATGCTTCAACAATCCATCAAGCAGGACAGCTTTGTAGTCAACTAAAGTTGTGCTAAAACATTTTGACATATTGTGGAGCGCCATGTAGCTCCGAAAATCAGTTTGAGATCAGTAAACACAGCCAGAGTTAAGGTGCACCAGATTATAAAGAGGATTGCCCGTCGCTAAAGAAAAAAAAAAAATAAATTAAGGATTTAGACAGTGTGCCTCAAGGTCTGAAAAATACTATAAGAGTCACATAGATAGTTTGGATTTAAAAAATTCTGGTTTTGATGCACCAGTAATGGTAAAACAGCTACATTGCTAAAATTAAAATAAAACTATCAGGTGCAGGCTGTTTTTTTGTTTTGAAAGAAAGTCAAGTAAACTTCTGTCAAAAGTTAAAAACTATTTTAAAACTTGTAAAAAAAAAAAAAAAGCTAATTTCTATTTATGTATTATTTATGCAAAATAAATTTTAATCATAATAGTAAAATATCATAAATACAAAGCAGTGTCTAATGTAACTTTGTGGCTCCTATTGTCGGTTAGAAATCGACCTGAATGGATCTTTGAGTTTTGAAGGTTGCAGACCCCCCAGTTTAACCAATGAATAGAAGAAAAGAAAAAGTTCTTACTGTGATTCTTTTCCGGCCTTTCCCACCCACATTTCCCCATCAGTTCCTTGTTTCTCCTCTCAAGGATCTCATTATCTCTGATCAAGGCCTTGATTTTTTCTTGTAACTTCTGATACTTGTTCATGACGCCGATTTCTATTGCTTCATCCAGCGTGTGGACTGTGACATCAGTTGCGTTGCAGTGAAAAGGGTTCTTACTGCAATTTACTGAAAATAAAATAAAAAATAAAAACAAAAATGCTACAGCCAAGAAACCCTTAGTGCCTATAGTAAGTGTCAATACTTACGGGTCATGCGCAGAGATATGTTGAGAATAGCTTGACTGATACACAGCAGACCAAAGCCGAGGATAAGTCGCTTGCAGGAGGTTCGCTCTGTAAACACACTACACGTTTAAACCACACTCTCACGTAATCTGAAATAAATATGAATTACATTAAGAGTTTAAAAATTAGATGAAGGATTTCTGTTTGTATTACTCTGATTATTTTGCCCCGGCTGCTCATTATCATAGTGTCTCATTGCTGTTCCCTGCTTTGCTGCATAAAATGACTGTTCTTGTGTGCCGTTGCTTGCATGACATCCCAAACGGAAATGTTGTCAATGCAACTGATTCAACTTTTTTCGCAATAGAGGAAGAGGGAGTCAACATCTTCCTCTGTTGTCTTCATACCTTTATTTTGAAATTTGAGATCTGTTATTAACCTTTTTGAAAAATGTTTTTACTCCTGAAAGCTGTTTAATAAAATAAAAAAGAAGTACATGTAAAAAAAACTTTATCTTAAAGAAGCACCATCAGTTGATGAAAAATAACATCTCCCAATTAAAACATGATGAAAGGCATACAAATTTCAGCTAAATAAACTGTTAAACTCATTAACAAATCATATTTTATATATTTGAGCAGTTATCATACATTTATCTTTTTATACACAAAAAAAAACAACACAAATGTTGCAGCCTATTCAGATGCTTTGCTTTTTTAAAGCAGATTTAAGGTTTGTATTGTGGCTCGTCATTCTTCAAAATCATGGTAGTTTCACTTCCTGCATCACAGTGATGTTCAACACTGGCTATTTTCCGTTCAAACTTCCTCCACTTCCCTTCTGATTAAAACCTTCAGTTCTTGTTGAACACAAACCGTCATCTGAAATAAGAAAAAAATAAAGAATTGAACCAATCACAGCAATCCAATTATTTACCTGAGGTAAATGAAAATTTATGGAGGCAACTACTAAATAGATTTACTTTTGTTGAAAGATGGAAAATCATACTCTACAAGGAAAGTTTTTGCAATGCTGGAAATTCCTGTGCGTCACCTCAGTGGCATGATGATTACAGCATTATTCTTACTTGGCCAACACAGGAAAAAACTTTCTCAAGAAAAATGACTAATTTTAGCCCACAGGAACAAAGGCGAGTACTAGTAGCACTACAATAAGTTGGATTCAAATCATGCAGTGCTTAAAAGTAAGCAAGGCCAGTTTAGTTTGCCAGGGACCGTCTGGGTGTTGAGCTTTGGTGAAATCTTTCGATGAGAAGCTGTACTGAGCTCACAGACTTAATGAAAGATGTTTTGTGACTGCTTTATTGCTTAGTTTTTTTTGAGGAAAAGAAAGCTTTAGGACCCAAGGGGAAAAAATCATTTAAATGAATTGAATCGATTAAATGAAGATACAAGCTAAACATATTTATTTGTGAACATATTTCAAGACTAACGTTTGTGTGTCTTGAGTTGAAAAATCCATTGTTATTCATGTTTCTCCACTTCTTCTTTTGAGAATCTTGTCCTTTGGTTCCTAAGATTTGCAGACACACTCAGAGTGATTTTTTTTATTTTAGACTATTGCAAAATTCAATGAATGTAACTCAGAGTGTTGTCTTAAAAAATGCAAAAGAAACATAAGTCCAATTTCAATGTCCTTCCAAACAATTTAGATTTGTTTCAATAGGAAAAATGATCAATCTAAACTCTCTCTAAGGTTGTCCAAAAAGGCTGAAAATCTGACAAACATGAACTCAAACCTGAACTCTTACACAGGCTGTGGGATGATTAACAAACAGAAAATCGTGTGAACGATTAGCAAATGAGACCAGGGGAGACTATTACTGGTGAAACAAACCTTGAAACATTATTATTTCTACAGCTTTGTTGGCAACAGCACTTCTGCTTGGTGAGGAAATGTCTTACTGGAAGATTATTTTAAACAAAAACAAACAAAAAAATGTATAACCACAATAAATATTTGTTGCCTCAATTTGCCTTTAAAAAAACTCTTGTGAAGACATCTTATCTGTTTCTTCTACTTTTGTACAGGTATTTTTTTTTATTTTCATACCTTATTGCATCATGGAAAATGTGTTTTTGTCAGATTTGAAAAAAAAAAAAATAGGAGACATTAAACTTCCAATCAAGAGAACTTTACAAGAATTTTATATAAATTATTAGTTTAAATTATGTTGTAGAAACTAATTTAAGTCACACAGGAATGAATAAGAGAAAATAATATTTGAGAGTCAAAGTTGCATATTAATATTTCTATTAAGCTTGAACTGACTTTTCATGAAAAGAAATAACTTTATTTCAACACAAACAAAAGGAGGAAGAGAAATCATGTGTTCCTTTTCTAGAAAGAAAATGCAGAAAGAGAAGTATGTGACATTGCAGAAACATTTGAACACGCAGTCAGAGGTTTAAGGAAGAAACAACGATGGTGAGAGTTGTTTACAAAGATGAAATCTCCATTGACTATGTCAATACCACTGACACGTCTGCCAAGAGATTGACTGATAAAGACCATAAAGTCTATCATGCTCCAACAGGTAAGTACTTTCATTTCTTTATAGAGGCAGAGAAAAATATTCAAAATGTAAAAAAAAAAAAACCAGAACTTTCCCATCTTTATAAAAACTGTATATTTATGAATTATCGCGGAAATTGCAGCGTCTGCTTCTAAATTTGCTTTCAGGCAGGAAGACATATCGGATGATTGCTATCAGCTTTGTACTCCTGTGCATCCTGCAAGTTGCTGTCAACGTAACTCTGCGTCTTTTTTTCTGTGAGTGTAAGTTGGTGGTTGATGGTTCATTTGTATAAAACTCCTCAACGTACACATTTGTTGTGACAAAATAAAGGTGAAACCAAGCTTCTACCACAACTTGAATTGTTACAACATGATATATTTGAGATCTAGCTGTAACTTTGAACATCCTAGACCACAACCTACATGCTAACATTTTCCAGCTTTAAAGGACCCTGGTGTGTAATTAGTATATTTGCATAATGTATAATTATAACTATACTTTGCTAAATTATACTAATAGTCTATATTAATGTATAATTTCTGGGACCCTAATTTCCGAACTATAGTATGCAAAAAAATTATAATGCGCATCGCCAATGAATGGTCCATTTTCAAAATGATGTTGTGTATTAAGTGTGACGAGAGTCCGAAAAAAGTCCATCATCCAGTCAGACTTCTAACTGCGTTCAGAGTTACACGCTGCACTTTAGAGGCATCAGCCCCGTTAGTATGTTCAGAATACCCTTAACCCCCAACCTTTTTTTCTGTAACACATGAAAAACTGACTGATAAAGTTAAAACAAACATTAGTGTGTATACATTAATCCCCAACTTAGTAACGTGTGAAAAAAAAAAATCAACAACAAAAAAAAAGCATTCAGACTTCGATAGCCAAACATTTTGACAGGGCGGCGTGTACCTCTTAAAATCCCTTCGGCATCAGTAAGCACAACCAGAATTAGTCTTTTAAGGCAGAGCGACTTATATGAGGGCAACAAGGCATACTGTAATTTTCTGAAGAAAAAAAATGAAGGCATTTAAGAGCGCTTTACTGCACTAAACAATGATGGAGGCTTCACAGTTCTAGTTAGTACTGAATACCTTCTGCATGAAAAATTAGAACATTAAAACTTTCACTTAATAGTCTTATTTGTTATTTTTTGTTGAATAACCGTACACATATGCCATGTTTTAAGGCTTTATTAAGCTTTAACTTATGACTGAAAATATTTTTCTGTCAAAAAAGTAATTAAGTTGAGATGCACAGAAGCTTCAACATCAAGTGTTGCAAGGTTTTACTTCAAGCAGCTGGAAGGAATCTCAGACACAGTTAACATATCGACAAAGTCCAAACCTTCACCTTTTAAAACATCTGTTTTAGCTACAAGACTAGTTGCAACAAAAGTCCTTTGTTCAATTTAATTTAAAAAATATACTTTTAAATTCGTAAAATTTCAAAGAAATCTTCAAGTGTAATTTAAAAATGTTGAATTGGTAAAATACATTAATAAACTGAAATTTAGCAAGCAAACATAAATTGAAGAACCAGATTGGAAAAATAAAACTGTTTGAATGATTTTCCCTCTACATTTCCAGTCAAAACTGGAAACCTGACAAGAAATGCAAACACCTTAGAGAAACTGAAGGGTAAGATAACTCTTTACATCAAAATCACTATTAGCATAATACGTGATTAAAATATAATAGCAAATATGTTTAAAAAAAATGGTTAGAGAGCTTCTTGAAGAAAAATTATAACAGCCAACACATTACAGGCTTTCATTTTGTTTTACTATTTTCTTTTTACACACACCTATATTTATGAAAAATGTTTAACTTCATGTGTTCTTTTGCTGCCAAATGCTTTTTCTTCCAACAGCAGACGACGATTTCCAACAAGGATGGGTATTTTTTGGTTCCAGTCTCTATTTTATATCTTCAACTAAACTGCCATGGCTGAATAGTAGAGAAATCTGTCTGAGACATGGTGCAGACCTGGTGGTGATCAACACTGTGGATGAACAGGTTGGATTTATGATCATCTTTAATTTACACAAATATTCATAGTCGCATTCTTTTAGCTTAAATGTTTATAATTTTATGTTGAAGAACTTCATGGGGAAGTTTCACAGGCTCACATGGCTTGGACTGACATACCAAGAAGAGACGGGGACCTGGGATTGGGTGGATGGGACTCCACTAACCAAAAGGTTTGTCCTTACGTTGGTAAATGACTTAAAGAAAGATAGAAATGCACTAAAATTAGAGGGGATGGGATAATTTTCCAGTTAAATTCTGAAACAAGTCACTTTCTTAACCTTTAAAATGTTATAATTGCTTATTTTGCTGAAAGATTTGCTTTTTCTTAACTTTTTTTTCTTGGGTTCCAGTTACTGGGGCGAAAACGAGCCAAATGGGTATCACGGCAGAAATGAAAGTTGTGTGGAGATCAGGTTCTTTGACGATCAGAACAGCTGGAATGACATACCATGCTACGAGCAGAATTTCTGGATCTGTGAGAAAAAATTGGCTCTGTAAACTCATCTACATACCAAAAAAAAAAAAAAACAACTTGAAAAAAAATCAGTTCAACATTGTTGCTGCCACAAAACTAGCTCCCTCTCAACATAGAGTTTTAACTTAATTTTACTCCATTCGCTGCTCCAACACAGGCTCTTTAGAAGGCACTGGAGGCTCAGATAACACTCCAAAATTTTACTGAGGTTCAGCTCACAATTAAAATGCTTAACAAGTAGGGACTGCAACCCATTCTCTTATCATAATCTGCCTGTCTGAAGCTAAACACTCTTAATAACCCATTAAGAGTGTTGTTAATTGGAAAATGTATTACGACGATCCCTAAAATGTTGGACAACCTTTTTTCTCTACTTTGTAGTTAAAGGACGAGCAAAAGACTAGCATAAAAAGCCAAAAAAGAAAATCTGATTTAGTGAACTTACAGTTTTTGCAATCTTGTACAATGTGTAGCTGTATGATATCTTAAAGAATCAAATAAAAACTTATTTCAAGGCTTTGCTTTGTATGGTATTTCCTTATGTAATGAAAGCTTCTTATTAAATGTGACCCAGTAATGATCTGTTGGACACATCTATGTGAGAATCAGTGTGACCTGCATAGAAATGTCATTGTTCATTACTCATGATAATCCAAAACAAGTTTTCAGTCTGATTACAGCCAAATGGTCCCTGGTCCCAAACCAGGAACCAGTCTTGGACCCATGTTTTGATGTGTTTTTCTCAGTCTCGGAGTAGAACAACTGGACATAACGGCCACCATAGTTTGGCATAATGGGATATAAACAGAGTAGGAAGGAAGCATAACCAACAAAAGCTTCAGGCAAACATGGAACAACTCACTGAAATGTGGTTGGATTAATGCAGGCTAATTAAAAACAACTTTTAATGTGATACACATTGGTTTTCACACCGTTTTCACCTGAAAATCTTAACGTCAAAAACTAATCAGTGTACCTTCTTAGCTGTCGTCTCCTCCATTGCATGCCTCCACTATACGTAAGTAGCAGTGAAAGGTACCTGACCTTGATACAGATGTTCAAAATTGGTCAGTGAAATATGACATATGAATAAGTGAACTATTCTTACAAGGAAAGTGTCTGATTTCTTCCAGGTCTTTGCCTTTCAGTCATGTGGTTTTGCTTGCAAGCTTTGATTCGAAATAAAAACGTCCAGTTGTAGACAGTCTGAATACAGATCAAGTTCAAGGTTCAGGATTCGATCTGGCAAATGGACTTTTCCAGTCTGAATACACCCTGAATTACTTAACATGATATTAGTTTCACATTTGACTGATGTATTATCTGAGTAGCTGGGGTGAAAACAGAGTCTGAAAGTAATTATGACCTCCTTATCTGGTACTGACCAGGCTCTTCTGAAAGAGTTTATGCATGCTTCACTTTTGCAGCCCCTGCTCCAGCTTCCAGTTCTGGTCTTGGGCCAGTTGGACCTGTAGTGTGGCCCTGATCCAGGGTATCTGCAGGACTGACAGGAGTGCAGAACACAACTGAGTTAACAGAAGCAGAAAATAAAATTTAAAAAAAAAAAAAAAAAAGAACCTACATGTCTCCTTCAGCTCTTCTGGTTCGGCTGCAGCTGTAGTCCGGTCCAGTTTGGTCAGGTTATGCTGAGCTTAGCTCTGGTGCAACTGAGTCTGAAGTCTCTGGACTTCACCTGAAGAGAGAAGATTTCCTGCAGGCAGGAATAAATCCTGTGTGGTTTATCAATGCAGACAGCTCCATCTACTGGACAAAGAAGGCATCATCAACCTGCTGGTTCCCCTCCTCCAGCTGCCTGTAGTGTCTCTGAACATCCTCTGGGTGGAGCTGCAGACCATTCACCTGCTGCTGTGAGGAATGAACCTGAACAACACAAACACAACGTTCACACTCACACCTGCAGCCTTCACAGCATTCATCATCAGGCCAAGCAGAGCAGGAAGCTGCTCTGAGAGACACCTGGAAATCTCAGTTTTTTTGACCCTTTGACCAGAGATCTGTAAGTCAAAGTATTTTCTTTAAAAGCAGTTTGATCTGCAAACTACACAAACATTAGCTTCAGTTTTTATATTACTTTCAAACTCCTGTCAGGAGAGCTGTATACATTCAGTTTATATAACACAAAGACATTTTGTTTACTCCTTCAACTCCCCCCTACTCTTAGTCAGACCAAGCATATTAAATAAATAATATAATTCTATAAAAAAGAAAAATTTTGATTAAATAGCTTTGGTGATAAAGGAGCCTTTCAACAGATCATCATTGTTATGATTTTAGATACAGAAACAGTCACCGTCTGTCACTCATTTAACATCCAAGATAGTAATGGACATCTGATTTTCTTTGCAGAAAATGTACGCATACCCCGCTTTTTTGTCACCAATCTGCAACATCCACCCAGCTTCTTCTGGCACCATCAGCAGAGGCAAAGCGCCTTGAAAATGTGGAGACTGGACAGGTCAGACCAAAGGAAGAGGTAAACCCACCAGGCTGGTGGAGAGTGTCAGCGACCAAGACCTACGGGATGAGGGGTTTGAGGAAGACACAGTGGAGGACATCACTGTTCCCGTGTTATGTGACCCCCACCATGATGCTGTCACCAGCCCCTCATCTTCAGCTCCTCCTCTGCTCTCAGCATCACCAGATGCATCTTCAGGACAGCACCTTTCCTCTGTGCCGGTGTCACTCAGTCATACTGAAAGCAATCCTTGTAAAGTTAAAGTGTCCATTAGTTGTCACAACCTAGGTGTGCGAAATTTGTTCTCCGCATTTGACCCATCCTGGGGGGCGGTGAGCTGCAGACACAGCCGCGCTCAACCATTGAACCCCCAATCCAACCTTAATGCTGAGTGCCAAGCAGGGAGGCACTGGGTCCCATTTTTACAATCTTTGGTATGACTTGGTATGAGGCAGAGGTAAGACATTTAAAAAAACCTTCCTTTAATTTAAGTCTCATCTTACTCAGCATATCATTATTCCTAACATTAATTTTCCTGTTATTGGACCTGCAGCTGTCGTTGGACCTGATGGGATTGCTGGCTGGGACAAAGTTCAGGATCTGGCTTCTTACCTTGTTGGACTTCGTGAAGCTTCTTATCTCACAGAGCCACAAGTAACAGAGGCCATTCGACTTTGGACAGCCCTCCCAGATTTTGACAAAAAGCGGGTCATTTACCAGCCTCGTCACCAGCCTCAGCTGACACATGGCCGCTTTAAGACGCCAAAGCGTTCCGGGGTGACACCAGGAGTGGAAAGTGTCAAGAGGTGTTTAATTGGACATCCTGGGGGTCCAGCTCAGTGGCCTAGCACCAGTCGCTTAGTTGAGGCTATTTGTGTAAAGCTCTGTGCTACACACAAGACTTCAACTAAGAAGGCTGGAGTCAACACTCCAAGGTGGTCCAAAATCCTCACGGATTACCACCACATCAGGGATGTAGTTCTGAGCAGTCCCAGGCTGATGGATGCAACAACCATCCAGCTGTTTGAGCTCAACCAGAGGACACTCATTCAGTGGTAAGAAAGGCGTGTTATTTTCATCAATTTCTCTGACTTTAAAAAAAAAAACATAAATATAATACTGTTGATAAATTTTCAGGTTTCAACGGTACCAGAAAACCCAAGAAAAGAGTGTTCTCACTCAGGGACTGACTCCGCCTGATCCAGTTGCTGTGGCTGACTCACAGCTTCCGTCTCCAAGAAAAAAGATGGATGAGGCACCATCGACATCTGGGCCAAAATTCCAATTTTTCTCTTCCTCCAAATAGGGAAGGACAGGCTCCAATTTTACAACCGGGTCGCCAGCCTGCTGCTACTACTGCTTCTGCTGCTACTATAATTTCCCATCACGCCTGCTATCAGTGGAACAAGGATTTTACTGTCTGTTTAAGCACCTGGGTCACTGCTTGGGACAATAATTCTAAACCCAGGTATTACTGTGCTGCCTACTGTGATGCCTAGTATGATGCCTGTGCCTATTGCTGTTACTGTTTCTGGAGCTGCAACATCCACTGCAGGTGTCATTCCACCTGCTGCTGCGACTGCTGCCCCTGCATTCAAAAAGGAAATACTTGCATTAAGTACAGCCACAGCTGATACAGAAAGGCCACATTTTGCTCACAGGCCTCAAATGGACAGTCTGAGTTGGCAGAACAGCAACAGTGTGATAAAAGCAGATCTCCTCCTCCTTCTCTTAAATAACTCCAGCGGTTACTACCATCATATTTTATCCATAAACCATGTAAATATAAAATTATTGTTGCATATAGTTTTTTTTTTTAAACTTCAATATTTTGTCATTTGTGTGTGAAAAATGTGCGTACTGGGTGTATTTATTTTATTAAAACATTTTGCATTTGAAGAGTTTTTTTGGTCTGTTTTCAATTAAAGCAATAACTTTGGCTTTTAGTTTCCCAGAATAAGCCCCCACTACACTCCATCAAGAAAAATTGTACAATATTTTCTTTTATATTATTTTTTTTCTTTAGATTTAGATTTATTTCAAACATGTAAAAACAACATTACAGAGCAAAAAATAAAACGATAATAAAAAATAACAATACATTCTCCATTTGTAAAAAAAAAAAAGTCACAAACTGAAGTCGGTAAATACATGTTTGAGAAGGGGATAGGCGGAAGCAAATGCTTATTTAGGCCTATCCCTCTCTATCTTTATCCCTAAACAAATAATTCCCAATTTATAAATACAAACAATGAAATACAATGTGACCATAACTTTAAATTTTTCTTATATTCACAATAAAATCATACAAATTATCATCCACAGTCACCATTTCACAATCAAAAAAAATTATTTATGTTGTAGTCATTTTTTATTATTCCGTTGTGGACTTTGATAAAAGCTTCTTTTTTTTTTTGACTGTAAATAGTTTGATTCCTGTTCATTGTTTGTATTGTTTTTCAAGCCCAGTCCACATCTTTGCCCCACACACTGATACACACATAATCTTTCTTACTGTTCTAGTTTTGGGTCCCCTCAGTGCGTAATCTCCGTCCCTCTGTCTAAACTGCTTCCGAATATTATGTGGTAGTAATTTATTGTTGGCTTTATAAAGATGTTTTGCTGTGTACAAATAAGCTAAATCAAAAAAATGTATTACCTTAGAATTTAGAAATAACATGTTAGTATGATCGCAGCTTCCAACTTTATCAATGGTCCTATTGCACGTTTTGAAGGATGAAAAGGCCATTTAGTGTTGTTTTATATGCGTTTCTGGGTTTTGCCAGCTATTACCGCCGGTTTGTAAAGGGGTTTGCTCGATTAGCGGCTCCCCTGCATCGACAGGATTTTGATCCGGTTTTGGCAAGCTTTCTCCCTCTCTGGCGGGACAAGCGCTATCCCACCTCCTCAGAGTGTGATGGGTTGTCTAAGGTAGCCCTGGCACTGTTGCGCCAATGGAAAAATCTTGTGGAGATTGACGGGGTGATTTATCGTAAGTTTCTTCCGCTGGACAGTGGGGAGGAGGTTTTCCAGCTGTTGTTGCCTGAAGTAATGATCCCTGAGATATTGGATCAGGTCCACCAACATCATGGTCACCAGGGCATTAGCTCTTTTAAGAGCCGGGTGCTACTGGCCAGGTATGTTGTCGGACGTGACTAGGTGGTGTCAGGCCTGTGAGAGGTGTCAGTTTGCTAAAGATGGCAAACGGTTGGGTTGTGCTCCCATGGGACACCTCAGGGCATCTAGGCCAAATGAGCTGGTGGCTATGGACTTCACCATCCTGGAGCCTTCTCAAAATGGCATTGAAAATGTTCTCGTCTTAACAGATGTATTTAGTAAATACATAGTTGCCATCCCCACCAGAGACCAGCTGGCATCTACCATTGCCAAGGTGCTCGTCACAGAGTGGTTCTTGAAGTTTCATTCTGATCAAGGGTGCAGCTTGGGGAGCTAACTGATTCAGCAACTCTGTGGTCTCTACGGCATTGAGAAATCCAGAACCACTCCTTACCACCCTGCAGGTAACGGACAGTGTGAAAGGTTTAACCAAACAATCTCCTGAGGGCCTTGCCGGTAACACGCAAGAGGGATTGGAGCTCCTGTTTGCCCCAAGTCACCTTCTGTTACAACACGACACCTCACCAGACAACTGGTGAGTCTCCTTTCTTTTTAATGTTTGATCAGCAACATAGACTCCCTGTTGATTTCTTGTTGGGACAGGTTAAATAACCTGTTGGAGAAACCATCCACAATTGGGTGGAGGAACATCAAACACGGTTGCGGGTGGTGTTTGATGTGGCCAAAGACCGGTTAGCTTTAGCAGCTGATCGTAGGAAGTGGAACTACGACAAGCAGGTTCAGGAGAATCTTCTGAAGGAGGGACAGCTGGTTCTCCTGCGTGATTTCAGTGTACGGGGTGGCAACAAAATTCATAATCATTGGAGCTCCACCATTTACCAGATCTTAAAAGCTTCAGGTTTTAAGCATTAGATGCACAACAACACACCTTTCCTGTAAACGTTGTTTTTACTTGCAATAAGGTCACTCAGCTTTCTGACAGCCACAGCAATTTCGTTACAACACTGGCACTGAGACCAGGCAAGCAAACAAGCAAGCGAAACAATCAATGAAAGTTCAGTCACTTTGTTTATATTTTAAATCTACCAATAAATTAGAGTCTTAACTTGAAAAGTTCTTGAACGACTATTTTAACTTTATAAACCTGTCGGATTTAGAAGATGAAGGCATGATTGGAAGAGAGATTGCTGCACATTGTAGGGGAATTAGCTCAAGATTCCAGATACTTTAGCAAGGCGCTTCTTATGCATTGCAGCGATATCTGTTAATTTATTAAGAGCCCTTTGCCTTGCAGATTCTCCAATTTGAATGACAAAAGCTTTCTTTTCAATTTGTGTTGTTCAGAAGAGCATTTCCATTGATCACTTAAAACATTAAATGATTCCACCTGCGATGAGGATGAGATTCAAACACCTGTGCAAAGCGCAATGGATTAGCAGTCCATCTTCTTAACCACTCGCACACCTCATTTGCCTTTAATAACACTTCACGACATGACTGGTGTCATGCGTCTAGTAAGGCATTCAACATGTCGAGGTAGAATGTTCATTTCAGCCACCAAACCATGTTGGAAACTTTTAGTTAGAACAAAAAACCACCTAACAGAACTGTGTTTTGACACAGAACAAGTTAGCGAGAGCTGTAGTCTCAATGGTGCAAAAAATTTTTTTTTTTGGGTGAAGAAACTTTGCCTTTCATGGGGAATTAGCTCAAATGGTAGAGCGCTCGCTTAGCATGTGAGAGGTAGAGGGATCGATGCCCTCATTCTCCAATATAGATAAGGAAGTTCTTGACCAATGTTGAGAAATGATAACATTTTTGAAAGTTCCAGATACCTGAGCAAGGCGCTTCTTATGGATTGCAGCGATATCTGTTAATTTGTGAAAAGCCCTTTGCCTATCAGATTCTCAAATTTAATGACAAAAGCTTTCTTTTCAATTTATGTTGTTCAAAAGAGCATTTCCATTCATCACTTAAACACTATATCATTCCACCTGCGATGAGGATGGGATTTGAACCCATGCGTGCAAAGCACAATGGATTAGCAGTCCATCTCCTTAACCACTCGGACACCTCATCTTGATATTGAAAACACTTCACGACATGACTGGTGTGATGCATCTTGTATGGCATTCAACATGTCGAGGTAGCCTGTTCATTTCAGCCACCAAACGATGTCAGAATTTTTTAGACGGAACAAAGAAAAACCTAACAGAACTGTGTTTTGACACGGACCAAATTAGCGAGAGCTGTGTTCTCTATGTATCAAAAAATATTTTTTGAATTGGGTGACAAATTTTTGCCTTTCACGGGGAATTAGCTCAAGTGGTAGAGCGCTCGCTTCGCATGCGAGAGGCAGTGGGATCGATGCCCTCATTCTCCAATATAGATAAGGAAGTTCTTGACCAATGTTGGGAAATGATCAATTTTGTGAAAATTCCAGATACCTGAGCAAGGCGTTTCCTGTGCATTGCAGTGATATCTGTTCATTTGGGAAGAGCCCTTTGCCTTGCAGATTCTCCAATTTGAATGACAAAAGCTTTCTTTTCGATTCAGTTTATTCATGTTGTTTAACAGAGCATTTCCATTGATCACTTAAAAACATTGAAAGCTTGAATAAGCCACCTGCGATGAGGATGAGATTCAAACACCTGTGCAAAGCGCAATGGATTAGCAGTCCATCTTCTTAACCACTCGCACACCTCATTTGCCTTTAATAACACTTCACGACATGACTGGTGTCATGCGTCTAGTAAGGCATTCAACATGTCGAGGTAGAATGTTCATTTCAGCCACCAAACCATGTTGGAAACTTTTAGTTAGAACAAAAAACCACCTAACAGAACTGTGTTTTGACACAGAACAAGTTAGCGAGAGCTGTAGTCTCAATGGTGCAAAAAATTTTTTTTTTGGGTGAAGAAACTTTGCCTTTCATGGGGAATTAGCTCAAATGGTAGAGCGCTCGCTTAGCATGTGAGAGGTAGAGGGATCGATGCCCTCATTCTCCAATATAGATAAGGAAGTTCTTGACCAATGTTGAGAAATGATAACATTTTTGAAAGTTCCAGATACCTGAGCAAGGCGCTTCTTATGGATTGCAGCGATATCTGTTAATTTGTGAAAAGCCCTTTGCCTATCAGATTCTCAAATTTAATGACAAAAGCTTTCTTTTCAATTTATGTTGTTCAAAAGAGCATTTCCATTCATCACTTAAAACACTATATCATTCCACCTGCGATGAGGATGGGATTTGAACCCATGCGTGCAAAGCACAATGGATTAGCAGTCCATCTCCTTAACCACTCGGACACCTCATCTTGATATTGAAAACACTTCACGACATGACTGGTGTGATGCATCTTGTATGGCATTCAACATGTCGAGGTAGCCTGTTCATTTCAGCCACCAAACGATGTCAGAATTTTTTAGACGGAACAAAGAAAAACCTAACAGAACTGTGTTTTGACACGGACCAAATTAGCGAGAGCTGTGTTCTCTATGTATCAAAAAATATTTTTTGAATTGGGTGACAAATTTTTGCCTTTCACGGGAATTAGCTCAAGTGGTAGAGCGCTCGCTTCGCATGCGAGAGGCAGTGGGATCGATGCCCTCATTCTCCAATATAGATAAGGAAGTTCTTGACCAATGTTGGGAAATGATCAATTTTGTGAAAATTCCAGATACCTGAGCAAGGCGTTTCCTGTGCATTGCAGTGATATCTGTTCATTTGGGAAGAGCCCTTTGCCTTGCAGATTCTCCAATTTGAATGACAAAAGCTTTCTTTTCGATTCAGTTTATTCATGTTGTTTAACAGAGCATTTCCATTGATCACTTAAAAACATTGAAAGCTTGAATAAGCCACCTGCGATGAGGATGAGATTCAAACACCTGTGCAAAGCGCAATGGATTAGCAGTCCATCTTCTTAACCACTCGCACACCTCATTTGCCTTTAATAACACTTCACGACATGACTGGTGTCATGCGTCTAGTAAGGCATTCAACATGTCGAGGTAGAATGTTCATTTCAGCCACCAAACCATGTTGGAAACTTTTAGTTAGAACAAAAAACCACCTAACAGAACTGTGTTTTGACACAGAACAAGTTAGCGAGAGCTGTAGTCTCAATGGTGCAAAAAATTTTTTTTTTTGGGTGAAGAAACTTTGCCTTTCATGGGGAATTAGCTCAAATGGTAGAGCGCTCGCTTAGCATGTGAGAGGTAGAGGGATCGATGCCCTCATTCTCCAATATAGATAAGGAAGTTCTTGACCAATGTTGAGAAATGATAACATTTTTGAAAGTTCCAGATACCTGAGCAAGGCGCTTCTTATGGATTGCAGCGATATCTGTTAATTGTGAAAAGCCCTTTGCCTTGCAGATTCTCAAATTTAATGACAAAGCTTTCTTTTCAATTTATGTTGTTCAAAAGAGCATTTCCATTCATCACTTAAAACACTAATCATTCCACCTGCGATGAGGATGGGATTTGAACCCATGCGTGCAAAGCACAATGGATTAGCAGTCCATTCCTTAACCACTCGGACACCTCATTTGATATGAAAACACTTCACGACATGACTGGTGTGATGCATCTTGTATGGCAATTCAACATGTCGAGGTAGCCTGTTCATTTCAGCCACCAAACGACTGTCAGAATTTTTTAGAGAACAAAGAAAAACCTAACAGAACTGTGTTTTGACACGGACCAAATTAGCGAGAGCTGTGTTTCTCTATGTATCAAAAAATATTTTTTGAATTGGGTGACAAATTTTTGCCCTTTCACGGGGAATTAGCTCAAGTGGTAGAGCGCTCGCTTCGCATGCGAGAGGCAGTGGGATCGATGCCCTCATTCTCCAATATAGATAAGGAAGTTCTTGACCAATGTTGAGAAATGATAACATTTTTGAAAGTTCCAGATACCTGAGCAAGGCGCTTCTTATGCATTGCAGCGATATCTGTTAATTTGTGAAAAGCCCTTTGCCTATCAGATTCTCAAATTTAATGACAAAAGCTTTCTTTTCAATTTATGTTGTTCAAAAGAGCATTTCCATTCATCACTTAAAAACACTAATGCATTCCACCTGCGATGAGGATGGGATTGAACCCATGCGTGCAAAGCACAATGGATTAGCAGTCCATCCTTAACCACTCGGACACCTCATCTTGATATTGAAAACACTTCACGACATGACTGGTGTGATGCATCTTGTAGGCATTCAACATGTCGAGGTAGCCTGTTCATTTCAGCCACCAAAACGATGTCAGAATTTTTTAGACGGAACAAAGAAAAACCTAACAGAACTGTGTTTTGACACGAACAAATTAGCGAGAGCTGTGTTCTCTATGTATCAAAAAATATTTTTTGAATTGGGTGACAAATTTTTGCCTTTCACGGGGAATTAGCTCAAGGTAGACGCTCGCTTCGCATGCGAGAGGCAGTGGATCGATGCCCTCATTCTCCAATATAGATAAGGAAGTTCTTGACCAATGTTGGGAAATGATCAATTTTGTGAAAATTCCAGATACCTGAGCAAGGCGTTTCCTGTGCATTGCAGTGATATCTGTTCATTTGGAAGAGCCCTTTGCCTTGCAGATTCTCCAATTTGAATGACAAAAGCTTTCTTTTCGATTCAGTTTATTCATGTTGTTTAACAGAGCATTTCCATTGATCACTTAAAAACATTGAAAGCTTGAATAAGCCACCTGCGATGAGGATGAGAATTCAAACACATGTGCAAAGCGCAATGGATTAGCAGTCCATCTTCTTAACCACTCGCACACCTCATTTCTTTAATAACACTTCACGACATGACTGGTGTCATGCGTCTAGTAAGGCATTCAACATGTCGAGGTAGAATGTTCATTTCAGCCACCAAACCATGTTGGAAACTTTTAGTTAGAACAAAAAAACCACCTAACAGAACTGTGTTTTGACACAGAACAAGTTAGCGAGAGCTGTAGTCTCAATGGTGCAAAAATTTTTTTTTTTGGGTGAAGAAACTTTTGCCTTTCATGGAATTAGCTCAAATGGTAGAGCGCTCGCTTCGCATGCGAGAGGCAGTGGATCGATGCCCTCATTCTCCAATATAGATAAGGAAGTTCTTGACCAATGTTGGGAAATGATCAATTTTGTGAAAATTCCAGATACCTGAGCAAGGCGTTTTCTGTGCATTGCAGTGATATTCTGTTCATTTGGGAAGAGCCTTTGCCTTGCAGATTCTCCAATTTGAATGACAAAAGCTTTCTTTTCGATTCAGTTTATTCATGTTGTTTAACAGAGCATTTCCATTGATCACTTAAAAACATTGAAAGCTTGAATAAGCCACCTGCGATGAGGATGAGATTCAAACACCTGTGCAAAGCGCAATGGATTAGCAGTCCATCTTCTTAACCACTCGCACACCTCATTTGCCTTTAATAACACTTCACGACATGACTGGTGTCATGCGTCTAGTAAGGCATTCAACATGTCGAGGTAGAATGTTCATTTCAGCCACCAAACCATGTTGGAAACTTTTAGTTAGAACAAAAAACCACCTAACAGAACTGTGTTTTGACACAGAACAAGTTAGCGAGAGCTGTAGTCTCAATGGTGCAAAAAATTTTTTTTTTTTGGGTGAAGAAACTTTGCCTTTCATGGGGAATTAGCTCAAATGTAGAGCGCTCGCTTAGCATGTGAGAGGTAGAGGGATCGATGCCCTCATTCTCCATATAGATAAGGAAGTTCTTGACCAATGTTGAGAAATGATAAACATTTTGAAAGTTCCAGATACCTGAGCAAGGCGCTTCTTATGTATTGCAGTGATATCTGTTAATTTGTGAAAAGCCCTTTGCCTATCAGATTCTCAAATTTAATGACAAAAGCTTTCTTTTCAATTTATGTTGTTCAAAAGAGCATTTCCATTCATCACTTAAAACACTGTATCATTCCACCTGCGATGAGGATGGGATTTGAACCCATGCGTGCAAAGCACAATGGATTAGCAGTCCATCTCCTTAACCACTCGCACACCTCATCTTGATATTGAAAAACACTTCACGACATGACTGTGTGATGCATCTTGTATGCATTCAACATGTCAAGGTAGCCTGTTCATTTCAGCCACCAAACGATGTCAGAATTTTTTAGACGGAACAAAGAAAAACCTAACAGAACTGTGTTTTGACACGGACCAAATTAGCGAGAGCTGTGTTCTCTATGTATCAAAAAATATTTTTAGAATTGGGTGACAAATTTTTGCCTTTCTCGGGGAATTAGCTCAAGTGGTAGAGCGCTCGCTTTGCATGCGAGAGCAGTGGGATCGATGCTCTCATTCTCCAATATAGATAAGGAAGTTCTTGACCAATGTTGGAAATAGATCAATTTTGTGAAAATTCCAGATACCTGAGCAAGGCGTTTCCTGTGCATTGCAGTGATATCTGTTCATTTGGAAAGAGCCCTTTGCCTTGCAGATTCCCACCATTTGAATGACAAAAGCTTTCTTTTCGATTCAGTTTATTCATGTTGTTTTAAACAGACATTTCCATTGATCACACTTAAAAACATTGAAAGCTTGAATAAGCCACCTGCGATGGGAGGATGAATTCAAACACCTGTGCAAAGCGCACTGGATTAGCAGTCCATCTTCTTAACACTCGCACACCTCATTTGCCTTTAATAACACTTCACGACATGACTGGTGTCATGCGCGTCTAGTAAGCATTACAACATGTCGAGTTAGAATGTTCATTTCAGCCACCAAACCATGTTGGAAACTTTTAGTTAGAACAAAAAACCACCTAACAGAACTGTTTTTACACAGAACAAGTTAGCGAGAGCTGTAGTCTCAATGGTGCAAAAAAATTTTTTTTTTTGGGAAGAAACTTTGCCTTTCATGGGGAATTAGCTCAATGATGGTAGAGCGCTCCTTAGCATTGTGAAGGTAGAGGGATCGATGCCTCATCTCTCCAATATAGATAAGGAAGTTCTTGACAATTTGAGAAATGATAACATTTTTGAAAGTTCCAGATACCTGAGCAAGGCGCTTCTTATGGATTGCAGCGGATATCTGTAATTTGTGAAAAAGCCCTTTTGCCTATCAGATTCTCAAATTTAATGACAAAAGCTTCTCTTTTCAATTTATGTTGTTCAAAAGAGCATTTCCATTCATCACTTAAAACACTAATCATTCCACCTGCGATGAGGATGGGATTTTGAACCCATGCGTGCAAAGCACAATGGATTAGCAGTCCATCTCCTTAACCACTCGACACCTCATCTTGAATTGAAAAACACTTCACGACATGACTGGTGTGATGCATCTTGTATGGCATTCAACATGTCGAGGTAGCCTGTTCAATTTCAGCCACCAAACGATGTCAGAATTTTTTAGACGGAACAAAGAAACCTAACAGAACTGTGTTTTGACACGGACCAAATTAGCGAGAGCTGTATGTTCTCTATGTATCAAAAAATATTTTGAATTGGTGACAAATTTTTGCCTTTCACGGGGAATTAGCTCAAGTTGTAGAGCGCTCGCTTCGCATGCGAGAGGCAGTGGGATCGATGCCCTCATTCTCCAATATAGATAAGGAAGTTCTTGACCAATGTTGGAAATGATCAATTTTGTGAAAATCCAGATACCTGAGCAAGGCGTTTCCTGTGCATTGCAGTGATATCTGTTCATTTGGGAAGAGCCCTTTGCCTTGCAGATTCTCCAATTTGAATGACAAAAGCTTTCTTTTCGATTCAGTTTATTCATGTTGTTTAACAGAGCATTTCCATTGATCACTTAAAACATTGAAAGCTTGAATAAGCCACCTGCGATGAGGATGAGATTCAAACACCTGTGCAAAGCGCAATGGATTAGCAGTCCGTCTTCTTAACCACTCGCACACCTCATTTGCCTTTAATAACACTTCACGACATGAACTGGTGTCATGCGTCTAGTAAGGCATTTCAACATGTCGAGTAGAATGTTCATTTCAGCCACCAAACCATGTTGGAAACTTTTAGTTAGAACAAAAACCACCTAACAGAACTGTGTTTTGACACAGAACAAGTTAGCGAGAGCTGTAGTCTCAATGGTGCAAAAAAATTTTTTTTTTTGGGTGGAAGAAAACTTTGCCTTTCATGGGGAATTAGCCAAATGTAGAGCGCTCGCTTACTGTGAGAGGTAGAGGGATCGATGCCCTCATTCTCCAATATAGCTAAGGAAGTTCTTGACCAATGTTGAGAAATGATAACATTTGAAAGTTCCAGATACCTGAGCAAGGCGCTTCTATGGATTGCAGTGATATCTGTTAATTTGTGAAAAAGCCCTTTGCCTATCAGATTCTCAAATTTAATGACAAAAGCTTTCTTTTCAATTTATGTTGTTCAAAAGACCATTTCCATTCATCACTTAAACACTTATATCATTCCAACCTGCGATGAGGATGGATTTGAACCCATGCGTGCAAAGCACAATGGATTAGCAGTTCCATCTCCTTAACCACTCGGACACCTCATCTTGATATTGAAAATACTTCACGACATGACTGGTGTGATGCATTCTTGTATGGCATTCAACATGTCGAGGTTAGCCTGTTCATTTCAGCCACCAAACGATGTCAGAATGTTTTAGACGGAACAAAGAAAAACCTAACAGATCTGTGTTTGACACGGACCAAATTAGCGAGAGCTGTGTTTCTCTATGTATCAAAAAATATTTTTTGAATTGGGTGACAAATTTTTGCCTTTCACGGGGAAGTAGCTCAAGTGGTACAGCGCTCGCTTCGCATGCAAGAGGCAGTGGATCGATGCCCTCATTCTCCAATATAGATAAGGAAGTTCTTGGACCAATGTTGGGAAATGATCAATTTTGTGAAATTCCAGATACCTGAGCAAGCGTTTCCTGTGCATTGCAAGTGATATCTGTTCATTTGGAAGAGCCCTTTGCCTGCAGATTCTCCAATTTGAATGACAAAAAGCTTTCATTTCGATTCAGTTTATTCATGTTGTTTAACAGAGCATTTCCATTGATCACTTAAAAACATTGAAAGCTTGAATAAGCCACCTGCGATGAGGATGAGATTCAAACACCTGTGCAAAGCGCCAATGGATAGCAGTCCATCTCCTTAACCACTCGGACACCTCATCTTGATATGAAAACACTTCACGACATGACTGGTGTGATGCATCTTGTATGGCATTCAACATTTCAAGGTAGCCTGTTCATTTCAGCACCAAACGATGTCAGATTTTTTAGACGGAACAAAGAAAAACCTAACAGAAACTGTGTTTTGACACGGACCAAAATTAGCGAGAGCTGTGTTCTCTATGTATCAAAAAATATATTTTGAATTGGGTGACAAATTTTTGCCTTCACGGGGAATTAGCTCAAGTGGTACAGCGCTCGCTTCGCATGCGAGAGCAGAAGGATCGATGCCCTCATTCTCCAATATAGATAAGGAAGTTCTTGACCAATGTTGGGAAATGATCAATTTTGTGAAAATTCCAGATACCTGAGCAAGGCGTTTCCTGTGCATTGCAGTGATATCTGTTCTTGGGAAGAGCCCTTTGCCTTGCAGATTCTCCAATTTGAATGACAAAAGCTTTCTTTTCGATTCAGTTTATTCATGTGTTTAACAGAGCTTTTCCATTGATCACTTAAAAAAACATTGAAAGCTTGAATAAGCCACCTGCGATGAGATGAGATTCAAACACCTGTGCAAAGCGCAATGGATTAGCAGTCCATCTCCTTAACCACTCGCACACCTCATTTGCCTTTAATAACACTTCACGACATGACTGGTGTCATGCGTCTAGTAGGGATTCAACATGTCGAAGGTAGAATGTTTCATTTCAGCCACCAAACCATGTTGGAAACTTTTAGTTAGAAAAAAAAACCACCAACAGAAAACTGTGTTTTGACACAGAACAAGTTAGCGAGAGCTGTAGTCTTCAATGGTGCAAACAATTATTTTTTTTTTGGGTGAAGAAACTTTGCCTTTCATGGGGAATTAGCTCAAATGGTAGAGCGCTCGCTGCGCAAAGGCAGGGGCTCAATCTTTCCGCTCGCGCGCGAGGCCAAAAACTCGCCCAAATCGATAATTGCCGGTGCCCTTTTTTTATGCTGAAATATTCTGATAATAAACTGGTGCATGTTTGTGGAGTTTTTTCAATAAAGTGACTGGTTCTCTGCGCTAGACCTGACTCGAACCTGCGACGTGTGCGAGCAGGAATCCGAAGACTTCTGCCATCTTTCGACGACGTAAAATTAACGTAGAACGTGATCGGTCAGACGTCTCAGTCACGTAATCACAAATCAGTTAGTTCATTTATGCAACCACTGAGCTGTACTGGTTTTTAAAGTTATCAATTGATCATTATTTCTACGTAATGCATATAAATTAAAAAAAAAATTGTAAAACAAACATTAATGAATGTGTTTTATCTTGTGAGTAGGATATTTCTGTATCTTGAAAGCTATAAATGTATATTACATTACAGTTTCATGCCTTTTCATATTATATAGGCCTATTACTTCTTTTATCACTGTTTAGTTGTCTGACATGTGTCATACAAATGTTAATTAAATCTATCAATTTATTTGCAGTCTTTATAGAGAGTCTTTTACATTATTACACTGTTAGACCATAACAAACTAAATGAAAAACTATATTTCCTTGTCTCAATTTTCACCGATTTGGTGTGGAGGGGTGTTGTGGTTTGGGGCTTTCCTTTATTGGTTTTGGTATTGTTGTTTCTGTCTGTTCTTGCAGAGTGGCGTGGGGCAGGAGGCGTGGCCTTCCCTACCTGATGGCCATGCACACTGTGATGGAAATTATACGTTTAGGTATACATTTCATCTTTACAATTAAATGTGTCTAACCTTTGTGCACAGCCGTGAGGCCACAAGCTTTATTTTCTTATTGTCAGGACGCCTTGATCACAGTGTATAAACATTTTGACTTCATTAGAACATCTTGTCCATATTAGATATGGCGCTTACGTTCCTATCCTAAGTTTCTGATTAAAGTTGTTTGTATGGCTCTATAAAATACGAATGTCCTTCATCACAGGCAGGGCTCTGCAGACCTCTCCTCCATGCTTGCAAGACGTGTACTTTTCTCTGCTCTGTTTTAATAAACATTCTTAAAACCGCTTGACAACATTTCTTTATTCCATCGGATCCAACTATTTTTCCACCACAATCTTGGCGTCACGAACAGGATTCCTCGTGTGTTCGTCGGAGGATCGGACCAGAGGGATTAGCTGTCCTGAATCACAAAGATTCAGCCTCATCTCACCAAATCCAAAAGAGTGACGAGGACTGTGGTCCGTGATCTCGATCGACCGCGACGGAATCATCGGACTTCGGTGGACAAATAGATCCGGTGAGGAAGATTCTATTCTAAAATATTCCTTGGTAATAATTTTTTTGCATAGGTTGATTTGGAACATTAATAACCACTGGCTTTTGCCCCTGAAATAAGTCAAGCGTTTTAAGAGAAAAAAAAAAAAAAAAAAAAAAAAAAAAAAAAGATGCCATTTGCTGAAACCCATCATAAGAGAGTCCTGTGCGCGTAATCTGATCAATTATCGCAAAACCGGTAGCAGTAAATTTCATAAGTGAGTCCCGTGAATATAACTTGATCCGTTATATGAGACCGGGTAGCATGAACCTGTGACCCACGTCGTGGGAAATCAGGGAATTAGATACGAAGTAAAATTTCATAAGTGAGTCCCGTGAGTATAGCTTGATCCGTTATACAAGACCGGGTAGCAGAACTCTGTGACCCACGTCGTGGGAAATCAGAGAATTAGATAAACGGTGCACCAGAAGCTTCTGGAAGACCGACGAATTACTGTGACCCAACAATCGAGACCAGGCAGGCCCCGCGATATACATATATCGGAGGATAGGCATATGTGCATATATATATAGGCGCATGTCACTTACATGCGCATACATATATATAATTAAAGTCCTGTGAGATTAGTTCGGGAAGACCAGAATATGGGTAATGCAAATGAGAAACAGAGCGGAGGTTCAGACTCAAGTCTGGTCACGTCCATGAAAGTGCAGCATGGTGTTAAATGTTGTGAGTTTATGGATTACTGGTGTCAGAAACATGGGTTCCCCGAAGGAAGTTCTTTGAGTTAAAGCTAACTAGAGAAACTCAGAAAAAGCCTAAATGAAGAGAAGACAAAAAATGATGTATGTGCAAAAAAAAAAAAAAAAAGAGCAAAGGAGGTTAAGCTCATGGATGAAATGAATGAGTGTTTGAAAGTTTGGGAAACGGAGTGTGAGAGATGGAAAAGGCCTGCAAGACTGTGACTACCCTGAAAATAAAAAACAAAAAAAAGATAACAAAGAAAAGTCTGATAAACCATCTACAAATATAGAAACTCTCTCAGCACCCTCTTTTTCTCTTCTACACAGAATCTCTGGAGTGCTGCAGTCGGATCGAGTCTGGACTCTGCCCCTCCTCCACGCCGGCCACTGCTAGCTCAACCGGGTTAGCCAGAAACACCCAGCAATGATGCAGACCAGAACGCAACAGCAGCATCCATGCAACCTGAGATGAACCAGCAGCGACAGCAGAAGCAGAGCAGATGCCCCCCCTCCTCCTGTGAAAGCGGAGGAAGTTAGGCTCCAGCCTTCAGCTCCTGCTGAAGTGGTGTTATCAGCTCCTGCTCACAACACCAGCTTTGGAAAGGCAAAACAAGGAGAGCAGCAGCAAAAGGAAGGCCTGACAGTACTAACAGCTCCCATGGTTCAAGTTTCCGGCCCAACTCCAGCGACTGCGCCTGCGCTGCTGATGACGTCGTAGCTGCATCCAAGCACCTGCCCAAACCAGAAAAAGGTGGGAAGATCTTGGTGTGAACCCTGGAGGACTTTGTCAGAGACTATGTGCCCAGTTCTGGAGAACTGGCTAGAGTCATGCTGCATCCTGAGACAATCCCAGTTTTCTACTCTGAGGAGACACTTCGAGGCCCGGCACCAGCCTGCAATCATGACTGGCACGAACCTGCCAACCAGAACGCAGCGAACGCGGCCTACAGACGATGGAAAGATGGACTGACAGCGGCTGTTCGTGCCCACTTTCCTGTCCAGTGCGACTACAAAAGGTCAGCGCCTGCATGCAACATGAGGAAGAAGATGTGGAGGAGCTCCTCGACCGGCTGCAAACCGCTTACGACAACCACAGCAGGATGACCAAGCCTGGCTCCCCTCAGGGGGACATGACACCTTATGAGACCCTCCTCAAACAGGACTTTCTCAACAACCTCCAGAGGCCCCTCAGTGACATCACAAAAAACCCTCATGTTGGTGGTGAGGACAGCACTGTCCACCTGGCCCAGGTGATCACCCACGCCAAGCTCATGCAGCACCGCCGGCATAGAAAGGAGGCCAGAGGAAAACAAAAAAAAAAAAGACAAAGAGCGACGCCCAGCATCATGCCCAGCTGCACCTCCTCCAACATGCGTCACTCCCACAAGCCCCTGCAACTGCTCCTCCTCCTGCTAGGCCGCTATACCAGCCTTACCCCCACCTCACACCCCTGCTGACTATGCTGCAATAGACACGTGCTTCCATTGTGGAGCCCATGGACATTGGTCAAAGAACTGTCCACTGAAAGCCCAGAACCACCGTGGGCGTGGACATCAGAACCAACAGGACCTCCTCGTGGGTGTCAACGCGGAAACTCCCAGGGTCCTCCCACCATCAAGGAGCGGACTGAGGAGAGGGAGGGGTTAGAGGTCTGGATTCGGTGCCGGCTGTGGCCTCCCTGCTCAGATAAGAACACACACACACTTACACATTTACACCTCCCCACAGATGATGACACTCTGTGTCTCCCTATGACAACAGTAACTATCTCAGACAGGTCTTTGGAGTTTATTGAGAACATTTCTCGGTACCCCTCACATGTACCAATCCTGAACAGCTCTGTTCTCACACACTTTTCTTATTCCCTCTTGCTGACACTTTAGTCTGATGAGTCATGAATTATTATTGAAGTTAGGCCTTCCACTCCTCTCCTGATGGAATGACTGTTGAACCACAGCGTGAATGTGTTTACGTTATGGTTAATCAATCTCCTCCCAGATATCCAGTGCTCTTAGCAATGGCAGATCTGCTATGAACGACAGAATGAGCTTGTAGCCTTAGCTAAAGACAGAGTTACTTTCCCAGATCAGCTGATGCTACCAGAAAATGTTCATTGTACTGCCTAAGTTTTTTCAGGGGACCCAGACCCAGTGCATAAAAGTGTGTTTTTGAAAAGTGTGAATGATTGTTTGTCTGTGTGCAGTCTTTTCTGGACTGCGACGCGCTGTGCGATGTTTGTTTCTGTTTTATTATTTTTTAGATTCCAGGAAGTGACCCTCACATTTCCTTGTCCAAAGCCCCACTGATAAATGGAAAGATTTGGGTTCCTGGACTAGAGCGTGCAACCATGCTCTAGATTGGCAGCTTGATTTTTTCTCACTTCAGACCCGACGGCTCAGTACCCCTTGAAGCCTGAAGCGATTGCAGGCATCACCCCAGTTTTAAACTCATTTTTGGAAGCAGTTATAGTCATCCCTTGTGATGATTCCCCTGTTGATACCCCGATTTTGCCTGTTAATAAGTATCGCCCTCCTCCAGTCTCTGAGGAATGGCGCTTTGTCCAAGATCTGACCTCTGTCAATGCAGCTGTACACGCACGTGCTCCATCTGTCCCAAATCCCTGCACCCTTTTGTCTAATGTACCACCTAACTCTTGGTGGTTCTCTGTCCTTAATCTTTCTGATGCCTTTTTTTCTGTTCCTGTTCACCCAGACTCTCAGTTCTGGTTTGCATTTCAGTTTAATGGGTGAGGGTACACCTTCACCCGCATGCCACAGGGCTACTGTGAATCACCTACAGTTCACAACAGAGCTCTCGCCGACTCTCTCTCCACTTTCTGCCCCACACCAGGTTCTGCCCTTCTGCACAGCTCGAAGCCACAAAGTCAGCAGACAAAAATTGCAGTTTGCCAGAGAAGAATTCACGTTCCTTGGACATGTTGTCAGTGCAGAAGGTAAAAGCCTTTCCTCCAAACATCTCACAGCAATCCAACAGGCGCCGAGACCGGAGACTGTTAAGCAACTCCTGTCTTTCGTTGGGTTGTGCTCCTACTGCAGAATTTTTGTTCCAAACTTTTCAGAATTAACCAAGCCCCTAGGTGAGTTAACCAAATCTAAACCAGTGAGTTCTAAAGTGCAGTGGACAAAAGAAGCTGAGAGTTTGTTCACAGCACTGAAACTTGCTCTCCAATCTCCTCCCACTTTAGGCCTGGTGGATCCATGCAGGCCATTCACATAGACTGTGAAGGAGAGAGGGGCTGCATGACCTCTGACCTCCTCCAGGATCATGGTGGAACTCTCAGACCAGACACTTATTTCTCCTGTAAGCTTGATCCTGTTGCTGCTGGACTTCCTCGCTGCCTGCGTGCCATTGCTGGGGCGGAGAAGACCCTAGCAGCTTCCAGAGATCTTGTGGGTTGCTCACTTCTGGTCCCCATGAGGTCCACCTCATCCTGGCGGAGCGCAGGTCATCGCACTTTTCCCTTCCCAGTTTCCTCAGGTATCAAACTTGTTTGCTCGAGCTGCCGAAATTTCACTGTTAAAAGGTTTTCGGTCCTAAATCCAGCCCAGCCACTGTGCTGCTCACACCTGACGAGGGTCTCCCTCATGACTGTGCTGATGAACTCTGACTGACTGCACGCCCTGACCTGACAGGGACTGACCAAACGCTCCAGAACCAGCCTTGTGTTTTTGTTTTGTGGTCCTGTCTCTGAATGTTACTGTGCGAGTTATTCCGTCTGCATGGCTCATGGGACTGCAGAGTCCGCGCCTCTGTCCTCCTATGAGCCGGCACTTTACATTTTTTTTTTATTCGAGCGTGCCGAAAGTCACATATTGAATTTGGATTATTAGCGACCGGCATTTTCGATTAGAAATAAACTCATAATTAGAAACTATCTCTGGCAGTTGAACATTCACTTGTGCTCCAAAACAGAACTTAAAAGAGGAAAAGTTGCAGAAGCTCAGAGAAAATGTTTTGTTAAGCTTATCTCTCTGTTAGGAAAACAAAGGCTGAACCCACAAGAGTCTGCAAGCAGAGCAGCTGTAGGCACAGATCGAGGTCACAAACAGAGAGCTGTGATCAAACTTGTTTTTCATTTTTAATGTGAATTATTACAACTGTTTTTTTCCAAGGTTCTCATGTTGTTCTTTTCACAGTTTAGAAGGATTCTGATATGTCATCATCATCTCCATGTCTCTGTGGCCTGTTTTGATACAGTGAAACCAGAGATGTGGAAGTAACCTGCCTTTCCTCCCAGGACGGAGTGTGTGATCAACTGATATGATGGAGAAAAACCATAGGAAATTTTTATTTGATGTATATGTATTTGTTGATTACTGTTGACTCTTTTGCAGAATTTCCAGAAGCCTGACCAGCAACGGCTAACCCTAACCCTAGTCCTAATCCAAACGTTCTCTTTCTGTCCAAAATGTCTAATCAATCCTTTCTTTCCTCACAACAGTTTTCCGGGTCAACTCGGGCAACAGTCTTATTGTATGATTGTTTATTGAATTGATCTAACTTTTAGAGCATCAATTGGCAAAAAATCTGTGCACAGAACAAATTTAAATGGGTTTATGCGCTTTTTACTTCTCTCATTGCTGTCAAATGTGTTGGTGTATGCTAACACTCAGTTCACTCCCAACGAGCTTCTACTAGGTTAATAGTTCCCAAGACCTGCACAACCTCTGAGGATGGATGTAGACCCCATCAGGTGAGTATGACAAAATCTTAATGAAATGGAGGCTTTGTGTTAGCTTTTGCGTCACAGGTGAGAGGCCGGGCTCCAGACTCTGACAGGCGTGAAACACGAGCACTGGATGAGCCTCTTCCAGGTCCTCCTCACCATGCAGACCGCAGTTGAGATTCCTGGGCGAGATCCTGGGCGAGCTCCTTTTTGTGCATCGTGCTGCAGAGGGTCCCACCCCAGACCGACACCGAGCCCCAGACCTGCGGCTCCTGAACAGCGGACTGGCCTGTCCGGCTGCATCCCCCGGAGAAACAGTGTGGAGTGAAATAGCGTCTCACTGCGACAGTAGCGTGCCAAGCTCCAACCCTCAGCCTCACCTTGAAGAATCCCCCCCTGGCATCCATTCAGAGTGTTTGGCTGCCCCTGAACCCCACCTGCCTCCTCTTCTTCCTGTCCATCATCATCGTGTTCCCCCATTCTCTGGATGCTCGAACCCCCTTCGTCTCGTCCCCTGCTGCCCTCATGGACCAACTCAACTCCCCTTTCCCTTCTCCGAATGACACCTCCACTGCCCCTCCGTCCCCTCCAATCGAGCCCCACATCAGCCGCTGATTCTTCTCCCCCGTCTTGCGTCCACAAATTGGTGCAGAGGATTGCAGTCTTGTTCAACACCTCCACCTTCCCCTGCCCGTCCAACCCCGAGAAATTGCGTCCTGGAATAACACTTCCTGTTTCCACAAGACTCTGTTCATTTATTGGCCCGGCGCCAACAAAAGACCCTTCACTTCCTTCTCCATCTGTAGCAATATTAACACTTTGTCTGATGTAACTGCTTGTTTTGGTTTTGACTGTTGATCCACATTTTACTTCACAGCATGCTTTTATTGTTCGTAACAGGGAGTCGACAGTTGATGATTGCTTCGAGGTGATGTCAGGTATTTCAGGTTCTACTAATAACTGGCTTCTCTTGGCAGAACAGGTTGGCAGTTCAGCGGACTCTGGTTGTGTTGTTTGCTTGGATCCCTGGCCGCTTTTGAGGATTGTTCCTCTGCCACCCGCCCTGAGTTTCTACTGCATGTCCTGTTTGTTGTCTCCCATTAACTTCTGGGACGAGGTCCCCTCCCCTCTTTGACGTTGATGTTGCTGTAGGTGTGTTTTCTTGTTTTGCTAATAGTTCTGCAGGTCACATCCTGGTTGGTTCCCTCAACTCCTCCTGCCTGCCACAGTTGCGTTTGTGTCTCCCATGGATCGCCCTGATGTTTGTCCTGCTCGCCTTAGGCGCTCTGTTGATGGTTCTTCCTCAGGTCCTACTTATATTGATGCGATTGCTGTTTCCAAAGGTGTTCCAGAGGTGTTCCAGATGAGTGCAAGCTTGTCGATCAGGTCACTGCAGGGTTTGAGTCTGCCCTTTGGTGGTGCACTATTATTTAAACTGTTGTTAATTACGTTCATTCTCCCCGGGTCAGCTGATCAGAGCTGTTGATGGCCTGCACACTTAGTTCTAAGTTGGAGGTACATTCAGGCGTTAATACATCTGTATGGATTTTTAGGAGTCCATTTTTGAAAATATCAGGCCCTTGTTGCTTTAGTTCTTATGTCTTAGCTGTGTTTTCCTCTCTTGTCGTCCTCTGTGTTGTTGCTACATTCCTATAGTCGTGCCCTTCTGATAAATAATTTTAACAATATTTAAACGACTTTCAGCAGGTGCGTTCCCCAACTCGTTTACAGTCCCCTAACTGCAGTGGTGCGTCCCGCTCGTGTCTGATTTTGAGCTGGATTCTGATCCGGACCATTTCTCCTCATCTGGTGATTATGATAATGGTGATACAGTTGTTAATTATTGTTATTATTATTATTATTTTTTAAATTAATATTAATTAATTAATTCGGCTTCGTTAGTTTTATTGATTGATTGATTCATTAGGCCTCATTGATTTGACTAGTTTAGGGACAGACTTGTTGAATTTTATTGAGTTGGTTGGTCTTTGGTTGAATTTTTAGAGTTAATTGTTTTGATTGGATTGATTTATTTTTTTGTTGATTTTTTTTAGTCATGGTTCTGCTTTGACATGAGGTCCCAGTGTTTTGCATTGCTTTAACCGCTTGTGTGTTCATAGAGTTTGATTTTGTGTTTTTCTAATCGTAATTTTCGCCTTTGTGTTGTTCCTGTTAGGAACAAATAGTGTGATGGAAATTAACGTTTAGGTATACATTTCATCTTTACAATTAAATGTGTCTAACCTTTGTGCACAGCCGTGAGGCCACAAGCTTTATTTTCTTATTGTCAGGACGCCTTGATCACAGTGTATAAACATTTTGACTTCATTAGAACATCTTGTCCATATTAGATATGGCGCTTACGTTCCTATCCTAAGTTTCTGATTAAAGTTGTTTGTATGGCTCTATAAATACGAATGTCCTTCATCACAGGCAGGGCTCTGCAGACCTCTCCTCCATGCTTGCAAGACGTGTACTTTTCTCTGCTCTGTTTTAATAAACATTCTTAAAACCGCTTGACAACATTTCTTTATTCCATCGGATCCAACTATTTTTCCACCACAACACCTGCATCCCATCTTAATCTATGATCCTCTCCTGATTCCAGTGAAGCTCCCATCAGCCTAGCTCCCGCCTCCGCCACCCAGTCCTGCTTCCGCTCTGCTTCCTTTTGTTTGTTTTGTTGCTCTGGACGATTAAAACATTCACTCCTACCTATCTTTCTGGCCCTACTGTGGGATCTGTCCACACACCCCACGACAAGGGGTTAATTCTGGGAAATATAAAACAAACTGCTTTAAATGGAAAAATAAAATAAAAAAAAAACTTAAAATACAAAATGTTTTAATGAAATGAATACATCCAGTGCAAAAATTATTCACACACAAATGACAATAAAGTGAATAAAAAAAATATAACTATATACAACAATATTTTATATTTACGAGTTTATGAATAAAACAGCAGTACAAACTGCTATACTTATTGTGGAGGAGGAGGAGGAGGAGGAGTAGTTCTGCTTTCATCATGCTGGCGCTGCTCCGCCAACCACTCATCCAAAGATTGTCCATTTGAAGCCTTTGAGCAGAATGTGGCATTTCTGTACCGACTATGGCCATACTCTTTTTGTTTTGGGCTGTCCACATTTGCTGCACGTGTTAAAATCAACTGCCCGCATGTATTTTCTTTTGTGAACGCCACTGTCTTCCTCCAAGGTCCGTCTTCGCCTATTTCTCTGTGTGTAGCGTGACACAGGGGCAGCGGTTGAAGGTGGTTTAGCAGCAGGTGGAATGATGCTTGCTGTGGACGTTGTGGCTCCAGAAACAGCAAAAGCAGTAGGCACGGGCATCACAGTAGGCACGGGCATCACAGTAGGCATGGGCATCACAGTCGGTACGGGCATCACAGTCGGTACGGGCATCACAGTAGGCATCATAGCAGGTACCACAGTCATCCTTGGATTTATAATTATTGATCCTAGCAACGACCCAGGTGCTAAAACAGGATATAACATCCTTGGCCCACTGGTAGCAGGTGCGATGGGGCATTTTCTAGGGGCAGCAGGTGCAGCAGCAGAAGCTGCAGCAGCAGAAGCTGCAGCAGCAGGACGGCGACCTGGTCGAAGAACTGGAGCCTGTCCTTCCTTGTTTGGAGGAAGAGAAAATTGAAATTTTGGCCCAGATGTCGATGGTGCCTCCTCCATCTTTTCTCTTGGAGACGGAAGTTGTGAGTCAGCCACAGCAACTGGATCAGGCGGAGTCAGTCCCTGAGTGAGAACACTCATTTCTTGGTTTTTCTGCCGCCGTTGAAACCTGAAAATTTAGCAACAGTATTATATTAATATTTTTTTAAAAATTCAGTGAAATTAATGAAAATAAATTGTCTTTCTTACCACTGAATGAGTGTCCTCTGGTTGAGCTCAAACAGCTGGATGGTTGTTGCATCCATCAGCCTGGGACTGCTCAGAAAACATCCCTGATGTGGTGGTAATCCGTGAGGATTTTGGACCACCTTGGAGTGTTGACTCCAGCCTTCTTAGTTGGAGTCTTGTGTGTAGCACAGAGCTTTACACAGATAGCCTCAACTAAGCGACTGGTGCTAGGCCACTGAGCTGGACCCCCAGGATGTCCAATTAAGCACCTTTTCACACTTTCCACTCCTGGTGTCACCCCGGAACGTTTTGGCGCCTTAAAGCGCCATGTGTCAGCTGAGGCTGGTGACGAGGCTGGTAAATGACCCGCTTTTTGTCAAAATCTGGGAGGGCTGTCCAAAGTCGAATGGCCTCTGTTACTTGTGGCTCTGTGAGATAAGAAGCTTCACGAAGTCCAACAAGGTAAGAAGCCAGATCCTGAACTTTGTCCCAGCCAGCAATCCATCAGGTCCAACGACAGCTGCCTAACGAATCCAAATGAAAGGCAAATTAATGTTAGGAATAAAAAATATGCTGAATAAGATGAGACTTAAATTAAAGGAAGGTTTTTTTTAAATGTCTTACCTCTGCCTCACTACAAGGACTGCTTTCAGTGTGACTGGGTGACACCGGCACAGAGGAAAGGTGCTGTCCTGAAGATGCATCTGGTGATGCTGAGAGCAGAGGAGGAGCTGAAGATGAGGGGCTGGTGACAGCATCATGGTGGGGGTCACATAAGACAGGAACAGTGATGTCCTCCACGGTGTCTTCCTCAAACCCCTCATCCTGCAGGTCTTTGTCGCTGACACTCTCCACCAGCCTGTCCTCCTCTTCTGGGGTCTGGAGCATGGGGGTAAGGGTTTTGCCAGTCTGGCTGTACAGGTATTCAATACCCAGAAATTCACCTACACAAATAAAAACAAACACAAAAGCCGTTAATACCGTCACGACATTAAGAGCCAAATAGATAAATCACAAAATAACAAATGACAAATAACAAAACTTTTCTTACCCGTGTATGCTCCAGGAGGACGATAATGCTCATCCCAGGGCCTCCCTAGAACCGCCTGGCTGAGCTGGTCGACAGCCTCTCTCATGGCGCTCCCAAATAACCGGATGGAGGAATTTCCTTTTACAGCATCTTCCATCCGATCGTCATTCCAGCGCATCAATCCCTCAAGGAGGTATGCTTGGAAATGTGCGTCACTGGCACTGGTTCCTGAATTAAACAGATAATGCTTTATATGAACCAAATGTGTAAGGAAATGGAAGCAGATAGTGTTTAAAATATTTAAAAAAGGGGGGGGGGGGTTAGGACTTCAGATGCTCAGTGCACGTTACCTGGTATGAAACGGTTCAGATGGAGGTGAAATGACTCCAAGGAGGTGGATCCACGGGCACACCTGTAGCAGCACAGCTCCACGCCCCCTTTCTTCAGCGATCCTGTCTTCAGGTACAGAGGAAAGTTCTCTGGGTCTTGGATGCACAGCAGGTGGCTTTGCTGCTCCTTCCAAATCTGTTGGATCCTGTCATGATCCAAGAGCGGAACTCCAAGTGTGTCTTTTCCATCTGCACTGTCAAACTTCTGGATCAGTTCTCCAATTAACCTTGCAGTCCTCTCCACCCCCCTGGTCCTCCTCCGACAGTGGAGTGCGAGCTCCCTACGAGAAATCTGAGCGCTGACCGTCTTTTTAGAGACATGACCACTTTTCTTTGTAGCCAGCTCAGCCTCCTTGGCGCGGCGAAGAGCAGCCACATCTTCAGGATCCCACTCAAAAATGCATGCGGACAGGCGCGCCATGAAGACCCCATAGAGTGGATGAGCCTCTGTTGTGACACCTGCAGCAAACCTTCGCATAAAATGCCAAATGTCCAGGCGCACTTCAAGCTCCTCCCACTCTGAAAACAGATTCTTCACCATAGACTGGCCGTGTCGACTGCAACAGTCTCTGTCCACATACATGAGCTTTGGGGGGGCTTCTCCTGCGTCCCTGTAGCGCTTCATCAGGCCAGCTGCCATGGCGTCCAGTCCATGCCCCTCAGCAGCAGTCAGCACGGAGACAAGAACTTGGCCATGTTCGTTGCCCACATTTGTACACCATGCAGCCGTGCCTGAAGCAGCACCTGCCAGTTTCTTTGTGACCTAATAACAAAAAAAGGGTACAAATTGTTGGTTATTATTTATGCAAAAATATTCATATCAGTCAATTTTCTTCTTAAAATACCTTTTTTGTGGAGTCCATCTTCAAAACACATCCAAAAACAGATGTGATTTTGGACTTGACTTCCTCTAGGCGACCCAAAACATCCCTTGCATAAACAGCTAACAGCCACTTAGGCTTAGGCAAGGCAGGCATTGCAAGGGGCTCGGCAAACATTGGGCGCTGAAGAGAGGAGGACCTAGTGAATGGTTCACAGACTGTTAAGTACTGTAAAACCCGCTGTGTCCATGCCTCACTGTGCTGCTCCAACAACTTTTTATAGAGTTGTGTCACGCTATTGCCAAGAGTCCTCTCCCTCATCATCCTCAGCACCCGCTTGTCACATGAGTATCTAAGGAAACAACAGTAGAGGCATGCAAATGTTAAGTTAGCAACAACAACAAAAAAGGAAAACACAAAGTCACCTTATAATAAAAGCCTCATTCTGAATTACCTGTATGTCAGCAGAGCTGGGAAATGGCTGCGATGTCCCATGTCCAACTGCCCGAGTATGTCCTCGGACCAGGATGGGTACTTTTTTTTGCAGCGTTTACACTCCAGGTACTCAGTGGCGAGGTCATACCATCCATCAATGTCCAGGACTTTACGAACAGTCTGATAAAGTCCTGCCGCTGTTAGTCTATGCTGACTACATTGTAGGTTGACACAGACAAAAGGAAATGACCACATTTTATGTGGCATCCACAAGAACAGGGGCCGGCAAAAATAGATATCCGCTGAAGCAGGGGGCTGAGTGTTCATCAAAGCAGGCTGAGGAGGATGCCACCACAGCTTTAATTGTGACACAAGTTCTGGCTTTCCGGTTGTGGGTTGGTCTTGAACAGCGTCCTTCCAATCCACTCCTGTTGGAAAGTGGGAGCTGTTGTTTCCAGTGAGATGGAAGCTCTGGTGCTGACTTTGCTGCTGCCACAGGTGGAGTAGGACCAGCACAGGCCTCTGAGGGAACATGGACAAACAGAAGAATGACTCATTCAGCTGATTTTTCAGAAAGTTCAGTTTCATAACTTTTCCATCTGTGTAAAATAACATACCTGCACTTAGCTGTGCTTCACATTGCGTAGCAGCAAGAACCAGCTCCTCGTCATCAACATCTTCAGCAGAGGGAATGGAAGTGTCTAGAATGAATTGTAAACTTATTATTGGAATCAATACAGAAAGTCAAACTTGTGAAAAATAGAGCTTACTTACCAGCAGTAAAAAGCTGTCTCTGGGTCGAGAGTTTGGCTGGAGTTTTTCCTCCTCTGGGAGGAGGCAGCAGAGGATCTAAACAACAGCAAATGGAGATGTTTACCATAATGTTAAATCTATGCTTATAGTGAAATTTCTCTGATAATAAATAAGTATGCACTAATACTCACGGTGCTTAACTGGTGATATGAGCTTTTTGACAAGCTGGGAAGTAGGGATATTTTTGCCAAGACCTAATAGTGCCTTTACTGTAGCAGTCTGCTGGACACCAGTTCGGATCTGGGAGGATGAAGGGGTAGTGGTAGTGGAGGGTGTAGCTGCAGAGGATGATGCAGTTGCGCTGGAGGATGCAGCTGGAGGGGGAGTGGTTTGAGATGCTGCCTGTCTTTGCATGACGTAGGCCTTGAAAATTGCCATATTTGTGTTGGGTCTGGCATCTGCCTTAACCAAGTACTTGATAAGGGCTTGGGCCTCCTTGCTCTTGTCCTCATAAACCTCCTTCATGGACCGACCCTTGAAATCCCCAAACTCGATCATCATGCAGCCCTGGTCTCCAGTTGCACGGGCTTCTGCTAGCATTCGCTGCTTCCTCTGGTACTTCTCACCTTCTTCTCTCATCTCTCTGATTTGAGAAGTGTACTGGAGGAACAGTTGTTTGTTTTCCGATAGGGGTGAAGTATGTGCTGCCTCATCGGAGATGCTGAGCATTAAATAGACAGCGTATCCCAGAGAGTTCTCCAGGAGCCATCTAAATCGTTGCCCGTAGTATTGTCCAAACTGGAGTTTGCAGTGAGCCAAGACTAAAAACTGGTCACTGGCGTCACCTCCATTTGTGCTGACAAATGTGCGGGCCTCTGTCAGGACCTCCTCCTTTGGTTGGGCCCGTCCAGTCACCACATTTTCAAGGCGTTTAGCCTCTGCTGTTGGTCCCAGAAGGAGCCGGGTTGATGTTGCCGATTGGCGACGAAAGACAGGGTATGCATACATTTTCTGCAAAGAAAATCCAAAAGCCAATATTATATAACATGTTACGTGAGTGGCAATAATTATAATAACCATAATTATGTAGTAATAAACACTGCTATGACCTAATATAAGCCCCATGTTGAGTTTTCTAAAAAGTAAATTATTCCCATATTACAAACATATTGAATGTAGTTTTGAAGGTTTAAGGTGTGTCAGAGAACTAAGGTGAGTGTAGACATTCCACCTCCTCCCCCCCCACACACAGTTGTTTACTTCTAAGCTATTCAGTCCACTTTTTTTGGCGCCAGTAAGCACTTCCTGTTTACAATGCCATGGGGGGAGGGATCACTCTCTGTTTACGGCTAAACCACGTCTCTGCCGTTCATTTTACTTTTAACAAAACGAAAACGAATCGAATTATTTGATATATTTAGAGTTCCTTCATAGACAGAATTAACTATTAGTTAAGCTATGCACTCATTATTTACTACAATATTTATAGCGTTTGTATTACTAATGTTTCTGTCGATGCTAGAAACTCGCGCATATTATCATCATTAAAATATATTGGAAGATCTACAGTTAAATCGATACTTTTATAGCAGTACCACATGTTTCGATGGCTTTTCTAACGTATCCGATCACATCTGTCGCGACATTTGTTTTGTGCAGCATCAGGCTGAAGATTGTGAGCGCGTTAATCATGGGGAGGCCACGAAAACGATGTCCCCCTTCTCTAACAAATATTGACCAAATAAAGACAAATAGTGTGTAATAAAGAAAGAAAGAAACAAACAAGTTTACCGGTTCGGAGGACGGGTCCGATGGCGGCCGGAGACCGCTCCAACGTAAGCACAAGCACTGAAGCTGTTGTCCAGAAATGCTAGCACGGAAATGCTAGCACCGAAAAACAAGCGCTAAAAAGCGATCCGGCAAAGTTCGTGGTTTAGATCCCAGTAAAAACGCGAACTGCTCAAAAACAAGTCCCAGGAGCAAACTGTAAGAGTGAAGAAACTGTACCAATAACACGGTTATTTAAGGAAAAAGATCCGGAAGCTAGCGCGGTAATACGATTGGTCAAAGGTTTTAGGGGCGGGCCTGTGGGTGTCAAACTCGCAAACGTTATTGGACAAAAGTAAGCCACAGCCCCCCCCGTATTGGTAGAAAGTAAGCCATAGCTCCTCCCCATCAGGAGGACTGCAACGTTTGATTGGTTAGTGGGCTTACTTTTCGGCACAAATAGTCGGCGCTAGCAGGCGCAAGTGAGAGGTAGAGGGATCAATGCCCTCATTCTCCAATACAGATACGGAAGTTCTTGACCAATGTTGAGAAATGATAACATTTTTGAAAGTTCCAGATACCTGAGCAAGGTGCTTCTTACGGATTGCAGCGATATCTGTTAATTTGTGAAAAGCCCTTTGCCTATCAGATTCTCAAATTTAATAACAAAAGCTTTCTTTTCAATTTATGTTGTTCAAAAGAGCATTTCCATTCATCACTTAAAACACTATATCATTCCACCTGCGATGAGGATGGGATTTGAACCCATGCGTGCAAAGCACAATGGATTAGCAGTCCATCTCCTTAACCACTTGGACACCTCATCTCGATATTGAAAACACTTCACGACATGACTGGTGTGATGCATCTTGTATGGCATTCAACATGTCGAGGTAGCCTGTATATTTCAGCCACCAAACGATGTCAGAATTTTTTAGACGGAACAAAGAAAAACCTAACAGAACTGTGTTTTGACACGGACCAAATTAGCGAGAGCTGTTATCTCTATGTATCAAAAAATATTTTTTGAATTGGGTGACAACTTTTGCCTTTCATGGGGAATTAGCTCAAGTGGTAGAGCGCTCGCTTCGCATGCGAGAGGCAGTGGGATCGATGCCCTCATTCTCCAATATAGATAAGGAAGTTCTTGACCAATGTTGGGAAAAGATCAATTTTGTGAAAATTCCACATACCTGAGCAAGGCGTTTCCTGTGCATTGCAGTGATATCTGTTCATTTGGGAAGAGACTTTGCCTTGCAGATTCTCCAATTTGAATGACAAAAGCTTTCTTTTCGATTCACTTTATTCATGTTGTTTAACAGACCATTTCCATTGATCACATAAAAACATTGAAAGCTTGAATAAGTCACCTGCGATGAGGATGAGATTCAAACACCTGGGCAAAGCGCAATGGATTAGCAGTCCATCTTCTTAACCACTCGCACACCTCATTTGCCTTTATATAACACTTCACGACATGACTGGTGTCATGCGTCTAGTAAGGCATTCAACATGTCGAGGTAGAATGTTCATTTCAGCCACCAAAACCATGTTGGAAACTTTTAGTTAGAAACAAAAAACCACCTAACAGAACTGTGTTTGACACAGAACAAGTTAGCGAGAGCTGTAGTCTCAATGGTGCAAAAATTTTTTTTTTTGGGTGAAGAAACTTTGCCTTTCATGGGGAATTAGCTCAAATGGTAGAGCGCTCGCTTAGCATGTGAGAGGTAGAGGGATCGATGCCCTCATTCTCCAATATAATAAGGAAGTTCTTGACCAATGTTGAGAAATGATACATTTTTGAAAGTTCCAGATACCTGAGCAAGGCGCTTCTTATGGATTGCAGCGATATCTGTTAATTTGTGAAAGCCCTTTGCCTATCAGATTCTCAATTTTAATAACAAAAGCTTTCTTTTCATTTATGTTGTTCAAAAGAGCATTTCCATTCATCACTTAAAACACTATATCATTCCACCTGCGATGAGGATGGGATTTGAACCCATGCGTGCAAAGCACAATGGATTAGCAGTCCATCTCCTTAACCACTCGGACACCTCATCTTGATATTGAAAACACTTCACGACATGACTGGTGTGATGCATCTTGTATGGCATTCAACATGTCGAGGTAGCCTGTTCATTTCAGCCACCAAACGATGTCAGAATTTTTTAGACGGAACAAAGAAAAACCTAACAGAACTGTGTTTTGACACGGACCAAATTAGCGAGAGCTGTGTTCTCTATGTATCAAAAAAATTTTTTGAATTGGGTGACAAATTTTTTGCCTACACGGGGAATTAGCTCAAGTGGTAGAGCGCTCGCTTCGCATGCGAGAGGCAGTGGGATCGATGCCTCATTCTCCAATATAGATAAGGAAGTTCTTGACCAATGTTGGGAAATGATCATTTTGTGAAAATTCCAGATACCTGAGCAAGGCGTTCCTGTGCATTGCAGTGATATCTGTTCATTTTGGAAGAGACCTTTGCCTTGCGATTCTCCAATTTGAATGACAAAAGCTTTCTTTTCGATTCAGTTTATTCATGTTGTTTAACAGAGCATTTCCATTGATCACTTAAAACATTGAAAGCTTGAATAAGCCACCTGCGATGAGGATGAGATTCAAACACCTGGCAAAGCGCAATGGATTAGCAGTCCATCTTCTTAACCACTCGCACACCTCATTTGCCTTTAATAACACTTCACGACATGACTGGTGTCATGCGTCTAGTAAGGCATTCAACATGTCGAGGTAGAATGTTCATTTCAGCCACCAAACCTGTTGGAAACTTTTAGTTAGAACAAAAAACCACCTAACAGAACTGTGTTTTGACACAGAACAAGTTAGCGAGAGCTGTAGTCTCAATGGTGCAAAAATTTTTTTTTTTTTGGGTGAAGAAACTTTGCCTTTCATGGGGAATTAGCTCAAATGGTAGAGCGCTCGCTTAGCATGTGAGAGGTAGAGGGATCGAACCTCATTCTCCAATATAGATAAGGAAGTTCTTGACCAATGTTGAAATGATAACATTTTTGAAAGTTCCAGATACCTGAGCAAGCGCTTTTATGGATTGCAGCGATATCTGTTAATTTGTGAAAAGCCCTTTGCCTATCAGATTCTCAAATTTAATAACAAAAGCTTTCTTTTCAATTTATTGTTGTTCAAAGAGCATTTCCATTCATCACTTAAACACTAATCATTCCACCTGCGATGAGGATGGGATTTGAACCCATGCGTGCAAAGCACAATGGATTAGCAGTCCATCTCCTAACCACTCGGACACCTCATCTTGATATTGAACACTTCACGACATGACTGGTGTGATGCAATCTTGTATGGCATTCAACATGTCGAGGTAGCCTGTTCATTTCAGCCACCAAACGATGTCAAATTTTTTAGACGGAACAAAGAAAACCTAACAGAACTGTGTTTTGACACGGACCAAATTAGCGAGAGCTGTGTTCTCTATGTACAAAAAATTTTTTGAATTGGGTGACAAATTTTTGCCTTCACGGGGAATTAGCTGTAGAGTGCTCGCTTCGCATGCGTGATTATAGTTGCGAGAGCAGTGGATCGATGCCCTCATTCTCCAATATAGATAAGGAAGTTCTTGACCAATGTTGGGAAATGATACAATTGTGAAAATCCAGATACTGAGCAAGGCGTTTCCTGTGCATTGCAGTGATATCTGTTCATTTGGAAGAGCCCTTGCCTTGCAGATTCTCCAATTTGAATGACAAAGCTTTCTTTTCGATTCAGTTTATTCATGTGTTTAACAGAGCATTTCCATTGATCACTTAAAAACATTGAAAGCTTGAATAAGCCACCTGCGATGAGGATGAGATTCAAACACCTGTGCAAAGCGCAATGGATTAGCAGTCCATCTTCTTAACCACGCACACCTCATTTGCCTTTAATAACACTTCACGACATGACTGGTGTCATGCGTCTAGTAAGGCATTCAACATGTCGAGGTAGAATGTTCATTCAGCCACCAAACCATGTTGGAAACTTTAGTTAGAACAAAAACCACCTAACAGAACTGTGTTTTGACACAGAACAAGTTAGCGAGAGCTGTAGTCTCAATGGTGCAAAAAATTTTTTTTTTTTGTGTGAAGAAACTTTGCCTTTCATGGGGAATTAGCTCAAATGGTAGAGCGCTCGCTTAGCATGTGAGAGGTAGAGGGATCGATGCCCTCATTCTCCAATATAGATAAGGAAGTTCTTGACCAATGTTGAGAAATGATAACATTTTTGAAAGTTCCAGATACCTGAGCAAGGCGCTTCTTATGGATTGCAGCGATATCTGTTAATTTGTGAAAAGCCCTTTGGCCTATCAGATTCTCAAATTTAATAACAAAAGCTTTCTTTTCAATTTATGTTGTTCAAAAGAGCATTTCCATTCATCACTTAAAACCTATATCATTCCACCTGCGATGAGGATGGGATTTGAACCCATGCGTGCAAAGCACAATGGATTAGCAGTCCATCTCCTTACCACTCGGACACCTCATCTTGAATATTGAAACACTTCACGACATGACTGGTGTGATGCATCTGTATGGCATTCAACATGTCGAGGTAGCCTGTTCATTTCAGCCACCAAACGATGTCAGAATTTTTTAGACGGAACAAGAAAAACCTAACAGAACTGTGTTTTGACACGGACCAAATTAGCGAGAGTGTGTTTCTCTATGTATCAAAAAATATTTTTTGAATTGGGTGACAAATTTTTGCCTTTCACGGGAATTAGCTCAAGTGGTAGAGCGCTCGCTTCGCATGCGAGAGGCAGTGGGATCGATGCCCTCATTCTCCAATATAGATAAGGAAGTTCTTGACCAATGTTGGGAAATGATCAATTTTGTGAAAATTCCAGATACCTGAGCAAGGCGTTTCCTGTGCATTGGCAGTGATATCTGTTCATTTTGGAAGAGACTTTGCCTGGCAGATTCTCCATTTGAATGACAAAAGCTTTCTTTTCGATTCAGTTTATCATGTTGTTTAACAGAGCATTTCATTGATCACTTAAAAACATTGAAAGCTTGAATAAGCCACCTGCGATGAGGATGAGATTCAAACACCTGGGCAAAGCGCAATGGATTAGCAGTCCATCTCTTAACCACTCGCCACCTCATTTGCCTTTAATAACACTTCACGACATGACTGGTGTTATGCGTCTAGTAAGGCATTCAACATGTCGAGGTAGAATGTTCATTTCAGCCACCAAACCATGTGGAAACTTTTAGTTAGAACAAAAAACCACCTAACAGAACTGTGTTTTGACACAGAACAAGTTAGCGAGAGCTGTAGTCTCAATGGTGCAAAAATTTTTTTTTTTTGGGTGAAGAAACTTTGCCTTTCATGGGGAATTAGCTCAAATGGTAGAGCGCTCGCTTAGCATGTGAGAGGTAGAGGGATCGATACCCTCATTCTCCATATAGATAAGGAAGTTCTTGACCAATGTTGAGAAATGATAACATTTTTGAAAGTTCCAGATACCTGAGCAAGGCGCTTCTTATGGATTGCAGCGATATCTGTTAATTTGTGAAAAGCCCTTTGCCTATCAGATTCTCAATTTAATAACAAAGCTTTCTTTTCAATTTATGTTGTTCAAAAGAGCATTTCCATTCATCACTTAAAACACATATCATTCCAGCGATGAGGATGGGATTTGAACCCATGCGTGCAAAGCACAATGGATTAGCAGTCCTTCCCTTAACCACTCGACACCTCATCTTGATATTGAAACACTTCACGACATGACTGGTGTGATGCAATTCTTGTATGGCATTCAACATGTCGAGGTAGCCTGTTCATTTCAGCCACCAAAACGATGTCAGAATTTTTTAGACGGAACAAAGAAAAACTAACAGAACTGTGTTTTGACACGGACCAAATTAGCGAGAGCTGTGTTCTCTATGTATCAAAAAATATTTTTGAATTGGGTGACAATTTTTGCCTTTCACGGGGAATTAGCTCAAGTGGTAGAGCGCTCGCTTCGCATGCGAGAGGCAGTGGGATCGATGC